>CM065589.1:160591331-161238905 GCA_033119425.1 Bufotes viridis | reverse complement strand
GGCATTTGCACATTTCTTGGGCATGGTGGTGGGTGTGGCCAGCAGGTCACATGAGCATGTTTGAGCTCCACCCACCGGCACTCCCAGGTGATGTCCAAATCTGAAATGTATACCTATTGGTTAAGGCACAAGGTGGATTGTACCTGCCTATCTGTAATACTATTGGGCTGCCATGTGCCATGGAGGGCGGGGTTTGCCCAATAAGAAGTGTAACCCATGCTAAGAGAGGACAGAATTTCTTTGGAATCAAACAGACTGTCCACGAGTCTTATTTCATCGTTGCTGGCTGTTTCCACTTGCAAGTTCCCTTATATCTAAAAGAGCTAATAGTACTTCACGAGGATTCAATGGTACCAGAAGGGACCCGGGTTTCTACTACACTTGAAACAACTTTCCCATCACTATTGTGGCCAGAAAGAGTCCCTGTGGGTTTTAAAATTCGCCTGCCAATTGAAGTCTATGGCGGTTCGCGAACATTTGCGGAAGTTCGCGTTCGCTATTCACGAACGGAAAATTTTATGTTTGCGACATCACTACTAATGGCATGGCTGTGATTGTCCAAGTGCAGCATGTGACCCAGCCTCTATTTAACCTGGAGTCACGTAGCGCGGCACGTCACACTGCTCTGATTAGTGTAGGCAGAGGATGCAGCTTCTGTGAGGGCGAGATTAGGCAGGGAAAAGTCAGCAAAAACACCCAATGAGGTGATCGATCTACAGCTGTGAAACATTTAACTTCTGCTAGTTAATTGCTCACTGGTTTTTAGGCTGCACAGAGTGTTTTTCTCTCACTTTGATTGCTGGCCATTTTGTGTCTTGTGGTGCACCAGCACAAGCTGCCACCAAGTCCATCAATCCATCAATACTAGTTTTTTATTTATTTTTTTTGCTATATGCTACATCAGGGGCTTGGCTGTGCTTATTGTCACCCCTAAAAACTAAGGATAGAAATTTCTATATTTTATTAAGGGGTTAAATTCAATTGCCAAAATAGCAATCCCCTAAATCTGGTGTTCCCAGTTGGCTAGCCAAGTATAATACTGTCTGCTGTCTGGCAAAGGATAGATTTTTTTCTGTGGTGAAATTCAATTGACAAAATAGCAATACCGTGAATATGGTGTCCCAGCAGTGGCTGGCAAAGTTTCATAGTGTCCGTCATAGGATATATAATTTTCTGGAGTTAAATACAGTTGTCAAAAAAGCAATACCGTAAATCTGGTGTTCCAGCTGTGGCTGGACAAGTTTAATAGTGTCCGTCACAGGATAGATTTTGTTCTGGGGTGAAATTTAATTGCCAAAATAGCAATACCCTGAATCTGGTGTTCCAGCTTTGACTTGACAAATTCACTAGTGTCCGATAAAGGATATATTATTTTCTGGGGTGAAAGTCAGTGGCAAAAATAGAAATACAATAAATCTGGTGTTCCAGCTGTTGCAGGCCTAGTTTAAATCTGTCCGTAAAAGGGTATATTTTTTTCTGGTGTGAAATTCAATAGCCAAAATAGCAATACCATAAATCAGTGGTTTCAGCTGTGGCTGGCCAAGTTTAATAGTGTCCCGTCACAGGAAAGATTTTGTTCTGGGGTTAAATTCAATTGCCAAAATAGCAATCCCCTAAATCTGGTGTTCCCAGTTGGCTAGCCAAGTATAATACTGTCTGCTGTCTGGCAAAGGATAGATTTTTTCTGTGGTGAAATTCAATTGACAAAATAGCAATACCGTGAATATGGTGTCCCAGCAGTGGCTGGCAAAGTTTCATAGTGTCCGTCATAGGATATATAATTTTCTGGAGTTAAATACAGTTGTCAAAAAAGCAATACCGTAAATCTGGTGTTCCAGCTGTGGCTGGACAAGTTTAATAGTGTCCGTCACAGGATAGATTTTGTTCTGGGGTGAAATTTAATTGCCAAAATAGCAATACCCTGAATCTGGTGTTCCAGCTTTGACTTGACAAATTCACTAGTGTCCGATAAAGGATATATTATTTTCTGGGGTGAAAGTCAGTGGCAAAAATAGAAATACAATAAATCTGGTGTTCCAGCTGTTGCAGGCCTAGTTTAAATCTGTCCGTAAAAGGGTATATTTTTTTCTGGTGTGAAATTCAATAGCCAAAATAGCAATACCATAAATCAGTGGTTTCAGCTGTGGCTGGCCAAGTTTAATAGTGTCCGTCACAGGAAAGATTTTGTTCTGGGGTTAAATTCAATTGCCAAAATAGCAATACCATAAATCAGTGGTTTCAGCTGTGGCTGGCCAAGTTTAATAGTGTCTGAAGGGTTAACACTGTAAGCTATGCGTCTGAGACCTTGAGCTGTGGATGTTCTGGCTGCATCCCGTTATTTTCATCTTGTTCCTCACTTCTAAGAAATGTAGCAAAGGTCAATATCTTTGTAACAGTAACTTTTCTTATAGTACGTGTGTCTTCATCTTATTGGTTGTTGATTCCCCCGCCCCCCTTGCTATATATATGTTACCCCATTCTCAATAAAGTTAGAGTATTTCTCAGTGATACCTGTGTCTGTCATTTTTTTGCTGCTGAGAAATATCTCTCCTGGTACCAGTAAGACTTAACCCAAGCTGACCACTGGAGTCCGGTACCAGGGGTACCTAGAGAAGGGTCCAATTTCCTTACAGTTTTGGGGGCTCGTCCGGGATCGAGAGGGTCATCCTCGGGTCCGGTGAGAAAGACATTGATTTTGTCCTCCATCTGATCCGAGGGCACTGACCACGTCTCGACCCAAGTAAGTTGAACCATCTACTTAAAGACTTCAGGAGGTCGCTGTGTCAGGGACACAGGAGATACGGCTCAGGGAGCCTTATAAAGTGGCTGCACAGACTCCGGGAGTCCAAGCAGAAAGAACCACTAAAGATAAAAATGCACTTAAAACTAAAAGATACTGTTCAGGGAACAGAAGGTTACAAGCTTGGATTAACTCTTATATACATAGTATAAATGTCTTAGAAGTAATAAGATTATCTGTCTGTGTGAGATACTGACCGGGTGGTAAGTGTACGGTCACATCCCACTGTTAATTCATCATGTTTTCACTACTACGAATGTGTAAATTGTTTATGTTGTGGAGAATCGTTAGACTAATATGGGGGCAGGGATCCAAGACAGATTTCCCAAACCAGAACCAGGAGAAACGTGTAAGGTATTTGTAGCTAGTGTCAGACCAACAAACTATTACCTGATCAACCCATGGGTAGATAATTTAGCAGGCTGGACTGAGGCAATGGATGCTGCAGATCCATTCCCCAGGGACGGTGACAATAGTATTTATCATATGGATATGGTCAAAGGACTATGTCTAGATGATAAGACAGCCTGGCCGCATTTTGATGCGGATCCTTCCTGGGACATGGATTACATGTCCAGGGAGGTGAACAGTGGCTAGAAATAGCCCCCATTGGTATGATGCAGGTAATAAGAAAAGGAACAAGAATCCAAAAGGTCTCAAAGATGATAGGACTCTACATGAAATAGAACAGGAGGTGGGAACAAAGAAAAGAAGTCAGAAACCCCTCCATCCTACAGTAATTCTACCCCACATAGTCCACCTAGGGTCGCAGCTGCAACAAGCCCACCAACAGAGTCACCCACTTCTACCTCAGTGCAGGGAGAAGATTCGGGAGCTGAGGGAGGAGAGGGTTCCTCACAGAGTGTTAGTTTTGCAAGTCCTCCCATCTCACAACGTTTGAGGAGTAATGTCCGTGAGGAGTCATTCCCCTTCATGACAATAGGGGATCAGTTAGTTAATGAAGAAACCCACAGAGATAGAGGACATAAACAGAATTAGGCACAATCACATATCTCAGGAGACCCTGTAAGGGAAGAAATTATACACAGGAGGATATGAAATTAATAATTGATGGTGTTATAGACACTCTGGGTGGGATTGGACAAAGGTCCCCACAATGAATAACATTCAGGGACAAGTCAGGGCTGACACTTACAGATTAAACACAGAACAGGGCAGGACTGATACCGGATGTGACACAGTTGCTTTCAGCCATCGCTGCAGATGCTGTCTGTTTCAGCGTGATAGAATTGAAGAATGCTTTCTTCTCTATCCTGGTTGACAAGCAGACTAGGCTCCTTTTTGATTTTTCCTTTGAGAGTCGTAAACTCACCTGGTGCGGGATGCTCCAGGGATATGCTGATTCACCTGTAGTGTACAGCATTGTCCTCCAAGCCAGTTTAAAACCATGGCACCCCCCAGGGTTCTGTGCTCTTGCAATACGTGGATGATTTGTTACTGTGCAGTATGTCAGAGGAGGCCAATGTTACTGATGGTGTATCTTTGTTAAAATGGTTATCAGAATGTGGACACAAGGTGTCACGCAAGAAAATGCAATGGTGTAAAAAGCAAGTTGAGTACTTGGGCTTTGTCCTCACAAAGGGAGAAAGGAGAATCAGCACAGAAAGAGTCCAGTCTGTAGCGGGACTGGTCACCTCGCACATCAGGAAAGACATGCTATCTTTCCTTGGTATGATAAACTACTGCAGACAGTGGATTCCTGATTGCTCCTACTATGACAATGTTCTGAGGCAAGCCACACTGAGCGAACAGCCAGACTTAATTAAATGGTCAAAGGAAATGTTGAATGCATTTGATTACTTGAAATGTGCTTTAATGACAAGTCCAGGTTTGGGCCTCTCTGACTACAACCTCACATTCCACATATATGCTCGACAAAATTGTAAAACCATGGCGGGTGTGCTGACCCAGTATCACGGAGGCAAGTTGAGTCCTTGTGCATTTTTCTCAAAGGTAATGCCGGCTTCTGTCCAAGGAATGCCAGCATGTCTTAGATCTCTTGCAGCCTGTGCAATGATGGTTGAACTTGCAACCCCACTGACAATGGGACATGATACAATCCTGTACACCACACATGATGTGTAGGACTTCTTAAAGGCATACACACACAGCACATGTCAGCCCAAAGGTTGTCTGGGTATGAGATCCTGCTCCTCAGCAACCCCTCCCTACAGATCAAGTATGCCGCACACACCTCAGGCCCAGCACCCATACTCAATGCACTGCTTGGACTCAAGGGACCTGAGGATCACCTGGTAGAGACACATGATTGCATACATGCCATACAACATAAGACCTCGCCCGTTCTGATTTATCATCCATACCAGTTGAAGGTGCACCTGAAGTTTTTGTAGATGGATCTTGCAGCAGACCAAATGACAATTCTTACCACGCAGGGTACTCAGTAGTCATGTTACCTGACATTGTCCTCGAGGCTAGACCAATCACTTACCAGTCAGCTCAAGCTGCTGAAATGATTGCACTCACCAGAGCATGCATATTACACGAAGGTAAGCCAGTTACCATTTACACTGACAGCAGGTATGCTCATGGCGTGGTCTGGGACCACGGTGTTATCTGGCAGAGAAGAGGATTTGTTGCAGCTGACGGTAGTAAGCACATGTCACACTCACAACTTGTCACACAACTTCTGTAAGCCATCAGGTTACCCTCACAACTCGCAATTGTACACTGCAGAGCACATACCGGAGGTAAGGATCCTGTGTCACAGGGGAATGCCTTAGCTGACACAGAGGCCAAGAAAGCTGTATTACTTTCCTCAGCCACTGAAGATGAAAAGGCTGATTGGTGTTATACAATTTTGCAGAAGAATCCTAAGACTGGATTAATCTACAAAGAGGGGAAACCATGCATACCACAACACAGCGCTCCTCTGTTCATTGCACATTTCCACGGAGTAGGACATAACAGCATTCAAACAACATACATGCTGCTAACACAAAACTTTTATATTACGGGTATCAAAGAGTTAGTTTCAGACAGTGTAAGGAGATGCATCACATGTTTGAGGAACAAACAGGTAGATTTTACACACACATACCTAGGCAGAAAGGGAAACAGGAATACGGCTTGGTCATAGGTGACATGTTTTCAAGATGGCCAGAGGTCTACCCTACAAAATCAGAAGATGCAAAAACAGTAGCAAGGATACTCACACAGATCATCATTCCAAGATGGGGCTGCCCACTGGTGATTGAATCTGACCAGGGGCCGGCCTTCACCTCAAAAGTAAATAAGGATGACACCTAATAAGAAACTAGGAATGTCACCATTTGAGATACTCATGGGTAGGCCATTCCCCACCCCTTGGGCTAAGCACCCACTGGTAGTGCAGGAAGGGGATATGGATCTCAGAGAAGAGTATGTTACCAAACTAATAAAGGTTCTAAGTGAAACTGAAGAAAAAGTTGCTTGTAAGTCTCCTTGTCTTCCACAGGAACCAACTCACCCTTTTCAAGTTGGAGACAGAGTTCTAGTGAAAAAACCTAAAGAAAGGAAAAGCTCCAGGGGACTTCACCTATGGACCTCCCACCACCGTGGTAGCTGTGACCCATACAGCAGATCTCACAGAGGAAACACCCACCTGCATACAGGCCACCAGAGTGAAGTTGGTAAAAGAGGCGCCCCAAAAGGAGGTAATAACGGGGGCAGACAGCCCTGACCTCGAAAATGGACAAAGTGAGGTACTAACGGGAGCAGACAGCTCTGACCTCCACCAGGATGCACTCCCTCAATTCTGGGAAATAGCACAGATGGTCCATTCTGACTATGGGGCTACTAATGATCTTATTAAAAACAGAAATACCCTCTTGTAGCAAAGACCCCTCACCCTGGGGCTGGTATACACACATATCCAGGAAATTACACATGGTACACAGGTGGAAACACAGGTAGACAGCAGGGAAATTTTACTAAAGGGTATTGTGCCAATTATAGTACTACCAATCAATCACTAACTCAAAATCAGGTATGTACTGGATATGTGGAGATAGAAAGATAAGATCCAGATTAGAAGGAAATTGGCAAGGGAATGTGCCTTAGCCAAAGCTATCATGAACATGCATATCTTTGAAGAGTCGGAACTCCTCAAGGAAAAGGTAAACTTAAGGGCGAAAAACGGACACTTAAATCGAGCTTTGACCCACATGTGTACATAGACGCTATAGGGGTCCCAAGAGGGGTCCCCGATGAATTCAAGGCCAGGGATCAAGTAGCCGCTGGTTTTGAATCCATCATCCCTATTATCACTGTAAATAAAAATGTAGATTGGATTAATTATATCTACTATAATCAACAAAGGTTTGTTAACTATACAAGAGATGCTTTACAAGGGGTAGCGGATCAATTGCAGGCTGATTCTATTATGACATTCCAGAATAGGATGGTGCTAGACATGATACTGGCAGAAAAAGGTGGTCCGTGTAAGGTGCTGGTTCATCCCACCTCATGTTGCACTTTCATCCCCAATAATACTGGTCCAAATGGTAAGGTGACAGTAGCCATACAAAAATTAGAAGACTTGTCAGGTGAATTAAAACAAAATTCAGGATTGAACAATCCATGGGACCAGTACTTTGGATGCTTTAGTAACTGGAAACGGGCAATTGTGCAAATAGGCCTCATGATTCTTATTGCTATTATAATGATAGCTGTAGTTGCTTTGTGTGTCATACCCTGTGTAAGGAAAATGCTTATTAAGGGCATGACCAATATGTCCTTTTATGAGGCTTTACCCTCCGATTCAGATGCCCATTCCCCAGAGGGGTATCGGGAATAGTTGGCGGTGTATAGAGAAAAGAAGAAAAAGAACCATATTATATGAAAATTAAATGGTTCTAAGAGGGGATAGAAGGGTTAACACTGTAAGCTATGCGTCTGAGACCTTGAGCTGTGGATGTTCTGGCTGCATCCCGTTATTTTCATCTTGTTCCTCACTTCTAAGAAATGTAGCAAAGGTCAATATCTTTGCAACAGTAACTTTTCTTATAGTACGTTTGTCTTCATCTTATTGGTTGTTGATTCCCCCGTCCCCCTTGCCATATATATGTTACCCTCAATAAAGTTAGAGTATTTCTCAGTGATACCTGTGTCTGTCATTTTTTTGCTGTTGAGAAATATCTCTCCTGTTACCAGTAAGACTTAACCCAAGCTGACCACTGGAGTCCGGTACCAGGGGTACCTAGCGAAGGGTCCAATTTCCTTACAGTTTCCGTCAAAGGATAGATTTTGCTCTGGGGTGAAATTTTATTGCCAAAATAGCAATACCCTGAATCTGGTGTTCCAGCTGTTGCATGCGTAGTTTAAAGCTGTCTGTAAAAGGGTATATTTTTTTCTGGGGTGAAATTCAGTTGCAAAAATAGAAATAACGTAAATCTGGTGTTCCAGCAGTGGCTGGCCAAGTTTAATAGTGTCCGGCAAAGGATATATTTTGTTATGGGGTGAAATTCAATAGCCAAAATAGCAATCCCTAAATTCTGTTGTCCCAGCAGTGGCTGGCCAAGTTTAATAGTGTCCGGCAAAGGATACATTTTTTTCTGGGGTTAAATTCAAATGCCCAAATAGCAATACCATAAATCATTGGTTTCAGCTGTTTCTAGCCAAGTTTAATAGTGTCAGTCACAGGATAGATATTGTTCTGGGGTGAAATTTAATTGCCAAAATAGCAATACCCTGAATTTGGGTTCCAGCTGGTGCAGACCTAGTTTAAATCTGTCTGCAAAAGGGTATATTTTTTTCTGGTGTGAAATTCAATTGCCAAAATAGCAATACCGTAAATCTGGTGTCCCAGCAGTGGCTGGCAAAGTTTAATAGTGTCCGTCATAGGATATATTATTTTCTGGAGTTAAATGCAGTTGTCAAAATAGCAATACCATAAATCTGGTGTTCCAGCTGTGGCTGGACAAGTTTAATAGTATCCGGCAAAGGATATATTTTTTTCTGGGGTGAAATTCAATTGCCAAAATAGCAATACCATAAATCAGTGGTTTCAGCTGTGGCTGGCCAAGTTTAATAGTATCTGTCACAGGATAGATTTTGTTCTGGGTTGAAATTTAATTGCCAAAATAGCAATCACCTGAATCTGGAGTTCCAGCTTTGACTTGACAAATTCCCTAGTGTCCGATAAAGGATATATATTTTTTTCTGGGGTGAAATTCAGTTGCAAAAATAGAAATAACTTAAATCTGTTGTTCCAGCAGTGGCTGGCCAAGTTTAATATTGTCCGGCAAAATATACATTTTGTTATGGGGTGAAATTCAATAGCCAAAATAGTAATCCCCTAAATATGGTGTCCCAGCAGTGGCTGGCCAAGTTTAATAGTGTCCGGCAAAGGATAAATTTTTTTATGGGGTGAAATTCAATTGCCCAAATAGCAATAACATAAATCAGTGGTTTCAGCTGTGGCTGGCTAAGTTTAATAGTGTCCGTCAGCGTATAGATATTGTTCTGGGGTGAAATTTAATTGCCAAAATAGCAATACCCTGAATCTGATGTTACAGCTGGTGCAGACCTAGTTTAAATCTATCTGCAAAATTGTATATTTTTTTCTGGTGTGAAATTCAATTGCCAAAATAGCAATACCATAAATCAGTGGTTTCAGCTGTGGCTGGCCAAGTTTAATATTGTCCGGCAAAATATACATTTTGTTATGGGGTGAAATTCAATAGCCAAAATAGTAATCCCCTAAATCTGGTGTCCCAGCAGTGGCTGGCCAAGTTTAATAGTGTCCGGCAAAGGATAAATTTTTTTATGGGGTGAAATTCAATTGCCCAAATAGCAATAACATAAATCAGTGGTTTCAGCTGTGGCTGGCTAAGTTTAATAGTGTCCGTCAGCGTATAGATATTGTTCTGGGGTGAAATTTAATTGCCAAAATAGCAATACCCTGAATCTGATGTTACAGCTGGTGCAGACCTAGTTTAAATCTATCTGCAAAATTGTATATTTTTTTCTGGTGTGAAATTCAATTGCCAAAATAGCAATACCATAAATCAGTGGTTTCAGCTGTGGCTGGCCAAGTTTAATAGTGTCTGTAACAGGAAAGATTTTGTTCGGGGTGAAATTCAATTGCCAAAATAGCAATACCCTGAATCTGGTGTTCCAGCTGTTGCAGTTCTAGTTGAAATCTGTCCGTAAAAGGGTATATGTTTTTCTGGGGTGAAATTTAATTGCCAAAATGCAATACCCTGAATCTGGTGCTCCAGCTGTGACTGGACAATTTCCCTAGTGTCCGTCAAAGGATATATAATTTTCTGGGGTTAAAGTCAGTAGCAAAAATAGAAATTCAGTAAATCTGGTGTTCCAGCTGTTGCAGGCCTAGTTTAAATCTGTCCGTAGAAAGGTATTTTTTTTCTGGTTTGAAATTCAATTGTCAATATAGCAATACCATAAATCAGTGGTTTCAGCTGTGGCTGGCCAAGTTTAATAGTGTCCGTCAAAGGATAGATATTGTTCTGGGGTGAAATTTAATTGCCAAAATAGCAATACCCTGAATCTGGTTTTCCAGCTGTTGCAGGCATAGTTTAAATCTGTCCGTAAAAGGGTATATTTTTTTGGGTGTGAAATTCAATTGCCAAAGTAGCAATACCATAAATCAGTGGTTTCAGCTCTGGTTGGCCAAGTTTAATAGTGTCCGTCACAGGATAGATATTGTTCTGAGGTGAAATTTAATTGCCAAAATAGCAATACCCTGAATCTGGTGTTCCAGCTGTTGCAGGCCTAGTTTAAATCTGTCCGTAAAAGGGTATATTTTTTTATGGTGTGAAATTCAATTGCCAAAAGAGCAATACCGTAAATCTGGTGTCACAGCAGTAGCAGGACAAGTTTAATAGTGTCCGGCAACGGATATATTTTTTTCTGGGGGGAAATTCAATTGCCAAAATAGCAATACCGTAAATCTGGTGTCCCAGTAGTGGCTGGACATGTTTAATAGTGTCCGGCAAAGGATATATTTTTTTCTGGGGTGAAATTCAATTGCCAAAATAGCAATACCGTAAATCTGGTGTCACAGCAGTGGTTGGCAAAGTTTAATAGTATCCGTCAAAGGATAGATTTTGTTCTGGGGATGAAATTCACTTGCCAATATAGCAATACCCTAAATCTGGTGTTCCAGCTGTTTCAGGCCAATTGTTAATCTGTCCGTAAAATGGTAAATTACACTCAGCGTGCATCTCCAAGTATATTTCTTTCCGTAAAAGGGTATATTACAAAAAGTGTTACATTACAATTGCTGAAAGCATAATCCTGTAAATCTGCACGCACTATTGTGCATCTCATATTGTATTTCTGTCCGTAAAAGGGTATATTACACTCAAGGTGTATATACAAGTGCTGAGAGGGTCATCCTCAATAACTTCACACGCTACTGTGCATCACCCATTGTATTTCTGTCCGTTAAAGAGTATATTACACAAAGTGTTAAAATACAATTGCTGAAGGCATAATCCTAAATATTTTTTCACACTCTACTGTGCATCTCCAAGTGTAAATCTGTCCATAAAAGGATACCTTTCATCCAGGGCCTAAATACTAGGCCTACAATTGATATTACTCTAAATCAGTGGTTAATGCTGTGCCTGGATTAGTGTAATACGTTACATAAATAAATAGGCGCCTGTAAAAAAAGGCCTGAATTTGAGATCCATACATTGGGCCAAATATTTTTTTTCTTATTGTGGTGCTTGGTAAACCGCAACCATGAGGAAAACATCTAGTAAGGGATGCGGACGCGGTCGTGGTGGTGTCAGTGGACCCTCTGGTGCTGGGAGAGGACGTGGCCATTCTGCCACAGCCATACATCCTAGTGAACCAACTACCTCAGGTTCCAGTACCCGCCATAATTTACAGCGATATTTGGTGGGGCCCAATGCCGTTCTAAGGATGGTAAGGCCTGAGCAGGTACAGGCGCTAGTCAATTGGGTGGCCGCCAGTGGATCCAGCACGTTCACAACATTATCTCCCACCCAGTCTTCTGCGGAAAGCACCCAGATGGCGCCCGAAAACCAAGCCCATCAGTCTGTCACATGACCCCCCATGCATATCAGGGAAACTGTCTGAGCCTCAAGTTATGCAGCAGTCTCTTATGCTGTTTGAAGAGTCTGCTGGCAGGGTTTCCCAAGGGCATCCACCTAGCCCTTCTCCAGCGGTGGAAGACATAGCATGCACTGACGCACAACCATGTTTCCTGGTGATGATCGGGAGGTGCCGTATTCGATTTCGCAATATTTCTCGAATATTTGCTTGAATATTCGTCATATATTCATCGAAATCGAATATTGTCATTATTCTATATATTGCGAATGTTACGCGAATTTATATTCGCATCGCGAATTAAACTTAGAGCTGAGTTCCCAATGGTTGTAACTTGTATTGCTAGAATTGACGAAGATAACGAATATCATGAATATAGCACTATGTTCTCAATCTTCGTTATATTCTAGCAATACAACCATTAGGAGCTCAGATCTAAGTTGAATTCGCAATGCGATTATTACAGGTTATATTCATCGCATTGCGATTACAACTTAGATCTGAGTTCCTAATGGTTGTGTTGCTAGAATATAACGAAGATGACGAATATCACAAATTTATGAATATAGCACTATATTCTCAATCTTCATTATATTCTAGCAACAACCATTAGGAACCCAGCCCTAAGTTTAATTCGCTCAGTGAACATATACTCGTATTGCGATTTGATCTTAGAGCTAAGTTTCTAATGCTTGTATTGCTAAAATATAACGAAGATGTCGAATATCACGAATTTACAAATAAAGCACTATATTCTCAATCTTCGTTATATTCTAGCAACAACCATTAGGAACCCAGTCCTAAGTTTCATTTGCGAAGCGAACATATACTCGCATTGCGAATTGATCTTAGAGCTAAGTTCATAATGGTTGTATTGCTAGAATGATGAATTGCTAGATGACGAATATCATGAATTCACAAATATAGCACTATATTCTCAATCTTTGTTATATTCTAGAAACAACCATTAGCAACTCAGCTCTAAGTTTCATTCGCGAAGCAATCATATATTCGCATTGCGAATTGATCTTAGAGCTAAGTTCCTAATGGTTGTATTGCTAGAATATAACGAAGATGACGAATATCACAAATTCACAAATATAGCACTATATTCTCAATATTCGTTATATTCTAGCAATGCAGCCATTAGGAACTCAGCTCTAAGTTGATTTTGCAATGCGAAATCAACTTAAAGCTGAGTTCCTAATGGTTGTATTGCTAGAATATAACAAATATCGCAATGCGACTAATTCCGGTTATATTAATCGCATTGCGATTACAACTTAGTCAAATTTCTGAGATTGTGATTCTCACATCCAACAGTACATTTTAGCATGGAGGCATTCCCATTGGGATGGGGACGCTCCATGCACACAGGAAGTCGGCAGAAGCGGCAACAGGCATTAACTGGAGCGGGCAGGGAGCCAGGAATCCTTCGGACAGGTAAGAACAGCTTTTGGGAAGTGGGAAGACAACCAAAGAGCAACAAAGATTAACAACCAAAAAAAAATAAAAAATGATTATTCGAAATTGCGAATATTTAGCGCTATATTCGCAATATTCACGAATTATGGAAGTTGCGATATTCGCGATAAAAATTCGATATTCGAATATTCGCGCTCAACACTACTGATGATGAGGACATGGGAATACCACCTCATCAGAGTCAGCAAGTCTCTGATGATGACGAAAAACAGGTGCCAACTGCCGCGTCTTACTGCAGTGTGCAGACCGAACAGGAGGAGGTCAGGGAGGAAGACTGGGTGGAAGACGATGCCGAGGACGATGAGGTCATAGACCCCACATGGAATGAAGGTCGTGCCGCTGACTTTCATAGTTCAGAGGAAGAGACAGTGGTGAGACCGAGCCAACAGCAACGCAAAAGAGGGGGCAGGGTTGCAAAAGCAGAACAGCCAAGAGAGTTTGCCTGCCACCGGCCAGCGTCACCAGCGACCCCAAAGGCAGCTTCAAAGCGTTCCCTGGCATGACACTTCTTCAAACAATGTGCTGACGACAAGACTCAAGTGGATTTGCACGCTGTGCCATCAGAGCCTGAAGCGAGGCATTAACGTTCTGAACCTTAGCACAACCTGCATGACCAGGCATCTACATGCAAAGCATGAACTGCAGTGGAGTAAACAACTTAAAAACAAGGAACTCATACAGGCTCCCCCTGCTCCCTCTTCCGCTGCTGCCTCGGCCTCTTCCTCCGCCTCGGGAGGAATGTTGGCACCTGCCATCCACCAAACAGAGGATGTGCCACCAACACCACCACCTGTGTCACCAAGCATCTCCACCATGTCACACGGTAGCGTTCAGCTCTCCATCTCACAAACCTTGGAGAGAAAGCGTAAATTCCCACCTAGCCACCCTCGAGCCCTTGGCCTGAATGCCAGCATTTCTAAACTACTGGCCTTTGAAATGCTGTCATTCAGCTGGTGGACACAGACAGCATCAAACAGCTGATGGCCATGGCTGTCCCACAGTATGTTGTTCCCAGCTGCCACTACTTCTCCTAGACGGCATGCCTTCCGTGCACAACCAAGTATCCGATAAAATCAAGTGTGCACTGCGCAATGCCATCTGTGGCAAGGTCCACCTAACCACAGATAAGTGGACCAGTAAGCATGGCCAGGGACGCTATATCTCCCTAACTGCACACTGGGTAAATGTAGTGGCGGCTGGTCCCCAGGTGGAGAGTTCTTTGGCGCACGTCCTTCCGCCGCCAAGGATCGCAGGGCATCATTCCTTGCCTCCCGAGCCTCCTCCGCCTACTCAGATTCCTCCTCCTCTGCTTCCACCAGCTCATCCAGTCAGCCAAACACATTCACCAACAACTTCAGCACAGCCCAGGGTAAACGTCAGCAGGCCATTCTGAAACTCATATGTTTGGGGGACAGGCCATACACCGCGCAGGAGTTGTGGCGGGGTATTGAACAACAGACCGACGAGTGGTTTCTGCCGGTGGGCCTCATGCCCGGCCTGGTGGTGTGCGATAATGGGAGAAATCTTGTCGCAGCTCTGGGACTAGAGGTTTGACATACATCCCTTGCCTGGTGCATGTGCTGAATTTGGTGGTGCAGAAGTTCATTCACAACTACCCCGACATGTCGGAGCTGCTGCATAAAGTGCAGGCCGTTTGTGCCTGCTTCCGGCTTTCACATCATGCCGCTGCTCGCCTGTCTGTGCTACAGCAAAACTTCAGCCTTCCCGCTCACCGCCTCATATGCGAAGTGCCCACCAGGTGGAACTCCACCTTGCACATGCTGGAGAGACTGTGCGAGCAGCAGCAGGCCATAGTGGAGTTTCAGCTGCAGCACGCACGCGTCAGTCGCACTGCGGAACAGCACCACTTCACCACCAATGACTGGGCCTCCATGCGAGACCTGTGTGCCCTGTTGCGCTGTTTCGAGTACTCCACCAACATGGCCAGTGGCGATGACACCGTTATCAGCGTTACAATATCACTTCCATGTCTCCTTGAGAAAACGCTTAGGGTGATGATGGAAGAGGAGGGGGCCCAGGAGGAGGAGGATGAGGGGTCATTTTTAGCACTTTCAGGCCAGTCTGTTAGAAGTGGCTCAGAGGGAGTTTTTTTGCAACAGCAGAGACCAGGAACAAATGTGGCCAGCCAGGGCCCACTACTGGAGGACAAGGAGGATGAGGAGGTGGAGGAGGATGAGGATGAAGCAGGTTCACAGCAGGGTGGCACCCGACACAGCTTAGGCTCATCACTGGTGCGTGACTAGCGGGATACGGAGGATGATGACGATATGCCTCCCACAGAGGACAGCTTGTCCTTACCTCTGGGGAGCCTGGCACACATGAGCGACTACATGCTGCAGTGCCTGCGCAACGACAGCAGAGTTGCACACATTTTAACGTGTGCGTACTACTGGGTTGCCACCCTGCTGGATCCCCGGTACAAAGACAATGTGCCCACCTTACTTCCTGCACTGGAGCGTGATAGGAAGATGCGCGAGTACAAGCGCACGCTGGTAGACGCGTTCCTGAGAGCATTCCCAAATGTCACAGGCGAACAGGTGGAAGCCCAAGGCGAAGGCAGAGGAGGAGCAAGATGTCGCCAACACAGCTGTGTCACGGCCAGCTCCTCTGAGGGCAGGGTTAGCATGGCAGAAATGTGGAAAAGTTTAGTCTCCACGGCACAGCTAACTGCACCACCACCTGATACTGAACATGTTAGCAGGAGGCAGCATTTCACTAACATGGTTGAGCAGTACGTCTGCACAGCCCTCCACGTACTGACTGATGGTTCGGCTCCATTCAACTTCTGCGTCTCCAAATTGTCCACGTGGCCAGAGTTAGCATTTTATGCCTTGGAGGTGCTGGCCTGTCCGGCGGCCAGCGTTTTGTCTGAACGTGTATTCAGCACGGCATGGGGCGTCATTACTGACAAACGCAGCCGCCTGTTCTCAGCCAACGTGGTCAAGCTGACGTTCATAAAAATGAACCAGGCATGGATCCCACAGGACCTGTCCCTCCCTTGTGCAGAATAGACATTTATAACTGCCTCCCCCTCAACCATGTATTCTTGTACTCCGGGGCACTTCTTTATTGAATCCTCATTTTTTTAACTTTACCATGATCTTGCAGTGCAACCCAAAGTTGAATGAACCGCTCCTTAATCTGTGTGCCGGGGCCTAAATATCTGAAAGTGGCCAGTTACAATGGTGGGTGACATGAAGCCTGAACCTCTGTCATGCGACCTCTCTCCTCTGTCTGGGTGCTGTGGCCTAAATAATCGAAAATGGCCTTCTCCAGTGGTGGGTGATATGACGCCTGATTCTCTGCTGTGGGACCTCTCTCTTCTGTCTGGGTGCTGGGGCCTAAATAACTGAAAGTGGCCTTCTCCAGTGGTGAGTGATATGACGCTTTATTCTCTGCTGTGGGACCTCTCTCCTCTGTCTGGGTGCTGGGGCCGAAATAACTCAAAGTGGACTTCTTCAGTGGTGGGTGATATGATGCCTTATTCCTTGCTGTGGGACCTCTCTCCTCTTTCTGGTTGCTGGGGCCTAAATAACTGAAAGTGGCCTTCTCCAGTGGTGGGTGATATGACGCCTTATTTCTTGATGTGGGACCTCTCTCCTCTGTCTGGGTGCTGGGGTCTAAATAACTCAAAGTGGCCTTCTCCAGTGGTGGGTGATATGAAGCATGATTTTATGCTATGGGACCTCTCTCCTCTATCTGGGTGCTGGGGCCTAAATAACTGAAAGTGGCCTTCTCCAGTGGTGGGTGATATGAAGCATGATTTTATGCTATGGGACCTCTCTCCTCTGTCTGGGTGCTGAGGCCGAAATAACAGAAAGTGGCCTTCTCCATTGGTGGGTGACTTGAAGCCTGATTCTCTGCTGTGGGACCTCTCTCCAATTGATATTGGTTAATATAAATTTATTTCATTTTAATTCATTTCTATATCCACATTTGTTTGCAGGGGATTTATCTAAATTTTGCTGCCTTTTGCAGCCCTTTAGCCCTTTCCTGGACTAATTTACAGCCTTTTTAGTGCCCAAAGGTTCGGGTCTCCATTGACTTCAATGGGGTTCTGGATAAAGTTCGGGTCGAGTTTGGATCCTGAACCCGAACATTTTCGAGAAGTTCGGCCGAACTTCTCGAACCCGAATATCCAGGTGTTCACTCAACTCTAATGGTGGTGTTTTTTTCAGTCATGATATGATGGTGTTATCTAGTCACTGTATAATACTATTATTTAATCATGGTATGCTGATGTTGTCCAGTTAGGGTATCATAGTGTAAACATGAACAACTGGCCACTGCTAACATTTATTTTTGCAGCATCACAAATGATCATCAATCATAAATGATAGTTATTACTGATCTCCTTTGTTAACACTTAATTATGAATACCATTGCTCAAAAATAAGTAAATCATGATGATTATTGGCCACTGGTAATGTGTGTTTAGTGAAGGCACATACAGACTTAGTTTGTAGGTCAGAATGAGCAGTAAATATGCCTTTTACATTTTACACTTAATGACCTTTAGAAAATCAATATTTTTAAACCAGAAAAGGTCATAAAATAAAATCATATTATGCTGCAATTCAGAATCCACTGCTCCTTATATGTTGACTATTGTTTTATCAAAGGTTTTTCAACAATGTCAAATATTTCTATAATTTGTAAAGTACCCAATACTTAATGTGTAAATATACTGTCTAGTCTAAAATCAGGATTTGTCTCTAGCTTCAACAGTAAACCTCTCCCCCTTTTTGTGTTTGCTTTTTATGCTTCCGGCCTTCCTGGGAGTATAACTTTTTTATTTTTCCATTCACATAGTCGTATGAGCGATTGTTTTTTACGGGACAAGTTGCATTTTCTGACTTCATTTAATGAACTGGGAAGCTGGAAAAAATCTAAATAGGGTGGCAATGACTGCTCTCCTTATATACAGTTTCTGTCTATACTAGAACCTTCTAGTGGGATGGGTGGATTGGAGAATCCCAGCACAGACAAATACAATGTTACAACTCATGTCTCTCAAATACTTGCATTATAACTTTAATGATACTCAATAGCAAAGACACAGCAGTTTTTCCAGACAAAAGTTTTCAGACATAATTACAGAGCTAAACCAGATATTCAAAAGGTCAGTCTGTTTTGTTTTAGTGGTAAATAAGTATGTCCCGCCCCCCCCCCCTCCAAAACATGTTTTTCTTTAAACCCTATGGTAACTGTGGAAAATGACTAGCTTCTCATTCTTAGATTGAAAGTCACAAAAGTCTCTCCGTGTTCATTAACCCTGCTACAGTATCATGGAAATACAGTGCAAATGAATAGAATATATATCACAACTAGGGATAAGTTTTCAAAAATTCCATTCGGTCACTTCGGGAAAATTCTCGATCCAAATTCATTTGTCATAAAGTGCGTTAAATCAGGTCTGTCCTGGCCTGCAGTTAAACTTTAGGGAGAATGTATCCCAGTGTACTTCACTACGTAGTGTAACAACATTCTTAGCTAGTCCTTTCTGGTAGTAAAACAGTTTCTGTGTGTCAGGCATTCCTAGCGGTCCTGTAACAGATTAGTGAGCATGGTAACAGCATGAAAACATTCCTAGCTAATCTCTAGCCAAAAAATAAATAAATAAAAACATACAGCATCTTTCAGTAAAGAAAAAAAAAAAAAAACTGCTGCCCACCCCAGTCGGTGACCCATTGACTCTTTACTGCAGGCATCCTTAAACTGCGGCCCTCCGGCTGTTGTAAAACTACAACACCCACAATGCCCTGCTATAGGTTGCTACCTGTAGGCTATTTGGGCATGCTGGAAGTTGTAGTTTTGCAACAGCTGGAGGGCCGCAGTTTGAGGATGCCTGCTTTAGTGAAACAAAATAAGGACATGAAGACAGCACCAATAACGTAGTGGGGAATACATTTTTTTAATTTATTTTTTTATCCATGTTATGGCAGTGCAAACAAATGCATTTGAATCCCTTTTGTTAGATGTAGAATGACTGTGCATCACCATTAGGCTTAGTTTACACTTCACTTATTTTGTCAGTAAATGTAAAACCAAAGCAGGTGGAGGTCAAACCCACAGAATAGGTGAAGATCTATTCATGATACCTAATCCTAGAGTAGGCTTGTTTCCTGAATTTGCCTCACAATATGTGATTGGAATAACTGACCAAATAACAGAAGTGTCAGCTTAAAGGCTGTGTTGCTATCACTTTATTTTCAGTTCTTCTTATCTGTCAGAAGAGCAGGCCAAAAAAAGTGGATCCTGTAGTTTGAGCATTCACCTTCACATCGTCATTATTTGGTCAGCTTTTGATCAGTATTGGTAAGGCAAAAACAGGAGTGGACCCAAAACAGAGATAACAAGTGATGAAAATATTTGCATGTATTCTGTATTTTGGACTGACTCCAGCTTTTTGCTTCCAAATCCTGATGCAAAATAAGGATGAGTGATAGAGGCCTTATAGATGCTCAAACAACAGGACTTTTTTTTTTTAATGAATCAGAAGAACGTAAAAATGGAAGGTGATGTCAACACAACAAAACAGAGACACTAGTTGCCCTGAAACAGACTGGAGAGGGTGGCAACAACATGAACAGTCACAATAGTAGCCACAGAACAGAGTGGCGAGGGTGATAACAGCATGAAGAGTCACAATAGTGTCCCCCGAACAGAGTGAGAAGTAGGGACAACAGCAGTCACGGTAACAGCACAAGATGGTGGCAGATCACAGTAGGGGCAGATGGAAGTAGAGGCAGCAGACATGTGGCATCAGGTGGGTGACAGCATCAGAATAGTGGCAGCAGGACATGGGCAGAAGTAACGGACCTTTTGTCACGATGTTCTGGAGTGGCAACACAATACAGTGAGATCACAATTTAAGTTTGGCTGCCCAGTAGTCCAAGGGATCTTGGATCTGGGATGACAGGGTGCAGTCCAAGTATGCCACCACCAGCTGGTTTTGGTTCTGCTCTATGTCCTGCTGCAGTTGCTGGGTTGTTTCTTCAGTAATCGGATGAAGAAAAGTGCTCATCAGAGATTCAACACTTATGTTACTGCTGATGGAGTTAGTGCTGCTCCTGACACCCATCCAGCAGTCATGGCCATAAAGTGTGAGCTTATAGGGTCACCCCAGTTAGACCTTCATGAGGATAAGAGATGGGGTGCAAAGGCAGCGACCAACCGACTACAAAGGAAAAAAAACACACAAGTCTGCATGTTTGAAAGACTGTCAGTGCTGGGTTAAGCAGAGCTCCTGGTGTGGACTTGCATTTGCTACAGATGGCTGAAATGCTACATATTATACAGGCACTGTAAACTAGCTGGACATTGTTAGGGCTGGTGCAAGAGCTGTGGCAGAGAAAAGGTTTTTTTTTTTTTTTTTTTTGTGGGGGATATAGCAGCACGAAGTGCTGAACACACGGTGTAAACAAACCATGGATAAAATGGCTCAGGAGAGTCTAAACTGACAAAAAAAAAAAAAAAAACATGGGGAAGGTGTACATGAGGTAAGCCACTCCATGAGGATATATGTTAAAAAACATAAGCCCGGCAAACCCCTTTAAACAGCCAAATCATAGCAATGGGTAACTGCTGGTAAGTGGTAACCTCTATTTTAGTCATTTCTATTTTGAGTGTCATGACAGTGGTGGATTAAGTCTGTAGTAATGTTTTTTCAGCGAATATGCTAGGTACCATTGCTATTCTCCCACTGTATAGTTTATACTTTCACACATGTTTTCCTTTGTCTAATAAACATAGACATACAATTTGAGTTTGACCTTTATATGTTGAAAACATCACAATTAGATTTACTTCCCTCTAATGCCTTAATGAATTATTTTATACTAGGCAGCGTCCAAAGAGTTCTTATTTCACTCTAGTGGACAAGTTTCAGGGTCAACATGTCCAGCCTACTCTACTTAAGCAGTCTCCTCACACAGCAGATTCTAGTAAATGAGAGCAATGAAAATGACAATGTACTGTACTGTAGATTCAATATCATTGTTTAAAGTAAAGCATGTTTTTACTTTGTGTCAGAAAAAGTTATCTCAATTGGCTATGAATGCTGTATTGAAATATTCTTTCATTTCCATTTGCAGTGTAACGATGAATATGAGCAGCATACAAATATAAAATGACAATGGAGACAGCCATTTCCCATTTCCCTGCTTTAACCACGTGGGAAGAAAATGTAAGTTTTTGGCTAACCTTGGAAATAACTATCAAATCTCAATATAAAAAATCCACAGGGGTCTTTTAAGGGTTACGCAATGATTATTCACTCTCTTACTGTCCACCATTTCTAGACTTCTCCACCTACTACAAATTTTCGTTCATTTTTTACATTGTATCAAAAAAGGTATCCCGGTTGTATGTGAATAATTTTCCTTCCTTAATTCATAAATACAAGGTATATATTATAGATGAATTAATATATTATTCGACACACTGTATGGCCAGCCTACACCCTCCTCTATATAAACCGTGACATTTGCGCCATCATGCTGTGTTCAACTATGAGGTTATATATGTCTATTAGTAGAAATTGTGGTTATTTTTAATTTTTAGCATTTCTGCGACTACTTTTTTTTACATGGTTTTTGCTCGGCTCGGCCATCATGAGCGTATCTGAGGCAACCTATAATAGATAACAACAATGATAATAGCAACCACCTACCTGAAACCAAGCAGTAGAATTGTGCCGTAACTGCTGTAGGGAGAGAAACCTAAAGAGGGCCAAAAAGAGAGGCTTCCAGAACTTATTAAACATAGTAATGCATTTATTTATAGAACCAATCTTTGAAAGGCCACAGACAATTCATTGTGCATGTTTGGAATATACCGGGATAGCATGACGACTTCCATCTACCCAGTCTTTTAATCACATGTACTGGTATACCATTGCTAGAAGCGGCTGAGGCCGCCCCCATCCTAAAGGAATGCCCCGTAATGGTCATTGGATTGACCCCAATATCAATCAATAACGTACGTATATATTTCAAAAAGGTCGAAAGACTAAGAGGCTTCCTATCCGTGAAAAATAAAGGTGAGTCATCCGGTTTGTTAGCTATAAACGTAAGCCAGTCCCGTATCACCTTGATCGGACACCATTTGTTAGCTGAAGGAAAATATTTGACTTCAATAAGCTCACCTGGTTGCGCTGTCTTAGTTTGATGCAAGGTGAGCACGTAACTATTACCATCCCATCTCATTTGATTCTTCCTAAGGAACCTAGAAGATGTAGCACCACACGTAAATTCCCCTGGCCTAAGGAACCCATAGAACCCTACGTACAAAGCTGTTTTGATGGCCAAGCTAATACCATGGCCAAAGGGTTTCTTATCCAATAAATCAGACAGAGCCTTGAAAGTCTGACCAGATAAGGGCTGTCTGGTAACTGAATTTCTGGCAGTGTTTTTCTGAATGCCTTTGAGTAACGCTTTAATAGGATGGGCGGCAAAAAGCGAAGGCCGGTCAGAGTATAATATATATAGAAAATGCTGGATACCTGCTAGGTAGATTTTTATGGTACTATATGTAAGTTTCAAATGCGTGTGGCAGAAGGCGACAAAGGCCATTATGTAAGGAATATGACCGATATCACTTGGTAGATATGTATCACTGAATTTCATGAACCACGCCCACGCTGTATTGTATACTTTGAGCGTGTTGACTGATATAGACTGGTACATCAAATTACGAGCAGCGTCAAGATGTAGCCCTAATCCATCCTCAGATCTGCGTAATGAGGTGTGATTGATGACGTGGGATCTGCCTCTGGACAAACCTGAAAAAAGAGTGTAAAGTTGAGACGTGACAGTGCATCAGCTGCCGTGTTTTCCTAACCGCTAATATGTGAACACACAAAATTAAACTGATGATGTAAAGATAGCCAAATGAATTTGCGGACAAAGGACATAATATCTAAGGACGCAGATCTACCCTTGGCTAAAATATCCACTACCACGGCACTGTCCGTTAAAAATAACACAGTCTCATTCCTCCATTCAGCCCCCCAAACCTGAGCTGCAGCTACTATAGGATATAATTCCAGCAGGGGTGAGGAAAGCTTGGACCTGGGGGAATTACAAATCTCCGGGGGCCATTCGACAGCCAGCCACTTGGTACCATGGATGGCAGCAAACCCGATTGAAGCGGCCGCATCTGAATAGACCACTGGTGATTGATTAGATACCGCTGGAAAAAACTGTGAAATCCCATTCCATTGATGAAGAAATTCCTCCCACATACCCAGATCTGCTCTAGCCTGATGGTCTAATTTAATACGACTATACTGATCCTGTCCTAAAGGTAGCAGCCTCAATAACCTAGAGATAAAAGATCTAACCTGGGGAATAATCCTCATAGCAAAGTTTAGTGTACCCAGGAGGGACTGTAACTCTGATTTAGTAATGACACATGCTCGGGCCATGCTGGATACTGTCTGTCTAATCCTTTCTAACTTATTCGATGGTAGACTAGCTTCCATTCTCTGAGTGTCTAACTGGATCCCTAAAAAAGTAATTTTAGTATTTGGACCTTCTACTTTATTCTCTGCAACAGGAACCCTGAGATCCCTGTAGACAGTCTGCAGAACCTTTAAGTCTGTAGGTGACTGCCAAGGCGGTTCAATCAGTAAAAAATCGTCTAAATAATGTATCACAAAGTAACAACAGAATTTCTCTGTCAAAATCCAGTGCAAAGCCCTTGCAAATTGATCAAAAAGCCATGGGCTGGATTTTGACCCGAACGTTAATTTAACTGAGAAAACATATTCCCCATTCCACTTGATGCCATGCCAACGCCATAGCTGTGATCGTAAAGGTAATAACTTGAAGGCATCAGTAATATCAGATTTTGACAGCCACGTGTTACGTCCCAGGGATAAAATCATCTGAATGGCCTCGTCTATTGAAGAATATTTCATTGAAAATTCTTCAGAGGGAATCAATGAATTCAAGCTAGGAATGGGTGATGAATGAGGCGCCGACAAATCGTAGATTAACCTTTTTTTATTTGGATTGAATTTGCCGGATACGACCCCTATTGGATTAACACGCCAGCAATCAAATGGCGGTTGACTAAACCGGCCAATCAAGTATCCCTTATCTAACTCCGACTGAATTAACTCTGATACTACATTCGAGTTACTATCCGCCGACCTCAGATTGTTACACTCAAAAGGTACTTGGGGCAGCGCCATGAATCCTGTATGGAATCCATTAGACAATCCCTCCAAGACAAATTGTACCCATCTGGGTTCCGGGTGATCCAATAGCAAAACCCTTAATAGATCTACATCCACCACGCCTAGTCATGCCGTACTAGAATCCTTTTGAGGGCAGGACACCCTAGGATGAGCCCTAAAGCAAATTGAGCACAGATGCAGTAATCTGCATTGATTATAATGACAATTTGCAAAGTTAAAGTTATTACATATCTGAGTACGACCTAGATACCGGATGGGACGGCCCAGCTTATCAACCCCGGTGGTAGTTTTAATGGTGGAGGGCAATTGAGGACTCCTCATTTGCTGCATTTCTGCCGTCACATTACCGCTCGAGCACCATGCCGTGGTGTGCGAATATGAATTGCAGAGAGAACAAGCTGGTGCTTTGAGGCCTGCAAAATGACGGCAGAACAATTCTGTATCAATTTTTGACCAAACAATCTTATGATTAAACTGGGATAAGGCTGCCGCTGCCTTTGCAGAAAAAGATCTGTGGTATTCATAAAAAGCCGTACCCCCGTATTTATAACCGAGGTCTACGACTTTATATAAATAGAGATCTAGTTCTTCTCTACGCTGGGGACTGACCGAAAATATGACGTCGCTGTATAAACTGAACGCTATCACAAATTCGGGTATACTAAGTTTTCGGTTGAGCCTAATATCCTTGGATTTAAGAACCACAGAGACTTCCCCACAAGCAATGGTCTTATTGTCTTGCACGTCGTGGGTGGCGATAAGGAGCCAGATTAACATCCTTACCATCAAGGATGTCTTGACGGACGTTATTCGGTATGAAATGTGCCGGGGCGATATCCGTAATGCTGTTGGGAACTGACTGAGCCTCCGGCTGCCCGGCCTGCGCATTGGCCAGAGAGGGACTAGCAGAGGTAACTGACGTAACTATGTTTTCAACTGATTCCAATCTTGACTGCACATTAGACAAAGATGATGACATAGAGTTAATCATAGCATGCAGCTGCGTCAGTGACGTTTGGATCGTGCCCATAGAAACTGCGTCCTGACTAGGCCCTGCCGGCTCAGAACACAAAAGACTGTACAATTCCGCCTTCCTGGGAGACGCCGGAAAAGGAATCCCCCTTCTTGTTAATTCTGCCGTCAATTTAGGAATAGTCCAGGATCTAAAAGAAAGCCCTCCTCTCTCAGACTGCAGATCGATACTTCCGTGGCAACTAGGGGATCTTTCCAATTCGGAATTATTGGACATCTTGCGCTATAAAGAAAATAATGTGATTACAACAATGTAGCAATGTGTAACGCCACCCATCTCCTCATGCAACACCTGTGAATTAAGGAGCTTGACTGTAGTGGCAAGTCGACCCGTACCCTCATCGTAACGTGGGTGAGCCGAAATCCCCCGAACCTGCGGGTGCACTGACCGAATGAAACTGTATGAACGAGACAAGAGGGAACCTGAAGTCGTGTCAGGACCGAACGAGCCTAACCGAATAACCCCCGAGTGAGATGCCTAAAGTCGTGACAGGGCTTACAGAGTCTGAAATCGAGACAGACAGCGAATAGCCTGAAGTCGTGACAGGGCTTAAATGTCTGAAGCCGTGACAGACCGCAACGTGCCTGAAGACGTGTCAGGTCTTAAATCAGCTGAAGTGCGAGACAGCCCGTAACATGCCTGAATTGACGTGACAGGACTTACGTGAATCTGTAGACGAGACAGATTATTTAATCGAATGAATTATATATGACGTGGATCCTGACGCGTAGTGGCACCTATAACAAAAGATCCGTATATGAGAGCTGCGAACCCTATCCACCCCCCCTCCTTTTATTATTTTTTTTTTTTTACCTTCCCTCTGAAAGCAGAGGATCCCTATAGATACGCGGCGGATATTTTTGTAGCAGCACCTAGGGTTGTGATATATATACACGTAAATATGTGCACGCCTGTACCGACATACCCACATGCACCTACAAACACACCCACGAGATTTATTATATATTTTTTTTCATGAATAACAACCACTGATGTAATGACCCCTGCCCACCATACGTTTGATAGACAAAACAGCCAACGATCAATGATATGAGCCACCTCTTAGTGAGCATCAGCAAACCCACAGAAATAACAGCTGAAGCCAGCTCGCTATAGAGAACCAGCCCTGACAGCCCTCCCCCGGGAGGTGAACGCTGAAATCACTCTGCAGCCGCGTCTGCTGCGTGCTCCACAACCCTCCCCCTCCCTCCCAGCATCACCTGACCGACAGGGCACGGAGAGCCGGATCGCCGACTCCCCTACACCCGCCGCTGAGCGCCGAACCAACAGCCCTCAACCCGCCCTGAAACCTGCAAGAAAGAGTGGTGCAGGTTGCCGACAGGGCGCCCACCCTGCCGCACAAGCCTGGTCCTACCAGCGTAGTAGCAGCTCCGATGCCGACCCTGAACACCCGGAAGTAAGTCCGTCCCCGACATCAGACACGTGCTGCGAGATGCATCCCTGTGGGAGGGGGCTTTAAATAGTGAGACCTGCCTCCCCTCCCACAAATACGGCAAATACCATTTGCCTCATACTTAAATAGGCACCTTTAGATTTTTTTTTCTGTTATTTGTCATTTTTAGACTATAACCAGTAGTCTTTCTTGGCACTATTCAAGTATGGCATATTTAACTCCACAGTAAAATAAACCATATACCATGCTTTTACAATATTTGCTAAGGGGTTTTATCTTGCAGTGCCATCTCTTCAAAAAAGCAGCTACACAGGGAATCATACAGGGCAGATTTTTAGCATCAGCCGGGCACCCATTAATGAAGGCACAAACTTTATTTTTTACCATTTCTGACTTCTCATTCTGTGTAACACGGCGCTCAATGAGAACTACAGTATTGGCAAGTTATATCTAGAAAACGGATACATTTTTGGGTGCATATATAGATGTGGCACTGGACTGGCAAAAATAGTGCTAAAAACGTCTAAATAGTATGGAATTTTGAATTTCCCTTAGAGACAGTAAATAAAGAAGTAGCAGTTCATAAACTTGAGTGTGATATCATGTCTCACTGTGATATCATGGAACAAAAGCCATTGAAAGACATTGAAAAGTTTACATAACGCCAGTGGTGCACCTTCAATGGAGGCAGACTACATGACTGCTATGGGGCCTGGGAGGAGGGGGGCCAGAGCTGAACTCCTTCTCTTTCTGATGTGAAAACTATGCATTTTTGATGCAGCCACCACTAGGGGGAGCTCAACGCAAAGGTATCAGTACAGATTCCTTTTCAGTCACTTGTAACTGCACACATACCTATACGCTGAGCTTCCCCTAGTGGTGGCTGCAGTCGGCCAGCTCTATAATAGATAGGAAGCAGAGGTATCATTGTATTTATGCCAGCTGGTGTGAATACTTTGAGAAACAAGGTGTTCAGAATAAATGCCTCACTGTTTTACTTTATCCGACTTCTATGTTAGTAAAGTGGTATGTGTATGCCCCTATTAAACAGATCACTGTATCTTTATAGGAACATTTTCTGGATGGATGAAGGTGTGCCCAGGCAGATTGGGGCTCAAAATCACATCTTAAATCAATTAAAATGACATTGCATTAAAGAAAGTCTGTCACCTAATCAGAGTGTTATAGACCTCTCAGATCAGATTATAGTCTGAGTGGCATGAAGTTACAGCAATGGCTTTGCACAACCAGTCAATCACTGATAAAAGTCATATTTCTCTTGTTCAAATCATAAAACTTTCTTAGCATTGTACTAAGCAATTAGCCCGGTCTTTTAAAAGGTAGTTAATCGCAAAATAAAAATATTGACTCCTGTATATGAGTCGGCTTGTAAATACTGATCACTGTGTCTTCATGTAACGAGAATATGTCACATTTATATGTACATTTAAAATTCTACTTGACAAAAGTGCTGTAATAGTGTACTGTTTGGGGGGTATGTTTAAGCTTAGGTTTTGTGGTTTCTGCTGTGAATTTATAGGGTTCTATAAACTGCTCTGAGCGGTCTAAAACGCTCAGATTAGGTGACAGATTCCCTTTAATGTATATAGACAGTCACTACCACAGGGCATATTCATTACTTCGATCTCAAGTTGCCTCTACATTCTTCTTTGCAGTATTTCCTATTATTACTATAGATTAATGCATGTATTAATGGCTCATGAACATGCTCACAATCTTAATCTACAGACATCTAAAATATCTTTGTATATTCATAAATTCACTGCAGAAACCACAATCTTAAGCTTAATCATACCCCCCAAACAGTACACTATTACAGCACTTTTGTCAAATAGAATTTAAAATGTACATATAAATGTGACATATTCTCCTTACATGAAGACACAGTGATCAGTCTTTACAAGGTGACTCATATACAGGAGTCATCATTTTTATTTATGATTAACTAACTACCTTTTAAAAGACCGGGCTAATTGCTCAGTACAATGCTAAGAAAGTTTTATGTTTTGAACGAGAGAAATATGAATTTTATCAGTGATTGACGGGTTGTGCAAAGCTATAGCTGTAACTTCATGTCACTCAGACTTTAGCCACCAGATTATTTTAACAAAGGGTTGATGTATAGGTATAATGTACAGTACATGTCTGTTTAATGTCATACAGTAGTTACATAATTAATATTGTTGAAAAAAGTCCATCAAGTTCAACCAAGGGAAGAATGTGAATTTTGTAAAAAGAGGGTGAAACCCAGACTTCAACACATGTTCATAAGCATTGATATTGTTTAATTTTAAGAATTCATCTAAGCCTTTCTTAAAGCTGTCCACTATTCCTGACCACGTTCTTAGCTAGACACACTTACAGTTCTTACAGTAAAGAACCCTTGACACCTCTAAAGGAAAAAGGTTTTCTTCTGCATACAGAGACAGCGCCCCCTTGTCTTTTGAGGACATTTTACATGGAACAGTTTTTCACCATATTTTTTGTACCGCCCATGTCTGAAATGTCTCTTCTCAAGACTAAATAAATCTAATTATTTTAATCTTTCTTCATAACCGAGACCCTATATGTCCCTTATCAGCTTAGTTGCTCTCTTTTGTACTTTTTCCAGCTCCAGAACATCCTTTCTATAGACTGGTGCCCAGAACTGAACTGCATATTCCAGATGAGGCCACAACAATGCTTTGTAAGGTTGTAATATTACATTCCTGTCCCGCGAGTCCATACATCACTTCATACATGACAATATCCTTCTAGCCTTAGAAGTAGCTGATTAACTTTGCATGCTAATATTTAATTTATGATCTACAAGGACACCCAAATCCTTCTAAATAACTCTCCCAGTGTAAGTTGCCCTAGGTCATATGATGCAAGTAGATTATTGATACCTACAGTGGATATATAAAGTCTACACGCCCCTGTTAGAAGTTTTTGTGCTGTAAAAAAATGAGACAAAGATAAATCATTTGAGAACTTTTTCCACCTTTAATGTGACCTATAAACTGTACCACTCAATTGAAAAACAAACTGAAATCCTTTAGGTAGAGAGAAGAAAACAAAAAAAAAAAAAGAAAACTGAAATAATGTGGTTGCACAAGTGTGTACACCCTCTTATAACTGGGGATGTAGCTGTGTTCAGAATTAAGCAATCACATTCAAATTCATGGTAAATAGGAGTCAGCATACACCTGCCATCATTTAAAGTGCCTCTGAATAAGACCAAATAAAGTTCAGATGCTCTAGTTGGCCTTTCCTGAAATTTTCTTAGTTGCATCCCCCAGCAAAAGCCATGGTCCACAGAGAGCTTCCAAAGCATCAGAGGGATCTCATTGTTAAAAGGTATCAGTCAGGAGAAGGGTACCAAATTTTTTCCAAGGCATTAGATATACCATGGAACACAGTGAAGACAGTCATCATCAAGTGGAGAAAATATGGTACAACAGTGACATTAGCAAGAACTGGACGTGCCTCCAAAATTGATGAAAAGACGAGAAGAAAACTGGTCTGGGAGGCTACCAAGAGGCCTACAGCAACATTAAAGGAGATGTAGTATTATCTGGCAAGTACTGGCTGTGTGGTACATGTGACAACAATCTCCCGTATTCTTCATATGTCTGGACTATGGTGGAGACTGGCAAGATGAAAGCCTTTTCTTCCGAAGAAAAACATCCAAGCCAGGCTACATTTTGCAAAAACACATCTGAAGTGTCCCAAAAGCATGTGGGAAAAGGTGTTATGGTCTGATGAAACCAAGGTTGAACTTTTTGGCCATAATTCCAAAAGATATGGTTGGTGCAAATACAATACTGCACATCACCAAAAGAACACCATACCCACAGTGAAGCATGGCGGTGGCAGCATCATGCTTTGGGGCTGTTTTTCAGCTGGAAGTGAAGCCTTAGTTAAGATAGAGGTAATTATGAACAGTTCCAAATACCAGTCAATATTGGCACAAAACCTTCAGGCTTCTGCTAGAAAGCTGATCATGAAGGGGAACTTCATCTTTCAGCATGTCAATGACCCAAAGCATACATCCAAACCAACAAACGAATGGCTTCACCAGAAGAAGATTCAAGTTTTGGAATGGCCCAGCCAGAGCCCAGACCTGAATCCGATTGAAAATCTGTGGGGTTATCTGAAGAGGGCTGTGCACAGGAGATGCCCTCACAACCTGACAGATTTGGGGTGTTTTTAAAAAGAAGAGTGGGCAAATCTTGCCAAGTCAAAATGTGCCATGCTGATAGACTCATACCCCAAAAGACTGAGTGCTGTAATAAAATCAAAAGGTGTTTCAACAAAGTATTAGTTTAAGGGTGTGCACACTTATGCAACCATATTATTTTATTTTTATATTTTTTTATTCCCTCTACTTAAAAGATTTCAGTTTGTTTCTCAGTTAAGTTGTACAGGTCACATTGAAAAAGTTCTGAAATGATTTATCTTTGTCTCATTTTTTTACAGCACAGAAACCTGACATTTTAACAGGGGTGTGTAGAATTGTTATATCCACTGTAAATGCATATATTTACATTTATCTGCATTGAAATTTATTTGCAAAGTTGATGCCCAAATACTTGGGCTCCTTTCACACAAGCGAGTTTTCCGCGCAGGTGCAATGTGTGACGTGAAAGCGTAGCAACCGGACTGAATTCTGACCCATTCATTTCAATGGGTCTGTGTACATGAGCGTTGTTTTTCACGCATCACTTCTGTGTTTCGTGAAAATTGCAGCATGTTCTATATTCTGCGTTTTGTATGCCGGTTTGGCCCCAGCATTGGCTTGTATTTTATGGACATCTTCCATAGACTGTACAGTACTACATAGCTTGGTATTATCTGCAAAAATAGAAATGGTGCTATTAATCCCATCCTCTATATCGTTAATACATAAATTAAATAATAAAGGACCCAGCACTTAACCTTGGGGTACACCGCTTATAACCTGTGATAATTCTGAATAGGAAACATTGACCTGGACACAGTCCTTCAGCCAGTTTTCAATCCAATTACAAACTATACTGTCTAGGCCTATAGACCTTATTTTACCTATTAAACTTCTATGAGGGACAGTATTAAAGCCTTTGTAATTTTCAGAAACACTACATCCACAGCCACCCCTCTGTCCAGGCTTCTACTCACCTACTCATAAAACCAAATCAGGTTAGTCTGACAAATTCTGTCCTTCTGCCAAGTAAGTACAGTGTTTATTACTGTATGTACAGCCCAGGGCTGTTGACCCATTTTGGGCCTCCTCCCTCCATATGCCCCAACCATCTTCCTTGGCATTCCATCCCATATTATTTTATTTCTGGTAAACATTAAAAAAATCTATACCACATATATAGTATAATGCCCCAAGCACTATGCAGTATACAGTATAACATTCAAAGCCCTTATAGTATATTAACATACAACACTCCACAGTTTGCAGTATATAGTATAACACCCACAGTATATAGTATAACACCCACAATATGCAGTATACAGTATCTATTATACAATATAATACCCCATAGTAGGCAGTACCCCACAGAATGGAGTAAGTCCATTTTTGGTTTTGCATTTTTGTTTTTTGCTCCCCATGTTCCAATAGCCATAACTTTTTTTATTTTTCTGTTCATATAGCCATTTGAGAGCTTATTTTTTGCAGGATAAGTTGTATTTTTTTAAGAGCACCATTTAATTTACCATGTCTGTTATTGGAAAACAGGAAAACAATTATTTGTGGGGTTAAATAAAAAAATAAATAATTCTGCCAAGGTTTTGGGGTTTTTTACATTACAGCATTTACTGTGCGCTATACTGTAAATGACGTTACGTCCTTATTCTGCGGGTCAATACTTATACAGCAATACAAACTTATATAGTTTGTATTATCTTCACATCGCCATTTTCTGACAGCCACAACTTTTTTATATTTTGGTCTAGAGAGCTGTATGAGGGCTTGTTTTTTGCAGAATGAACTGCGAGTAGGATTCTGACATGCTCCCAGCTGAGCTGTGCTTCGTGCACAGTTTAGCAGAGAGCTTACCATGGCAGGCTGATAGGAGCCTCGTGATTTCACTGCCGGGGCTCTGATGGGAAGGCAGAGGGAGCCAGATTCCTATGCCTTGCCTTACAGATGCCGCAGTTGGAGTTGATTGCAACATCTCAGGGGTTAAATGACGTGGTTCAGAGCAATCACAGTCACCCCCCAGTGTGGCCGGGTGCCGGATGTATGATTCTCCCAGTCTATTAGTTGTTGCTTAAAAGACATTTGGGGTCATGCATCAAACTAGTGTAAAGTATAACTGGCTTTAGTTGCCCGTAGCAACCAATCAGATTCCACCTTATATTTTCCAAAGGAGCTGTCAAAAATGAAAGGTGGAATCTGATTAGTTGCTATGGGCAACTAAGCCAGTTCTACTTTACACCAGTTTGATACATGACCCAAATTGTTTATTGCTATGAGAAACAACTGGGTTATTTGTCTGATATTACTTTTCTTTGTTCTATGTGTTATCTGTTATTGAAATTCAACTGCCAAAATAGCAATCCCCTAAATCTGGTGTCCCAGCAGTGGCTAGCCAAGTTTAATAGTGTCCGGCAAAGGATAGATTTTGTTCTGTGGTGAAATTCAATTGCCTAAATAGCAATACCGTAAATCAGTGGTTTCAGCTGTGGCTCGCCAAGTTTAATACTGTCCCGCAAAGGATAGATTTCAAATTGTTGGGTGAAATATTACCATTTTTGCCAGGTAAAACCCCTGCACTGCATAACTGACAGGGAACTTACAATTGGCGGTTACATTCTTGCATAAAATAAAGCCTTTTTGGGCTGGTTTTTTATTTTTAATTTGTTTTAATAAATTTGTTTAGACCCAAAACATTGGGAAAATATAAAAAATAAAGCAAAGTGTAAGTGCACGGTAGTATAACAATGGTTGGGTGAGGCCGCTATACATGTCTATTCTGCATAAGGTACAAACAATTCCTGTGGGATCCATGCCTGGTTTTTTTTAATAAAAGAAAGCTTGCCAACATTGTCTGCGGACAGGCGGCTGTGCTTGTCTGTGATAACGCCCCCTGCAGTGCTAAACACACGTTGAGACAATACAGTGGCTGCAGGGTAGGCCAGCACCTCCAAGGAGTAAAGGGCAACCTCAGGACATGTGCCCAATTTGATGACCCAGAAGTTGAATGGGGCAGATCCAGTGGCGTTGCTAGAAATGACTGGGCACCACAGCAAATTTTTGAATGTGGTCCCCCTCCCCCAGTAATTTTTGTGCAAACCCCTTCCTTTCATGCCGCCATGCCTGTGGCTACTAAAGATCGCTCTCTCAGACCAGGCCCAGCAGCTGTTCTATTCGCTTTCTACACTGTCTATACTGCCACTCTATATAATTTCATTGTATAAAACTGTTGAGGGGGCCCTGACAAAGTCCTTTAGTCCTTCTCCTCCTCCTGGATGGGCCCTTTCTAGGTCACTGCCCCAAAGCAGTTGCTTCCCCTGCTTCCCCTGTAGCTATTCCCCTAGGCAGACCCATCAGTCAGTGTGCGTACTGTTCCACCATGTTGCTAAAATGCTGCCTCCTGCTAAGATGTTCCAGATCTGCTGGTGGTGCAGGTTGTTGTGGCGTGATGACAAAGCTTTTCCACATTTTGCTCATGATAACCCTGCCTTCTGAGGTGTTGGTGGTGACCCAGCTACATTGGCAAATTCTTCCTCCTCCTCCTCTGCCTTCACCTTGTGCTTCCACTGAGTCCCCGGTGTCAGGTGTGAATGCCATCAGCAGCGTGTCTACTAGCGGGCTAATCTTCCTATCACATGTTGATAGACGGCACGTTGTCCTTGTAACGGGGATGCAGCAGGGTGGCCACCAAGTAATCAGCACAAGTTAGAATGTGGCAGTAACTGGGCGGTCGTTGCGCAGGCACTGCAGCATGTAGTCGCTCATGTCTGCCAGGCTGCCCAGAGGCAAGGACAAGCTATCCTCTTTGAAGGAGGTATATTGTCTGTGTCCTCTGTATCCCCCAGCGTTCCTCCTACTCCTCTTCCTCATCCTCCAGAACTGTGCCCTGGCTGGACAATTGTGTTCCAGGCCAGGGCCTATGTAGGTGCAGATACCCACCCTCCGAGCCACTTGTATTTGGTTGGCCTTAAGTTAAGGATAAGGCGTGTATATAGCTTTGTTTCTTTACATGGTTAGTTTAGCTGCCTTATAGTTATTTTAATATGTTTTTAAGTAAATTTGACAATAGTTTGTTAATGGTTTGAGTGAAAGGGGGTGTGGGGGTGTTCAGTGTGTAGGATGTGCGGCTGTTTGGGTTTATTTTCCATCCACTTTCCACACTGTCTATACTGCCACTGTATCTAATTTCATTGTATAATACTGTTGAGGGGACCCTGACAAAGTCTTTCAGTCCTCCTCCTCCTCCTCCACCTGGATGGGCCCCTTCTTGGTCAGGGACCCAAAACAGTAGCTTCCCATGCTTCCCTGTAGCTACGCCCCTGGGCAAATACATCAGTCAGCACATGTACTCTTCCACCATGTTGCTGAAGGCATTCCAGATCTGCTGGTGGTGCAGGTTGTTGTGGCGTGATGACAAAGCTTTCCCACATTTCGCCAATGCTAATCCAGTCTTCTGAGGTGCTGATGGTGACCCAGTTGCCAGTGAGCTGGCTTGGGTGCCACCCTGCTGAGAACACAGTTCCTGCAACTCCTCATCAACCTACTTATCCTCCAGAACTGTGCCCTGGCTGGACAATTGTGTTCCAGGCCAGGGACTATGTTGGTGCAGGAACCCACCCTTCGAGCCACTTGGATGTCACTGGCCTTAAGTTAAGGATAATGCATGTATATAGTTTTCTTTGTTTATATAGTAAGTTTAGCTGCATTATAGTTATTTTAATTTTTTATGTTTTTAAGAAAATTTGTAAATAGTTTGTTAATGGTTTGAGTGAAAGGGGGGGTTGGGGTGTTGTACGTGTTCGATTAACTGAATTGATTTTCACTGTCTGGTGTTTAGGAATTTCTGCTTCCTAAATTTAGCACATGTGACAGGCAGGAGATGTGCGTCAAACCGGCTAGGCCCAGAACTGCTAGTATATTTCGCCCATTAGTGCACAACACCAGGCAGGGCTGGAGGCTCAGTGGCACCAAACAATGATCGATCTGTTTTTCCATGCCTGTCCACAGCTCCTGTGCGGTGCGGGGTTTGTCCCACAACCTGCTGTTGTTTCCCCCTGGCTGTGCTGCTGTGGGTGGTGAAGGTGTTACGCTGAGCGGATGAGGAGGTGGTAGAGAGGAGAAAGCCGAGGAGGAGTAGGAGGTAACAGGATACAAAGAGAAATGCCCAGCAATCCTCGGGGGTGGAAGGACATTCACAAAAATGCTATCCGCCTCTGGGAAAGCCGCTACATTTACCCACTGTGTTGTTCGTTATGTGGACGTTGCCACAGATAGCGTTGTGCAGTGCACACTTGATTTTGTCCGCCACTTGGTTGTGCAGGGAAAGGATGGTTAGCCTGCAAAAGTAGCGGCGACTGGGATACACGTACTGTGGGACAGCCACCGTCATAAGGTTTTTAAAACTGTCCACCAGACACAATGACAGCATTTCAAAGGACCAGGAAGTTTAAAATAAGGCATTCAGAGCCATGGGTGAGGGGGGGGGGGGGGTACTTCCTCTGTCTATTTCTTTTTCTCTCCAGTGTTTGGGAGATGGACAGCTGATAGCTGAACACTTACATGGGATTTGGTGGAGATGCCTGGTGACAATGACAGATGTGGGCTCAAGTTTAAAACGTTTATTTATTATTTTTCTGTATATTAAGTCATTTCCCTATCCACATATGTTTGCAGGGCATTTACCTACATTTTGCTGCCTTTTGCAGCCCTCTAGCACTTTCCACGGCTATTTTACAGCCATTTAAGTGCCCAAAAGTTTGGGTCCCAATTGACTTCAATGGGGTTTGAGTTCGGGGTCAAGTTCGGGTCCAGTTCAGATCCTGAACCCGAACATTTTCGTGAAGTTCGGCCGAGCTTCTCGAACCCGAACATCCAGGTGTTCGCTCAACTCTAATAAAGACCAATTGAAAAAATGATTTTTAGCCTTTATGGAAAAAATACTTCCAGTTTCCTGTGTGTCCTGTACTTTACACTTTTTCAAATATCCCTGTCTGACCTAACGAGTGTAAAGCCCTGAATATTAACAGCCCAGTTGTGTAAAGGGTCCAGCTATGTATCAGACACACCAACTACATCTATGCATTCTTCTAGTACTATAGACTCCAGCTACCCCATTTTGCTTGCTATACTTCTGCCATTTGTGAACATACATATTTAATTTTCCAATTTTAATTGGTTTATATTGTTGGTTTGTAACAGGTTTATGTTATCAGAAGGTCTGTTGTTCTTGAGTGTACACTTATACCCAATTACCTCCCTACTTTCCTCACTAACCACAGTCTTCACTAAATCCCCACTGCCCCCTTCAATATATCACTCTCTATCTACTCTATCTACCCCCCATATTGGTATACCAACCATTCCAGATCCAGATCCTGGTTCAAAAAGCTCCTCCAGCATTCTAACTATTATTTACCCCAGCACAACCCCATCCCTACTTTAGAGCCTGTAGCCAACACAGAAGTCAGCCTGGTTCTGCATGAATCCAAACCCTTCCTTCCTGCACCATTTTGTGGACTATTTTTTTAACTCCCTATGTTCCCTCTATCTCTATAGTGACGCCCATGGCACTGGTAGTATTTCTGAAAACACTATCATTTTTAAGGACCTTCCCCCCCGACTTTGTCATTGATACCAATGTGTACCATGGCCACCAAGTCTTCCCCGGCCTCGTCCAGCAATCTGTCTATCCAATCCGCAATATGCTAAACCCAAGTACCCAGAAGACAACACAATGTTCAGCATTAATTGATTTGGTGACAGATGACCCTGTTTCTCATCTTTCCTACAGCAGTCATTCTACTGGTTGCTAGGAACAATGCCCTGCTGCAGTGTTGCTGGCCCCAGGCTTGCATACCTTATATAGGCAAAAAAGGAATATTTACTAGGATGTGACAGCTCAGGACTTTTACCCTACTCCTTCTCGTAACTGTTAGCCAGCTGCTAACCCCCGAGTCCTAATCTTGCTTTCCTCCACCCGCCTCCATTTTACTGAACCCAGTCAGTGCCTTCACAGTGAGGTGTAATCCTCTCTCCAGGTGTTCAATTGTTCTGTGTGTCGCAAGCAGCACATTGAGAACCAAAATCTGGGCTTCCAAATATGCTATATGCTTGCATCTAGTGAAAATTTATCCTCAGATGGTTGTTCAAGGCATGTATGCATTGCAGGACATACAGTAGCATTGTTCATGGAGCACATATTTAGTTGAACAGTGTGGGGGAAAAAAAACACAGAATAAATGTTAATTTAAATGTAAACTCTTTACTGCTTTAATTTGAGAACTTTCTAGAATCAAGCAAACAATGCACAAGGATAATCTATCAAACCTTGGTTCATATGTCCTTGTGTTGAACCATGACCAAGTGTTAAACTATGCATTTATCTGCTGCATGCACTTTACTATACTGTTGCAAAACCTAGCATCACTCACAAACCTTGCTTGCAGTCTCTGTGGATTAAAGTCCAGACAGCAATCAGGCCACAGGTGAAGTCTCTAATAACCATTATCTGTAAATTACTAAGAGGTTATAAAATAGTTTTGAGCGGGCATGCTCGGCCGAACATCCAGTGTACTTTTTCCGTAGATGCTGCGGACAGCGACATTATCTGCGCTACATCTTCTGTTTAACGTGTGTGCATACTAAGAATATCTGTGACATCCAGTGTTCTTTTTCCGTAGATGGTGTCTGCTGCGGACAGTCACATTACCTGCGCTACATCCCCTGTATAACAGTTGCGCATCCAAAAAATATCTGTGACATCCAGTGTACTTTTTCCATAGACACTGTGGACAGCGACATTATCAGCGCTACATCCCTGTTTAACATGTAAGCATACTAAAAATATATGTGACATCCAGTGTACTTTTTCTGTAGATGGTGTCCGCTGCGGAAAGTTACATTGCCTGCGCTACATCCCCTGTATAACAGTTGCGCATCCTAAAAATATCTGTGACATCCAGTGTACTTTTTCCGTAGACGCTGCGAACAGTGACATTACCTGCACTACATCTCCTGTATAACATTTCCGCATCCCAAATATCTGTGACATTGACTGTAATTTATTTGCACATACGTACGTGTGACATACTTGCAAGCATATATACCATTTAATATGATGAAGGTGAGTAGTAAGGGACGGGGAAGTGTGTAATAAAGGGTGTATTGGAGTGGCGGTTCCTTGTAATTTTTGGCAGCACTTTCACTTAGTGCATAGGCTTTATGAGTGTAGGAGTCCCACTAGTACCTGAATAATTGTACCACAATGTGACTGAGGCCCTCCTTTATGTGATATACAGGTTGTATCGGAGTGCCTCTTCCTTGTAATTTTTGGCAGCACTTGCACTTTATATATAAGTAAATATACAGGAAAGAATGTTTCCTAACAATTTTTCCTCTAAAATCGATTTTATTTTCGGTTTTGTGCGTATTATTGTAAGTCTGTAAAAGTGGCGTACTACTTGGACAACATCGTTCCCAGCAGCGACCTGGGAGTCCAAGAGGCATCCAGACATCCTTCCCATGCTGTTCCCAAACCATTTCAGTGGTGTTTCCATCAATTTCTGTTCTGAACTTTTCTTGTGAACAGACACCCTCCCCTCTTCAGACCAGAGGGTGCCTGATTTAATGCTCGGGTTCTCCAAATGACTTCCATTGTGCTCGGGTGTTCTACTCAGGTGACGTAGTGTGGAGGTGACAGCAGCATCAGGAGACCAGAGTGGCAAGGTGACATAGTGTGGAGGAGGTGGCAGCAGCATCAGGAGATCACAGAGTGACCCAGTGACAGAGTGGGGAGGTGCGTGGCAATACGAGTACCAGATGAAGATGGTGGGTGAAAGAAGGAGCACTTGGCATTAGATGTGTGGTATCAGGTGGGTGGCAGCATTAGAATAGTAGCTGAGGCAGGTAGACAGAAGAAGCCGGTCTCTTTTGTCAAAGTGTTGGTGTGGCACCATGGATGATCTAGTCTGATGCATCAGGCAATGGTGGGTGGAAATCCTGGCTGATCCACACCTGATTGATCTTGACGAAGTTCAGTCTCTCCACATTTTGGGTGGACAGGCGAGTTTTTCTTGGGGTAACTCTGGCCCCCGACACACTAAACACCTGCTTTGATGCCACACTACTGGCCAGGCAGGACAGCTTTTCCAGGGCAAACTCTGCTAGTTGCTAATACACTAATACACACCAAAAAAGGCTGTAATTTTCTCACTTCAACACACAACGGCTAATAAGCCCTTTTTCTTTTTCGCCACTAATACGCGCCAAAAAGGACTTTAGAACATATCCGCTGAACAGCAGATATATATATTTTTTCCACTAATACACGCCAAAAAGGGCTTTAGAACATATAGCTGTACCGCTACAGCAAATAGGCCCATATTTTTGTCCACTTATACATGATTGTAACGGCCACTACAGCGCCAGAGCTCTGGCACACAACTGTGCAGAGCGCTGCTAATCTAGACAGGCAACAGCGATTTTCATTTGTAGATATCTATTAATATCTGCTCCTGAGGAAATGTGGTGCGATATTAACCGCGTCGATATAGAAACGCGTCGAGCATAGTCAGAAATATCATTATCAGTAATGAATGAATGAATTGGTGGGTGCTTGTAAATGCACACATGAGATGTAAGGTGTGCGTTTATGGAGTGTGGTATCAGTCCAAGCAGCTGCTGACTATTAATGAATAGTGTGTGTGCATGAGGTGTCTGCGGTATAGCTATTGATAACAGTAATCACATAGTCTGTCCGAGGTGTCTGTGCAAAAGGGATTAAGACCAGTCATATCCCATAGGGTGCTACACCATTGATTGAGGCAGCAACTAGCACCTGAGAACTGTTATCCTGAGGCAGAGTGCAGTAAGAGCCTTATTATGCACCATCGGGCAAACATAAGATAGCTTAGTGCACACTTGCGCAAAAAGGGCAAACCTGCGCAATAAATCCTATTATTGGGACAGTGCTATTAGGCACACACTAATAGTCATCTGATTACAAATACGGCTGTATTAATTCTGTGGAGGGACTCTCACATATTATTACAGGAGCCCCTGTCAGATGCATCTGATACCTTAGTGAGGCTGTGGGAAGTATATGGTATTTGTTCATCCCATCTTTACCCACTGGTCTCTATAGCCTGATAGAATTCAAAGTGAACTTAACCCCATTTCACTGCATTTTAATATTGTAGAAATAATAAAGTATTTTTTGTTTTGATTTTAAACGTCCTTTCAGGCTGAGGAAATCCACTTATACATGACACAAAAAGCTTAAGAATATAAAACTGCAAATATATTTTTCTTTTGTCACTAATACACAGCAAAAAGGGCTATAATTTTTGCACTTCACCACACAACAGCTAATTTTTTTCCCACTAATACAAGCAAAAAAATGCTTTAGAACATATAACTGCACCGCACAAGGGCAAAAAAGACATGGAAATATTTCCTTGTAATAAACCCTGTTGATGGCTGTATCAAACAGCACTTGCACTTCAATAACAAGACCGGTTTGCTGGAATTACAGAGCTTTATAATGGCAAATTTGGTCCCCAGTCAGTGCAGCAAGGTGTAATAGGATTGTTACTATTACCCAAGCTGTAACCTCCCCTACTGAACCCTGTTCAACATAAATGCTGTGGAATGATTCCTCCCTATCCTTTCCCTACACCTTAAATAATCTTTCCCTGCACTTGTAAATCATTTATTTTTTTAACACAATGAAGCTTTTTCTAGCACTGTCCCTAGTGCCTGCTGACGTCTCTCCCTGCACTAAGTACACTGGTAAATGGCAGAATCCAAGATAACTGAAGCTATGTACAGAGATGCCGCTGCACTCCAGGACGCCATCCTTGGTCCATACTACATCTGCAGACCTGTCCTGCTGCCCTAAGCAACTTAACTGACCACGTGCCTTCTCCATATATAAAAACACAGAAATGCAACAGCACTCTGCAACCAGCACTCTACCCTGCCTCTATGCTAGAAGCTATCATAGGTCGTTAGTGTACATTTTTATCAAAAAGTAATAAGCCACTCACCACGCCAAGGCCGCCTCTATGAGTGGTCCTAACGCTAAATCCTACCTGTTATGGGCCATGACAGCCACATAAAATCCAGGGAGTGTGGGCCCAGCATTCATGCTAGGATCCACCGTGCCTATTAAACCTTTTTGGTGCCATAACAGCCTCCATTAAATCCAGGGATGCAGGTACCAACATGCATGCTGAGCCCACTGTGTACTCTTCCTGGAGGAAGATGGCTATTAGTAGGTATTATGAATGCAAGTTCAGTTTTATACTTACTCTGATTAAAACCAGCCTCTAGGGCAGACAAACTAGTCAGGTGTGCACGACTGAAAGGAGGCCGCCACACCTCCAGCATATACTACACAGAAACACAAGGGGGGGGGGGTCAGTCAACACGTCCCTGTATGCAGGTGCACTCCCTGGATTTTATGTGGCTGTCCTGGCCCATAACAGGTAGGATTTAGTGTTAGGACCATTCATAGAGGCGGCCTTGGCGTGGCGAGTGGCTTATTACTTTTTAATCAAAATGTACACTAACGACCTCTGATAGCTTCTAGCATAGAGGCAGGGCAGAGTGCTGGTTGCAGAGTGCTGTTGTATTTATGTGTTTGTATGTATATTTTGCCATGGCTACGTGCAACTGACCCCCCCCCCCCCCTTGTGTTTCTGTGTAGTATATGCTGGAAGTGTGGCGGCCTCCTTTTAGTCGTGCACACCTGACTAGTTTGTCTGCCCTAGAGGCTGGTTTTAATCAAAGTATAAAACTAAACTTGCATTCATAATACCTACTAATAGCCATCTGCCTCCAGGAAGAATACACAGTGGGCTCAGCATGCATGTTGGTACCTGCATCCCTGGATTTAATGGAGGCTGTTATGGCACCAAAAAGGGTTTATAAGCACGGTGTATACTAGCAAGAATGCTGGGCTGGCATTCTGTTAACACGCCTCTGTTAACTTCTAGCATAGAGGCATGGAAGAGTGCTGGTTTCTGTGCTTGTATGTATATTTTGCCATGGCATTCCTGTGCTTGTATGTGTATTTTGCCATGGCTACGTGCACCTGCATACAGGGACTTGCTGACTGCCCCCTTGTGTTTCTGTGTTCTCCAAATATAAAGGCATAGGTTTTCTATCTACAGCATGCGGCCACTGTTCTAGCGTGCCATTATTTGGCTTATCATAGCACTGTATCACCTCTGGACATGCAAGTAGTATCCATATAAACAAATGGGTCTCACTTTAAATAGCTGATGCTATCTTTTTTTATTTCAACTCCTGTATTTACAGTGTTCAACTATAACAATAGGAATTTGCCCCTATTAGTGCTTCATCTTGATGATGTTTTCAAAGTGTCTTCTGATGAACCCCACAATTGCCTGGGCGAAACGTGTTGGAACGGGGAACTACTGACTGTATATTTCCCATTATTTGATTATCATGACTATTAGGTCCACCAAGTGATCGTGATCGTATGATCTATCTATTGGCTGATGGGAATTGATATGTATATATATATTTATAAAAAAAGAAAAAAGTTCGGACTGCACTCCAATACGTAATCCAAAAATATAAAAGCTTTTAATGACCCATAAGGTGACACAAGTGCGACGTTTCAGCTCACATGAGCCTTCCTCAAGCATGGACAAACGTGAAATGACAGAGTATATATAGTGATCTTTAGGAGACACACATCCAATCACAACATGTGATCAATTAAGTAATACAAATCATGTGATACTTCAAATAAATGTCATGTGACAAATGCCAGTAAACAAAACTGTGATTAAGATAATATAAATAAAGTGACTTGTGCAAATAATATATCAATACAGATATCTGTAGGTGAGACATGATGATCAAAATATTAAAATGAAGCGAGGAATGTAGTGGATCGCTGCTCCCTTCTCAATGGTGCCCACACATACCATTACGCTCAAAAGAGTGTCCCGTGGATGATACTGCGCATGCCAAGACTGACCCCGGCATTTCCTCCGGACGAACTAGCGCATGCGCGTCAATGAAAAACAGTATACAGTCGCCATCTTGATTAAGGGCACATAGCCCGACACTTGGACATGTCATGATCCATATAGATATTGTAACCACTGTCTTCTTCAGCCGTATATAATGGGCACTGTGAGGAATCTCTCTTATGCTGACAGATGGGAGTGAGTCTCAAACTTGCCAGAATGAGACACACCCCCTTGTGTAACCGCCTACCTGCAAAGACACGCCAATGCCTTAAACAGGCAGCTATACAGCTGTCTGTCAAAATCGGCAGCCAGGAGGGTTACTCCTCCCTAGTGATGGTATGTGTGGGCGCCATTGAGAAGGGAGCAGCGATCCACTACATTCCTCGCTTCATTTTAATATTTTGATCATCATGTCTCACCTACAGATATCTTTATTGATATATTATTTGCACAAGTCACTTTATTTATATTATCTTAATCACAGTTTTGTTTACTGGCATTTGTCACATGACATTTATTTGAAGTATCACATGATTTGTATTACTTAATTGATCACATGTGATTGGATGTGTGTCTCCTAAAGATCACTATATATACTCTGGCATTTCACGTTTGTCCATGCTTGAGGAAGGCTCATGTGAGCCGAAACGTTGCACTTGCGTCACCTTACGGTTCATTAAAAGCTTTTATATTTTTGGATTACGTATTGGAGTGCAGTTCGATCTTTTTTCTTTTTTATATTTTGGGACAATACCTGGAGCCCGGAGTTGGACGTTGCACCCGCTGTTGCCTGGCACTATTATTTTTGGCACTTTTTTTCTATTTTGTCTTGTCATGGTTTATTGTTTTTTGTTTGACTTCTATCTGGTAATCTCTAGGATAGTATTAATCATTTATCCTTCCTAGGGCATACAGGAGGTTCCTATTAAAGAGATCGCCCCTTTCCCCTACATTTTCCCCTACACTATATACCATATGAGATACTTGCCATTCCATCACTAAATATGAGGATCAACTACTTTTAACAGTTTTGTGTTTTGTTATTTTTGTCATATTTGTTATGTATATCCATTTGGGGCATTGAATACGTTATTTTTTATTTGGCAAATACAAATAAAGGCTCAGTTTTAATGATGGCCATTGGCCACCTGTGAATAATTGTAACTTCAGACCATCATAGTTTATATTCCCCTCTGACAGGTGATAGTTAGGACTGTGAATTTTGTTTTGAGGCTATTTATAGGGCTGTGACATCACAGCGCTGGCTGGCTGCTGATTGGCTGCATGCATGGCATTATGGGTGATCCCACTTTCCAAGAGTTCCTTGTTCCATGTCCTCACACGTGCAGCAGCCGTTTTGAAAATATGTGATTCATTACTACGGATTCGGTGCGAATTGAATTTTCCTGAAATTTGAATCGAATTCCACTTCGTCAGCTTTGATTCACTCATCTCTAGTTGCTATGGGAAACTAAAGGGAAGTTCCCATCACTGCTATTTTTCCATTCTTCTGATCCGTCAGAAGAACAGAAAAATAAAGAAAAAAATAACTGATCCTGTATAAAAACGTATTCTGTGTATCCTTTATGCACATTTGGCATTCGTTTGAACCATTTCTGTTTGAGATCCCGTTTTTAAATGGAAAAAAAAAGTCCTGCATTCAGTACTTTTTTCATCTAAAAACGTATCTTAGAAGGAAATGGCTCATACGGGTGCAAAATGTGCATAACTGATGCACAGGATCCATTTTTTTACAGGATGCATTGTTTTTCTTTATTTTTCTGTTCTTCTGACGGATCAGAAGAATGGAAAATTGGCAGTGATGTTTTCCTTTTCACCAGTTTCATAAGTCTCTTCCAAAGTTTTTCCAGGAGGAAAAAAGTGACTTGACAATTGCAAGATTTTCAGCGTGGTGAGAGTTCCTCAGACCAGCACAATCTGTGACTTTATCACAGGTTGTGGCCACAAATTGATCACAGTAACTCGCAGTTGTATTGCAATAGTAAAACTTGCCAGTGAGCCTCTGTCTAAGGGCTCATGCTCATAAACTTGTGTCGCCCACAAATTGTGGTCCCAAATGCATGGGCACCATCCATGTGGGCTGTGCTAATGGATGCAGACCCATTCAACTTGAATGGGTCTGTGATCTGTCTGCACCACCCAAAAAAATAGAGCATATTCTATTATTGGGTGGTGTGGAGGCACAGACCGAAGTGCTCCATAATGCTTGCATGGACTTCTGCTCCATTACTCTGCTCCATATCTTTCGGATTAAGGATGCATTCAAGTGAATCCATCATACCGTGCGCAAACGACCGCGGACCCGCAATAAGGGCATGGCCGGCACATGTTTGTGCACATGAGCCCTAAAGGAGACTTGGTGGTATTTCCATCCACCTCGCTGCCCATGCTACTGTACCATATTTATGTCATTTTGGATGGAGATTTGCAGATTACTAGATTAGACTAGAGATCAAATTATTTAAAAGTTCGATTCAGATGCGTCGCCGAATATTGTGAAAAAAATACGCTATGTTACAAATTACTTCCTCACGCTGCTCCCGTCAATGCACCCCTCAGATGCAGCATTCATACTTGATCGCGCCATCTGATATAAATAAGAGTGTAAAAAAGTAAATAAATACCTGATCCATTTGATTGCGCCATCTTGCCTGAAGGTTTGGCTTGAAACCTAGCATGGCAGAGATTACGTCATCACACTGGCCCGGATGTTGTTGTCACGGAATTTCGGCCGAGATCTTCAAGCAATATGGCGGCAGACGGCCAGTCGCGAGCAAATTGAGCAGGTATTTTAGTATTTTTTTTACACTATTTAAGGTTAAATTGATTCCCTACCACAAAGCATGAGGAAATCCATCTTTGTGGCGAATCAAATTTATTTGCGGACATTAATTCGCTCATCCCTAACGTTGACCATTGCAGTTAGATTAAGTTTTAATCCTTTTATCAGAAGTGTTTAAAAGAACATTCAAAAATCATTTGCCATTGACTTCCATCTAGACATGTTTAACAACTTTATTACCAGAGTGTTTTTCTCCCTTTCTTACCAGACCAGTTTTTCAGTTGTAGCAATGCGTCTATCTAACTGCAAATAACTGATTAATTTCTGATCCAGCCTACATGTATTTCATATTATTTTTTTAGGGACACCTTAGAACTTTCTTTTGTGCCATTAGATAATGGATATAATATATATAAAAAAAAAACTAAAAACTGTGAAAATTATGAAAAAATATATTTTTCCTTTCTTATCGATTTTCTTTTTTTTTTCTAACTATTACAAAAGGTTTCAAGACAAATTATTTCTAAAACCATTACTTTACTGTACTGCACTGAAAATAAATGCTATTTATGTAGTTTATATACTGGCTAGGCCCACCTCAAGACTTCAAAAGACTGGAGCGCATTTTAAAGGCCTATTTTTCTATTGCTGGTTCTGTCTTGTACAGCACCAAAACGCTACAAGACCCTTCAAAGTGTCTTTTTTATGTTATTTGCCTAAGGTATTCATCTTGGGGAAATTTGGACATTTTAAGGTTTGTTTGTTTTTTTACATTTTTCGTGCGTTTGTATATTTTACGCAGAAAAAAAAACCTGCTATACAAAATATAGTTAAAACAAATACCTAGATTTAAATAAACAAATGTGTGTGTGTTTGTATATTTTACACATACAAATTCCACTTTGCTATTGCTAAAACTAATAAATATTATAAATATAATATATATATATATATATATATATATATATTTAATTTTTTATGAACGAAAAAGGGGTGTGGTGTTTATATGGGTGTGTACGTAGTCTAATTACTATTGCTAATACTAGTAACTATTGCTATATCTTAATTTTTTCTTTATTACATTTTTTATTATTTTTAATTATTTTATTATTTACTTTTTTTTAGTAAATTAACCCCTTTCTGCCAAAGTCAAGGCAGGAAGTGGTTAATTCCCAGCCTGCAGCTGACATTTTACTTTAAAGCCAGCAAGTGGCTCTCTTAAGAAAATCGCTCCCTGCCGGCTTTCAACTTCTTCAATGTAATTCACGCTTGTAGCAGAGTGCTACAAGCGTGTATTACAGCCAGACTGCTCCAGCTGGCTTCTGTACTTCTCCTTGTGACCGCAGCTGTCTAATGACAGTGCGGTCACAGCGATCTGCAGCGGCACGGGCCGCCAGCAGATCGCTATGTAACCCGATGCTTTTATACGTCAGGTAACAGATAATAGCCTACCGCCATGGCGTAGAAAGTTGTGCGGAAGTAGGAACACCAGATGAATTGTGAAGGACTATTTTGTCTTTACCCTAGGATAAATTGGCATCACCGCAAAGTGTCCCTAAATATAATGTGAAAATATTACTGTATTTCTAAGCAATCTTGTGATCTGTGTTTGTAATTATTGTGTAGTATTACATTTAAGTTAATGTCTTCTGCTTTGAAGGACTGACATAATTTCTGTTGTATACAGTCAAGTCATTTTAAGTAATTGCCTGCCTGAGGCCCTTAGCTAACCCAAAATGACAATATTAATTAGTGAATTAGCTGAATGTATAAATTTAAGTTTGTACATTTCAGTGACTGACAAACTCTAACATAGCAATTCCTGGACTATAAATTACATTGCGTTAAACTTATCACTAAAATGATTTACTGCAGTCAACAAGCTTCAATGAAGGGAATTTAGAACATTTTCTACAAACAGAAAAAGTGATGATTATTATACATGTCACATTTTTTGTTTTTCTTTTCTTAACTCATCCTTTATGCCTTTACAATTGTCAGCGAGAAAACAGTTGATAATGTATTATTTCATGCAATTACACGCCTACAAGCATTTGTAGATTTTGAACATGTCATTTGTGAAACCTACGCAGCTGCTCACGTGCCTTTTATTCAGGGGCCCCTAGTATTGAATTGTACTTGTAAACTGGTGACTTGACAGTCGAGAAGGGTGCCATTGTCTGACTTAACTTTAAAGGAAATGTGTCATCAGAAAATGAACTATTGTTTAAATCATGTTTTTATGTTTGAAAGAATTTTTGGTGATTTTTTTAAATTTTCCATATTTATATTTAAACAATTATGATAAAATCCTGCAGTTTTCACACTGACCACTAAGAATAATAATAATAGGGAACACGTCTTGGTCTGTACTGATGACTTTACTGCAGTTACCTGCTTATCCATACACAGGGGTGATATCATTACAGGCAGGATTAGAATGACAGATAAGGCAAGATCCACCATTTACAATCATTGATTGTCAAAGCTTATTTTTTTTCCACACAGGTCATGGAGCATGCCTAGAAAACTTTCCCATAAAAGTCAATGAGTCCCTTTCAGACCATTGTGTTTATGACGCATGGGGTGGCATAAAGCAATTTTCTTAATGCTTTCTAAATGCTGTTAAGAACAACTCAGACAAGATGGCAGCCCCCATAATCATGTTCACAAAATAGATTTTAAAAAAATCTACAAATCAGAAAGTAAAAATAGATTTGAAGAAAAGGATATGTGTTACTATCTGGTTTTAACTGGCAGAGAATTCATACTTTCTGACAGAATAAAAACTGATGTTCCATTTTCACAGAACTCAGCTTGTAAAATAGTTCTACAGTACATACAGACAGGGGTGGACATAGAACTTTAAGTAGAAAATGATTCTAAAGTGGCCCTACGCTATGTTGTAGGCAGGTCCAAATTAGAGACTAGCAAACCTTTTGACATTTGGTTCATTTCATTTGCTGAATCTTTCAAAAAGTTTGGTTCAGACCTAAATTGGTACCCTGAAAATGGGTATATGGAACCCTCGAGTCTCCCAGAACTCAGAATTCCACAGATGGAAAAGATGTTTATAGGAAAATATCTATTTTCGTTAATTTTTTATGAGTGTCTGCTTTGAACCCAATAACAGAAATAGCAAATCATGTCATAGGAACATTGTGTAACAGTGGCTGCTGTGCACCGCTGTTCGCCCTCTTACTGCCGAGGTCCTGGACGCTATGCTCAGCAATGATCCTTCCGTCCACCGCTGCAGTCCTGACTCCTGGGCTCTGTTGTTGTACGTGCTGTGGTTCCGAACATTCCGCTCCACAGTTTCGACTCAGCCCTGGCCACAACATGCTTGCTGCTGGTTTCTTGTTACAATGCCCTAGGGGTGGCGTGCATCACTCCCTGGGCTGTATGGGTTGGGTCATGTGACCTTTGTGACCATCCCTGGCTCTCCTGCATGTACTAAGGCTCAGCCCCCTTCCCAAACGCCTCAGTGTCATGGTCCTTGTGTTTGCTAACCTCCTGATACTCACATGTGCTCCTGACTTATACCTCATTCCTGGATTCTGCTACCTGTCTGATCCCTGCCTCCTGTCCTTGACTCTCCTGTTGTCAACCCGGATTGCCTGACCTGTACCTGTGTCACTTGCCCTTACCTTTTTCCTGTCTGACTACCCCTCTGCCTCATCCTTCAATCCTGCACTGTTGCTCCTTGTAACGACTCCGCCTGCCTGACTACGCTTGTACTTCTGGTACCTACTCAGGTACCTCCTGGTCCGCCGAAACCAGCTGCCTCATGTGCCTACCCTCCTCCTGGTGTTCCCCTCAGGAAAGTCTATCCCTACCAACAGGGGTACTGTGAAGAATCGAGAGGTTTACTTAGACAACACCCTTATAGGAGGTGGGACAAGTGGCACAGTGGGTTCACACCCGTTGGTTTGTGACACATTGACATAACTATAGGTAAACAAATGGTCATTAACAAACAGCATGTTTAAATACACACCGCACGATTGCATGTGTTATGCTTTCTCGTTTTCAAAGCTTCCAAAAAATGTTCCTTATGGAGGGAAGATGTTTAAATACACACAGCATTATAGGGAAAAAAGAAAACAGTAGCTTGTTAGGGCCAAGCCTTCAAAAATTATGCCTTAAGAGGAGCAGAATGCTCTCCCATATTTATACATGAAAAAGTGATAATTGTCAGGAAAAAAAGGCTAATTTTGAACAAGCTTAGAAAAATTCTCTCCTTTAATTGAGAGCAGCAGAGTACAGTGTGGGAAGATAAGGTAATAGCATCATGTGGCCACAACAGTAGTGACAGCAATTGCAACATTTAATGGAACATACAAGGCAGTAGATCAGCTGTTTATGGATAGTAGTAGTGGTTGATGCGTAGAGTTAGTAGTAGTGACTGTAGTGGATTAGCAGCGAGGAGTGTCAGCTGTAGAGGTGGTGGCAGCCTCAGCCATATGGTAAAAGTTTACAAACAGATAGCAGCAGTAGCTTGATGGCAGCAGCAGTATGGAAAATGATGGCAAGCAGACAGTGACAAGATGGAGCACTGTCCACAAGGCCAAATCTATTTATCAGCTTTAGCCAGTGGAATGAGAAAATGCACCACTGGATCGTGTGATACCACTTCATCTGGTTCAATAGAGTTGGGGTGCATATTAGTGTTGAGAGAAACACAGTTTTAAAAACCAAATTCGATAAGAAGTTTAGGAAAACTTCAATTCACAATGAATCTGAATTTCATTGTGCTTCATAGTAATGAATCCATTTTTCCTAAAATGGCAGCTGCACGTGTTACAAAGTGAAAGTAAGAAGGAAAAAGAGATTACCCATAATGTCATCCAGCCAGCCAATCCGCAGATAGCCATCCTGTCACGATGGGAAGTGGGGGAAACCCCCCACCGTACAATGTCCGTGGCTGCTAGGCCAGGGAACAGGGAGCAGGTCACCTCCTGACGAGTCCCTATGACTGCCCCTAGACTTCTAATGCATGAAAAATCTCAGATGGTAAGGAGACTCATGCCCACGAACCTGGAGCCCTAGGAATACCTGCATAGTCCTAGAAGATAGAGACAGGGCAGAGACCACACGCTCATCCTGGACCACAGATGAGCAGTGTCTCCAGAGGCCCAGCAGCTGGCCACCAACTAGACAGGTGAACGACAGCTGAACGGCAGGTAAGTACAACAAGGCAACAGACAACATAAGTTAAGATGGACCAGAAAGGCACTGTCTAGTTGTTTGCTTAAACCCCTCCGGGAAAGCAACCCTCTTCCGGAGGAGTCACACCACAACACATACAGGCAAATGTCTGACAGCCATGAAGGTAACAAACAACACAACACAGACCAAACATACCCCAACATAACCCATACCTAAACAAGGAACAGGTGAGGATAGGAACACAAGGGGATGACGAACTATGAATGAACAACAAGGGTGGCTCACACAGATAACAACATTCAGCCAGGGAGCAGAACTCCTACACAGACTGACAGACTAAACAGAACTGACCTCAGGCTTCACCACACCAACATATAAGGAAACCCGAGGCCACACCCAGCACACCAAGCACACTCCAAAACATTTAACCCCGTGCACACCAAGGAGGGGAAAGTGCTCACAAAGGGGAATGTGTCCCACATGCCAAAAACTACTGAGTTTCCAGCGGCAACCGCACATGAGGCTACCACGAAACAGCCCTCACATGCGGTAACCAAGAAACCATGCTGCTGGCAAGAGCATGCGACAAAACCGCATCACGAGTCTCACGACCTCACAAAGATTCATGACACATCCCCTGTGATGTCACAGCCATATGAAACCCTCATCCTATGCTGTCTCTTTCATTGTCATGTGAGCTTAGCATATAGCATGTGCTCATAAACTAGGAACAGTGTTGTTGAAAGTGATTATTAGAAGAATATTGGAGAGGAAGAGTGCAGGGAGACTTATTCTGCATACGTTTTATTTATTTATTTCTACATTTACCTATTCCTACATCAGCATAAATGAAATTGAATACCTGGAAGCCTATATTATTTTGTTGCCAGGGTGCCAACCAACACCATCCTGTCTACACCCTTTAGGGGGCCAGGTCTAAATGATGACCATCCTCATCTTTTGCTGGCTTTACTTCTTACAAATCATTCTTCAAAGTCTACATGTCCTAGAAAGGTCAGCAAGATGCAGAAAGAAGAGGAGCTGGATGTTCCTGATGACGTATTCTCACCGATATTAGATGATGTGGAAAAGGAGGAAAATCAGATGGCAAAAGAAGGGCTCCCACTTGTAGGGCAGGAGAGCACTGGGGTTGGAGAACTGGGTATGCCAGAGCCGAATAATATTCAGTGTTTACTGTCAAATAATCTGCAGGAGATTGCAGGCAAGAACAGCAATAACATGCATATTGTCCCCCACCTAACCAGCCAAACCCCATACCAGCAACAGCCCCTGTTTAAAGGTGCAATGCATCCATTAACAATGAAGAAGTCTATAGTATACAGTTTAGTATTCATTATTAAATGAAAGGCAGCTGCGGGCTAATTGGCCAGGCGGGTTCTTCATCGCAGCATGTCCCCATCCCTCCCACAGCAATGCCGCTCCAAGTGGCTGTACCTTAAGGCAGAGTTGCCTGAGTATACCTGATTTATAACGATTAGTAAGGGCGGTGCAATGATTTTTGCCGCCCTAGGCAAAGATCCATTTTGCCGCCCCCCCCGCCATGTCACTCACTCACTGACAGACAGACACGCACACACTGACAGACAGACACGCACACACTGATAGACAGACAAGCACACACTGATAGACAGACACGCACACACTGACAGATAGAGATGGCCCGAACTATTCGCCGGCGAACAGTTCCCGGCGAACATAGCTTGTTCGCGTTCGCCTCTGCCGGGCGAACATATGCGATGTTCGGTCCGCCCCCTATACATCATCATTGAGCAAACTTTGACCCTGTACCTCATAGTCAGCAGACACATTCCAGCCAATCAGCAGCATACCCTCCCTCCCAGACCCTCCCACCTCCTGCACAGCATCCATTTTAGATTCATTCGAAATTTGCAGTCTTAGTGAGAGGAGGGAGAGTGTAATTGCTGCTGATTTAATAGGGAAATTGATAGCTAAGCTAGTGAATTCAGTGTCCACTCCAGTCCTGAAAGACTCATCTGATCTCTGCTGTAAGGACAGCGTCCTGACAGCACCCCAAAAAGCCCTTTTTAGGGCTGCAACATTAGTCTGCTTTTTTTTTCCTTTATATGCATATTGCAGTTGCCTGGCCTGCCTGTGTGTGAGGAGCTGCAGGCCGACAGACTGTAGTGTGCCCACTGCCAGTGCCCACCCCTGTCATCCCGTGTGGTACAGGACTTTGCATCAAAAAAAGGCATTTAATTTTTACACTTTAATCTAAGGTTAGTTGCCTGCCAGTGTGTGTCAGGCTGACTTCCACTGACTGTAGTGTGCCCACTGCCAGTGCCCACCCCTGTCACCCCGTGTGGCACAGGACTTTGCATCAAAAAAGGCATTTAATTTTTACACTTTAATCTAAGGTTAGTTGCCTGCCAGTGTGTGTCAGGCTGACTTCCACTGACTGTAGTGTGCCCACTGCCAGTGCCTACCACTCATACCGGCTGGCAGAGGACTTTGCATCAAAAAGGCATTTCATTTTACACTTTAATCTAAGGTTAGTTGCCTGCCAGTGTGTGTCAGGCTGACTTCCACTGACTGTAGTGTGCCCACTGCCAGTGCCCACCACTCATACCGGCTGGCACAGGACTTTGCATCAAAAAAGGCATTTCATTTTTACACTTTAGTGAAATTTCAGCTGCTTGCCTGCTGCTAGTGTGTGTCAGGCCGACCTCCACTGACTGTAGTGTGCCCACTGCCAGTGCCCACCCCTGTCATCCCATGTGGCACAGGACTTTGCATCAAAAAAAGGCATTTAATTTTTACACTTTAATCTAAGTTTAGTTGCCTGCCAGTGTGGGTCAGGCTGACTTCCAGTGACTGTAGTGTGCCCACTGCCAGTGCCCACCACTCATACCGGCTGGCACAGGACTTTGCATAAAAAAAGGCATTTAATTTTTACACTTTAGTGTAATTTCAGCTGCTTGCCTGCTGCTAGTGTGTGTCAGGCCGACTTCCACTGACTGTAGTGTGCCCACTGCCAGTGCCCACCCCTGTCATCCCATGTGGCACAGGACTTTGCATCAAAAAAGTAATTTCATTTTTACACTTTAATCTAAGTTTAGTTGCCTGCCAGTGTGTGTCAGGCTGACTTCCAGTGACTGTAGTGTGCCCACTGCCAGTGCCCACTACTCATACCGGCTGGCACAGGACTTTGCATAAAAAAGGCATTTAATTTTTACACATTAGTCTAATTTCAGTTGCTTGCCTGCTGCCAGTGCGTGTCAGGCCCACTTCCACTGACTATAGTGTGCCCACTGCCAGTGCCAACCACTGATACCGGGTGGCACAGTAGCTTGCCGATAAATAAGGCATTTAATTTTTACACATTAGTCTAATTTCAGTTGCTTGCCTCCTGCCAGTGTGTGTCAGGCCCACCTCCACAGACTGTAGTGTGCCCACTGCCAGTGCCAACCACTGATACCGGGTGGCACAGTAGCTTGACGATAAATAAGGCATTTAATTTTTACACATTAGTCTAATTTCAGTTGCTTGCCTGCTGCCAGTGTGTGTCAGGCCCACTTCCACACACTGTAGTGTGCCCACTGCCAGTGCTCACCACTGATACAGGGTGGCACAGTACCACTTATCGAAAAAAAAATGACAGGCAGAGGCAGGCCACCCCGCAGGGGCCGTCGTGGTCGTGGTGCTGTGATTTCCACTGTCCCTGGAATAATGCCTAGTGTTCAGAGGCCATGTACCCTGAACCCGAAAAATTCTGAGGACGTAGTTGACTGGCTTAGACAGGACACCCAATCTTCAACAGCTTCCGCTAAGAACCTTGACGCACCATCCTCCTCCAGCTCAGCTTTGGTCACCTGCTCTCAAGTTACCACGCACCCGCCCGCCGCTGATAGGAATAGTACTAGTTAAGACACCACTCATATAGGGTGTCACACAGTGGCGTACCGCCAATATAGGCAGGGTACGCCACTGCTATGGGGCCCGAGGCACAGAGGGGCCCGGAGTGCTTGGAAGGCCCCGCCCCCTGCAGACCAGGGCTTTTTTTCAGGCGGAAATGCAGATGCCCGTCCGCCCCAGCCTCACTCCATCCGCCGTCCGCGGCTGTGTCGGCCCCCAGCAGCTGAGCTCCGTCCCTGCGCTGCGCTGTGCCCTGGTGGCTCCTCTCACACAGCAGTGCACTATCACGTGGACATGGGGGGCGTGACTTTTGAGTGGCGGCGCCACTCGCACAGGCAGGCAGCTCAGGAGGACAGATGATTTCCCGCCTGTGGCTCTGCCTCAAGTCACCGTCTGTCACCCTATCTGGTAGCCTGGTAGGTGGTTTGTTAAACTGAAACTATGGGGGGCGGTTGAGGGATGAGAATCTGGATCATGGATAGAGGATCTGTGCCATCGGGGGTTGATTGGGGATGAGAATCTGGCTGGATGATGGATTTTTGTGGGGGGTTGCGGGAGGTAGTGCCAAATGCTAGGTGCTGAAAGAAACTATGGGGGGATTTGGGGATGAGAATCTGGATGGGAAGAATGGAGAAATGGCAGGGCAGGTCAGGGCAGGGGTCATGAAAAAGGCATGGTGGAGGGGGAGGGGTGCCATGGGGGTGCGGCGAAGAAATGTGAATTGGGGGGACAAATGTGACATGTAGGGGAGAAATGTGACATGGAGGTGGAGAAATGTGACATGAGGGGGAGAAATGTGACATTAAGGGGAGAAATGTGACATGAGGGGCTGATCTGAGGCATTAGGGGTCTGATTGCTGGTCTGACTAAGTGTAACGAAAAATATTTTTCTTATTATCATTGTCTAAAACCTAGGTGCGTCTTATAGGGCGATAAATACGGTCCCCACACCAACAAAGCAGAGGGAAGATACCAGGGCCACATAGAGGAGAAGCCAGCTGCTGCAGACGAGACCAGAGCCAGGTGAGCCGCGCGTGTGATGGGGGCGCCAAAATAACGCAATTCCATGACGGAATCCATAACGGAATGCCTTTAGAGGCATTCCGTCATAATAGAAGTCTATGGGCTGCATAACGGATCCGTCCGGTTTGCGTTATGCTGGAGTCCTCAGTAGGTCATGTATACATTTTTTAATTTGCAAATGTGGGTGTGGCAGGGGAGGAGCCAGGGCAGGAGGTGGGATGGGCCAGGGTAGTGGGCGGGGTTAGGGGCCCCAATTCAGATTCTTGCTATGGGGCCCAATGATTTCTATGTACGCCCCTGGTGTCACAGCACATTGCTCTGTGCACGCGCAGTGCCCCAATTTGGGAGTATGAGGACCGACCAAGCTGCTTTTTCCATCTCCCGGTTCCTGAAATCAATTCAGTTTGGTGTATGAGAGTTTGGTCTGTCATTGTGAAGGCAGTCGAAGGTACCAGGCCTAAATTTTTTTTCACAAAAGGCAATCCCTGATATGGGATGTAACAGGGATTAAACTGATGAGAATAGTACTATAGAAAATACCACTCATATCGAGTGTGACAGTAAATTGCACGGCGCAGACGCAGTCACCGTGGATTAAAACAGAGTGGAGGGAGCCAGCGTTTTTTTAACCATCTCCCCGTTCGAAAAATCTATTCAATAAATGGCCCCCAGATTGGGGAGTCGGGGACGTTAGAGGGATTAAACTGATGAGAATAGTACTACAGAAAATACCACTCATATCGGGTGTGACAGTAAATTGCACGGCGCAGACGCAGTCACCGTGGTTTAAAACAGAGTGGAGGGAGCCAGCGTTTTTAACCATCTCCCGTTCGAAAAATCTATTCAATAAATGGCCCCCAGATTGGGGACGTTAGAGGATTAAACTGATGAGAATAGTACTACAGAAAATACCACTCATATCGGGTGTGACAGTAAATTGCACGGCGCAGACGCAGTGACCGTGGTTTAAAACAGAGTGGAGGGAGCCAGCGTTTTTAACCATCTCCCCGTTCGAAAAATCTATTCAATAAATGGCCCCCAGATTGGGAACGTTAGAGGGATTAAACTGATGAGAATAGTACTACAGAAAATACCACTCATATCGGGTGTGACAGTAAATTGCGCGGCGCAGACGCAGTCACTGTGGTTTAAAACAGAGTGGAGGGAGCCAGCGTTTTTTTAACCATCTCCCCGTTCAAAAAATCTATTCAATAAATGGCCCCCAGATTGGGGACGTTAGAGGGATTAAACTGATGAGAATAGTACTACAGAAAATACCACTCATATCGGGTGTGAGAGTAAATTGCACGGCGCAGATGCAGTGACCGTGGATTAAAACAAAGGGGAGGGAGCCAGCGTTTTTTTTAACCATCTCCCCGTTCGAAAAATCAATTCAATTGACCTTTCGGGGACCCTTGGTGTTGTACGTGGCTGGGTGGAGGAAGAAACCTTCAATCACCGAGGCGTGGCTAGCTAGTATCCAACCTTGTGCAAATGGGGAGTTTGCGGTTGTGCAAATGGACTGTTTGCGGTGCATTAAAAGAGGAGTTTGGTCTGTCAATGTCAGTGAAGCGGGCGTAACCCTTACACTACCTGATCGATACAACATCATACCTGATCGTATACACACACTGGATGTTTTAAAGCATGTTATTCCAAACAATTTAGGAATGTTAGTTGATTTATGCCCTTTATGGATTAAAACCCGACTCTGCGTCCACTACGTAATTTTCCATGGGAGTTTTGCCATGGATCCCCCTCCGGCATGCCACAGTCCAGGTGTTAGTCCCCTTGAAACAACTTTTCCATCACTATTGTGGCCAGAAAGAGTCCCTTTGGTTTTTAAAATTCGCCTGTCTATTGAAGTCTATGGCGGTTCGCCCGGTTCGCCTGTTCGCGAACATTTGCGGAAGTTCGCGTTCGCTGTTCGCGAACTGAAAATTTTATGTTCGCGACATCACTACTGACAGACAGACACGCACACACTGACAGACACACACACACTCACTGAACGACACACACTGACAGACATACAATCACTCAGATACTCACTGACAGACAGGCATACACACTCACTGACATACACACACTCACTCAATGACAGACACACATACACTCACTGACAGACAGACATACACTCACTCACTGACAGACACACACAGTCAGACACTCACTCAGTCAAACACTTAAACACTCACCTCCCTGGGGTCCAGTGTGGTGCAGCTCCTCGGTCCTCCAGCATGCCGTTTAGTATGCTGGGGCCGGAATGACATCATATTCCGGCTCCCAGCATCACAGAGGGCGCGCAAGGGAGGAGTGGGGAGCTGCTAGAACAGCCTCCCTTTCCGCCCGCCTCCTCTGCTCCGGTAATTTACTGGCAGAGTAGGCACCTGCCATCAGGGTAAGCAGGTGCCTGCTCTGCCATATTTAAGAAGGACCTCCACCTTCTGCCCCCCTGTAATGGTGCTGGGGGTGGCTCAAGAGCCGCTCGCCCAGCGCTGCAGCCCCAGACAGGGGGAGCCCACCACCTGCGATTAGTGACAAATAGAATTTCTTGGCTCACTTTGGCGAAGTTGCTGATTTGAATTTTTAAAGTTGGCTCATCTCTAGTGCCTATGTTATGTTTGACTGTCTATAACTTTTTTTACTCTTGCAGATCTTGCAAAGGTCAATGCTGCTGTCTTCCGGCAATGTTAAGAAAAAACTGCCAGACAAGAGATACTTGCGCAGAGCTAGAGGCAGCTGAATCTGGCTTAGTTCTGGTACATTTTGGGCCTGCTGCACCCACAATATCAGCAGCATTACTAGTGCCAGTACAAAAAATACCCCCTCTTAGCCCCTCCAGTTAAACTAATGTCCCCATAGTGCCCCCATAATGTGTGCAGTATAAAATACCCCTATATAGTGTCCCCAGTATATGCCCACATAGTGCTCCTCTCCCATTTTCCCCACAGTGGCCCAACAGCATAGTACCAAATGAAAAAAATATAACCACTAATACTTACCTCCATGCAGCTGTCAACGTTTTGGTGCAGGCCTATTTTGACCTGTGTCTCATGCTGTACACTGCCCGGCTCAGGTGGCGTAATACAGACAGCATGATGACATCATTGCGCCGCTTGTGCCGGCTTCTGATAAGCTACAAGCACTAGACCTGAAGCCTATCAGAAGGAATGTGGTAAAGATCTCTGGAAGATCAAGGCCTGTTTCAAACTCTTTCGCATTTCTGACTTTTTTGAGCATATTGTACAAAGTCTATTTTTTTAACTTTAGGACAGATACGCACAATAAAATGACCTTCCCTTTCTGAAAACACACTGAAAACACTGCTACTAAAAATCAACCTTGGAAATGATGCAGTATAGGTGGCACTAAGGCCCCTTTCACACGGGTGAGTTTTCCGCGCGGGTGCAATGTGTGATGGCATGTGAACGCATTGCACCCGCACTGAATCCTGACCCATTTATTTTAATGGGTCTGTGTACATGTGTTTTTTTTCACGCATCACTTGTGTGTTGCGTGAAAATCGCAGCATGTTCTATATTCTGCATTTTTCACGCAGCCCTAGTCCCATAGAAGTGAATGGGGCTGCGTGAAAATCGCATTGCATCTGCAAGCAAGTGTGAATGCAATGCGTTTTTCACTGATGGTTGCTAGGAGATGTTGTTTGTAAACCTTCAGTTTTTTATCATGCGCGTGAAAAACGCATCAAAACGAATTGCACCTGCTTGGAAAAAACTGAACGCAATCGCAGACAAAACTGAATGGCTTTGCCTGTGAAATCACACAGTTTTCACTGAACGTATCCGCAACGCATCCGGACCTAATCCGGACACGCTCGTGTGAAAGAGGCCTAACAGATTTGTTTCTAAGCTTTCTCAATTGTAAAACACAATTTGCCAACCTGCTATGAGATTATTTCCCCCCTCACACCAACACTTGAACTGTCTGTAGATGCCCTGACCCAGATTTTCAACTAGTACTTCACGTGTTTCACTCAGAGATTTAAAAGGCAACCCTCTCAATTATTAAATTTTAAATTACATATTGCACTTTTTTAGCCAAAGATTTCAATTTCAAATTCTTTATTGCTATATTTCACAAAACAAAAAAAATCTTGAACAGTCTTGAGATGCCCTGACACAGATATTGGACTAGTATTTCACATTTTTAGGCCTCATGCACACGTACCGTGGTATCCCGGCCTGGAATCCAGCTGACAGCAGGAGCGCATGCTTCATTGGTTGCTATGACGCTGTGCACTTCATGCCGCCGCTGGACTACAGTAATACACTCGTACGGGCCGTGTGCATGAGGCCTTACTCAGACATTTAAAACGCTACCCTTTGTATTGTACGACACAAGTTGAACACGTACTGTGCTCTTTTCTCTAAAAACAAAAGTTGAACTGCCTGGAGATGCAATGACACAGATCTCCGAGCCCCCCCCCCCCACACACACACACACACATTCTTCTTCTTGGGGCCATGTGATTATTCTTTTTCTTTATTCCTTGTGTGTTCACCCTCCGACATATGCAGCAAAATGAAGCTGTGCGCCTTTGGGTTCGCCTGGCGGACAAAATTTTGACACAAAAAAACCCAGTTTGTTATGAACTAATTTCACTTATCTCTACATTAAATTTATCAGGGCACCTGAGGTCTCTGGCCAGGTAAATAAGTGCTTGACTCTCCTAGCGTTAATTAATGGTAAAATACTCCTAGCGTTAATAAAGGTTGAAAGTATAAGGGTGCTGGCACACAGTGCAGTTCTGACATGCAGTAAGGATGCAGTTTTTTATTGTTTCCACTATCAGAACATCAGAGTTTATCCCCTTAGTGACCACCCATACGCCTTTTTACAGTGGTCACTAAGGGGCCTAAGGCTGGGCCATTGTATTTTTACGGCAGCTCAGTCTAAACCCTGCTCTAACAGCCTGGACTGGCAGGAGTGCCGATTCGGGCTGTTTAACACTAAACATTCCATGGGCAATGGCGCCCGCCACATGTAAAGTGCTGTCAGAGGTAGCAGACTCACTCTGTCTCCCGTCGGCACCCTGCAAATGCGATAGCAAATGCCGATGTGTGTGAAGGCTGGAAGGGGTCTGATGTAGGCCCCAGACCAGCCTTGAGTAATCTCTAGCAGGCTGCTGGTCAATTTCAGTATAGCACTGACATTAAAATGCAATGCACAATAGGAATAGTGCATTGTATTTAAATAAAAAAGCTGTCTGTTATAGTTCCCTTGTGGGACTATTAAGTGGCAAAAAAGTAAAAAAAAAACATTTATTCAATTAAAAAATTTGCATTAAAGAATTACGCTTTTTTTCCATATGTCTCCCCCATATGTTTGCAATCTCCCCCATATGTTTGTTATTGCTACGTCTGTAATGACTGGGACTACATAAATATCATGTAAATTAATCCCTACAATGAACGTTGTAAAAAAAAAGAAAGAAAGAAAGACAGAATTGCTAACTTATTCTTAGTTGCCACCGAAAAAAACATAATAACAAGCGATCAAAAATCGTTATTTACTTCAGAATGATACCAATGAAAAATACAAGTTGTCCTGAAAAAATTAAGCCCTCACTCAACTCCATAGAAATAAAAAAAAAAAAGTTATGGGTCTTGGGAAGCGGCAATGCAAAAACATTTTTTTCTTTTAAAAAAATAAGGGGTTTTATTGCAAAAAAGTAGTAAAACAAACAAAAAAAAAAAACCTCCATATATTTGGTATCACTGTCATCGTACTGAGTCAAGGGCTGTGGAATCAGAGTCAGTGTCCATTTTGGTGGAGTCGGAGTTGTTATAAAGTCGACCGACTCCGACTCCAAAAATATATAATAAATTGGTACAGTTAGTTCAATGCAGTATGATCTGAATATATTTTCATAAAAATTTGGGAAAAATGATAAAATGTCCTATAAATGTCTGTTCTATTCCTGATCTAAGAGCTAGGCTTTTAGTTGAGATGAGTGTGTGCTGACCTTTATGTACAGTGGATATAAAAAGTCTACACACCCCTGTTAAAATGTCAGGTGTCTATGCTGTAAAAAAATGAAGCAAAGATAAATAATTTCAGAACTTTTTCCACCTTTAATGTTTAAAAAACAAACTGAAATCTTTTAGGTGGAAGGAAGAAAATAAAAAAATACTAAATAATGTGGTTGCATAAGTGTAACTGATAACTGGGGATGTAGCTGTGTTCAGAATTAAGCAATCACATTCAAAATAATGTTAAATAAGAGTCAGCATACACCCAGTGGCGTATCTATCACGTTTGCTCATCGGTAAGATTGTGAAAACTCAAATCCGATGGTTTATTCTAACCCCCAGGCGTTCCCATGGTGACGGGGAAGCTTGCCTGGGGGTTAGAATATACATGGTAACTAACATCTCTCCTCCCAGTGACATGACCTGCTCCCTCCACCACCCCACCTGCACCTGATTGTAGAGTGACTGATGTGCCCATTACATCACGAGTCCCCGCCTCTTCCTACCTACCAGGAGGCCCTCCATTCTAGTCAGGGCCACGCCCCCAGTTACTCTCTGCAGGTGACTTTCTCTCCGCCAGGACCTGCCCACAACCATTATGGCGGCCGTGGCGTTCTAATGCGGGGCAAGATGATAATTATCACTGGGGCTAACTGCGGCATAGAGCGGACGCAGCAGGGCTGCTCAGGCTACAGGCTCGGGTCATCCTGGCATGTCGGGACCCGGAGGGGGCGGAGGAGGCGACCCGGGAGCTGTGGGAGGAGACCGGGGACAGCGGGGATGTGGTGGTGAAGGCGAAGCACCTGAACCTGAGCTCCCTGAAGTTCAGGCGGGTCTTCTGCCAGGAGGTGGTGAGGGTGAGTGTCCTGATGTAGTATGTACAGTGCCTTGTGCATGTGGTATGTGTGTACAGCGCACTGTGTGTGTGCGGTATGTGTGTGTGTACAGCGCCCTGTGTGTGCGTGTGGTATGTGTGTGTACAGCACCCTGTGTGTGTGTGTACAGCGCCCCGTGTGTGTGTACAGTGCCCCATGTGTGTGTGTACAGTGCCCTGTGTGTGTGTACAGCGCCCTGTATGTGTGTGTGTACAGCGCCCTGAGATAAGCGCTCATTTAAAGTTAGTTACAGTTAATAAATTTATAATCCTGTGAGCGACGGGGAGGGGGATCTGTGGATGGCACTGTCATGGGGGGGATGTGTGGATGGCACTGCCATGGTGGGGGGATCTGTGGATGGCACTGTCATGGGGGGGGATCTGTGGATGGCACTGTTATGAGTCTAACAGGAAAGGGTGGAGCCTAAATAGGAAGGGGTGGGGTTTACAGAGGAAGGGGTGGGTCAAATTTATATTAGGTGGTTCCCCGAGTTTAGTCTTGCCTAGGGCAGCATGAAACCAAGATACACCATTGCATACACCTGCCATCATTTAAAGTGCCTCTGATTCACCCCAAATAAAGTTCAGATGCTCTAGTTGGTCTTTCCTGAAATGTTCTTAGTCGCATCCCACAGCAAAAGCCATGGTCCACAGAGAGCTTCCAAAGCATCAGAGGGATCTCATTGTTAAAAGGTATCAGTCAGGAGAAGGGTACAAAATAATTTCCAAGGTATTAGATATACCATGGAACACAGTGAAGACAGTCATTATCAAGTGGAGAAAATATGGAACTGGACGTTCCTTCAAAATTGATGAAAAGACGAGAAGAAAACTGGTCTGGGAGGCTACCAAGAGGCCTACAGCAACATTAAAGGAGCTGCAGGAATACCTGGCAAGTACTGGGTATGTGTAGTGCTGAGAGAGCACCAAAGTGTTCTGGCGTTCGGGTACTCGGACCGAACACATAGCGAAAAGGTCTGAAAGTAACAGAAACACCACCAAAATGGATTGGGATCAGCATGGGGACAATGTATGGAGGCATCTTGGACTCCCAGGTCGCTGCTGGGAACCATGTTGTCCGAGTTGTACACCACATTTACAGACTGACAAAAATACGCACAACCCCCCAAAAAAAAAAAAAAAAAAACACGAAACTATTTCACAGGAAAAATTGCTAGGAAACATTCTTTCCTGTATACTTAATTGTATATGAACTGCAAGTACTGCCAAAAATTACAAGCAAGAGGCACTCTAAAACAACCTGTATATCACAAAAAGGAGGGTCCCGTTCACATTGTGGTACAATTACTCAGGTAGTGGGACTCCAACACTCATAAAGCCTATGCACTAAGTGAAAGGGCTGCCAAAAATTGCAAGGAATCGGCACTACAATACACCCTTTATTACACACAAAGAAGGGCATCATACACACGAGCAAGGGCCTGCTGGTGATTCTCTAAAACATTATGGTTGAGGGCCCGCTGGTGAGCTGACCCTGTAAAACATTATTGTTGAAGGCCTGCTGGTGAGCTGACCCTGTAAAACATTATGGTTGAGGGGCTGCTGGTGAGCTGACCCTATAAAACATTATGTAAAACATTATGGTTGAGGCCCTGCTGGTGAGCTGACCCTGTAAAACATTATGGTTGAGGACTTGCTGGTGAGCTGACCCTATAAAACATTATGGTTGAGGGCCTGTTGGTGAGCTGACCCTCTTTAAAAATTGTTGTGGAGGGAATATATACAATCTGGATGATGATGAGGAGGAGGAGTAAGGCTGCCAAAAATTACAAGGAATCGGCACTACAATACACCCTTTATTACACACAAAGAAGTGCATCATACACACAAGCAAGGGCCTGCTGGTGATTTTCTAAAACATTATAGGCGATGGCCTGCTGCTGAGCTGACTGTGTAAAACATTATGGTTGAGGGCCTGCTGGTGAGCAAACCCTATAAAACAGTATGGTTGAGGGCCTGCTGGTGAGATGACACTATAAAACATTATGGTTGAGGGCTTGCTGGTGAGCTGACCCAGTAAAACATTATGGTTGAGGACCTGCTGGTTAGCTGACCCTATAAAACATTATAGTTGAGGGCCTGCTGGTGAGCTGACCCTCTTTTAAAATTGTAGTGGAGGGAATATATACAATCTGGATGATGATGAGGAGGAGGAGTAGAAAACAAGATTCAACCATATACACTTTTTTGTGGTGGAAAAGGTGCATGGGAATATACTACATCAGACTGAGTACATTATAAACAATACATTCAAATTGCCTTTATGTTCATCATCAGCTCAGCTCTCCTCTTGTGGATTTGAGAAGTCAGGGGCAATCCAGACCTTGTTCAATTTTATCTGAGTCAACCTGTCAGCATGGTCAGTGGACAAGTGGATACGCTTATCAGTTATAATGCCACCAGCAGCACTAAGTACACGCTCAGACAAAACTCTGGCAGCAGGGAAGGCAAGCACCTCCAAGGCATAGAGCGTAAGTTTGTGTCACGTGTCCCGCTTGGACAACCAGTAGTTGTAAGGCACTGAGGGATCATTTAGGACACTGACACAGTATGCAATAGTTTCCTTCCAAAACTTTCCCCTCCTTGTAGCACTAGGCCACGCTTCAGGGTGAGGTTGCTGGCGGAGTGTAATGAAAGTGTCCCATGCCTTAGAGAGTGTTGCCCTGCCTCTGTTGGAACTGCTGTGTCTTCCCCTTGTCTCCCTTCCTCGGTTGCCTAAGGAAGTACTGACTCTAGCAGCCGCGTTGTCAGATGGAAAATTTTGGAGCAATCTCTCAACAAGTACCTTATGGTATTGCACCGTTTTTGTCGTCCCCTCCACCACAGGAATTAGAGATGAGAAGTTCTCTTTGTAGCGGTGGTCGAGAAGGGTGAATACCCAGTAATCTGTGTTATCTAAAATGCATATAACGCGAGGGTCGCGGGAAAGGCAGCCTAACATGAAGTCAGCCATGTGTGCCAGAGTACCAACTTGCAAGAAGTCGATGTTAACATCAGGATGAATCTCGATCCCCTCATCCTCATCCTCATCCTCCTCCTCTTCTGCCCATCCACACTGAACATATGGAATTAAAATTCCATGTGTACTACCCTCTGTAGCAGAGGCAACTGTCTCCAGCTCCTCCTGCTCCTCTTCATGGCCCAATTTCCGCTGAGAAGACGAACTGTGGCAGGTCTGGCTATCATCCTGTGTAATGTTCTCCCTGATTTCCTCATCTGCCACATTCGGAGCATCCTTCTTAATTGTGAGCAGCAATCGTTTCAGTAGACACAGCAGTGGGATGGTTACGCTGATAATAGCGTTATCGCCACTAACCATCTGTGTGGATTCATCAAAGTTTTTTTAAACCTCACAGAGGTCTGACATCAATGTCCACTCCTCGCTTGTTAATAGCGGCAGTTGACTGGAAAGGTGACGACCATGTTGCAGCTGGTATTCCACAACTGCCTTCTGCTGCTCATAAAGCCTGGACAATATGTAGAACGCAGAGTTCTAGCGTGTGTTCATGTCGCATAACAGTCAGTGAGCTGGAAGCCACAAGTGCTGATGCAGCGTTGACAGACTAGCTGAAGCTGCGGATGACTTGCAGAAATGGGAACAAACGCGGCGCACCTTCACTAGTAGTTCTGCCAAATTGGGGTAGGTTTTTATAAACCATTGAACAACTAAGTTTAATATGTGGGCTATGCATGCAATGTTTGTCAGGTTGCCGAGCTCCAAAGCTGCCACCAAGTTATGGCCATTGTCAGACACAACCATGCATGGTTGTAGGTTGAGTGGCAAGAGCCACAGTTCGGTCTGGTCCCTTATACCCTGCCACAGCTCTGCGGCGGTGTGCTGTTTGTCCCCTAAGTAGATCAGCTTCAACAAGGCCTGTTGACGCTTACCCACAGCAGTGCTACACTGCTTCCAGCTAGCGACTGATGGCTGACTGCTGTTGGAGGTGGAAATGGAGGAGGAGGCGGAGGAGGAGGAGAAGTGGGGGTTGGAGCCAGTAACATAGCTGCTGGCGGAGACCCTGATGGACGTAGGGCCCGCAATCCTGGGCGTGGGAAGTACCTGTACCATCCAAGGGTACGACTCACTCCCGGGCCTCTACAACATTCACCCAGTGTGCAGTCAGGGAAATGTAGGTTCCCTGGCCACCAGTACTTGTCCATGTGTCCATGGTGAGGTGGACCTTCCCAGTAAGTGCGTTGGTCAGGGCACGGGTGATGTTCTGGGACACATGCTGGTGTAAGGCAGGCATGACACACTGGGAAAAATAGTGGCGGCTGGGGACTGCGTACCGAGAGACGGCCGCCGACATTAGGCTGCTGAGTGCCTCAGTGTCCACAAACTAAATTGCAACATTTCAAGTGCCAGTAATTTTGAAAGTTGCACATTTAGTGCTTTGGCATGTGGGTAGGAGGGTATTTGCACTTGCGTTCAAATGCATGTGTTATCGACATTTGGACGCTGCACTGGGACAGGGAAGTGGATGTTGTTTCTGACGGTTCATGCGAAGGTCCAGGTGCAGGGAGAGGGGCATCCGGGCCTGCGCCTTCGACATGGGATTAGCTGGCAGTGCGTAACACAGTGGAAGAGGAGGCAGTGGTGTGGCTCGCAGACCCAGATTGTGGACCCAGGCGTTCGGCCCACTTATTAGGGTGCTTGGATGCCATGTGGCGGATCATGCTGGTGGTGGTGAGGTTGCTAGTGTTCACGCCCCGGCTCATTTTGGTACGGCACAGGTTGCAAACTACCACTCTTTTGTCATATGCTCTTTCCTCCAAAAAGCGCCATACTGCGGAACACCTACCCCTTGGCAAGGTAGATTTACGCATTGGGGTGCTCAGTGTAATAGTTGCAGGCCTGTTTTGTGTTGGCCATCGTCTCCCTTTTGCAACCCCACTGCCTCTTCTGAGATGCTGCGGATCGCTCCCCCTCTGTACTGCTGTCCTCGCTTGGCTTTTCACCTTTCCATGTTGGGTCAGTGACCTCATCGTCCAACACCTCCTCTTCCACTTCCTCACTCTGCTCATTATCTTGACTTGACCTAACCACAAACTCAGTGATTGACAAATGTGTCTCATCATCATCCACCTCATGAACGAATGATTGGCGTTCACCACCGTCATCTTCTTGAGAAATCATACATCCAAATCAACAAAGGAATGGAAGAAGATTAAAGTTTTGGAATGGCCCAGCCAGAGCCCAGACCTGAATCCGATTGAAAATCTGTGGGGTGATCTGAAGAGGAACACAGAACCAGAGATAGGTGCACGCTGCCGTCACACTAAACCCTCACACTGATGTTAAAAATTGAGAGTTAGTGATCTGAAGAGGACTGTGCACAGGAGATGCCCTCACAATCTGACAGATTTGGAGTGTTTTTGCAAAGAGGAGTGTGCAAATTTTGCCAACTCAAAATGTGTCATGCTGATACTCATACCCAAAAAGACTGAGTGCTGTAAAAAAATCAAAAGGTTCTTCAACAAAGTATTATTATTTTATTTTAATATTTTTTATTCCCTCTACCTAAAAGATTTCTGTTTGTTTTTAATTGAGTTGTACAGTTTATAGGTCACATTAAAGGTGGAAAAAGTTCTGAAATGATTTATCTTTGTCTCATTTTTTTACAGCACAGAAACTTGACATTTTAACAGGGGTGTGTTGACTTTTTATATCCATTGTAGATGCTTAGTAGTGAAGCTCCTCTGCTACAGATCAGAGGAAAAAGTCACTGCAAAGGAATGGCTGCACTCATCTCAGATCTACTAGAGAAAACAGGATTAAAGAGGTTTTCTCACTAGTTACAAAAACTAGCTTTCAACATAAAGGGACAGTTAAAAGAAGACATTTTCTAAATACATTGGTCAGTAGATTTTACTTTAGTCATCATAAACTATAGAGTTTAGAGTCAGTTCAGCAGGTATCTAACTGCACACAGGTTTCTATAGTAACCTGCATATCAGAAAGACTGTTATCTGATTAGCTGAGAGCACTGAATGATGGGGCTGAGCTCTGAGTGAATTTATAAGGTTTAGCAGGATTACCTGCAGTAAGCAAAAGGTACAAGTGTTGTGAGGACTGAGAAGCATGGCTTTACCTGTAATTGTGTTAGAGATCACAATCTCCTGCTCTGCCAGAGTAAGGGCTCTTTCACACTAATGAAAGACAGCCAAGCCCCATTCTGGACAGCAGAGACACGGAGCATTAACATGATTGATAATGCTCTGTGCCTCTCTGTGACCTTGTTACTACAAAATCACAGTGTCACTGTGATTTTGTAGCAAAAAGGTCACAGAGAGGCACGGAGCATTATGAATCATGTTAATGCTTCATGTCTCTGCTGTCCGGAATGGGGCTTGGATATCTTTCACGCAGCTGATTACCCGCACGGGATCCGCAAACTTCCTGTCAATGAGATTGTTAGAGATGTTGCCCATGTGGTCACTGCTTTGCCACCAACCCAAGTTAGTGTAGAGAGGCTGTTCTCTAGCCTTAGGCCTGTTTCACACGGGAGTCACGTTTGACGCCCGGATAGGATGCGGGTTGCGTTGCGGGAATATGCACGATTTTTCCGCGCGTGTGCAAACTTTTGTAATGCGTTTTGCACACGCATGGGAAAAATCGCCATGTTTGGTACCCAGACCCGAAGCCGGACTTCATCACTGAACCATGTGTTGGACCATGTGATTGGACCATGTGATGTGACATCATCACAGGTCCTTTAGACTGCAGCTAATGCTTGAAGAGAGAGGAGAGATATCCAACTACGCGATCAAGTAGCTAAGGTAAGTAAAGTTTCTTATTTTTAACCCCTTAATCCTCATTCTACAAAGCATTCTTTATTAAGAATGCTATTATTTTCCCTTATAACCATGTTATAAGGGAAAATAATGAAGATCGGGTCCCGTCGCTTAGCAACCATGCGGGAAAATCGCACTGCATCCGCACTTGCTTGCGGATGCTTGCGATTTTCCCGCAGCCCCATTCAATTCTAGGGGCCTGCGTTGTGTGAAAAACGCAGAAACTGGAGCATGCTGCGATTTTCACGCAACGCAGAAGTAATGCGTGAAAATCACCGTTCATGTGCATAGCCCCATAGAAATGAATGGGTCCGGATTCAGTGCTTGTGCAATGCGTCCACCTCACGCATTGCACCTGCGCGGAAATCACGCCCGTGTGAAAGGGGCCTTAAAATAATTCGATCAGATTTGAGGAAATCTATGAAGGAGGATCTGATAGAGGCAATACTATTTCTCAGACCAAATTCCTAGACTCTCCCCACAAATGTTATTCAGGACGTTTTTGTTGAAAACTGTTTTTTTCCCACTTACTCCAGCATTTTGCATATTTACATTTTATGTTTTTTGTGTTCTAAAGTTGTATCCAACAAATATATTTTATGTTCTATCTAAATCGCATGATTATCGTATTATAAGAGTGATAAAAAGCTTAAAATAAGTTATCGCTTAAACATGTGCCATGTTTGAGGGAGTGGGTGTCGGAGTCGGAGTTAGGGGAAATTGAGGAGTCGGAGTCGGGGCTTTGGCTTACCGACTCCACAGCCCTGGTAATGACCCAGAGAATAAAGATATTATGTTATTTGTACCAAAAAATGAACGCCATAAAAATTTATAAGGTAAAAACGCAGTGGCAGTATTGTAGTTTTTCCCATCTCCTTTACAGAAAGAGTTCATAGAAGTTAATCAAAAAGTGTACCCCAAAATAGCACCAACAACTTGTCCTTATAAAGCTATATAGACAAAAATAAAAAAAGTTATAGCTCTTGGAACACAACGATATAAAAAGAAGAAAAATGCTTGGTCAGTTAGGGGTTAATGAGGCTGCCAAACTGGTTAAATTGAAAATTCCATCCTGAATGCATGTTAGAAGTGGACTTTGCGCCAGGACCCTTAGGCTTATATAAAAAGCAATATGATGAAGCAGCTCTCACCCTTAGAGTCCTCCACGGAAACCAGCCCTGGATGCCATTTTCAAATTGAAGAAACGTTGAACTCCAGCTCAATGAAAAATTATGAATGCTTTATTGACCATAAAACTGTATAAGTCATGCATAACTTTCCGTGGCATCTACGCGTTTCGGACCCCACAAATTTTAGGGTCCTTACTCATGACCTAAGGCTAATATGTACCGTGCCAGCTGCCTGGGCATTGGCCCACCAAGATGCTTTCCAGTAGCATCTATGGCCAGTCCTCCTTTGTATACAGAAAATAATAAAAGTATGTTCAACATATCAAAATACTACAGAAGTAATGTGGAACTCTAAGGCCTCGTTCACATTTCCGCTTTTCACTGACGGGTGCTGTCTGCATTTTTCATGGACAGCACACATACCCATTGATTTAAAGTGTCTGTTCACATTTCAGTATTTTTTTACTAACCGTGGGTCAGTAAAAAAATCACAGGGACATGCACTACTTTGATCCGTGATGAGGACCAAGCACACCCATAGAAGTCTATGGGTTCATGAAAGTCACTGACACACATCCGTTTTGTGTCAGTGTTGCGTCCGTTTTTCACTGAAGACTAATACAAGATTCTTTGGAAATAATTTTCAGTTGTGCAACGTCAGTGAATTACGGATGACACATGGATCGTAAAAACGGACACACGGATCCTTCACGGATGAAACACGTACGCTTTTTTTCACGGACGTGTCACTGACACGGAAATGTAAACAAGGCCTAACACTAATGCCTATAGTATATACCATATACACCATAAAAACTTAGAAGTTAACTTCTGTGGTTTTGAGTATGGCTATAAATGCTGGTACAAAAGATAGTTTAAGGCTTTTTATGAAAAAGCACTGATCGAACCATTTTCATATAGGAAAGCAAGTTTGCATACCTTTTAGTTTCTGTGAAAGATATTCATTGTGTGTGGGTGTCTGAGTCACCCAAAATGAATTACAAGACATCTGGCACATTCTGAACTTGTGGAATCAATTTTGCTGATCTCTATTCCAGGGCTTTAATATTAATTAAATTGAACATATAAACATATTTTTGTTGATAGACCTACATATGTCTGATGTGTATGGTGCCTGGCAGACAGTGCTCCAAAATCTCCAATTTACTGAAAACAAAGCCCATGCTTTGTTTTATTCCACAGCTTGAATTTGCAACCATGTTAAAGAGAACCTGTCATCAACTTTATGCTGACCGTACTGAAGAATAAAGTAGTGACAACAATGCTGATTTCAGCAGTGTGTCACACATCATCTAAAAGTAAGTGGTTGCCAAGAACCAGCATCATAATCATTGCAGCCCAGGCTTTGAAAAAAGTCAAATCTACCTGAGAAGAGTCATGGTTATTCAAGAATTCCTATTCTCCCTGCCCACCTGCTGATGATTGTCAGTCTTCTACCTAGTTTTCTCCCTTTCTCTCTAGGAGAGAACTGCCAATCATTAGCAGGTGGGTGAGAAGAGCAGGAGATTATAAATAACCATGACTCTTCTCAGGTAGATTTGACTCTTTTCAAGGAATTTTCTGCAATTATTATGATGCTGGTTCTCAGCAATAGAGATGCCGCGAACATAAAATTTTCCGTTCTGGAATGGCGAACGTGTACTTCCTCAAATGTTTGCGAACGAGCGAACCGCCATAGACTTCAATAGGCAGGCGAATTTTAAAACCCACAGGGACTCTTTCTGGTCACAGTAGTGATGGAAAAGTTGTTTCAAGGGGACTAACACCTGGACTGAGGCATGCCGGAGGGGAATCCATGGCAAAACTCCCATGGAAAATTACGTAGTGGACACAGAGTCGGGTTTTAATCCATAAAGGGCATAAATCACCTAACATTCCTAAATTGTTTGGAATAATGTGGTTTAAAACATCCAGTGTGTGTATACGATCAGGTATGATGTTGTATCGATCAGGTAGTGTAAGGGTTACGCCCGCTTCACAGTGACAGACCAAAGTCTGACAGACCAAACTCCCCGTTTAACGCACCGCAAACAACCACAAACAGTCCATTTGCACAAGGTCTCTTCCTCTCGCAATGTACTGTGCCACCCTATATGAGTGGTGTGTTCAGTAATCAGTAGTACTATTTTTATCAGTTTAATCCCTGTTACGTCCTCTATCAGGGGACGTGTATCGAATAGATTTTAGGAACCGGGAGATTGAAAAAGAAGCTTGGTCGGTCCTCTTACTTCCAATTTGGAGCACTAAGAGTGCGCCGTGCAATGTACTGTGCAACCCTATATGAGTGGTGTGTTAATTAGTACTATTATTATCAGTTTAATCCCTGCTACATCCCCTAATTGCAAAGATAATCTAGACTTTTTTCACCTAGGCGTCTTCTCTTGTCAGTGACAATACCTCCTGCTGCGCTGAAGGTCCTTTCTGACAGGACACTTGAAGTAGGGCAGACCAGAAGTTCTATCGCAAATTGGGATAGCTCAGGCCACAGGCAAGCCTGCACACCCAGTAGTCAAGGGGTTCATCGCTCCTCAGAGTGTCAATATCTGCTGTTATGGCGAGGTAGTCTGCTACCTGTCGGTCGAGTCGTTCTCTGAGGGTGGACCCCGAAGGGCTGTGGCGATGCGTAGGATTTAAAAAGCTCTGCATGTCCTCCATCAACCACACGTCTGTAAAGCGTCCTGTCCTTTCCGGCATGGTCGTGGTAGGAGGAGGATTACACTCACCTCTTCCCCTGTTAGATTCCCATTGTGCTCTGACATCACCCTTATACACTGTGTAAAGTATACTTTTTAACTTGTTTTGGAACTGCTGCATCCTTTCCGACTTCTGGTAATTCGGCAACATTTCAGCCACTTTCTGCTTATACCGGGGGTCCAGTAGCGTCGCCACCCAGTACAGGTCATTCTCCTTCAGCTTTTTTATACGAGGGTCCCTCAACAGGCATGACAGCATGAAAGACCCCATTTCAACAAACTTGGATGCCGAGCTACTCATCTCCCGTTCCTCATCCTCACTGATGTCATTGAAGGTCTGTTCTTCCCCCCCAGGCACGTACAACACCATGGGTCCCAGATAGGTGCCCTGGGATGCCTGCTGTGGTTGGTATTCCTCCTCCTCAAAGCCACATTCCTCCTCTGACTCCTCTTCCTCAGACTCCTCTTCCAGCGTTGCCACAGGTCCAGCAAGCGATGATGATAAGGCTGTTTCTGGTGGTGATGGTGACCACAACTCTTCCTCTTCCTTGTCACGCTCATCTACGGCCTGATCCAGCACTCTTCGCAGAGCACGCTCCAGGGAGAAAACAAATGGGATGAGGTCACTGATGGTGCCTTCGGTGAGACTGACTAGGTTTGTCACCTTCTCAAAAGGACGCATGAGCCTACAGGCATTGCGCATGAGCGTCCAGTAACGTGGCAATAAAATACCCAGCTCCGCGGAGGCTGTCCTAGCACCCCGGTCATACAAATACTCATTGATGGCTTATTCTTGTTGGAGGCGGTGGTGGAACATTAGAAGTTTTGAATACCCACGTGTCGGGCTGTCGCAAATCAAGCGCCTCACTGGCATGTTGTTTCGCCGAAGAATATCGGAAAAGTGCTCTATGGCCGTGTAGGAACACCTGAAATGGCCACACACCTTCCTGGCCTGCTTAAGGACATCCTGTAAGCCTGGGTACTTACACACAAAGAGTTGTACAATCAAATTCAACATATGTGCCATGCACGGCACATGTGTCAACTTGCCCAAATTCAATACCACCAACAGATTGCTTCCGTTGTCACACACCACTTTGCCGATCTCCAGTTGGTGCGGGGTCAGCCACTGATTCACCTGTGTGTTCAGGGCAGACAGGAGTGCTGGTCCGGTGAGACTTTCTGCTTTCAGGCAAGTCAACCCCAAGACATCATGACACTGTCGTATCTGGGATGTGGAATAGCCCCTGGGGAGCTGGGGGGGTGCCGTTGATGATGTGGAGCAAGACACAGCAGCAGAAGAGGACTCAGCCGAGGAGGTTTGCGAAGAGGATGGAGTAGGAGAAGAAGAGGAGGTGGCAGCAGGCCTGCCTGCAAGTCGTGGCGGTGTCACCAACTCCGCTGCAGAGAAACGCATTCCATGCTTGGCAGCCGTCAGCAGATTTGCCCAATGCACAGTGTACGTGATATACCTGCCCTGATCGTGCTTTGCAGACCAGGTATCAGTGGTCAGATGGATCCTTGCCCCAACACTGTGTGCCAGACATGCCATGACTTCCTTTACCACAATAGATTACAGGTTGGGGATTGCCTTTTGTGAAAAAAAATAGCTACAAATTTTTTAAAGGCCTCAGACTCCACCAGCTTGTATGGTAAAAGCTGGCGGGCTAAGAGTTCTGACAAGCCAGCTGTTAGACGCCGGGCAAGGGGGTGACTCTGTGACATTGGCTTCTTACGCTCAAACATTTCCTTGACAGACACCTGACTGTGGGCAGATGAGCAGGAACTGCTGAAGGTGAGAGGCGGAGTGGCGGGTGGTTGAGAGGGGGCAGGGAGGACAGCAGTGGTTGACGTGGCTGAAGATGCTGGACCAGGAGTGGCATGGTGGCTTTGAGTTTGTGTGCTGCTTGTACTCATGTGTTAATCCCATAGGCGTTTGTGATGTGAGATCATGTGCCTTCGCAAAGCAGTTGTACCTAGGTGGGTTTTAGACTTCCCACGACTCAGTTTCTTTTGGCACAGGTTGCAAATGGCATCGATGTTATCAGAGGCAGACACAACAAAATGCTACTCTGCTGAGCTTTGCAATGACGACATTCTGGTGGTGGCAAAAGCATGCGTTGATTGGCGTGCTGTCTGGCTGACCCCGAGTGCCGATACATGCTGTCTGACTGTGCCACTAGCTCCTTGCGATAAACTCCCCCTGCTTCCAACTCATCTCCTTCTCCTCTCTGTCTCCCCATTTTAAATTTCCCCCTGTTCTTCTTCTCTTCGAGCGGGCACCCACGTGAAATCCACGGACACATCGTCATCATCAACCGCTTCACTTGTATCTGACAACTCAGCAAAGGAAGCAGCAGCGGGCACAACATCATCATAATCACACCGTACGTCCATGTGTTTAATGGCGCTTGACTGAGACATATCCCTGTTATCTACATCCTCTGGCAATAATGGTTGCGCATAACTCATTTCTTCCAACTGATGTGTAAATAACTCCTCTGACAGATCAAGTGAAGCAGCTGCGGTGCTTGTGTTGGTGGTGGCGGCAAGCGGGCGAGTGGTAACCTTGTGTCAAGGTTCGAGTCTTCTGCTGCTCGCACAGTCTCTCGAGCATGTGCAAGGTGGAGTTCCACCTGGTGGGCACGTCGCATATGAGGCGGTGAGCGGGAAGGCCGAAGTCACGCTGTAGCGCAGACAGGCGAGCAGCGGCAGGATGTGAACGCCGGAAGCACGCACAGACAGCCCGCACTTTATGCAGCAGCTCTGACATGTTGGGGTAGTTGTGAAGAAACTTCTGCAACACCAAATTCAGCACATGCGCCAGGCAAGGGATGTGCGTCAAACGGGCTAGTCCCAGAGCTGTGACGAAATTTCGCCCATTATCGCACACCACCAGGCCGGGCTTGAGGCCCACCGGCAGCAACCACTCGTCGGTCTGATGTTCAATACCCCGCCACAACTCCTGCGTGGTGTGGGGCCTGTCCCCCAAACATATGAGTTTCAGAACGGCCTGCTGACGATTACCCCGGGCTGTGCTGAAGTTGGTGGTGAAAGTGTGTGGAAGAAGAGGAGGAAGCCCAGTAGGAGGAGGAGGCTACAGGAGGCAAAGAATGATGCCCTGCGATCCTTGGCGGCGGAAGGACGTGCGCCAAAGAACTCTCCGCCTGGGGCCCAGCCTCCACTACATTTACCCAGTGTGCAGTTAGGGAGATATAGCGTCCCTGGCCGTGATTACTGGTCCATCTATCTGTGGTTAGGTGGACCTTGCCACAGATGGCTTTGCGCAGTGCACACTTGATTTTATCGGATACTTGGTTGTGCAGGGAAGGCATGGCTCTCTTGGAGAAGTAGTGGTGGCTTGGAACAACATACTGTGGGACAGCCATCGCCATCAGCTGTTTGAATCTGTCTGTGTCCACCAGCCTGAATGACAGAATTTCAAAGGCCAGTAGTTTAGAAATGCTGGCATTCAGGCCCAGGGCTCGAGGGTGGCTAGGTGGGAATTTACGCTTTCTCTCTAAGGATTGTGAGAAGGAGAGCTGAACGCTGCCGTGTGACATGATGGAGATGCTTGGTGACGGAGGTGGTGTTGTTGATGGCACATCCTCTGTTTGGTGGGCGGCAGGTGCCAACATTCCTCCCGAGGTGGATGAAGAAGCCGAGGCAGCAGCAGAAGAGGGAGCAGGGGGAACCTGAGTGAGTTCCTTGTTTTTAAGGTGTTTACTCCACTGCAGTTTATGCTTTGCATGTAGATTCCTAGTCATGCAGGTTGTGCTAAGGTTCAGAACGTTAATGCCTCGCTTCAGGCTCTGATTGTACAGCATGCAAACCACTCGGGTCTTGTCATCAGCACATTGTTTAAAGAAGTGCCATGCCAGGGAACTCCTTGAAGCTGCCTTTGGGGTGCTTGGTCCCTGGTGGCGGTGGCCAGTAGCAGGTGACTCTCTTGACGGCGGCTGTTCTGCTTTTGCCCCCTGCTCACTCTTTTGCTATGCTGTTGGCTCGGTCTCACCACTGCCTCTTCTTCTGAACTATGAAAGTCGGTGGCACGACCTGTATTCCATGTGGGGTAGTGTTGAGCGAACAGTTCGAAAATCGTTCGGGTCCGTACCGAATTTTGGGGTGTCCGTGACACGGACCCGAACCCGGACATTTTCAAAAAAGTTCGGGTTCGGGTCCGGTGTTCGTCGATTACTTCACCGCTTTCTGAAGGGCTGCATAGCAGCCAATATGCTAGCGTTTTACTTCTTGCCCTAAGAGCCCATCACAGCCATGCCTACTAATGGCATGGCTGTGATTGGCCAAGTGCAGCATGTGACCCAGCCTCTATTTAAGCTGGAGTCACGTAGCGCCGCACGTCACACTGCTCTGACTAGTGTAGGGAGAGGATGCAGCTTCTGTGAGGGCGAGATAGGCAGGGATAAAGAAGTGATTGAATGATCTACCTTTCTACACCTTTGCATCAGAACAACTCAGCTGAGCTGTTCACTGAAAGTCACTATTTTGTTGAGACTGGCCAGAGCGATTTTTACTGGCACATGTAACTGGGCTGACCGGCGGTGGCCATTTTGGGACTTGTGGTGCGCCAGCACAAGCTGCCACAGAGTCTAAACCAAAGCTCCAAAGAAGTGTAAAATCTACACCTGTGAATCAGAACAACAGCGATTCAGCTGCTCAGCCAAAGTCTATTCTTTTTCTGGCTGGGCAGACCGTTTTTTGGCACATGTTACTGGGCTGATAGGCGGCGGCCATTTTGGGACTTGTGGTGCTACAGCAAAAGCTGCCACAACGTCCATTAATCTCATGTAATAGTCGATTTTTTCATAGATATACTACATCAGGGGTTTGGCTGTGCTTGTGTCACCCATACTAACTGCAAAGATATTTAATATATCAGTGGTGAAACTGAAAGTAACCCACTTGGATAGCAAATCCCATGAATGTGCTGTTCCAGTTAGGCTAGCCAGTGCCACTACAGCCGAGTCCAATACTGTCAGCCAGAAATATATATTTTTTTTTATGTGCCAGAAATATAAATTAAAAAAAGCTTTCACCGTAATAATAAAATTATTCTGGTGTTAGACCAGAAGAAGCACTCCTGTTGTAATTAATACTGTAAAAAGGCTTAGGCAATATTTCTCCCAGTGTGGGAAATTTATCTAGCAAAATTAGCATTTTAGAAATTCCGGTGTTCTGAAATACCAGCAGTCCTCTTGTAATTAATACCGCAAAAAGGCATTCTATCGTCCAGTGTTGTAATTTTGGTGAAAAAAAGGCCAATTTAATCAATCTGGTGTTAGTTACACCAGAAACAGTAGGCCTCACGTTTTTACTCCTGTAAAAAGGAATTAATACCGCAAAAAGGCATTACATTGTCCAGTGTTGTAATTTTGGTGAAAAAAAGGCCAATTTAATCAATCTGGTGTTTGTTAGACCAGAAACAGTAGGCCTCAAATTTTTACTCCTGTAAAAAGGAATTATATCTCCCCGTGTGGGAAGCTATGTAGCAAAACTAGCATTTTAAAAATTCTGGTGTTCAATTTGCAGCAGTCTTCTTGTAATTAATACCGCAAAAAGGCATTATTGTCCAGTGTTGTAACTTTGGTGAAAAAAAGGCCAATTTAATCAATCTGGTGTTTGTTAGACCAGAAACTGTAGGCCTCACGTTTTTACTCCTGTAAAAAGGAATTATATCTCCCCGTGTGGGAATCTATGTACCAAAACTAGCATTTTATAAATTCTGGTGTCCAATTTGCAGCAGTCTTCTTGTAATTAATACCGCAAAAAGGCATTATTGTCCAGTGTGGTAATTTTGGTGAAAAAAAGGCCAATTTAATCAATCTGGTGTTTGTTAGACCAGAAACAGTAGGCCTCACGTTTTTACTCCTGTAAAAGGAATTATATCTCCCGTGTGGGAATCTATGTACCAAAACTAGCATTTTAAAAATTCTGGTGTCCAATTTGCAGCAGTCTTCTTGTAATTAATACCGCAAAAAGGCATTATTGTCCAGTGTTGTAATTTTGGTGAAAAAAAGGCCAATTTAATCAATCTGGTGTTTGTTAGACCAGAAACAGTAGGCCTCACGTTTTTACTCCTGTAAAAAGGAATTATATCTCCCCGTGTGGGAATCTATGTACCAAAACTAGCATTTTAAAAATTCTGGTGTCCAATTTGCAGCAGTCTTCTTGTAATTAATACCGCAAAAAGGAATTATATCTTCCAGTGTGGGAATTTATGTACACAAACTAGCATTTAAAAAATTCTGGTGTCCAATTAGCAGCAGTCTTCTTGTAATTAATACAGCAAAAAGGCATTACATTGTCCAGTGTTGTAATTTTTGTTAAAAAAAGGCCAATTTAATCAATCTGGTGTTTGTTAGACCAGAAACAGTAGGCCGCACGTTTTTACTCCTGTAAAAAGGAATTATATCTCCCCGTGTGGGAATCTATGTACCAAAACTAGCATTTTAAAAATTCTGGTGTCCAATTTGCAGCAGTCTTCTTGTAATTAATACCGGAAAAAGAATTATATCTTCCAGTGTGGGAATTTTGGGGCTAAAAAATAATATATTTTATTGTGGTGCGAGTTGAATCGCAACAATGAGGAAACATTCTATTAAGGGACGAGGACACGGTCGTGGTGGTGTCTGTGGAGCATCTGTTGCTGGCAGAGGACGTGGCCGATCGGCCTCAGGCGCACAAAGTAGTGAACCAACTCCCTCAAGTAGCCGGCAGAATTTACAGCAATATTTGGTGGGGTCCAATGCCGTTATGAGGATGGTAAGGCCTGAGCAGGTACAGGCATTAGTCGATTGGGTGGCCGACAGTGCTTCCAGCACGTTCACCACATTGTCTTCCGCCCAGTCTTCTGCGGAAAGCGCACAGGTGGCACCTGAAAACCAAGCCCATCAGTCTGTCACATCACCCCCATGCATATCAGGGAAACTGGCTGAGCCTCAAGTTATGCAGCAGTCTCTTATTCTGTTTGAAGACTATGCTCCCACGGTTTTCCAGGGGCATCCACCTAGCCCTTCCCCAGCGGTGGAAGACATTCCATGCACTGACGCACAACCACTTATGTATCCAGATGATGAGGACATGGGAATACCACCACAGCAGAGTGACCGAGTCTCTGATGATGACGAAACACTGGTGCCCACTGCCGCATCTTATTGCAGTGTGCAGACTGAACAGGAGGAGGTCAGGGAGGAAGACTGGGTGGAAGACGATGCAGAGGACGATGAGGTCTTAGACCCCACATGGACTGAAGGTCGTGCCGCTGACTTAAATAGTTCAGAGGAAGAGGCAGTGGTGAGACCGAGACAACAGCGAAGCCAAAGAGGGAGCAGGGGGCAAAACCAGAACAGCCGCCATCCAGAGAGTTCGCCTGCTATTGGCCAGCGCCAACAGGGACCCAGCACCCCAAAGGCATCTTCAAGGAGTTCCCTGGCATGGCACTTCTTCAAACAATGTGCTGACGACAAGACCAGAGTGGTTTGCACGCTGTGCCATCAGACCCTGAGGCGAGGCATTAACGTTCTTAACCTGAGCACCACCTGCATGATCAGGCATCTACATGCAAAGCATGAACTGCAGTGGAGTACACACCTTAAAAACAAGGAACCCGCTCAGGCTCCCCCTGCTCCCTCTACCGCTCCTTCCTCGGCTTCCGCCTCGAGAGGAATGTTGCCACCTGCCGAGCAGCAAACAGAGAATGTGCCACCGACACCACCACCGTCACCTAGCGTCTCCACTATTTCACACAGCAGCGTTCAGCTCTCCATCTCTCAAACCTTTGAGAGGAAGCGCAAATTCCCACCTAGTCACCCTCGAGCCCTTGGCCTGAATGCCAGCATTTCTAAACTACTGGCCTTTGAAATGCTGTCATTCTGGCTGGTGGACACAGACAGCTTCAAACAGCTGATGGCCATGGCTGTCCCCCAGTATGTGGTTCCCAGCCGCCACTACTTCTCCAAGACAGCCGTGCCTTCCCTGCACATGCAAGTGTCCGATAAAATCAAGTGTGCACTGCGCAACGCCATTTGTGGCAAGGTCCACCTAACCACAGATACGTGGACCAGTAAGCACGGCCAGGGACGCTATATCTCCCTAACTGCACACTGGGTAAATGTAGTGGTGGCTGGGCCCCAGGCGGAGAGTTCCTTGGCGCACGTCCTTCCGCCGCCAAGGATCACAGGGCATCATTCTTTGCCTCCTGTAGCCTCCTCCTCCTACTGGGCTTCCTCCTCCTCCTCCTCTGCTTCCACCAGCTCATCCAGTCAGCCACACACCTTCACCACCAACTTCAGCACAGCCCGGGGTAAACGTCAGCAGGCCATTCTGAAACTCATATGTTTGGGGGACAGGCCCCACACCGCGCAGGAGTTGTGGCGGGGTATTGAACAACAGACCGACCAGTGGTTGCTGCAGGTGGGCCTCAAGCCCGGCCTGGTGGTGTGCGATAATGGGCGAAATCTCGTGGCAGCTCTGGGACTAGCCGGTTTGACGCACATCCCTTGCCTGGCGCATGTGCTGAATTTGGTGGTGCAAAAGTTCATTCACAACTACCCAGACATGTCAGAGCTGCTGCATAAAGTGCGGGCCGTCTGTGCGCGCTTCCGGCGTTCACATCCTGCCACTGCTCGCCTGTCAGCGCTACAGCGGAACTTCGGCCTTCCCGCTCACCGCCTAATATGCGACGTGCCCACCCGGTGGAACTCCACCTTGCACATGCTGGAGAGACTGTGCGAGCAGCAGCAGGCTATAGTGGAGTTTCAGCTGCAGCACGCACGGGTCAGTCGCACTGCGGAACAGCAACACTTCACCACCAATGATTGGGCCTCCATGCGAGACCTGTGTGCCCTGTTGCGCTGTTTCGAGTACGCCACCAACATGGCCAGTGGCGATGCCACTGTTATCAGCGTGACAATACCAATTCTATGTCTCCCCTCTGGGGAGCCTTGCACACATGAGCGATTACATGCTGCAGTGCCTGCGCAATGACAGCAGAGTTGCCCACATTTTAACGTGTGCTGACTACTGGGTGGCCACCCTGCTGGATCCACGGTACAAAGACAATGTGCCCACTTTACTTCCTGCACTGGAGCGTGATAGGAAGACGCGCTCCTGAGAGCATTCCCAACTGTCACAGGGGAACAGGTGGAAGGCCAAGGCCAAGGCAGAGGAGGAGCTAGAGGTAGCACACGCAGCAGTGTCATGGCCAGCTCCTCTGAGGGCAGGGTTAGCATGGCAGAAATGTGGAAAAGTTTTGTCTCCACGCCACAGCTAACTGCCCCACCACCTGATACGGAACGTGTTAGCAGGAGGCAACATTTCACTAACATGGTTGAACAGTACGTCTGCACACAACTCCACGTACTGATGGATGGTTCAGCCCCATTCAACTTCTGGGTTTCCAAATTGTCCACGTGGCCAGAATTAGCATGTTATGCCTTGGAGGTGCTGGCCTGCCCGGCGGCCAGCGTTTTATCTGAACGTGTATTCAGCACGGCAGGGGGCGTCATTACTGACAAACGCAGCCGCCTGTCCGCAGCCAACGTGGACAAGCTGATGTTTATAAAAATGAACCAGGCATGGATCCCACAAGAACTGACCCTCCCTTGTGCACAGTAGTCCTTAATAACTGCGTTAAACCATGTTGTCTTGTACTCCTGGCCACTTCTTCATTGAAAAATCAATTTTTGAAATTAAGTAGGATCTTGCGGTGCAACCCAGAGTTGAATGAACCTTCCGTCTGTCTGGGTGCGGGGGCCAAAGTATATGAAAGTGTCCTTCTCCTGTGCTGGGTGATATGAATGTTATACTTGTGCTGTCTGACATGTCTCCTTTGTGTGGGTGCAGGGGGCCAAAGTCACTGAAAGCGGCCTTCTCCTGTGGTGGCTGATATAAATGCCTGAATCTCTGCTGTGGGACCTCTCTCCTCCGTGTGGCTGCAGGGGTCAAAGTCTCTAAAAGTGCCCTTCTCCTGTGGTGGTTGATGTGAAACTGATACTTGTGCTATCTGACCTGTCTCCTCTGTGTAGGTACTAAGGCCTAAGTCACTGAAAGCGGCCTTCTCCTGTGCTGGCTGATATAAATGCCTGAAACTCTGCTGTGGGACCTCTCTCCTCCGTCTGGGTGCAGGGGTCAAAGTCTCTCAAAGTCGCATTCTCTTGTGCTGGGTGATGTGAAACTGATGCTTGTGCCATCTGACATGGTTGCCGGTGTCCCATTAAATGGTGGCCTACTCCTGTGGTGGGTGATCTGAATGCCTGATTCTCTGCTGTGAAACCTCTCTCCTCCGTCTGGGTGCAGGGGTCAAAGTCTCTCAAAGTCGCCTTCTCCTGTGCTGGGTGATGTAAAACTGATGCTTGTGCTATCTGACCTGTCTCTTCTGTGTCGGTGCTAAGACCTAAGTCACTGAAAGCGGCCTTCTCCTGTGCTGGCTGATATAAATGCCTGAATTTCTACTGTGGGACCTCTCTCCTCCGTGTGGCTGCAGGGGGTCAAAGTCTCTAAAAGTGCCCTTCTCATGTGGTGGTTGATGTGAAACTGATGCTTGTGCTATCTGACCTGTCTCCTCTGTGTTGGTGCTAAGGCCTAAGTCACTGAAAGCGGCCTTCTCCTGTGCTGGCTGAAATAAATTCCTGAATCTCTGCTGTGGGACCTCTCTCCTCCATGTGGCTGCAGGGGTCAAAGTCTCTAAAAGTGCCCTTCTCCTGTGGTGGTTGTTGTGAAACTGATGCTTGTGCTATCTGACCTGTCTCCTCTGTGTCGGTGCTAAGGCCTAAGTCACTGAAAGCGGCCGTCTCCTGTGCTGGCTGATATAAATGCTTGAATCTCTGCTGTGGGACCTCTCTCCTCCGTGTGGCTGCAGGGGGTCAAAGTCTCTAAAAGTGCCCTTCTCCTGTGGTGGTTGATGTGAAACTGATGCTTGTGCTATCTGACCTGTTACCTCTGTTTCGGTGCTAAGGCCTAAGTCACTAAAAGCGGCCTTCTCCTGTGCTGGCTGATATAAATGCCTGAATCTCTGCTGTGGGACCTCTCTCCTCCGTGTGGCTGCAGGGGTCAAAGTCTCTAAAAGTGCCCTTCTCCTGTGGTGGTTGATGTGAAACTGATGCTTGTGCTATCTGACCTGTCTCCTCTGTGTCGGTGTTAAGGCCTAAGTCACTGAAAGCGGCCTTCTCCTGTGCTGGCTGATATAAATGCCTGAATCTCTGCTGTGGGACCTCTCTCCTCTGTGTGGCTGCAGGGGTCAAAGTCTCTAAAAGTGCCCTTCTCCTGTGGTGGTTGATGTGAAACTGATGCTTGTGCTATCTGACCTGTCTCCTCTGTGTCGGTGCTAAGGCCTAAGTCACTGAAAGCGGCCTTCTCCTGTGATGGCTGATATAAATGCCTGAATCTCTGCTGTGGGACCTCTATCCTCCGTGTGGCTGCAGGGGTCAAAGTCTCCAAAAGTGCCCTTCTCCTGTGGTGGTTGATGTGAAACTGATGCTTGTGCTATCTGACCTGTTACCTCTGTTTCGGTGCTAAGGCCTAAGTCACTAAAAGCGGCCTTCTCCTGTGCTGGCTGATATAAATGCCTGAATCTCTGCTGTGGGACCTCTCTCCTCCGTGTGGCTGCAGGGGTCAAAGTCTCTAAAAGTGCCCTTCTCCTGTGGTGGTTGATGTGAAACTGATGCTTGTGCTATCTGACCTGTCTCCTCTGTGTCGGTGTTAAGGCCTAAGTCACTGAAAGCGGCCTTCTCCTGTGCTGGCTGATATAAATGCCTGAATCTCTGCTGTGGGACCTCTCTCCTCTGTGTGGCTGCAGGGGTCAAAGTCTCTAAAAGTGCCCTTCTCCTGTGGTGGTTGATGTGAAACTGATGCTTGTGCTATCTGACCTGTCTCCTCTGTGTCGGTGCTAAGGCCTAAGTCACTGAAAGCGGCCTTCTCCTGTGATGGCTGATATAAATGCCTGAATCTCTGCTGTGGGACCTCTATCCTCCGTGTGGCTGCAGGGGTCAAAGTCTCCAAAAGTGCCCTTCTCCTGTGGTGGTTGATGTGAAACTGATGCTTGTGCTATCTGACCTGTTACCTCTGTTTCGGTGCTAAGGCCTAAGTCACTAAAAGCGGCCTTCTCCTGTGCTGGCTGATATAAATGCCTGAATCTCTGCTGTGGGACCTCTCTCCTCCGTGTGGCTGCAGGGGTCAAAGTCTCTAAAAGTGCCCTTCTCCTGTGGTGGTTGATGTGAAACTGATGCTTGTGCTATCTGACCTGTCTCCTCTGTGTCGGTGCTAAGGCCTAAGTCACTGAAAGCGGCCGTCTTCTGTGCTGGCTGATATAAATGCTTGAATCTCTGCTGTGGGACCTCTCTCCTCCGTGTGGCTGCAGGGGTCAAAGTCTCTAAAAGTGCCCTTCTCCTGTGGTGGTTGATGTGAAACTGATGTTTGTGCTATCTGACTTGTCTCCTCTGTGTCGGTGCTAAGGCCTAAGTAACTGAAAGCGGCCTTCTCCTGTGCTGGCTGATATAAATGCATGAATCTCTGCTGTGGGACCTCTCTCCTCCGTGTGGCTGCAGGGGTCAAAGTCTCTAAAAGTGCCCTTCTCCTGTGGTGGTTGATGTGAAACTGATGCTTGTGCTATCCGACCTGTCTCCTCTGTGTCGGTGCTAAGGCCTAAGTCACTGAAAGCGGCCTTCTCCTGTGCTGGCTGATATAAATGCCTGAATCTCTGCTGTGGGACCTCTCTCCTCAGTGTGGCTGCAGGGGTCAAAGTCTCTAAAAGTGCCCTTCTCCTGTGGTGGTTGATGTGAAACTGATGCTTGTGCTATCTGACCTGTTACCTCTGTTTCGGTGCTAAGGCCTAAGTCACTGAAAGCGGCCGTCTTCTGTGCTGGCTGATATAAATGCTTGAATCTCTGCTGTGGGACCTCTCTCCTCCGTGTGGCTGCATGGGTCAAAGTCTCTAAAAGTGCCCTTCTCCTGTGGTGGTTGATGTGAAACTGATGCTTGTGCTATCTGACTTGTCTCCTCTGTGTCGGTGCTAAGGCCTAAGTTACTGAAAGCGGCCTTCTCCTGTGCTGGCTGATATAAATGCATGAATCTCTGCTGTGGGACCTCTCTCCTCCGTGTGGCTGCAGGGGTCAAAGTCTCTAAAAGTGCCCTTCTCCTGTGGTGGTTGATGTGAAACTGATGCTTGTGCTATCTGACCTGATACCTCTGTTTCGGTGCTAAGGCCTAAGTCACTAAAAGCGGCCTGCTCCTGTGCTGGCTGATATAAATGCCTGAATCTCTGCTGTGGGACCTATCTCCTCCGTGTGGCTGCAGGGGTCAAAGTCTCTAAAAGTGCCCTTCTCCTGTGGTGGTTGATGTGAAACTGATGCTTGTGCTATCTGACCTGTCTCCTCTGTGTCGGTGCTAAGGCCTAAGTCACTGAAAGCGGCTTTCTCCTGTGCTGGCTGATATAAATGCCTGAATCTCTGCTGTGGGACCTCTCTCCTCCGTGTGGCTGCAGGGGTCACAGTCTCTAAAAGTGCCCTTCTCCTGTGGTGGTTGATGTGAAACTGATGCTTGTGCTATCTGACTTGTTACCTCTGTTTCGGTGCTAAGGCCTAAGTCACTAAAAGCGGCCTTCTCCTGTGCTGGCTGATATAAATGCCTGAATCTCTGCTGTGGGACCTCTCTCCTCCGTGTGGCTGCAGGGGTCAAAGTCTCTAAAAGTGCCCTTCTCCTGTGGTGGTTGATGTGAAACTGATGCTTGTGCTATCTGACCTGTCTCCTCTGTGTCGGTGCTAAGGCCTAAGTCACTGAAAGCGGCCTTCTCCTGTGCTGGCTGATATAAATGCCTGAATCTCTGCTGTGGGACCTCTCTCCTCCGTGTGGCTGCAGGGGTCAAAGTCTCTAAAAGTGCCCTTCTCCTTTGGTGGTTGATGTGAAACTGATGCTTGTGCTATCTGACCTTTCTCCTCTGTGTCGGTGCTAAGGCCTAAGTCACTGAAAGCGGCCTTCTCCTGTGCTGGCTGATATAAAGGCCTGAATCTCTGCTGTGGGACCTCTCTCCTCCGTGTGGCTGCAGGGGTCAAAGTCTCTAAAAGTGCCCTTCTCCTGTGGTGGTTGATGTGAAACTGATGCTTGTGCTATCTGACCTGTTACCTCTGTTTCGGTGCTAAGGCCTATGTCACTAAAAGCGGCCTGCTCCTGTGCTGGCTGATATAAATGCCTGAATCTCTGCTGTGGGACCTCTCTCCTCCGTGTGGCTGCAGGGGTAAAAGTCTCTAAAAGTGCCCTTCTCCTGTGGTGGTTGATGTGAAACTGATGCTTGTGCTATCTGACCTGTCTCCTCTGTGTCGGTGCTAAGGCCTAAGTCACTGAAAGTGGCCTTCTCCTTTGCTGGCTGATATAAATGCCTGAATCTCTGCTGTGGGACCTCTCTCCTCCGTGTGGCTGCAGGGGTCAAAGTCTCTAAAAGTGCCCTTCTCCTGTGGTGGTTGATGTGAAACTGATGCTTGTGCTATCTGACCTGTCTCCTCTGTGTCGGTGCTAAGGCCTAAGTCACTGAAAGCGGCCTTCTCCTTTGCTGGCTGATATAAATGCCTGAATCTCTGCTGTGGGACCTCTCTCCTCCGTGTGGCTGCAGGGGTAAAAGTCTCTAAAAGTGCCCTTCTACTGTGGTGGTTGATGTGAAACTGATGCTTGTGCTATCTGACCTTTTACCTCTGTTTCGGTGCTAATGCCTAAGTCACTGAAAGCGGCCTTCTCCTGTGCTGGCTGATATAAATGCTTGAATCTCTGCTGTGGGACCTCTCTCCTCCGTGTGGCTGCAGGGGTCAAAGTCTCTAAAAGTACCCTTCTCCTGTGGTGGTTGATGTGAAACTGATGCTTGTGCTATCTGACCTGTCTCCTCTGTGTCGGTGCTAAGGCCTAAGTCACTGAAAGCTGCCTTCTCCTTTGCTGGCTGATATAAATGCTTGAATCTCTGCTGTGGGACCTCTCTCCTCCGTGTGGCTGCAGGGGTCAAAGTCTCTAAAAGTGCCCTTCTCCTGTGGTGGTTGATGTGAAACTGATGCTTGTGCTATCTGACCTGTCTCCTCTGTGTCGGTGCTAAGGCCTAAGTCACTGAAAGTGGCCTTCTCCTGTTCTGGCTGATATAAATGCCTGAATCTCTGCTGTGGGACCTCTCTCCTCCGTGTGGCTGCAGGGGTCAAAGTCTCTAAAAGTGAGTGAGTGTTAGGGCCCACGGGCTACTTGAGAGTCCTTGACGCTGGTGCCCGAGGCTTAAGACATGTCCTCCTAGTAGGATATGTCGAACTAACTCTCAATTTTTAACATCAGTGTGAGGGTTTAGTGTGATGGCAGTGTGCACCTATCTCTGGTTCTGTGTTTGTTCTGAATTCTTGCCACATCCACATAAATTTCATCTTATGTAGGATGTCCATTGTGGTACTTGTAGTCCGTTGCTGGCATCATCCATTGTATGCATTTTTTGCTGGTGATTGCCATTAGCAACGGACTACAAGTGCAGGATGTGCTCCCCTATAGAAATGCACAACCGCATATGGGTATGAGCGCATCCTGCTTTCTTATCACCACATTTTTTGATGGTTTATATATATATATATGTACGGAGGTGTATAAACTCCAATTTAAATGTGCCTGTTTTTCATCTTCAGGTCACATTTGGGTGCACCTGCTAGGCTTTGGGGCTATATCAGTCAGTCTTGGGTAGGGCTCATAGACACCTCCCACCTCCCATTGCAAGCATGGTTACATGCTGGAGGTAACAGAGGAGATGTTTGTGAGTCGTCCTAATGCTCCTGTAATTGCCCACTGGCCCCTGATATCGCCCATATGGCGCAGGTAGGTGAGTGTTAGGGCCCACGGGCTACTTGAGAGACCTTGACGCTGGTGCCCGAGGCTTAAGACATGTCCTCCTAGTAGGATATGTCGAACTAACTCTCAATTTTTAACATCAGTGTGAGGGTTTAGTGTGACGGCAGTGTGCACCTATCTCTGGTTCTGTGTTTGTTCTGAATTCTTGCCACATCCACATAAATTTCATCTTATGTAGGATGTCCATTGTGGAACTTGTAGTCCGTTGCTGGCATCATCCATTGTATGCATTTTTTGCTGGTGATTGCCATTAGCAACGGACTACAAGTGCAGGATGTGCTCCCCTATAGAAATGCACAACCGCATATGGGTATGAGCGCATCCTGCTTTCTTATCACCACATTTTTTGATGGTCAAAGTCTTTAAAAGTGCCCTTCTCCTGTGGTGGTTGATGTGAAACTGATGCTTGTGCTATCTGACCTGTCTTCTCTGAGTCGGTGCTAAGGCCTAAGTCACTGAAAGCGGCCTTCTCCTGTGCTGGCTGATATAAATGCTTGAATCTCTGCTCTGGGACCTCTCTCCTCCGTGTGGCTGCAGGGGTCAAAGTCTCTAAAAGAGCCTTTCTCCTGTGGTGGTTGATGTGAAACTGATGCTTGTGCTATCTGACCTGTCTTCTCTGAGTCGGTGCTAAGGCCTAAGTCACTGAAAGCGGCATTCTCCTGTGCTGGCTGATATAAATGCCTGAATCTCTGCTGTGGGACCTCTCTCCTCCGTGTGGCTGCAGGGGTCAAAGTCTCTAAAAGTGAGTGAGTGTTAGGGCCCACGGGCTACTTGAGAGACCTTGACGCTGTTGCCAGAGGCTTAAGACATGTCCTCCTAGTAGGATATGTCAAACTAACTCTCAATTTTTAACATCAGTGTGAGGGTTTAGTGTGACGGCAGTGTGCACCTATCTCTGGTTCTGTGTTTGTTCTGAATTCTTGCCACATCCACATAAATTTCATCTTATGTAGGATGTCCATTGTGGTACTTGTAGTCCGTTGCTGGCATCATCCATTGTATGCATTTTTTGCTGGTGATTGCCATTAGCAACGGACTACAAGTGCAGGATGTGCTCCCCTATAAAAATGCACAACCGCATATGGGTATGAGCGCATCCTGCTTTCTTATCACCACATTTTTTGATGGTCAAAGTCTTTAAAAGTGCCCTTCTCCTGTGGTGGTTGATGTGAAACTGATGCTTGTGCTATCTGACCTGTCTCCTCTGTGTCGGTGCTAAGGCCTAAGTCACTAAAAGCGGCCTTCTCCTGTGCTGGCTGATATAAATGCCTGAATCTCTGCTGTGGGACCTCTCTCCTCCGTGTGGCTGCAGGGGTAAAAGTCTCTAAAAGTGCCCTTCTCCTGTGGTGGTTGATGTGAAACTGATGCTTGTGCTATCTGACCTGTTACCTCTGTTTCGGTGCTAAGGCCTAAGTCACTAAAAGCGGCCTTCTCCTGTGCTGGCTGATATAAATGCCTGAATCTCTGCTGTGGGACCTCTCTCCTCCGTGTGGCTGCAGGGGTCAAAGTCTCTAAAAGTGCCCTTCTCCTGTGGTGGTTGATGTGAAACTGATGCTTGTGCTATCTGACCTGTCTCCTCTGAGTCGGTGCTAAGGCCTAAGTCACTGAAAGCGGCCTTCTCCTGTGCTGGCTGATATAAATGCCTGAATCTCTGCTGTGGGACCTCTCTCCTCCGTGTGGCTGCAGGGGTCAAAGTCTCTAAAAGAGCCCTTCTCCTGTGGTGGTTGATGTGAAACTGATGCTTGTGCTATCTGACCTGTCTCCTCTGAGTTGGTGCTAAGGCCTAAGTCACTGAAAGCGGCATTCTCCTGTGCTGGCTGATATAAATGCTTGAATCTCTGCTGTGGGACCTCTCTCCTCCGTGTGGCTGCAGGGGTCAAAGTCTCTAAAAGTGCCCTTCTCCTGTGGTGGTTGATGTGAAACTGATGCTTGTGCTATCTGACCTGTCTCCTCTGTGTCGGTGCTAAGGCCTAAGTCACTGAAAGCGGCATTCTCCTGTGCTGGCTGATATAAATGCCTGAATCTCTGCTGTGGGACCTCTCTCCTCCGTGTGGCTGCAGGGGTCAAAGTCTCTAAAAGTGAGTGAATGTTAGGGCCCACGGGCTACTTGAGAGACCTTGACGCTGGTGCCCGAGGCTTAAGACATGTCCTCCTAGTAGGATATGTCGAACTAACTCTCAATTTTTAACATCAGTGTGAGGGTTTAGTGTGACGGCAGTGTGCACCTATCTCTGGTTCTGTGTTTGTTCTGAATTCTTGCCACATCCACATAAATTTCATCTTATGTAGGATGTCCATTGTGGTACTTGTAGTCTGTTGCTGGCATCATCCATTGTATGCATTTTTTGCTGGTGATTGCCATTAGCAACGGTCTACAAGTGCAGGATGTGCTAACCTATAGAAATGCACAACCACATATGGGTATGAGCGCATCCTGCTTTCTTATCACCACATTTTTTGATGGTTTATATATATATATATACATATATGTACGGAGGTGTATAAACTCCAATTTAAATGTGCCTGTTTTTCATCTTCAGGTCACATTTGGGTGCACCTGCTAGGCTTTGGGGCTATATCAGTCAGTCTTGGGTAGGGCTCATAGACACCTCCCACCTCCCATTGCAAGCATGGCTACATGCTGGAGGTAACAGAGGAGATGTTTGTGAGTCGTCCTAATGCTCCTGTAATTGCCCACTGGCCCCTGATATCGTCCATATGGCGCAGGTAGGTGAGTGTTAGGGCCCACGGGCTACTTGAGAGACCTTGACGCTGGTGCCCGAGGCTTAAGACATGTCCTCCTAGTAGGATATGTCGAACTAACTCTCAATTTTTAACATCAGTGTGAGGGTTTAGTGTGGCGGCAGTGTGCACCTATCTCTGGTTCTGTGTTTGTTCTGAATTCTTGCCACATCCACATAAATTTCATCTTATGTAGGATGTCCATTGTGGTACTTGTAGTCCGTTGCTGGCATCATCCATTGTATGCATTTTTGCTGGTGATTGCCATTAGCAACGGACTACAAGTGCAGGATGTGCTCCCCTATAGAAATGCACAACCGCATATGGGTATGAGCGCATCCTGCTTTCTTATCACCACATTTTTTGATGGTTTATATATATATGTACGGAGGTGTATAAACTCCAATTTAAATGTGCCTGTTTTTCATCTTCAGGTCACATTTGGGTGCACCTGCTAGGCTGTGGGGCTATATCAGTCAGTCTTGGGTAGGGCTCATAGACATCTCCCACCTCCCATTGCAAGCATGGCTACATGCTGGAGGTAACAGAGGAGATGTTTGTGAGTCGTCCTAATGCTCCTGTAATTGCCCACTGGCCCCTGATATCGCCCATATGGCGCAGGTAGGTGAGTGTTAGGGCCCACGGGCTACTTGAGAGACCTTGACGCTGGTGCCCGAGGCTTAAGACATGTCCTCCTAGTAGGATATGTCGAACTAACTCTCAATTTTTAACATCAGTGTGAGGGTTTAGTGTGACGGCAGTGTGCACCTATCTCTGGTTCTGTGTTTGTTCTGAATTCTTGCCACATCCACATAAATTTCATCTTATGTAGGATGTCCATTGTGGTACTTGCAGTCCGTTGCTGGCATCATCCATTGTATGCATTTTTTGCTGGTGATTGCCATTAGCAACGGACTACAAGTGCAGGATGTGCTCCCCTATAGAAATGCACAACCGCATATGGGTATGAGCGCATCCTGCTTTCTTATCACCACATTTTTTGATGGTTTATATATATATGTACGGAGGTGTATAAACTCCAATTTAAATGTGCCTGTTTTTCATCTTCAGGTCACATTTGGGTGCACCTGCTAGGCTTTGGGGCTATATCAGTCAGTCTTGGGTAGGGCTCATAGACACCTCCCACCTCCCATTGCAAGCATGGCTACATGCTGGAGGTAACAGAGGAGATGTTTGTGAGTCGTCATAATGCTCCTGTAATTGCCCACTGGCCCCTGATATCGCCCATATGGCGCAGGTAGGTGAGTGTTAGGGCCCACGGGCTACTTGAGAGACCTTGACGCTGGTGCCCGAGGCTTAAGACATGTCCTCCTAGTAGGATATGTCGAACTAACTCTCAATTTTTAACATCAGTGTGAGGGTTTAGTCTGACGGCAGTGTGCACCTATCTCTGGTTCTGTGTTTGTTCTGAATTCTTGCCACATCCACATAAATTTCATCTTATGTAGGATGTCCATTGTGGTACTTGTAGTCCGTTGCTGGCATCATCCATTGTATGCATTTTTTGCTGGTGATTGCAATTAGCAACGGACTACAAGTGCAGGATGTGCTCCCCTATAGAAATGCACAACCGCATATGGGTATGAGCGCATCCTGCTTTCTTATCACCACATTTTTTGATGGTTTATATATATATGTACGGAGGTGTATAAACTCCAATTTAAATGTGCCTGTTTTTCATCTTCAGGTCACATTTGGGTGCACCTGCTAGGCTGTGGGGCTATATCAGTCAGTCTTGGGTAGGGCTCATAGACACCTCCCACCTCCCATTGCAAGCATGGCTACATGCTGGAGGTAACAGAGGAGATGTTTGTGAGTCATCCTAATGCTCCTGTAATTGCCCACTGGCCCCTGATATCGCCCATATGGCGCAGGTAGGTGAGTGTTAGGGCCCACGGGCTACTTGAGAGACCTTGACGCTGGTGCCCGAGGCTTAAGACATGTCCTCCTAGTAGGATATGTCGAACTAACTCTCAATTTTTAACATCAGTGTGAGGGTTTAGTGTGACGGCAGTGTGCACCTATCTCTGGTTCTGTGTTTGTTCTGAATTCTTGCCACATCCACATAAATTTCATCTTATGTAGGATGTCCATTGTGGTACTTGTAGTCCGTTGCTGGCATCATCCATTGTATGCATTTTTGCTGGTGATTGCCATTAGCAACGGACTACAAGTGCAGGATGTGCTCCCTATAGAAATGCACAACCGCATATGGGTATGAGCGCATCCTGCTTTCTTATCACCACATTTTTTGATGGTCAAAGTCTCTAAAAGTGCCCTTCTCCTGTGGTGGTTGATGTGAAACTGATGCTTGTGCTATCTGACCTGTCTCCTCTGTGTCGGTGCTAAGGCCTAAGTCACTAAAAGCGGCCTTCTCCTGTGCTGGCTGATATAAATGCCTGAATCTCTGCTGTGGGACCTCTCTCCTCCGTGTGGCTGCAGGGGTAAAAGTCTCTAAAAGTGCCCTTCTCCTGTGGTGGTTGATGTGAAACTGATGCTTGTGCTATCTGACCTGTTACCTCTGTTTCGGTGCTAAGGCCTAAGTCACTAAAAGCGGCCTTCTCCTGTGCTGGCTGATATAAATGCCTGAATCTCTGCTGTGGGACCTCTCTCCTCCGTGTGGCTGCAGGGGTCAAAGTCTCTAAAAGTGCCCTTCTCCTGTGGTGGTTGATGTGAAACTGATGCTTGTGCTATCTGACCTGTCTCCTCTGAGTCGGTGCTAAGGCCTAAGTCACTGAAAGCGGCCTTCTCCTGTGCTGGCTGATATAAATGCTTGAATCTCTGCTGTGGGACCTCTCTCCTCTGTGTGGCTGCAGGGGTCAAAGTCTCTAAAAGTGCCCTTCTCCTGTGGTGGTTGATGTGAAACTGATGCTTGTGCTATCTGACCTGTCTCCTCTGTGTCGGTGCTAAGGCCTAAGTCACTGAAAGCGGCATTCTCCTGTGCTGGCTGATATAAATGCCTGAATCTCTGCTGTGGGACCTCTCTCCTCCGTCTGGGTGCAGGGGTCAAAGTCTCTCAAAGTCGCCTTCTCTTGTGCTCTGTGATGTGAAACTGATGCTTGTGCCATCTGACATGGTTGCCGGGGTCCCATTAAATGGTTGCCTACTCCTGTGGTGGGTGATCTAAATGCCTGATTCTCTGCTGTGAAACCTCTCTCCTCTGTCTGGGTGCAGGGGTCAAAGTCTCTCAAAGTCGCCTTCTCCTGTGCTGGGTGATGTAAAACTGATGCTTGTGCCATCTGACATGGTTGCCGGGGTCCCATTAAATGGTGGCCTACTCCTGTGGTGGGTGATCTAAATGCCTGATTCTCTGCTGTGAAACCTCTCTCCTCCGTCTGGGTGCAGGGGTCAAAGTCTCTCAAACTGGTCTTTTCTTGTGCTGGGTGATGTGAAACTGATGCTTGTTCCAGCTGACATGGTTGCAGGGGTCAAATGAACTAAATGGTGGCCTACTCCTGTGGTGGGTGATATGATGCCTGAATATGTGCTGTGGGGCCTCTCTCCTCTTTCTGGGTGCAGGGGTCAAAGTAACTAAAAGTGGCCTTCTCCTGTGCTGGATGGTATAAATGTAATGCTTGTGCTATCTGACATGTCTCCTCTGTCTGGGTGCTAATGCCTAAGTCACTGAAAGTGGCCTTCTCCTGTGGTGCTTGATATGATGCCAGATTCTCTGCTATGGGACCTCTCTCCTTTGTTTGGATGCTGGGGTCGAAATAATAGTAAGCGACCTTCTCCATTGGTGGGTGATTTGAAGCCTGCTTCTGTGCTATGGGACCTAACTCCAATTAATATTGGTTAATTTTTTTTTATTTTATGTTAAGTCATCATTTCCCTATCTACATTTGTTTGCAGGGGATTTACCTACATTTTGCTGCCTTTTGCAGCACTCTAGCACTTTCCGGGAGTCTTTTACAGCCTTTTTAGTGCCCAAAAGTTCGTGTCCCCATTGACTTCTATGGGGTTCGGGTTCGGGAGGATGTTCGGGTTGAGTTCGGATCACGAACCCGGACATTTTCCGGAAGTTCGGCCGAACCTCTCGAACCTGAACATCCAGGTGTTCGCTCATCTCTAATGTGGGGTCTAGGACCTCATCGTCCCCTGCATCGTCTTCCACACAGTCTTCCTCCTTGACCTCCTGTTCGGTCTGCACACTGTAAAAAGACACAGCAATTGGCACCTGTGTTTCGTCATCATCAGAGACGTGCGGACTCCGATGAGGTGGTATTACCATGTCCTCATCATCAGGAAACATAAGTGGTTGTGCATCGATGCATTCTATGTCTTCCACCACTGGGGAAGGGCTAGGTGGATTCCCTTGGGAATCCCTGCCAGCAGAGTCTTTAAACAGCATAAGAGACTGCTGCATAACTTGAGGCTCAGACAGTTTCCCTGATATGCATGGGGGTGATGTGACAGATTGATGGACTTGGTTTTCAAGTGCCACCTGTGCGCTTTCTGCAGAAGACTGGGTGGGAGATAATGTTGTGAACATGCTGGATCCACTGTCGGCCACACAATTGACTAGTGCCTGTACTTGCTCAGGCCTTACCATCCTTCGAACGACATTGGGTTCCACCAAATATCGCTGTAAATTCTGGCGGGTACTGGAACCTGAGGTAGTTGGTTCACTAGGACGTGTGGCTGTGGCAAAATGGCCACGTCCTCTCCCAGCAAGAGAGGGTCCACTAACAACACCACGACCATGTCCGCGTCGTTACTAGATGTTTTCCTCAATGTTACCGTTCACCACAATAATAATAACATTATTTGGCCCAATGTATTGAAATGAAATTCAGGCCTTTTTTTACAGGCACCTAACACTATCTGGCTATCTATTTATTTACCGTATGACACTAATCCAGGCTCAGCAGTAACCACAGATTTAGGGGAATATCAATTGTAGGCCTAGTAATTAGGCCCTGGATGAAAGGTATCCTTTTACGTACAGATTTACACTTGGAGATGCACAGTAGCGTGTGAAAAAATATATAGGATTATGCTTTCAGCACTTGCATTTTAACACTTTGTGTAATATACCCTTTAACAGAAAGAAATACACTTAGAGATGCAAAACAGTTTGTGCAAATGTAGAGGAGTATGCTGTATTTTAACACTTACTGTAATATATCCTTTAACGGAAAGAAATACACCTGGAGATGCACGCTGAGTGTAATATACCCTTTAACGGACAGATTTACACTTGGCCTACAACTGCTGGAACACCAGATTTTGGGTATTGCTATTTTGGCAATTGAATTTCACCCCAGAAAATAATATATCCTTTGACGGACACTATGAAACTTGTCAAGCCACACCAGATTTACGGTATTTGTATATTTGAAACTGAATTTCACCCCAGAAAATAATAAATCCTTTGCCGGACACAATTAAACCTGGCCAGCCACAGCTGAAACCACAGATTTATGGTATTGCTATTTTGGCAATTGAATTTCAACCCAGAACAAAATATATCTTTTGCCGGACACTATTAAACTTGTCCAGCCACGGCTGGAATACCAGATTTACATTTTTTATATTTTTGAAACTGAATTTAACCCGAGAAAAAAATATATCCTTTGACGGACACTATTAAACTTGGCCAGCCACAGCTGAAACCACTGTTTTATGGTATTGCTACTTTGGCAACTGAATTTCACCCCAGAAAATAATAAATCCTTTGCCGGACACTATTAAACTTGGCCAGCCACTTCTGGGACAACAGATTTACGGTATTGCTATTTTGGCAAATGAATTTCACCACAAAACAAAATATGTCCTTTGCCGGACACTATTAAACTTGTCCAGCCCGAGCTGGAACACCAGATTTACAGTATTTATATTTTTGAAACTGAATTTCACCGCAGAAAATAATATATCCCATGACGGATACTATGAAACATGTCCAGTCACAGCTGGAACACTAGATTTACTGTATTTCTCTTTTTGCAACTGTATTTTACCACAGAACAAAATCTATCCTTTGACGGACACTAGGGAAATTGTCCAGTCTCAGCTGGGACACCAGATTTACGGTATTGCTATTTTGGCAATATAATTTCACCCCAGAAAAGAATATACCCTTTTACGTAGAGATTTAAACTAGGCCTGCAACAGCTGGGACACCAGATTTTAATTTTGCTACTGACTTTCACCCCAGAAAATAGTAAATCCTTTGCTGGACACTATTAAACATGGCCAGCCACTGTTGGGACACCAGCTTTACAGTATTTCTATTTTGGCAACTGAGTTTCACCCCAGAAAATAATAAATCCTTTGCCGGACACAATGAAACTTGTCCAGCCACTGCTGGGACACCAAATGTACGGTATTACTATTTTGGCAACTGAATTTCACCCCAGAAAATTATCTATCCTTTGCCGGACACTATAAAAAATGGCTAGCCACTTCTGGAACACCAGATTTACGGTATTGCTATTTTGGCAAATGAATTTCACCCCAGAAAAAAAAATATATTTTGCCAGACACTATTAAACTAGGCCAGACACTGCTGGGACACCAGATTTAAGTTATTTATAATTTTTAAACTGAATTTACCGCAGAAAATAATGAAACTTTGAAACTTTTCTAGTCACAGCTGGAACACCAGATTTACGTTATTTCTATTTATGCAACTGAATTTTACCCCAGAAAATATATATCCTTTGCCGGACACTGTGAAACTTGGCCAGCCACTGCTGGGACACCAGATTTACAGTATTGCTATTTTGGCAATAGAATTTCACCCCAGAAAAGAATATACCCTTTTACGGAGAGATTTAAACTAGGCCTGCAATAGCTGGAACACCCGATTTACTGTATTTCTATTTTTGCTACTGACTTTCACCCCAGAAAATAATAAATTCTTTGCCGGACACTATTAAACTTGGCCAACCACTGTTGGGACCCCAGATTTACAGTATTTCTATTTTGGCAACTGAATTTCACCCCAGAAAATAATAAATCCTTTGCCGGACACTATTAAACTTGTCCAGCCATTGCTGGGACAACAAATTTACTGTATTGCTATTTTGGCAAATGAATTTCACCCCAGAAAAAAATAAATCCTTTGCCAGACACTATTAAACTTGGCCAGCCACTGCTGGGACACCAGATTTACGTTATTTATAATTTTTAAACTGAATTTCACCCCAGAAAATAATATATCCTATGACGGACACTATGAAACTTGTCTAGTCACAGCTGGAACACCAGATTTACGTTATTTCTATTTATGCAACTGAATTTCACCCCAGAAAAAATATATCCTTTGCCGGACACTACTAAACTTGGCCAGCCACAGCTGAAACCACTGATTTATGATATGGCTATTTTAGCAATTGAATTTTACCCCAGAAAAAAATCTATCCTTTGTCGGACACTATTTAACTTGTCCAGCCCCAGCTGGAACACCAGATTTACGGTATTTATATTTTTGAAACTGAATTTCACAGCAGAAAACAATATATAATATCCTATGACGGATACTTTGAAACTTGTCCAGTCACATCTGGAACACCAGATTTACCATATTTCTATTTAGGCAACTGAATTTCACCCTAGAAAATAATAAATCCTTTACAGGACACTATTAAACTTGGCCGGCCACAGCTGAAACCAATGATTTATGGTATTGCTATTTGGGCAATTGAATTTCACCCCAGAAAAAATATATCCTTTGCCGGACACTATTAAACTTGGCCAGCCACTGCTGGGACACCAGATTTAGGGGATTGCTATTTTGGCTATTGAATTTCACCCCATAACAAAATATATCCTTTGCCGGACACTATTAAACTTGGCCAGCCACTGCTGGAACTCCAGATTTACAGTATTTCTATTTTTGCAACTGAATTTTACCCCAGAACAAAATATATCCTTTGCCGGGCACTATTAAACTTGGCCAGCCACAGCTGAAACCACTGATTTACGGTATTGCTATTTTGGCAATTGAATTTCACCTCAGAAAAAAAAATATCCTTTGCTGGACACAATTAAACTTGGCCAGCCACAGCTAAAACCAATGATTTACGGTATTGCTATTTTGGCAATTGAATTTTACCGCAGAACAAAATATATCCTTTGCCGGACACTATTAAACTTGGCCAGCCACAGCTGAAACCACTGATTTATGGTATTGCTATTTTAGCAATTGAATTTTACACCAGAAAAAAATCTATCCTTTTTCGGACACTATTAAACTTGTCCAGCCCCAGCTGGAACACCAGATTTACAGTATTTATATTTTTGAAACTGAATTTCACAGCAGAAAACAATGTATCCTATGACGGATACTTTGAAACTTGTCCAGTCACATCTGGAACACCAGATTTATGGTATTGCTATTTGGGCAACTGAATTTCACCCTAGAAAAAATATATCCTTTGCCGGACACAATTAAACTTGTCCAGCCACTGCTGGGACACCAGATTTAGGGGATTGCTATTTTGGCTATTGAATTTCACCCCATAACAAAATATATCCTTTGCCGGACACTATTAAACTTGGCCAGCCACAGCTGAAGCCACTGATTTATGATATTGCTATTTTGGCAATTAAATTTTACCCCAGAACAAAATCTATCCTTTGCCGGACACTATTAAACTTTTCTAGTCACAGCTGGAACACCAGATTTACGGTATTTCTATTTTTGCAACTGAATTTCACCGCAGAAAATAATATATCCTATGACGTACACTATTTAACTTGGCCAGCCACAGCTGAAACCACTGATTTATGGTATTGCTATTTTGGCAATTGAATTTCACCCCAGAACAAAATATATCCTTTGCCGGACACTAATAAACTTTGCCATCCACTGCTGGGACACCAGATTTAGGGGATTGCTATTTTGGAAATTGAATTTCACCACAGAAAAAAATCTATCCTTTGCCAGACAGCAGACTTTATTACACTTGGCTAGCCACAGCTGGAACACTAGATTTAGGGGATTGCTATTTTGGCAATTGAATTTAACCCCTCAATAAAATATAGAAATTTCCATACTGAGTTTCTAGGGGTGACAATAAGCACAGCCAAGCCCCTGATGTAGGATATAGCAAAAAAAAAAAAAAATAGTATTGATGGACTTGGTGGCAACTTGTGCTGGTGCACCACAAGACACAAAATGGCCGCCGCTCACCCCAGAAAAAAGTGACAGAAAAACGCTCAGTGCAGCCTAAAAACCAGTGAGCAATTAACTAGCAGAAGTTGAATGTTTCACAGCTGTAGATCGATCACTTCATTAGATGTTTTTTCTGAGTTTTTCCTGCCTAATCTAGCCCTCACAGAAGCTGCGTCCTATCCCTACACTAATCAGAGCAGAGTGACGTGCGGCGCTACGTGACTCCAGCTTAAATAGAGGCTGGGTCACATTCTACACTTGGTCAATCACAGCCATTCTATTAGTAGGCATGGCTGTGATGGCTTCTTAGGGCAAGAAGTAAAACGCTAGATGATTGGCTGCTGTGCAGCCCTTCAGAAAGTGGGAAGAAATCAGCGAATCGAGCTTTTTTGAAAATGTTCGAGTCTGGGTCCGTGTCCCGAACACCCCAAAATTCGGTACGAACCCGAACAATCCAGTTCGGGTTCGCTTCTCCCTAGCAGGCAACTGACTGCTATTATATTACAGTCAAAAAAGTTTTTTTTTTTTTTCTTTTAATGCAAGCTGCTGTAACACCAGATATGAGTGGTGGCACTGGGCAAGTGGGCACAGTATATGCTGTGAGCCTGACGCACACGCTGGCAGGCAACTTCAATTAGATTACACAGGAAAAAAAAAAAAGCTAACTGATGTACTAGCCCTAAAAAGGGCTTTTTGGGGTGCTGTCAGGACGCTGTCCTTACAGCAGAGATCAGATGAGTCTTTCAGGACTGGAGTGGACACTGAATACACTAGCCTAGCTATCGATTTCCCTATTAAATCAGCAGCAGCTACATTGTCCCTCCTCTCACTAAGACTGTAGCTTCCAAATGAATCTAAAATGGATGCTGTCCAGGAGTTGCGAGGGTCTGGGAGGGAGGGTATGCTGCTGATTGGCTTTAATGTGTCTGCTGACTGTCAGGTACAGGGTCAAAGTTTACTCAACGATGACGAATAGGGGGTGGACCAAACATCACATATGTTCGCCCACCTCGGCGAATGCGAACAAGCTATGCTCGCCAGCATATTGTTCGATACATCTCTACTCAGCAAACACTTACTTTTAGCTGATGGGAGACACACCGCTGAGATCAGTATTTTTGTCATTACTTTATACTGCCCCCAGTATGGTCAGCATAAAGTTGATGACAGGTTCCCTTTAAGGTTGACATTCGTGCTGCAAAATGTGTGATGTCTCAGAAGTGGCAAGAAAAGAGGGCATGCCATAGACATGAAGCGGGTGTGGATTTATCTGTGAATTTGTAACATATTTCACCCTGTGTATTTCAAAAGGTGAAATCTGCAATATAAATCCACTAGTGTTGAGTGAGCATACTTGGCCGAACACATATGGAGTCAGTTCTTGGGGACATCCAGTGTATTCAAATCTAATTTAGTCAGTATTTCAGAAAGGTTTCTGGTGGGATTCGAACTCATTGCTTTCTGCATTAGAGGCAAGGCACTTAACCACTCAGCTATAATAGCTGGATAGTCAGTTACTTTAGAAAAAAAAGATACTTCTACTGTAGAGGAATACTTACTACTAATAAGTATTCCTATACAGTAGAAGTCTTTTTTTTTTTTTTTTTTAGCTGAGCAAGTAACTGGCAATGCAGCTATTATAGCTGAGTGGTTAAAATCCTTGCCTCTAATGCAGAAGATAATGAGTTTTGAATGCCAGCAGAAACTTTTCAGAAATAGAGGCTAAATTAGATTTAAATACACTGGGTGTCCCCAAGAACTGACTCCATATATGGACATGGCTATATATGGAGTAAGATCAGGGACTCCTAAGCCGAACTAGAGTTTCAATACCCTCCTCTCTTCAGAGCAGGGGGTGCCTGGTATAATGCTCGGGTTCTCCCATTGACTCTCATTGTGCTCGGGTGCTCGGTAGAGCACCCGAGCATCCTGAAGTGTTCTACACGAGCACTTTGGTGCTCGATCAACACTAAAATCCACAACATAAATTGACATGCTGTCTTTTTAAAATCGGCACTATACTTATAGGTCAGTTTACACTGCAGATATTTTTTAGCAATTTGTGGGATGAGATTCACAAGGATGTCATCCACTTTCTGTAATATGCTACAGATCTACCATATCCAGTGGCAAATGGTTGAATTTGTGTGAAAATTGTTGCTATTATTTTGATCTGTTTCAAATCAGCCTGCTTATTTTTAAAATGTAATATATTAGTGTCCTAAACAAATTTAATTATGGTTTTCTATTGTCTTTTGTCTAACAGTGAACTATGCTTTATCCTTGCTATTGTTTCATTTTTTCCTTTGGAGCAACAAAAGGAACGTTGGCTTGCTAAATTATGTTAAGACTGTGAAGAAATGGTTTTGCTAAATCTTACAGGATATATAGTTAACACTTCCATCTAATTAACTGGTGGAATTAATGTAGAAGCTGCCTATGAACACATGGTGATATTAATTATCACAACAATAACGGAATGGGTAATGGACTTCAATGTGTAAAAAGGCAATTGTCCGCACTTATTCAACACAAATAACATTCACATTGGATTATCAAAAACAAACAATGACTTTAGATTTGTTTTAGACGTAATGCTGCTGCATTAATTAATAATGTGAATCATAGGAGATTGAATTGACTTTGTTTCAGATCCTAGCTTCCTTTTTATTATGCAGTGAAACTGCAGCTGATGATCACTCTATGTATGCCAAAATAGAAACAAAGAAGCAAGGGTAAGACAGCACTACTTACTGAGACGTCTTTGAGAGGCCATTTGTTGGCGGTGCCTGCAGGTTTAAGAAGGTATCATGCTGATGAAGATATTTCAGAGGGCCCAGACTGTAAGCAAGGTGCACGGCGCCTCAATAGTCATACTGCGCATGCGCGCCTCCAATACATTGCGCATATCCTCAGAAAATAACCTACATTCTAGTATTCCTTGTTGTCAATGTAACTAGCGTAACATTGCTAGCGTAGGTCGCATAACGTCTTCCAGTCATGTGACTCATTAAGCTCTAGGATACTAAGCTAAATCCTATAATAAAATGTATTGGCAAATAGTGAGGAGTGGCAGGGGCAATATTCTAATTCTCAATATTTCGTGAATATTTGGTAGAATATTCGTTATATATTCACGAATTCGCGAGTATTTTCTTGATTGAAAAAAATCGGCAATGTAATATTCGCAAAATGCAAGCGAAATACAGACGTGCATCATTATAGCTATATTTTTCAAGCTGCTAGATGTTTCCTGAGACTGGAGAAAATGGTTGGCAGAACATTATAATAGCTTTATTGTAGAGTTGAGCGAACACCTGGAAGTTCGGGTTCGCCGGGTTCGGCCAAACTTAGCAAAAAAGTTTGAGTTCGGGACCAGAACTTGACCCGAACTTGACCCCGAACCCCATTGAAGTCAATGGGGACCCAAACTTTTGGGCACTAAAATTGTCATGGAAAGGGCTAGAGGGCTGCAAAAGGCAGCAAAATGTGCTTAAGAGCATGGCAAGTGCTCTGCAAACAAATGTGGATAGGGAAATAACTTAAAATAAAATAAAGAAAAATTAAAAATAACAATCTTGGACTAGTTGGAGGAGGTGGATGTGGAGTAGGAGGTTGAGGAGGAGGTGATCGTGGTGGTGTAGGTGGAAGCGAGGGTGGAGGTGGAGGAGGTAGCCAACACTGTTTTTTTTTTTTTTAGTTTTTTTTTAATTGGGGTAGCCTCTAAAATATTGGGACATATAAAAAAATAAAACAAAGAATAAGTGCACTTGAGTACAAGAATGGATGGTTGAGGCCGGTATAATGTCTTTTTTTTCACAAGGTACAGACAAGTCCTGTGAGATCCATGCCTGGTTGATTTTAATGAACGTGAGCTTGTCCACATTAGCATTGGAAAGGCGGCTGCGCTTGTCTGTGAAAACGTCCCGTGCCATGCTAAATACACGTTCAGACAATACACTGGCTGCAGGGCAGGCCAGCATCTCCAAGGCGTAAAGGGCAAGCTCAGGCCATGTGCCCAATTTGGAGACCCAGTAGTTGAATGGAGCAGACCCTTCAGTCCAGTGCCGGTGCAAGGATTTTTGCCACCCTAGGCAAAAGAAAAGTTTGCCGCCCCCCCCCCCCCATGTGACATCACAATGCCCCACCCATATAATCTGCCATGTTAAAGGGGTTCTGCAGTTTCTTTAAACTGATCAGCAGGGGTCCGACACCCAGGACCCCCAACAATTAGCTGTTTGAAAAGGCAGCGCCAATCAGTTTAAATAAACTGCAGAACCCCTTTAACTAACGCCAGTTCTCTCTCCCCCCTCTTGTCATTCTGTTCCTTCCCATGTCATTCTCTTCCCCCCCCATGTCATTCTTCCCCCCCATGTCATTCTCTTCCTCCCCATGTCATTCTCTCCCCCCTATGTCATTCTCTTCCCCCCCATGTCATTCTCCACCCCCCCCCCACCTCTGGTGTAGCGTGGCCGAGCTCTGTGTGGTCCAAGGGTACAGGCGCTTTTGTTTCCTGTACCTGAGCGGACTGACAGGAGGTGCACTCCTGTCAGCTCCTCTCCTCTTGCTGCGCCCGGGCGGTGCGCCCTCATGGACGCGCCAGCCCGGGCAGTGCTGCAGCCGCCAGAGGCTCAATATAGAGCGCTCGGGTGGCTGCAGCAGGAGGCGGGGCCGGCGCTCCTAGCAGCACCCCTTGCCAAGGGGCGCTCTATGCTGCTGCCTAGTCCGCTTATAGGACGCGCTGGCCCTGCATCAGTCAGTACGTGTAGGCATGTGCACACATACTGCTCTGCCATGTTGCTGAAATGCTGCTTCCTGCTAAGACATTGCATATCAGCTGCTGGTGCTGGTTGTTGTGGCGTGGTGGCAAAGCTTTTCCACATTTCGGCCATGCTAACCCTGCCTTATGAGATGCTGGCGGTGCCCCAGCTGCATTGGCGACCTGTTACTCCTCCTCTGCCTTTGCCTTGTGCTTCCACTGAGGCCCCGGTGTCAGTTGGGAATGCCATCAGCAGCACGTCTACCAGCCTGCGCTTGTACTCGAGCATCGTCCGATCACGCTCCAGTGAGGGAATTAAGGATGGCACGTTGTCCTTGTAATGGGGATCCAGCAGGGTGCCCACCCAGTAATCAGCACAAGTTAGAATGTGGGCAACTCGGCTGTCGTTGAGCAAGCACTGCAGCATGTAGTTGCTCATGTGTGCCAGGCTGCCCAGAGATAAAGATAAGCTGTCCTCTGTAGGTAGTGTATCGTCTGTGTCCTCCGTATCCACCCAGCCACACTCCAGTGATGGCCATGAGGGGTGCCACCCTGCTGTGAACCCGGTTCCTCCTCCTCTACCTCATCATCCTCCTCCTCGTCCTCCAGAACTTTGCACTAGCTAGCCACATGTGTACCTGGCCTATGTTGGTGCAGGAACCCACCCTCTGAGTCACTGGTGAATGACTGGCCATATGCACCATGAAAATGATACCTCTTCCTCCTCCTCTTCCTCATGTGCCACATCCTTTTCCATCATCGCCTAAAGCGTATTTTCAAGGAGACATAGAAGTGTAATAGTAACGCTGAGAACGGCATCATCAGCACTGGAGATGTTGGTAGAGTAGTCGAAACAGCACAACAAGGCACACAGGTCTCGCATGGAGGCCCACTCAGTGGCGGTAAAGTGGTGCTGTTCCGCAGAGCGACTCAACAGTGCGTGCTGCAGCTGAAACTATACTATCGCCTGCTGCTGCTCGCACAGTCTCTCCAGCATGTGCAAGATGGAGCTCCACCTTGTTGGCACATCGCATATGAGGCGGTGAGTGGGAAGGCCGAAGTTACGCTGCAGCGCAGACAGACGAGCAGCAGCAGGGTGAGAAAGCTGAAAGCGCGCACAGACAGCCTACACTTTTGGCAGCAGCTCTGACATATGGGGGTAGTTTTTCAGGAATTTCTGCACCACTAAATTCAGCACATGCCCTAGGCAAGGGATGTGCGTCAAACCGGCTAGGCCCAGAGCTGCTACGAGATTTCGCCCATTATCGCACACCACCAGGCCGGGCTTGAGGCTCAGTGGCACCAACCACTCATTGGTCTGTTGTTCCCGGCCCGTCCACAGCTCCTGCGCGGTGTGGGATTTGTCCCCCAAGCAGATGAGTTTCAAAACTGCCTGCTGTCATTTTCCCCTGGCTGTGCTGAAGTTGGTTGTGAAGGTATTAGGCTGACCGGATGAGGAGGTGGTAGAGGAGGAGGAAGCAGAGTAGGAGAAGGAGACAACAGGAGGCAAAGAGAAATGCCCTGCAATCCTTGTTGGCGGAAGGATATGCACCAAACAGCTATCCGCCTCAGGCCCAGCCACCACAGCATTTACCAGGTGTGCTGTTAGGGAGATATAATGTCCCTGCACATGCTTACTGGTCCACGTATTGGTAGTTATGTGGACCTTGCCACAGATGGCGTTGCGCAGTGCACACCTGATTTTGTCCCCCACTTGTTTGTACAGGTAAGGGATGGCTCGCCTGGAAAAGTAGTAAAGGCTGGGAACGACGTACTGTGGGACAGCCAAGGCCATAAGGTTTTTTAAAACTCTGTCTCCACCAGATGGAATGACAGCATTTCAAAGGCCAGGAATTTTGAAATGCTGGCATTCAGGGCCAGGGATCGCAAGTGGGTAGGGGGGTACTTCCTGTTTCGCTCCATTGTTTGGAAGATGGACAGCTGAACCCTGTCATGGGACATTGTGGTGCTGCTTGTTGAAGGTGATGGACGTCGTTGCGTTGCTGACACATCCTCTTTTTGCAGGGTGGCTGGTGCCACTGTCACTCCATAGGTAGAGGAAGAGGCCGAGACTGTAGCAAAAGAGGGAGCAGGAGGAGCCTGAGACCTTTCTTGCTTTTGGAGGTGTTTACTCCACTGCAGCTCGTGCTTTGCACTTAAATGCCTGGTTATGCAGGTTGTGCTCAGCTTTAGAATGTTTATGCCTCGCTTCATGCTCTGATTGCACAGCATGCAGACCACTCGTGTCTTGTCGTCTGCACATTGTCTGAAGAACTGTTGCGCCAGGGAACTCCTTGGAGCTGGCTTTGTTGTGCTCAGTTCCTGGGTGCGGTGTTCAGTAGCAGGCGTACTGTCTAGGGGACGTCCGCTCTGCTTTTGCACCCTGCTCCCTCTTTTGCTGTGCTGGTGGCTCTGTGCGACCACCGCCTCCCCCTCCAAACTGCACATGTCACTCGCATGACCTTGATTCCATGTGGGGTATAGGACCTCATCGTCCTCCACATCATTTTCCACCCAGTCTTCACCCCTGCCCTCCTTGTCGGTTTGCACACTGCAGAAAGCCGCAGCAGTTGGCACCTGTGTTTCATCATCATCAGAGACGGGCTGCGGTGGTCTTCATGGACCTCCGTCTTTTTTTTCCAAAAATGAAACCTGCCCCCATAGGTGAAAATGAAGGTCTAATATGTCCTTTTGTTAAGCTTTCCTTGATATTCTCCTTCGTGGAATTAAAATTCCAGTTATTCATAAGCAGTTGTTTTTAATTCACATCCATGGAAGTGTTGATAGATAGATCCATGTGAAGTTCCAGAATAGGTCCCACTCCGTAAATACTTCTCCTTCAGCATGTGTGTGATCCCCACTGTGAACAATGTGAAAAGGTTAAAAGATCTCAAACTACGTCGGGTAACAATTTCTTACGTTTCTATGTTAAACAACATCATACACATGTCCTAAAAGAGGGTTAAAAGAGGGAGCCCACTTTAAACTCCCCATTCAGACCTTTTGGTTCCATAGTATCCAGTTCAAAAATCCATCTAAGTTCCAATCTGTTTAGACCTTGTTCCTGATTATAGATGGCCCGAACTATCCGCCGGCGAACAGTTCCCGGCGAACATAGCTTGTATAGAAATCTCTAATCTTGTATGATTTACCACTATATGGATGGGCAAAGGTGTCCCCCTTATTTAATTTTTACACTTTAGTCTAATTTCAGTTGCTTGCCTGCTGCCAGTGTGTTTCAAGCCCACTTCCACTGACTGTAGTGTGCCCACTGCCAGTGCCCACCACTCATCCCATGTGGCACAGGACTTTGCATCAAAAAAAGGCATTTAATTTTTACACTTTAGTGTAATGTCAGTTGCTTGCCTACTGCCAGTGTGTGTCAGGCTGACTTCCGCTGACTGTAGTGTGCCCACTGCCAGTGCCCACCACTCATACCAGGTGGCACAGGTTTTTGCATAAAAAAAGGAATTACATTTTTACCCTTTAATCTAAGGTTAGTTGCCTTCCAGTGTGTGTCAGGCCCTCAGACTGTAGTGTTCCCTCTGCCAGTGCTGCCCATCAATCATACCGTGTGGCCCTGCACGTTGCCTAAAATAAGGCACTTTATCTGTACACTTTATTCTAATTTCAGTTGCCTGCCTGCCTGCCAGTGTGTGTGTGTCAGGCCCACAGACTGTAGTGTGCCCTGTGCTAGTGCCCAACACTCATACCGGGTGGCACAGTACCTAGCACGCGTAGTACCACTTTATCTAAAATCCATTCAATACACGTCCTGATAGGGGACGTAACAGGGATTAAACTGATGAGAATAGTACTACAGAAAATACCACTCATATCGGGTGTGACAGTAAATTGCACGGTGCAGACGCAGTGACCGTGGATTAAATCAAAGGGGAGGGAGCCAGCGTTTTTTTAACCATCTCCCCGTTCGAAAAATCAATTCAATTCACCTTTCGGGGACCCTTGGTGTTGTATGTGGCTGGGTGGAGGAAGAAACCTTCAATGACATCACCAGGACATGGCTAGCTTGTTATCCAACCTTGTGCAAATGGGGAGTTTGCGGTTGTGCAAATGGACTGTTTGCGGTGCATTAAAAGGGGAGTTTGGTCTGTCAATGTCTGTGAAGCGGGCGTAACCCTTACACTACCTGATCGATACAACATCATACCTGATCGTATACACACACTGGATGTTTTAAAGCATGTTATTCCAAACAATTTAGGAATGTTAGTTGATTTATGCCCTTTATGGATTAAAACCCGACTCTGCGTCCACTACGTAATTTTCCATGGGAGTTTTGCCATGGATCCCCCTCCGGCATGCCACAGTCCAGGTGTTAGTCCCCTTGAAACAACTTTTCCATCACCATTGTGTCCAGAAAGAGTCCCTGTGGGTTTTAAAATTTGCCTGCCTATTGAAGTCCATGGCGGTTCGCCCGTTCGCAAACATTTGCGGAAGTTCGCGCTCACCACTCGCGAACGGAAAATTTTATGTTTGCGACATCACTATTCCTGATAACCCCCTATTATTTGTGGGGGGACACCGTCAATAATCCTAAATCCTAGCTGTGCAACATTATGATGACATGTAAAAAAATGTTCTGCTATAGGTAATTCCCCCTCATTATCATTTGCCTTTGTTTTCTGGACAGATACCTAGGTATGTTTAATACTGTAATTTGTTTTGGTCTCACTTAATACACATTGAAACTATTTGGAATTTATATGTGATTAAGACTGGGGAGGAGCTGACTTTTTGGGGTGACCCCTTTGTCCAATCAATTCTATGTCATCTGAAAATATATATATTTCTCACCACGGTATATCACACTGAGCTTGAAAAAGACTCAGAGTCAAAACGTCGCTTGTTTGGTGAAAATAAACACGGGAAGACTTGGAGTGTCGCAGTTTCTTCTTAGGTTTATTGTAAAATTTTCAATAACACTTCCAAAACCAAGTTTTTTAAGGACAATTTCAGTTATGAAGCTCACTTTATGGGGCTTACCACACACTTTAACTTATTTGAAACTGTTTTTACAAACTTTGTTAACTCATTCAGTCTTTTACATGAATTAATGCAAAATTATGGTGAAATTTAAATTTCTCTCTATTTTGGCAGATTTTTCATTTTGATCATTTTTTTAAAGTAAAAAAGCAAGAGTTAACAGCAAAAAAAAAAATCAAAATGTATTATTCTATGTCTACAGTTTCTAAAAACACCTCATATATTGCTGTACCCTCATATATGGGCGAATGGTTGGGTTGAGAAGTCAAGGAGTGCCCTATGGTTTTTGAGGGCAGATTTTTGCTAGAATGGTTTTAAGGTAATGTACTCCCCATTTTGTTAGCAGTTTTCCCCTGAATATGGCAACATCCCATATGTGGTCAAAAACAGATATATGGCAGGGTTTAGAACGAGCACCACTGATGGATTGCAGGGAGGTCTGTAACCATGGAAACGAGCAGTGTATAATGTGATAGAAAAATGAATCCAGCCAGCAAAGGAAGCAATATGGATGATAACAATACATTAGTAAGTGGCTTGTATTAACTGTCTCTACATGATAAATGCAACTTATTGAAGTGAGACAACCCCTCCCATGTGCCTGTTGTAGTCTACGATGCAGTCTGGATTGGGGACAGATGTAGTGTAGTGGTACCTTGTATAGGGGTAGGGGAAGTGATGTTAGTGTGAATGGTGGTCAGTACAAAGATATCCCTCTTGTCCGTGAATTTAACCGCCAGCATGTTCTCATGGAGGAGAGTCCTACTGTCACCTTTTCTGAGTAGTTGCTCTTCCAGGGATCTAGGTAGGCTTCTCTGATTTTCACCTACTGTGCAGCAAACCACAGTACCTCTGGCAGTTGGGGACCTGAATAGGGGGATACTGGTTATCCTTATAGAGGTGTTAATCCTTATCCAGCAGTGAATGAATTAAGTCCCACACTGTTTTTCCACCAACTCATAGGTAGGGGGAGGGGGGCATTCTGGAGGTTCAATCCAGGAGTCTTTTCCTTCATAAACCTGGAACCTGTGGGTGTACCCAGAGTTACTCTCGCACAACTTTTACATTTTAATGCCATATCTTGCCTGCTTTATAGGAACGTACTGGTGGAATGTTACCTTTTCTTTAAAATGTATAAGGGACTCATCTATGCAAATATCTTTTTCAGGGGTTTACAGATCTGCAAATTTGAAGTTAGTAATCTAAGACAGGTCTAATTTTAAATAGACCATCATAGTGTGGGTCATATTTTTTTGTTTGGGGGGGGGGGGGCTTTGCAATATCATTGTAATTAGAGATGAGCGAATCGAAGCTGACGAAGTGGAATTCGATTTGAATTTCAGAAAAAATTTGATTTGCACCGAATGCGAATTTCCTCGTGCTTTGTGGTAACAAATTGCTTTTTTTCCTAGGAACAGTGATAGGAAAGACTTGATTGTGGTGAAAAAAAACGATTTACAAGTGCAGGGAAAGATTACTCAGGTGTAGGGAAAGGAAATTCTACATTTTTTTTGCCCTTTTGCGGTGCAGTTATATGTTCTAAAGCTTTTTTTGGCTTGTATTATTGGGGAAAAAAGGGCTTATTAGCCGCTGTGTGGTGAAGGGCGAAAATTACAGCCCTTTTTGTCATGTATTAGTGGCAAAAGTAAAATATATTTTCCGCTCTGTGGTGCAGTTATCTGTTTTAAAGCCCCTTTTCCTGTGTATTAGTGGAAAAGGAAAAATTAATTTGTAGATCTGTGGTGCAGTTATCTGTTTTAAAGCCCTTTTTCCCGTGTATAAGTTGAAAAAGAAAAATATATTTGTCGCTCTGGGGTGCAGTTATCAGTTTTAAAGCCCTTTTTTTCTGTGTATTAGTGGGGAAAAAAGAAACATTTGCTCCTCAGCTGTGCAGTTATCTGTTTTAAAGCCCTTTTTTCTGTGTATTAGTGGGAAAAGAAAAAATATCACCGCCGGTGGTGCAGTGATATATTCGGAAGCCCTGTTTGCCGTGTATTAGTGTCGAAATAAAAATATATTTGACCTTCAGCGTTATACTTATCTGGTGAAAAGCCTTTTGTGTAAAAGTGGAAAAAAATTAGGGCCTAATTGCCATTCTGCAGTGCAGGGATATATTCTGAAGACCTGTTTGCTGTGTATCAGTGGCAAAATAAAAAATATTTGCTCTAACATTTGATTATTTGATCTAACAGTATGTCAGACACAGACGTGGCAGGCCCTGCACAAGGGAACGGCAGAAGCGTAAATGTTCCTGGCGCAGGCAGAGGTCGCAGCAGAGTAAGGGGCTGTGGCAGCAGGGGTCACTTTAAGAGGCTTGAGCTCCCAGTGGCTAGCGGTCGTGTCGTGACCAGCAACCCAGCGGTTCTTGAATGGTTGACTCGATCTTCGACTTTGTCGCAAGTGACATCAGACACCCCTAGCCAAAATTCAGTAGGTTCGTCAGACACAACCCTTAGTTGGCATGGCCTGGGAGCAGGCCCTGTGCCCTTACCTGTCCTCAACCTGCCTCTGTCCTTTCCTCCACTAGGCAGGCAAGTAGTAATGAGGAGAGTGGTGTGGGAGCTGGTGTTGCGAGCGGTCAGGCTCCTGACCCAGAGACGGTTGAGGAGGACATCAGTGACGTGCAGACAGTATTCGATGATGACGATGTAGCTGATTGCGCTTGGGAGCTGGGTGACGAAGGGGCTTCATTTTTATTTATTTCTTTATATAATGTAATATTATATAAATCTGCAGCGTGGGGGCCCCGTGTGGCTTCTACACACAAAATAATCCTTCAGCGGGGCGAATAGATGCCGGATGACCGGGACGCTTCATGATCTTCACAGGAGCTGCTGTCGGGAGTAGCGGTTCATTTCTGAGACGTCCGTATAATGCGGGGGAATCAGAAGACCCTCTCCATCTCCGTGCACCACAGGATGTCCTCCTTCCCATCCATGATGACTGGGAACTCGTTATGTTTTCCCTGACAAAGAGACCAGGGGCTGGTAGTTAGGGTTTGAACCTTGATGAACTTCGTGACTCTTCCGGGCTCCAAGCAATCTTGGAGCTTTGTTTTCTCATTGTCTGTAGTAGAGGCCTGTTTATGCCAGGCAGGTTCCCCTAGAACTATCTGGCTCGATGAACAGCCGTCTCCAGGTGGAGAGAAATAGTTTTTTGGAATGCTTTCTCCATCTCAACCACGTGTTTTAAGCGACACTTTATAAAATTGAGAAATTTTAGCCTTATGTTCTGTCCCATATTCCCTATAAATGAATAGACGAATCGGCCGCTCTGGGTCCTCCTCATGCTGCTGCCACCTCCGCAATCTCTTGTCGTCATGCCACTCTGTGGCCTCCTTATGCTGCTGCCACCTCTGCAATCTCTCGTCTTCTTGCCACTCTATGGTATGCTGATGCTTTCGCCACCTCCAGACTCTCATTTTGCAAATCTGTGGTATCCTGATGCTGCTGCCACCTCCACAATCTCAAATCATCGTGCCACTCTGTTGCCTCCTGATGTTGCTGCTGCCACCTCCACAATCTCTCATCATCGTGACACACTGTGGTCTCCTCATGCTGCTTCCACCTCACCACTATGTCAAAAGGGCCACTCTGTGGACTTCTCATGCTGTTCTCACCCTCCCTTCATGACTGGGCCAATATTTTGCCTTTTTGGCTTGGCTGACATCTTTTATTTGACCCTTTTTCTGATCTGTCAGAAGGAAGGAAAACTTATCATCTCTGTGTAGCAGCTCTAAGGCCTGTATGGTCCCATTAGAATTGGCTTGTGATTTGGTAGCCAAAAGCAGTAGTGGGTACAAAACACAGAAGACATGCAAATATTTTCTTCTTCTTAATATTTAAAATGCAGCAGTGACTGCAATTCCACCTTGGAAATTGTCCGGGACCCTATGTAACCAGCAATGTCTTCTTTAGGCCTGACTAATTTGTCCTCAGGGAGCCTGACTTCCATTCTTGTGGTGTCAAGGGAAATACCTAAGAAGGTAAGGACTGTGGAGGGGCCCTCGACCTTTCATGGGGTCACCAGAACTCGCAGCTCCAAAAAAATTCTGAGCAGGTTTCAAGCCTGTCGGGCACGTGATTGGGGTGTTCAATTAACAGAAAATCATCCAGGTAGTGAATTACCCTGGGGCAATTACCAACATTTACGAGAATCCAATGGAGGGCCTGGGCGAGCTGGTCAAAAAGCCACGGACTGCTTTTGGACCCAAACGTCAAGAGGGTGGCGAAATAATACTGGTCCCTCCATTTGATGCCGTAAAACTTCCAAAGGTGTGAATGTATTAGTAGTAACTTGAAAGCATCTGATATATCTGCCTTTGATAACCATGCTCCCGCTCCCAGCTGTAAAATCAACTGAATGGCCTCATCAAGGGAAGAATATTGCATCGAATACTCTTATGATGGGATCAGGAAGTTAAGACTAGGTATACAAGAGGCATGAGGAGCCGATAAATCGTAAATAAGTCTCTTTTTATTTGATGATTTTTTGCTGACCAGACCGATAGGGCTGACCCTATAGATGCTAAATGGAGACTCTGAAAATGAGACGATCATGAACCCTTTTTGTAGCTCAATCTGCAGGAGTGAATCCACTGATTCCGGGTCTTCCACGGCTCACACTAAATAGGGAGCCTCCCAGGAAACTTGAGGTAGGGTGGCAAGGCCAGTGTGGAAACCCTCGCTCAATCCCTTTTTCAAAAACTGCACGAATGCGGGGTCGTGGTGATCTTTAAGGAAGGCAAGTAGGGAGTTGATGTTGATGATGGCTAGTCAGCTTCTGGCGGAACGTTGAGAACAAATGGGTTGTGGGTGGGCCTGAAAACAGATGGAGCAGATGTGCAGAGCCTTACATTTGTTATAGTTACAAAAGGAGAGATTATAATTGTTGCAAATCTGATTTTTACCCAGAACTACTATGGGCCGTCCCAATTTGTCTAGTAGCAGGCCAGGCTTTTGGGCACTGGAGGACCAGGTTGCTGTTTTGTTTGGGAAGATGTGAATGAATTGGGGCACTAATCAGAAGAGTGAAGCACCGACTGGCAGTTCGGGGCTTTAAGCCCAGAAAAGTGCCCCCAAAAAAGTTCCTTATTGAGGGATGCCCAGTTCGTAGTGTGCTGGAACTGGGTGAGCGCTGCAGCTGCCTTTCCCGAAAATGATCTATGGTAGTCATAGAAAGAAAATCCTCCGTACTTGTACCCCAATTCAGTGACTCTGTATAAGTAAGTGTCTAGCTCCTCCCTCCTGTTGGGTTGTGTGGAACAAACTATGTCCCTGTAAAGGCTAAAAGCTAGCACGAATTCAGGGATAGTGAGTTTTTTGTTGAGACATGCATCTTTGGACTTAAGGACCACCAATACGTCACCACAGGCGATGGTTCTTTTCTCCATGGTATCATGAGTGGAGATGAGGACGGCCGCCAAATTGACGTCTCTGCCTGCAAAGATATCCTTTCTTATGTTTTCTGGGAAGAAGAAGGATGACGCAATCTCCGGCCCACCGGTTATCCTACCTGGGCCAGATCCGGATGCTACTGATGAGGTGGATAAGGCCTCCCTACTTTCTACCGCCTGTAACCTTGCATTGATGTCAGAGATGGAACTAGACAGGCTATTGATGGTGGCATGAAGTTGAGTTAATGACAACTGAATAGTGGACATGGACACTTGTTCTAGTGGTACACTGGATGGCTCGGGAAACAGTAGGCGACATAATTCGGACTTGTGTGCTGAAGCCGAGTGCCATATCCCCTGCTTATTGAGTACCGAAATTAGAGACCGCGGATTTGATAAAACCCATCCGGCTGGAAGGACAGTGAGGGGTGAGCCGTGAGATAAAAAAACTGGCCAGTGAGGGCATGTGTGTAGACTTTAAGTGCCCCTGAGACCCTTAGCTGGCAGGGAGAGGTTTGACTAAAAACAAGGCTTGATGCACTCATGGAAAAACCTGCCAGTGTTAGAAACTTACCTGGAGTTGTGGGAGCAGAATTGACGGAGCCTAAATAGGAGTATCACCTGAAATAAATGGCCGATATTGCTGCAACTGGATAATCCGTATGCAAGAAATCACTGGAAAAACCTTTACTTACCAGAACAATGGCAATTAAGTCTTTAGGAAAACTTCCGAGGAACTTTAACACCTAAAAAATAAGACCGTAGACTTCTAGCTATGGAAGGACAACATTGAGACAGATTCTGCCTGGGTTGCAAACCCCCGACTAGAGTAACTTAGATCAGAACATGCTGATTGCATTTGCTGACTTACAGTTGTGTTAAAAATTATTCAACCCCCACTGAAATTGAGTGTTTTGGCCAGTTTGACATTGATTTTGATCATTTCAGTCATCTTGTTTACAATAAAATCAAAGAGGCACTTGTAAGTCAGACAAATATAGCATAACATTTATAATGAAATAACCACCAATGTCTTTTCTGTGCTCACATCATTATCAGTTTTATTTAACCCCCAAGTGACATTCAATCTTAGTACTTAGTACAACATCCTTTTCCAGTTATAACAGCTTTTAAACGTGAAGCATAGCTTGACACGAGTGTCTTGCAGCGATCTACGGGTATCTTCCATTTTTTCCATTCCAGTTCAGTCACATTCTTAGGCTTGCGCGCTGCAACTGCTTTCTTTAAATCCCACCAGAGGTTCTCAATCATATTTAAGTCTGGTGACTGCGATGGCCACTTCAAAATGTTCCAGCCTTTAATATGCAACCATGCTCTAGTGGACTTGGAGGTATGCTTGGGATCATTATCCTGTTGAAAGGTCCAACATCTCCCAAGCTTCAGGTTTGTGACGGACTGCATCACATTTTCATCCAATATCTCCTGGTACTGAAGAGAATTCATGGTACCTTGCACATGCTGAAGCTTCCCTGTACCTGTAGAAGCAAAACAGCCCCAAAGCATGATTGACCCCCCCGCCATGCTTCACAGTAGGCAAGGTGTTCTTTTCTTCATAGGCCTTGTTCTTCCTCCTCCAAACATAGCGTTGATCCATGGGCCCAAAGAGTTCTAATTTTGTTTCATCAGTCCACAGAACACTATCCCAAAACTTTTATGGTTTGTCCAAATGAATTTTGGCATACTGAAGTCGACTCTTCTTATTCTTTGGAGACAGCAAGGGGGTGCACCTGGGAGTTCTGGCATGGAGGCCTTCATTACGCAGTGTGCGCCTTATAGTCTGAGCTGAAACTTCAGTACCCGCATCTGACAAATCTTTTTTCAGTTCCTCAGCAGTCACACGGGGACTTTTCTCCACTTTGCTCTTCAAGTAGCTCACAGCAGTCGAAGTCAGCATCTTCTTTCTGCCATGACCAGGTAGCGTATCAACAGTGCCCTTTGCCTTAAATTTACGAATGATGCTTCCTATGGTGTCTCTTGATATGTTTAACATCTTTGCAATCTTCTTATAGCCATTGCCCTTCCTGTGAAGAGAAATCACCAGTAAATGTCTAGAAGGAGCTGAGTATCACAGCCATTTTAAATCTGCCTAATTGGTGCTTATTATGCTTGATTGCTGCTCCTTGACATCCACAGGTGTATTCAATACCTGATTAAAAACACTTGAATGAACCTCTGTTCTTAAGAGTGGTAGTCTTTAAGGGGTTAAATAATTGTGTCAATGAAGAAATCACAAAAAAAATAAAATAAATTAATACTGTATTACAAAAACAATTGATGTCATTTTAGTTGCATTTGGATCTTTAAAAAGTCCTTGGAAGTAGAGATGAGCGAACACCTGGAAGTTCGGGTTCGGGAAGTTCGGCCGAACTTCCCGAAAATGTTCGGGTTCGGGATCCGAACTCGAACCTAATTTTATCCCGAACCCGAACCCCATTGAAGTCAATGGGGACCCGAACTTTTAGGCACTAAAAAGGTTGTAAAATAGTCCAGGAAAGGGCTAGAGGGCTGCCAAAGGCTGAAAAATGTAGGTAAATCCCCTGCAAACAAATGTGGATAGGGAAATGAATTAAAATAAAATAAATAAAATTTAACCAATATCAATTGGAGAGAGGTCCCACTGCAAGGAATCATGCGTCATATCACCCACCACTGGAGAAGGCCACTCAGTTATTTCGGCCCCAGCACCCAGACAGAGGAGAGATGTCCCACAGGAAGGAATCATGCGTCATATTACCCAACACTGGAGAAGGCCACTTTCAGTTATTTTGGCCCAAGCACCCAGACAGAGGAGAGAGGTCCCACAGCAAGGAATCATGCGTCATATCACCCACCACTGGAGAAGGCCACTCAGTTATTTCGGCCCAGCAACCAGACAGAGGAGAGAGGTCCCACAGCAAGGAATCATGCGTCATATCAACCACCACCGGAGAAGGCCACTTTCAGTTATTTTAGCCCAAGCACCCAGACAGAGGAGAGAGGTCCCACGGTAAGGAATCATGCGTCATATCACCCACCACTGGAGAAGGCCAATCAGTTATTTCGGCCCAGCAACCAGACAGAGGAGAGATGTCCCACAGCAAGGAATCATGCGTCATATCAACCACCACCGGAGAAGGCCACTTTCAGTTATTTTGGCCCAAGCACCCAGACAGAGGAGAGAGGTCCCACGGTAAGGAATCATGCGTCATATCACCCACCACTGGAGAAGGCCAATCAGTTATTTCGGCCCAGCAACCAGACAGAGGAGAAAGGTCCCACAGCAAGGAATCATGCGTCATATTAACCACCACCGGAGAAGGCCACTCTCAATTATTTTGGCCCAGCACCCAGACAGAGGAGAGAGGTCCCACAGCAAGGAATCATGCGTCATATCAACCACCACCGGAGAAGGCCACTCTCAGTTATTTCGGCCCCACCACCCAGACAGAGGAGAGGTTAATTCAACTTTGTGTTGCACCGCAAGATCATGGTAAAGTTAAAAAAATGAGGATTCAATAAAGAAGTGCCTCGGAGTACAAGAATACATGGTTGAGGGGGAGGCAGTTATAAATGTCTATTCTGCACAAGGGAGGCACAGGTCCTGTGGGATCCATGCCTGGTTCATTTTTATGAACGTCAGCTTGTCCACGTTGGCTGTGGACAGGCGGCTGCGTTTGTCAGTAATGACGCCCCCTGCCGTGCTGAATACACGTTCAGACAAAACGCTGGCCGCCGGGCAGGCCAGCACCTCCAAGGCATAAAATGCTAACTCTGGCCACGTGGACAATTTGGAGACCCAGAAGTTGAATGGGGCCGAACCATCAGTCAGGACGTGGAGGGGTGTGTAGACGTACTGTTCAAACATGTTAGTGAAATGCTGCCTCCTGCTAACACGTTCGGTATCAGGTGGTGATGCAGTTAGCTATGGCGTGGAGACAAAACTTTTCCACATTTCTGCCATGATAACCCTGCCCTGAGAGGAGCTGGCCGTGACACAGCTACGTTGGCGACCTCTTGCTCCTCCTCTGCCTTCGCCTTGGGCTTCCACCTGTTCCCCTGTGACATTTGGGAATGCTCTCAGGAGCGCGTCTACCAGCGTTCGCTTGTACTCGCGCATCTTCCTATCACGCTCCAGTGCAGGAAGTAAGGTGGGCACATTGTCTTTGTACCGGGGATCCAGCAGTGTGGCAACCCGGTAGTCCGCACACGTTAAAATGTGGGCAACTCTGCTGTCGTTGCGCAGGCACTGCAGCATGTTGTAACGGTCCTTGGCTCACCTGAGTCAGAGGACAGCCGGCTGGTGGTTGGAGTCCAGTGGCAAAGACCCACAGAAGCAGGAAGCAGGTAGCGTGGTCGATCAGTCCGGGTCGGCAGTAGAGATGGCAGCGAGGTAACAGCAGGAGTAGACAGAGGCGTGGTCGGTGGAAGGCAAAGGGTCAATGCAGGCGGCAGTTCGGCGAGGTCAAACGGTCCGGGTCGGCAACAACGGTAAACAGCAGTAGTCGTGGAGGAGCAGAGAGGAAGCTTGCTACAGGCTTGAGGCACAATAACCAGCAAAGGACTGGGTTCAAGGGCTGGGTTTTATAGGGAAGTAGCAGGTGCAAGAGATTGGGATAATCAGCAGGACAAGGCAAGGACAAGAGAGGTAGTAGAAGTTAGAAGTTAGCTAGAGAATAGTCCAAGGAGAGACGGTAGCCTAGTGGGTAGAGCTACCGTCTGGGACATGACCGGCCACGGGTTCGAGTCCTGACAGTACTCCCCCTTCCAAGGTGACCTCCGGGCACCGCAGGGGAAGGCTTATCTGGGTGACTCAGGTGGAACTCCCTGACAAGTCTGGGGGCATGAACATTTTCTTCAGGCTCCCAGGAGTTATCCTCGGAGGGTAGCCCTCCCACCCAATTAAATATTGCAATTTTCCTCGGTGGATCCTGGAGTCGAGGATCTTCTCGACAACGAACTCTTCCTCACCTTGTACCCTCACGGGTGGTGGAGGGGGCGAGTGGCGGCCAGTGAAGGTATTCTCCACGTATGGCTTGAGGAGGGAGCAATGGAAGACAGGGTGCACCCTAATGGAACTGGAAGGTCAAGCCGAACGTGACCTCATTGATTTGTGCGGTGACCTGGAACGGACCCATGTATTTTGGGGCTAACTTTTTGGAGGGGACCTTCAGTCTGAGGTTCCTGGTGGACAGCCATACCTTGTCTCCTACATGGAAGCCCGGGTGGGTTTGCGGCGTCTGTCTGCTCCCTGTTTAAAGCGCCTCTGGGCGAGCTGGAGGTTGTCTATTATGTCCTTTTGTGCCTCCTGTAGAGTTGTTAGGCGCCGGCCACTGCTGGGAGGGTGGAGGCAACGGGCAGGTGGGGAATGAACACGGGGTGCGAGCCTGTGTTAGCAAAGAAAGGGCTTTGCTTGGTTGAGCTGTGCTCAGCATTGTTGTAGGCGAACTCGGCTGTGGGGAGATGGTCAAGCCAGTCATCCTGCAGGTGGGAGCTGAAACAGCGTAGGTACTGCTCTAAGGTCTGGTTAGTTCTCTCCGTCTGCCCGTTTGACTGAGGGTGGAAAGCGGAGGAAAGGTTCACTTTAACCCCGAGCGCCAGGCAGAAGTCCTTCCAGAACTTTGAGGTAAATTGTACACCTCGGTCTGAGACCACGTCGTCCGGAATCCCATGCAGCCTGAAGACCTCTTTTGAGGACAAGATCAGCCGTCTGTTTGGCCGTGGGTAGGCCCTTGTAGGGGATGAAATGGGCCATTTTGGTGAGGCGGTCGACCACGACCAGGATGGTGTTCATCCCTTTGAAGGAGGAAGGTCTACCACAAAGTCCATGGAGATCGAGCCCCAGGGGCGGGAGGGAATTGGGAGGGGTTGTAACAGACCCACGGGAGAGGAACGAGGAGTCTTATTGCGGGCACAGACCGTGCACGAGGAGATGTACTTCTTGGTGTCCTCCTTGTATGTTGGCCACCAGAAGGAGCGTGAGAGAAGCTCCTGGGTCTTTCTTGTGCCCAGATGGCCGGCCAGCTTGGAGTCATGGTTAAGTTTGAACACTTCGAGTCGTGCGATTTCTGGTACATAAAGTTGTAGGTCCTGATGAAACCAATGACCATTTTTAAACGTGAGGCTGACATTCCTTGTGGGGTGGGTGAGGAAGGGGTCATTTTCGTATCCTTCTTTGATTGTGACCAGGAGTTCTTTAGAGTAGGTGGCCCCCACAACACTTTTTCTCGGATAGGATGTTGTCTTGGCCCTTATTACTCTGTGAGGGCTCCGAAAACATTCTGGAGAGGGCGTCAGCCTTGCCGTTTTTTGATCCGGGGCGATATGTGATGAGAAAGTTGAAGCGGGAAAAGAATAGGCTCCATCTGGCCTGTCTGGCTGTGAGTCTCTTAGCGCTGCGGATGAACTCGAGGTTTTTGTGGTCGGTTAGTACGATTATAGGGTTGGCAGCTCCCTCCAGCAGGTGTCTCCACTGAGAAGGCTTCCTTGATCGCCAGTAGTTCTTTGTTACCGATGTCGTAGTTCTTCTCGGAGGGGGACATTTGGCGAGAGAAATATGCGCACGGGTGTAGTAGCATCTTCTCCCTGTCCGTTAGACAGAACTGCCCCTACCGCGGAGTCAGATGCATCCACTTCGATAGTAAAAGGCAACTCGGGGTTCGGTGGACTAGGATTGGAGCAGAAGTGAAGAGGAGTTTCAACTGCGTGAAGGCCTCCTGGGCCTCGGGTGTCCAGGAGAAGGGGACTGCCTTTTGGTGAGTTGGGTGATCGGTGCGATGACCTTGAGAAGTCCCGGATAAACTTCCGATAGAAGTTGGCGAAGCCAATAAATCTTTGTACCTCCTTCACGCTTTCTTGGAATGGGCCAGTCCAACACGGCTTGGACCTTCCCTGGGTCCATACTTAGGCCCTCTGGGGAGATGATGTACCCGAGGAACTGAGTGGTGGTTCGCTCAAACTCACATTTCTCGAGTTTGATATAAAGAGAGTTCTGGCGGAGTCTCTGCAATACCCTGCGGACATGTTCGCGGTGCTGTTCGAGGTCTTCTGAGAAGATCAAGATGTCGTCCAGGTAAACGACTACAAACAGATCCAGCATGTCCCTGAGGACATCATTAATGAAGTGCTGGAAGGTGGCGGGAGCATTACAAAGTCCGAAAGGCATGACCAGGTACTCGAGTGACCATAACGTGTCCGGAAGGCGGTCTTCCATTCGTCCCCAGGGCGGATTCGACAAGGTTGTAGGCCCCTCGAAGGTCAAGTTTGGTGAAGATTTTCGCTACCCGGAGTCTCTCGAGGAGTTCAGAAATCAGCGGGAGCGGGTACCGGTTCTTAACGGTTATGTCGTTTAGCTTCCTGTAGTCAATGCAGGGACGCAAGGATGAGTCTTTTTCTCCACAAAGAAAAAGGGGCTCCTGCTGGGGAGGTAGAGGGCCGGATGAACCCTTTCTTTAGGTCCTCGTCCAGGTATTCTTTCAGAGCCTTGAGTTCAGGCTCTGAGAGGGAATAGATACTGCCAAAGGGTATTTCGGCCCCGGGCAACAGTTCTATTGGGCAGTCGTAGGGTCGGTGTGGCGGCAGCTTGTCTGCGTTTTCTTGTCGCAGACATCTTGGAACTCACGGTATTGAGGGGGTAGTAGATTCCTGATGGATACTTCAGAGATAGTCGTGTCTTCGGATGGAAGGACAGGTTTGTGGGAGCAATTGAGCGAACAAAACTCAGACGGAAACCGTAAGCAGCGGGTTCCCCAATCCACCGAGGGGTTGTGGGTGGCCAACCATGGAATGCCCAGGATCACCGGGAACTTTGGGGAGGCGATCAGGGAGAAGTGAATGGTCTCCTGATGATCGGGTTTGATGAAGAGTTGAAGGTCAGCGGTCTGGTGCGTAACCGCCCAGAAGAGAGCGGGGTCCCATCGACGGTTTCCAGATCGAAGGGGCTGCCCTGGTTACCAGTGGTATGTTGTTCTCATGGGCGAAGGTCAAGTCCATGAAATTTCCGCCGGCCCCGAGTCAAGCATTGCAGAGCAGGGAAGCTGTCGTTCCCCAATGGTGATAAGGATGGATACAATGAAGTGGGACCCGGTACCTGTAGTGTCTATGGTTTCAGAGGCCAAGGATGAGGTTGTGGCCTTTTGTAACTCCCTGTAATTCTGTTACAGCGATGGTTCGGCGAGTCTTATTGGGGCACCTAATAGCGAAGTGCCCTGGCTCGCCACAGTAAAGACAAAGGCCTGCGGATAGTCGTCTCTCCTTTTCAGCAGCCGATAGAGTCTTGCGCAGTGCGCCGACCTGCATGGGCTCGGTGGAGGATTGGTGAGCCGGCTGAGTCGTTGGAGTGAAAGGGTACACGGGCCTGTTATCTAGGGACCAGAGTCTTTCTCTCCTTCTTTCTGCCAGTCTCCGGTCAATCCGGATGCATAGTTGGACGAAATCATCCAGATCGCCTGGGGCGTCTACCCTGGCGAGCTCATCCTTTATAGGTTCGGAGAGTCCACGGCGAAATTGACTCTTCTGGGCAGCTGGGTTCCAGGTGGTGTCCGTGACCCAGCGGCGGAACTCTGAGGAATACTGGCTACAGAGCCGCCTTCCCTGCCGTAGACTGTGCAGCCTAGCTCGGCCGTCGCAGCAGCGGTTAGGGTCAGTCGAACACTTGGCTCATGGCTGTGGTGAAGTTGTCTAAGTTATTCAATAGGAGACTGTGGGATTCCACATATGGGGATGCCCATGCCAGGGCCTCATCAGTTAGAAGGTTGATGATGAACAGGATCTTCCTTCTGTCTGAGGTAAAAGAGCCCGGCTGCATCTGAAAGTAAATACGGCACTGGTTGAGGAACCCCGAAATTGGTTCCGATCGCCGTTAAACTTTGACGGGAGAGGCATACGGGTGTCGGTGACCGCGCCGCGCACGTCCAGTAGTTGACGCTGCAAGTCGATAATTTCCTCTGTTGGCTCTGGATTGCACCTTTAAGTTGAGTAATTTCCTCTTGGGCAGTGGTGCCAAACTCCTGAAGTTCGGAGACCTGCTTGCGCAGAGTGGCCATTGCGGACTCCATGGTAGGGCTGGTTATTCTGTAACGGTCCTTGGCTCACCTGAGTCAGAGGACAGCCGGCTGGTGGTTGGAGTCCAGTGGCAAAGACCCACAGAAGCAGGAAGCAGGTAGCGTGGTCGATCAGTCCGGGTCGGCAGTAGAGATGGCAGCGAGGTAACAGCAGGAGTAGACAGAGGCGTGGTCGGTGGAAGGCAAAGGGTCAATGCAGGCGGCAGTTCGGGCGAGGTCAAACGGTCCGGGTCGGCAACAACGGTAAACAGCAGTAGTCGTGGAGGAGCAGAGAGGAAGCTTGCTACAGGCTTGGAGGCACAATAACCAGCAAAGGACTGGGTTCAAGGGCTGGGTTTTATAGGGAAGTAGCAGGTGCAAGAGATTGGGATAATCAGCAGGACAAGGCAAGGACAAGAGAGGTAGTAGAAGTTAGAAGTTAGCTAGAGAATAGTCCAAGGAGAGACGGTAGCCTAGTGGGTAGAGCTACCGCCTGGGACATGACCGGCCACGGGTTCGAGTCCTGACACATGTAGTCGCTCATGTGTGCTAGGCTCCTCAGAGAGTAAGGACACGGTGTCCTCTGTGGGAGGCGTATCGTCCTCGTCCTCCGTATCCCCCAGGCACGGACCAGTGATGGGCCTGAGCTGTGTCGGGTGCCACCCGCTGTGAACCTGCTTCATCCTCATCCTCCTCTTCCTCATCCTCCTCGTCCTCCAGTAGTGGGCCCTGGCTGGCCACATTTGTACCTGGCCTCTGCTGTTGCAAAAACCTCCCTCTGAGCCACTTCTAACAGACTGGCCTGAAAGTGGTAAAAATGACCCTCATCCTCCTCCTCCTCCTCCTGGGCCACTTCCTCTTCCATCATCGCCCTAAGCGTTTTCTCAAGGAGACATAGAAGTGGTATTGTAACGCCTGATAACTGTCATCGCCACTGGCCATGTTGGTGGAGTACTCGAAACAGTGCAACAGGGCACACAGTTCTCGCATGGAGGCTCCAATCATTGGTGGTGAAGTGGTGCTGTTCTGCAGTGCGAACTGACGCGTGCGTGCTGCAGATGCATCCACTTCGATAGTAAAAGGCAACTCGGGGTTCGGGTGGACTAGGATTGGAGCAGAAGTGAAGAGGAGTTTCAACTTCGTGAAGGCCTCCTGGGCCTCGGGTGTCCAGGAGAAGGGGACTGCCTTTTTGGTGAGTTGGGTGATCGGTGCGATGACCTTGGAGAAGTCCCGGATAAACTTCCGATAGAAGTTGGCGAAGCCAATAAATCTTTGTACCTCCTTCACGTTTCTTGGAATGGGCCAGTCCAACACGGCTTGGACCTTCCCTGGGTCCATACTTAGGCCCTCTGGGGAGATGATGTACCCGAGGAACTGAGTGGTGGTTCGCTCAAACTCACATTTCTCGAGTTTGATATAAAGAGAGTTCTGGCGGAGTCTCTGCAATACCCTGCGGACATGTTCGCGGTGCTGTTCGAGGTCTTCTGAGAAGATCAAGATGTCGTCCAGGTAAGCGACTACAAACAGATCCAGCATGTCCCTGAGGACATCATTAATAAAGTGCTGGAAGGTGGCGGGAGCATTACAAAGTCCGAAAGGCATGACCAGGTACTCGAAGTGACCATAACGTGTCCGGAAGGCGGTCTTCCATTCGTCCCCAGGGCGGATTCGGACAAGGTTGTAGGCCCCTCGAAGGTCAAGTTTGGTGAAGATTTTCGCTACCCGGAGTCTCTCGAGGAGTTCAGAAATCAGCGGGAGCGGGTACCGGTTCTTAACGGTTATGTCGTTTAGCTTCCTGTAGTCAATGCAGGGACGCAAGGATGAGTCTTTTTCTCCACAAAGAAAAAGGGGCTCCTGCTGGGGAGGTAGAGGGCCGGATGAACCCTTTCTTTAGGTCCTCGTCCAGGTATTCTTTCAGAGCCTTGAGTTCAGGCTCTGAGAGGGAATAGATACTGCCAAAGGGTATTTCGGCCCCGGGCAACAGTTCTATTGGGCAGTCGTAGGGTCGGTGTGGCGGCAGCTTGTCTGCGTTTTCTTGTCGCAGACATCTTGGAACTCACGGTATTGAGGGGGTAGTAGATTCCTGATGGATACTTCAGAGATAGTCGTGTCTTCGGATGGAAGGACAGGTTTGTGGGAGCAATTGAGCGAACAAAACTCAGACGGAAACCGTAAGCAGCGGGTTCCCCAATCCACCGAGGGTTGTGGGTGGCCAACCATGGAATGCCCAGGATCACCGGGAACTTTGGGGAGGCGATCAGGGAGAAGTGAATGGTCTCCTGATGATCGGGTTTGATGAAGAGTTGAAGGTCAGCGGTTTGGTGCGTAACCGGCCCAGAAGAGAGCGGGGTCCCATCGACGGTTTCCAGATCGAAGGGGCTGCCCTGGTTACCAGTGGTATGTTGTTCTCATGGGCGAAGGTCAAGTCCATGAAATTTCCGCCGGCCCCGAGTCAAGCATTGCAGAGCAGGGAAGCTGTCGTTCCCCAATGGTGATAAGGATGGATACAATGAAGTGGGACCCGGTACCTGTAGTGTCTATGGTTTCAGAGGCCAAGGATGAGGTTGTGGCCTTTGTAACTCCCGTAATTCTGTTACAGCGATGGTTCGGCGAGTCTTATTGGGGCACCTAATAGCGAAGTGCCCTGGCTCGCCACAGTAAAGACAAAGGCCTGCGGATAGTCGTCTCTCCTTTTCAGCAGCCGATAGAGTCTTGCGCAGTGCGTCGACCTGCATGGGCTCGGTGGAGGATTGGTGAGCCGGCTGAGTCGTTGGAGTGAAAGGGTACACGGGCCTGTTATCTAGGGACCAGAGTCTTTCTCTCCTTCTTTCTGCCAGTCTCCGGTCAATCCGGATGCATAGTTGGACGAAATCATCCAGATCGTCTGGGGCGTCTACCCTGGCGAGCTCATCCTTTATAGGTTCGGAGAGTCCACGGCGAAATTGACTCTTCTGGGCAGCTGGGTTCCAGGTGGTGTCCGTGACCCAGCGGCGGAACTCTGAGGAATACTCGGCTACAGAGCGTCTTCCCTGCCGTAGACTGTGCAGCCTAGCCTCGGCCGTCGCACAGCGGTTAGGGTCGTCGAACACTTGGCTCATGGCTGTGGTGAAGTTGTCTAAGTTATTCAATAGGAGACTGTGGGATTCCACATATGGGGATGCCCATGCCAGGGCCTCATCAGTTAGAAGGTTGATGATGAACAGGATCTTCCTTCTGTCTGAGGTAAAAGAGCCCGGCTGCATCTGAAAGTAAATACGGCACTGGTTGAGGAACCCCCGAAATTGGTTCCGATCGCCGTTAAACTTTGACGGGAGAGGCATACGGGTGTCGGTGACCGCGCCGCGTACGTCCAGTAGTTGACGCTGCAAGTCGATAATTTCCCTCTGTTGGCTCTGGATTGCACCTTTAAGTTGAGTAATTTCCTCTTGGGCAGTGGTGCCAAACTCCTGAAGTTCGGAGACCTGCTTGCGCAGAGTGGCCATTGCGGACTCCATGGTAGGGCTGGTTATTCTGTAACGGTCCTTGGCTCACCTGAGTCAGAGGACAGCCGGCTGGTGGTTGGAGTCCAGTGGCAAAGACCCACAGAAGCAGGAAGCAGGTAGCGTGGTCGATCAGTCCGGGTCGGCAGTAGAGATGGCAGCGAGGTAACAGCAGGAGTAGACAGAGGCGTGGTCGGTGGAAGGCAAAGGGTCAATGCAGGCGGCAGTTCGGCGAGGTCAAACGGTCCGGGTCGGCAACAACGGTAAACAGCAGTAGTCGTGGAGGAGCAGAGAGGAAGCTTGCTACAGGCTTGGAGGCACAATAACCAGCAAAGGACTGGGTTCAAGGGCTGGGTTTTATAGGGAAGTAGCAGGTGCAAGAGATTGGGATAATCAGCAGGACAAGGCAAGGACAAGAGAGGTAGTAGAAGTTAGAAGTTAGCTAGAGAATAGTCCAAGGAGAGACGGTAGCCTAGTGGGTAGAGCTACCGTCTGGGACATGACCGGCCACGGGTTCGAGTCCTGACACATGTAGTCGCTCATGTGTGCTAGGCTCCTCAGAGGTAAGGACACGGTGTCCTCTGTGGGAGGCGTATCGTCCTCGTCCTCCGTATCCCCCCAGGCACGGACCAGTGATGGGCCTGAGCTGTGTCGGGTGCCACCCCGCTGTGAACCTGCTTCATCCTCATCCTCCTCTTCCTCATCCTCCTCGTCCTCCAGTAGTGGGCCCTGGCTGGCCACATTTGTACCTGGCCTCTGCTGTTGCAAAAAACCTCCCTTTGAGCCACTTCTAACAGACTGGCCTGAAAGTGGTAAAAATGACCCCTCATCCTCCTCCTCCTCCTCCTGGGCCACTTCCTCTTCCATCATCGCCCTAAGCGTTTTCTCAAGGAGACATAGAAGTGGTATTGTAACGCTGATAACGCCACTGGCCATGTTGGTGGAGTACTCGAAAAAGTGCAACAGGGCACACAGTTCTCGCATGGAGGCCCAATCATTGGTGGTGAAGTGGTGCTGTTCTGCAGTGCGACTGACGCGTGCGTGCTGCAGCTGAAACTCCACTATGGCCTGCTGCTCGCACAGTCTCTCCAGCATGTGCAAGGTGGATTTCCACATGGTGGGCACGTCGCATATGAGGCGGTGAGCGGGAAGGCCGAAGTCCTGCTGTAGCGCAGACAGGAGAGCAGAGGCAGGATGTGAACGCCGGAAGCGCGCACAGACAGCCTGCACTTTATGCAGCAGCTCTGACATGTCGTGGTAGTTGTGAATGAACTTCTGCACCACCAAATTCAGCACATGCACCAGGCAAGGGATGTGCGTCGAACCGGCTAGTCCCAGAGCTGCGACGAGATTTCGCCCATTATCGCACACCACCAGGCCGGGCTTGAGGCCCACCGGCAGAAACCACTCGTCAGTCTGTTGTTCAATACCCCACCACAACTTCTGCACAGTGTGGAGCCTGTCCCCCAAACATATGAGTTTCAGAATGGCCTGCTGACATTTACCCCGGGCTTTGCTGAAGTTGCTGGTGAAGGTGTGTGGCTGACTGGATGATCTGATGGAAGCAGAGGAGGAGGAAGCCGAGTAGGAGGAGGAGGCTACAGGAGGCTAAGAATGATGCCCTGCGATCCTTGGCGGCGGAAGGACGTGCGCCAAGGAACTCTCCGCCTGGGGCCCAGCCGCCACTACATTTACCCAGTGTGCAGTTAGGGAGATATAGCGTCCCTGGCCGTGCTTACTGGTCCACGTATCTGTGGTTAGGTGGACCTTGCCACAGATGGCGTTGCGCAGTGCACACTTGATTTTATCGGATACTTGGTTGTGCAGTGAAAGCACGGCTGTCTTGGAGAAGTAGTGGTGGTGGGAACAACATACTGTGGGACAGCCATGGACATCAGCTGTTTGAAGCTGTCTGTGACCACCAGCCTGAATGAAAACATTTCAAAGGCCTGTAGTTTAGAAATGCTGGCATTCAGGCCCAGGGCTCGAGGGTGGCTATGTGGGAATTTATGCTTTCTCTCCAAGGTTTGTGAGATGGAGAGCTGAACTCATCCCTAGAACGGCATTGAGCCCCACCAAATATCACTGTAAATTCTGGCGGGTACTGGAACCTGAGGTAGTTGGTTCACTAGGATGTGTGGCTGTGGCAGAATGGCCACGTCCTCTCCCAGCACAAGAGGGTACACTTACACCACCACGACCGCGTCTGCGTCCCTTACTAGATGTTTTCCTCATTGTTACCGTTCACCAAGCACCACAATAAAAAAAAAAATATTTAGCCCAATGTATTGATTTCAAATTCAGGCCATTTTTTACAGGCACCTAACACTATCTGCCTATTTATTTATGTAGCGTATTACACTAATCCAGGCACAGCAGTAACCACTGATTTAGGGGAATATCTCTTTTAGGGCTAGTATTTAAGCCCCGGATGAAAGGTATCCTTTTATGGACAGATTTACAATTGGCCTGCAACAGCTCGAACACCAGATTCAGGGTATTGCTATTTTGGCAATTAAATTTAACCCCAGAACAAAATATATGTTTTGGCAGACACTATTATACTTTGCCAGCCACAGCTGAAACCACTGATTTATGGTATTGCTATTTTGGCAATTGAATTTCACCCCAGAACAAAATATATGTTTTGGCGGACACTATTATATTTTGCCAGCCACAGCTGAAACCACTGATTTATGGTATTGCTATTTTGGCAATTTAAATCACCCCAGAACAAAATATATGTTTTGGCGGACACTATGAATCTTGGCCTGCAACAGCTGGGACACCAGACTCAGGGTATTGCTATTTTGGCAATTGAATTTCACCCCAGAACAAAATATATGTTTTGGCGGACACTATGAATCTTGGCCTGCAACAGATGGGACACCAGATTCATGGTATTGCTATTTTGGCAATTGAATTTCACCCCAGAACAAAATCTATCCTTTGCCGGACACTATTAAACTTGGCCAGCCACAGCTGAAACCACTGATTTATGGTATTGCTATTTTGGCAATTGAATTTCACCCCAGAACAAAATATATGTTTTGGCGGACACTATCAATCTTGGCCTGCAACAGCTGGGACACCAGATTCAGGGTATTGCTATTTTGGAAATTAAATTTCACCCCAGAACAAAATATATGTTTTTGCGGACACTATGAATCTTGGCCTGCTTCAGCTGGGACACCAGATTCAGGGTATTGCTATTTTGGCAATTGAATTTCACCCCAGAACAAAATATATGTTTTTGCGGACACTATGAATCTTGGCCTGCAACAGATGGGACACCAGATTCAGGGTATTGCTATTTTGGCAATTTAATTTCACCCCAGAACAAAATATATGTTTTGGCGGACACTATTATACTTTGGCTGCCACAGCTGAAACCACTGATTTATAGTATTGCTATTTTGGCAATTGAATTTCACCCCAGAACAAAATATATGTTTTGGCGGACACTATGAATCTTGGCTTGCAACAGCTGAAACCACTGATTCATGGTATTACTATTTTGGCAATTGAATTTCACCCCAGAACAAAATATGTGTTTTGGCGGACACTATTATACTTTGCCAGCCACAGCTGAAACCACTGATTTATGGTATTGCTATTTTGGCAATTGAATTTCACCACATAAAAAAAATTATCCTTTGCCAGACAGCAGACAGTATTATACTTGGCTAGCCAAAGCTGGAACACCAGATTTAGGGGATTGGTATTTGGGCAATTGTATTTAACCCCTTAATAAAATATAGAAATTGCTATTCTGAGTTTCTATGGGTGACAATTAGCACAGCCAAGCCCCTGATGTAGGATTTTAGCAAAAAAAAAAACTATTATTGATGGATTGATGGACTTGGTGGCAGCTTGTTCTGGTGCACCACAAGTCACAAAATGGCCGCCGATCACCCCAGAAAATAAGTAACAGAAAAACGCTCTGTGCAGCCTAAAAACCAATGAGCAAGTAACTAGCAGAAGTTCAATCATTCACAGCTGTAGATCAATCCGTTCATTAGGTGCTGTTGCTGACTTTCCCCTGCCTAATCTCGCCCTCACAGAAGCTGCGTCCTCTCCCTACACTAATCAGAGCAGTGTGACGAGCGGCACTACGTGACTCCAGCTTAAATAGAGGCTGGGTCACATGCTGCACTTGGCCAATCACAGCCATGCCATTAGTAGGCATGGCTTTGATGGGCTCTTAGGGCAAGAAGTAAAATGCTAGCTGATTGGCTGCTGTGCAGCCCTTTAGAAAGCGGGAATTAATCGCCGAACAACGAACCCGAACTTTTTTGAAAAGGTCCGGGTTTGGGTCCGTGTCCCGGACACCACAAAATTCGGTACGAACCCGAACTATGCTCGAACTGTTCGCTCAACACTACTTGTGAGATTTCATTCTGAACAAAATTACAAATGTACACTAAATTCCCTAAAACCCTTTACAGCATTGGGGGTTGAATAATTTTGAACACAACTGTACCCAAGAACGAGAATAAGGAACGTGGTGAACGACGAGCGACCTGCTGAACTGGAGGGGGTGTCTGGACAAGACAAATAACATATCAGAGAAGGTAGACAGGTGAGGAGATATGAATGCATGAATAATGAACATGTGATCCGGGCCAGGGCGTACCTGGTGAGGACAGTCATGACAGGCGAGATAAGATCCGGGGCCCATTGTAGATCTATACACCTGAGAGATAGCTAAAATGGTGAAGAAGACGTGTGAAGCAGAGAAACTAGAGTGCACCTGGCGAAACGAACTGGATGAACAGACATGCGGCCTGAGCGTATCAGGCGGAATAAAGTGGCCTGAGCGCATCAGACCCAACAGACGTGAATGATAACGATAAAAATGTAGATGTACACGACAGCAGACAAGCTGGGATAATAACGGAGGTACCCGAGCAGACAATACGTTGACATGTTGGCTGGCGAACGCCAGGGAGTACCTGGCGGGTATTGTGAGCCTTACATAACAAGACAAACGAGTAACAGACATGCAGCCTGAGCCTATCAGGCGAAATATCGTGGCTTGAGCACATCAGACCCAACAGACATAACATGATAATGAAAGGACGCAGGGACGTATGTGACATCAGACAAGCTGAGCAGACAATACGTTGACATGTTGGCTGGCGGACACCAGGGCGTACCTGACGGGTACCGCAGACCTTCTTATATACTCAAGAGATGAGCAGAATGTGTACAACAAGTGATGTGGCCCAGACCGGGGATACCAGAACCGAGACGGGATAAAAAACTTCAAATCAGACATGAGCTCTGTGAATGGCCCGGTGAGAAGAATCGTGACCCTAGTGAGTCAGAAACGGAGGTGCGGGAGAGGTGCAAATGCTGAATACATGGATCGATATGGCGGAAGGAGTATGCATACCCCCACCGCTGTGGCCGGCAACCGTAGGGCAACCAGCTTAAACAGTAGCTGACATTCATCTGGGGTGTTTTTGTTTTTTTTCTGTGCATTACCTCTCTAATAAACCAAAATAATGGTCACCCTGTCAGAGCCCTAAATGCATGTGTGACTCCTCCTATATGTGATGTGCTGCCCTGAAGAGCTGGACGGGTGGTAAGGCAATGGGGAATGAATTAGCATTAAGTTATTAGGCTCATATGGTCTCAGACCACCCATCTAATGGTCCTGTGAGATGGCTGGACCCAACATGCCACCAAAGAGTGCCCCAGTCGTGCCAATAAGAAAAACTGACGAGCTAGACAAACGTTGACTGGGCGTCTACTGTGCCCTCACCAATGCGGCCGGCAGCTGCGGGCATAGCTATGGCAATGTGCGTTGCTAAACAGGAAACCCTCCTGGAACTACGCAGAGCATTGCTCCTGACTGTGAGGGTTTGTGAAGCCTGGCTGCGGGACATGTGCAGGGCATATCGGCAACCGGCCGGTACGGCGTGATGCGAAGATCCACCTGCAGCCAGACCACAAGCTGCGGCCACTGGGGGCTCTCTCTTACTTACCAGGACACACAAGGAGCAACAGTCGAGAGGGAGGTAGGACGCCAAGCCGCACGCTGACCTGCCCATGTAAGAAGGGTGCCGCGAACTTCAGACCGGAAGTGAGGCACCGGAAGTTCATGCGCACCCTAGAATAGGGCAGCAGGGTATAAGAATCCCTGCGCCCCTCACACAAATGCAGGCTGAACACAGCCTGCTAAATTTGCTGGCATCAGGCTTAGGAAAGCTACACAGGGGCATTGCCTTGCCTATAATTAGGCTACAGTGAATAGGGTTCGGACTACTCTATCCAAACCTGATTTCTTTAGAATATGCGTTCTATACCGCAATAAAATGTATTGGCTCTGCTGAGGCCTTGTTTTTCTCACCACAAGTAACGCAAGACTTGTTTATTCTCGTGCCTGTGATGTAAAATTATAGTTCAGTTCTGAGCATAAATTACTGTCTTAAAATCCTAAGCAAAACTGAGGAACAAATCCAAGTTTGGCTTCAGATTTTGAAACTGTAATTTATGCGCAGAACCGAACTGTAACATCATAGGTAGAGTTGAGCGAACACCTGGAAGTTCGGGTTCGCCAGGTTCACCCGAAATTGGGCGCAAAGTTCGAGTTCAGGACCCGAACTTGACCCAAACTTGACCCCGAATCTCATTGAAATCAATGGGGACCCGAACTTTTGGGATCTAAAATGGCTCTAAAAATGTCATGGAAAGGGCTAAAGGGCTGCAAAGGGTAGCAAAATGTGCTTAAGAGTAGAGATGAGCGAACTTTGAAAAAAAGTCCGTTGTTCGGCGTTCGGGTTGTGGTAAGTCGCGCATCCCGTTATGGATTCCACTATCGCGGCATATGGAATCCATAAGGGGCGGCTTCCACCAACCCGAACTGTTGAACATCGGAAGGACCTTGGGTGACGTCACTGTCATGTGATCAGTGCAGGGGGCGTGGCTCAGCACAGGATCAAATCCAGTGCTGAGCCACGGCCCCTGCACTGATCACATGATGGTGACGTCACCCAAGGTCCTTCCGATGTTCAACAGTTCGGGTTGGTGGAAGCCGCCCCTTATGGATTCCATATGCCGCGATAGTGGAATCCATAACGGGATGCGCGACTTACCACAACCCGAACGCCGAACAACGGACTTTTTTTCAAAGTTCGCTCATCTCTACTTAAGAGCATGTCAAGTGCTCTGCAAACAAGTGTGGATAGGGAACTAACTTAAAATAAAATAGATAACAGTTAAAAATAACAATCTTGAACTAGGAGGAGGAGATGGATGTGGAGTAGGAGGTTGAGGAGGCGGTGGAGGTGGAGGAGGTAGCAAACACAGGTCTTTTGTTTTTTTGTTTTTTTTATTGGCGTAGCCCACACATTATTGGGACATATAAAAAAATAAAGCAAAGAATAAGTGCACTTGAGTACAAGAATAGATGGGTGAGGCCTGTATAAATGTTTATTTTGCACAAGGTACTGACAAGTCTTCTGGGATCCATGCCTGCTTAATTTTAATGAACATGAGCTTGTCCACATTAGCTGTGGACAGGTAGCTGGCCTTGTCTGTGATAAGGCCCCTGCCATGCTAAATGCATGTTCAGACAATGCACTGGCTGCAGGGCAGGCCAGCACCTCCAAGGCGTAAAGGGCAAGCTCAGGCCATGTGCCCAATTTGGAGACCCAGAAGTTGAATGGAGCAGACCCATCAGTCAGTACGTGTAGGCGTGTGCACACATACTGCTCCACCATGTTGCTGAAATGCTGCTTCCTGCTAAGACGTTGCATATCAGTTGGTGGTGCTGGTTGTTGTGGCATGGTGACAAAGCTTTTCCATATTTCGGCCATGCTAACCCTGCCTTCTGAGGTGCTGGCGGTGCCCCAGCTGCATTGGCGACCTCTTTCTCCTCCTCTGCCTTCACCGTGTGCTTCCACTGAGGCCCCGGTGTCAGGTAAAAAGGCTATCAGCAGCGCATCTACCAGCGTCCACTTGTACTCGCGCATCTTCCGATCACGCTCCAGTGAGGTAATTAAGAACGGCACGCTGTCCTTGTAACGGGGATACAGCAGGGTGGCCACCCAGTAATCAGTACACATTAGAATGTGAGCAACTCGGCTGTCGTTGCTCAGGCACTGCAGCATGTAGTCGCTCATGTGTGCCAGGCTGCCCAGAGGCAACGAGAAGCTGTCCTCTGTAAGAAGTTTATCATCTATGTCCTCGGTATCCCCCCAGCCACGCACCAGTGAGGGCCCTGAGCTGCTTTGCGTGCCACCCTGCTGTGAACATGGTTCCTCCTCATCCTCCCCCTCCTTCTCATCCTCCTCATCCTCCAGAACTGTGCCCTGGCTGGACATTTGTGTACCTGGCCTATGTTGGTTCAGGAACCTACCCTCTGAGCCACTTGTGAATGACTGGCCTGATGATCCCTCTTCCTCCTCCTCTTCCTACTGTGTCTCATCGCCCTCCAGCATGTGCAAGGTGGAGTTCAACCTTGTGGGCACATCGCATATGAGGCGGTGAGTGGGAAGGCTGCAGCGCAGACAGGCGAGCAGCAGCCAAGTGAGAACACCAAAAGCACAGATGGCCCACACTTTTTGCAGCAGTTCTGACATATCGGGGTAGTTTTTCAGGAATTTCTGCACCACCAAATTCAACACTTGCGCCAGACAAGGGATGTGCGTCAAACCGGCTAGGCCCAGAGCTGCTACGAGATTTTGCCCATTATCGCACACCACCAGGCCGGGCTTGAGGTTTAGTGGCACCAACCACTCATCGGTCTGTTGTTCCATGCCTGTCCATAGCTCCTGCACGGTGTAGAGTTTGTCCTCCAAACACATTTGTTTCAAAACTGCCTGCTGTCGTTTTCCCCTGGTTGTGCTTAAGTTGGTGGTAAAGCTGTTACGCTGACCGGATGAGGAGGTGTTAGAGGAGGAAGAGTAGGAGGAGGAGGCCCTGCAATCCTTGGTGGCAGAAGGATATGTGCCAAACAGCTATTCGCCTCAGGCCCAGCCGCCATTGCATTTACCCAGTGTGCTGTTGGGGAGATATAACGTCCCTGCCTGTGCTTACTGGTCCATGTATCGGTAGTTATGTTAACCTTGCCATAGATGGCATTGCGCAATGCACACCAGATTTTTGACCCCACTTGTTTGTGCAGGTAAGGGATGTCTTGCCTGGAAAAGTAGAGGCGGCTGGGAACGACGTACTGTGGGACAGCCAAGGCCATAAGGTTTTTAAAACTCTCCGTCTCCACCAGATGGAATGACTGCATTTCAAAGGCCAGGAATTTTGAAATGCTGGCATTCAGGGCCAGGGATTGCGGGTGGATAGGGGGTACTTCCTCTTTCGCTCCATAGTTTGGAAGATGGACAGCTGAAGCCTGCCATGGGACATTGTGGTGCTGCTTGTTGAAGGTGACGGACGTGATGGCGTTGCTGACACATTCTGTGTTTGTGGGGTGGCCGGTGCCACTGTCACTCCAGAGGTGGAGGAAGAGGCCGAGACTGCAGCAGAAGAGGGAGCAGGAGGAGCCTGAGACCTTTCTTGGTTTTGGAGGTGTTTACTCCACTGCAGCTCGTGCTTTGCACTTAGATGCCTGGTCATGCAGGTTGTGCTCAGCTTTAGAACGTTTATGCCTCGCTTCATGCTCTGATTGCACAGCGTGCAAACCACTCGTGTCTTGTCATCTGCACATTGTCTGAAGAACTATTACGCCAGGGAACTCCTTGGAGCTGGCTTTGTTGTGCTCAGTTCCTGGGTGCGGTGGGCAGTAGCAGGTGTACTGTCTAAGGGGCGGCCGCTCTGCTTTTGCACCCGGCGCTCTCTTTTGCTGTGCTGGTGGCTCTGTGCGTCCACCACCTCTCCTTCTGAACTGCACAGGTCACTCGCATGACCTTGATTCCATGTGGGGTCTAGGACCTCATCGTCCTCCACATCAGCTTCCACCCAGTCTTCACCCCTGCCCTCCTTGTCGGTTTACACACTGCAGAAAGCTGCAGCAGTTGGCACCTGTGTTTTGTCATCATCAGAGACGTGCTGTGGTGGTCTTCCCATGTCCTCATCCTCAAACATAAGTGGTTGGACATCGGTGCACTCAATCTCTTGCACTTCTGGGGCAGGAATAGGTGGATGGCCCTGGAAAACCCTGTCACCAGACTCATCAAAAAGCATAAGAAAATGCTGCATGACTTGGGGCTCAGACTGGTTGGCTGATTTGGAAGGAGGAGAGGTGCTAGATAGATGCCCATGGCCTGCAGGTGCCAACTCTGAGCTTTCAGCAGTGGACTAGGTGGTAGACAATGTGAAGATACTGGAGGCACTGTCAGCCACCCAATCTACTAGTGATTGTACTTGTTCTGGCCTCACCATTCGTAGAGCGGCATTCGCTTCTACTAAATAACGCTGAAGGCTCTGTCGTCTACGCGCAGCTGAGGAAGTTGTTTCATTTGGGCGTGTAGCTGGCACAGATGGACCACATCTTCTCCCTGCAACAGGAGATCATCCAACACCAGCAGCACCACGACCAGGGCCACATCCCTTATTTGACGCTCTCCTCATTTTTTGTGGTTACCCACCGAAGTAATAGGCATTTTTGCTAAATTTAGTTCCCTGTCATCAATGCAGAACAGGGGTTTTTCACCGGCAAAACTGGGTTAATTTCACCCACCAATGTAACAGACAATTTTTAGAAACTTACCTCCCTGTCACCTATGCAGAGTAGGGGTTTGTATATGGCAAAAATGGTGAAATGTCACCCAATAATGTAACAGATGATTTTTATAAATTTATCTCCCTGTCACCTATGCAGAGTGGGGGTTTGTATACTGCAAACATGGTAAAATATCACCCAATAATCTAACAGACTATTTGTACAAATTTACGTCCCTGTCACCTATCTAGCACAAAAAGTGTGTTTTTTTTTAGCACCCATGTAATTTCAGTTTGTAACATTTTAATTGGACTGTCAGAAATGCAGAATAGCCCGTAAATTTACCATCTAGCAAAAAAAGTGTACTTTTTTATGTCAGCAAGGTAACTGCTGTATTTAACGGTTTTATCAGACTGTCAGATATGCAGTGCCTGTTGCAGACAGATAAAAAAAATCGCTTTAGGCTCCAAAAGATGTGACAGACTGATATAATTGAATAATTTTCACTGCCAGGTATGCACTGCAGGCCACAGGGGTACTTGACCGGCCAAAAAGGAGGAATTTGTCCTTCACTGAGCTAACAGAACAGAATCAAAGTAATGTCCCTAGAACACATGCAGTTCACATGCAGTTGCAAGTGCACTGAAGTTGCAAAAATGGCCGCCGACGCCCACCGAACTAGCAGATGGATTAAAAGTTATTTTTCAGTGTCACTGCGCTCAGGGATGGGTTCAAAAATGTAGCATAGCACCCTCAATAATCATTGTAGTTTGAAGATTGAACACCACCAAGTTCAACAGAATTCTTCCCTAATCTCTCCCTCACAGCAGCAGCATCCTATCCCTACACTGAGAAGAGCAGAGTGACATGCAGCGCTACGTGACTCCAACCCATATAGAGGCTGGGTCACATGCTGCTCTTGGCCAATAACAGCAATGCCATTAGTAGGCATGGCTGTGGTGGCTTATAATGGCAGACTAGTGAAACGCTTGTTGATTGGCTGCCCTGCAGCCTTTCAAACAGTGCCAAGAAATCACTGAACCCGAACTTTTACGGAAATGTCCGGGTACCAAACACCCTAAAGTTCGGTATGAACCTGAAATTTACAGTGCGGGTTCGCTCAACCCCAACCCTAACCAGGCTTGTCTTACTTATGGCAAGAAGAGCAAAGCCTCAGTGGAGCCAATACATTATATTGTTGTATGGAGCACATATTCTAAGCAAAGTTTTCAAACAAATCTGATTTGAATACAGCAGTTTAAATTTTCGTTCAAGCTTAATTGTATGCCTGGCAATGCCCCTTTCAAGAAATTTGTTCATCAATACCTCATAGGGTATGCAAACAAAAAAATCTAAAAGTTATGGCTTTTGGAAGACAGGAAAGAAAAAAGAAAATGTAAAACAAAAAATGGCCTGGTCCTCAGAGAGTTAACTCTGAATATTTGAAAATGAATTTTCTAAACTAGACAATGCCTTTAAGAATTCAGTTGTGTTTTGATACCATGAAAATGTGGCATGGAAATACAATTTTAGGCCTCATGCACACGACCGTGTGTGTTTTGCAGATCTGCAAACCACGGATCCGCAAAACACGGAAGCCGCTCTGTGTGCCTTCACCAATTTGCGGAATGGATGGGCAGACCATTATAGAGATGCCTATTCTTGTCCGCAAAACGGACAAGATTAGTACATGCTCTATGTTTTTTTGCGGGGCCACTGAATAGAGCAACGGATGAGGACAGCACACGGAGTGCTGTCCGCATCTTTTGCAGCCCTATTGAAGTGAATGGGTCTGCGCCCGAGCCGCAAAATATGCGGCTCGGACGTGGAGCCAACATACAGTCATGTTCATGAGGCCTTATAAGTATTAAGACTACTTCCAGAAAGACAATTAACTGATTTGGTTGCGTTGTAAAAGCATATTCTATTATTAATAGCGAAAAGTAAAATTTTATTTAAGCAAAAATCAGATATGGTAGTTATGAGCACATTGTGATATTCTGTATGTATTTAACTTGAGGGATATGTGGTACATTTTCTAAAGATCAGCATGTTAAGTAGCTTAAGAGATGAGTCTTTAAAAATGGTTTATGCCATGAGCAGGTTGGATATGGGCTATGCTTCAATTAAAGTATTTTTGAGAAAAGAAAGTTCACCAGGCTGATGTGGGTGATTAATGGCTGAGATTGCTATTTGCCTGGTGCTCAAGTGTTATCCAGTACAAACTTTGTGTTCCACCTTCTTTGCAGGATATTGAGAAAATTAATGTGTTCTGTGTAATCAGCCTGAATGTCATTTTGGTTGCTCCTGAATTAGGTGCTGCACTACATCCCACATGTAATATGCAATTCTAATTTTATTTTACATTAAAGAAGTATACTAAATTGGTGCAATACGTGTTTTAAAATTTATATCCAGAATATCTATTCTTTATACATTGTGAACAAGCGGTTGTTTAGTTTGAATGTGAAATAAGTGACATACATATTAATACAAATGTGTTGCACCAGTGTTTTAATATCTTTGCTTGGGTTATTGCTATTATTACAGTGCCTTCCGAATGTATTCATCCCCTGGATGTTTTTCTTTTGTTTTGTTGAATTAAAACCTTGATTCAAAATATGTAACATAGTAACATAGTATATAAGGCCGAAAAAAGACATTTGTCCATCCAGTTCGACCTGTTTCCTGCAAGTTGATCCAGAGGAAGGCAAAAAACCCCTGTGAGGTAGAGCCAATTTTCCCCACTTAAGGGGAAAAAATTCCTTCCCGACTCCAATCAGGCAGTCAGAATAACTCCCTGGATCAACGACCCATCTTTAGTAGCTATAGCCTGAAATATTATTACGCTCCAGAAATACATCCAGGCCCCTCTTGAATTCCTTTATTGTACTCACCATCACCACCTCCTCAGGCAGAGAGTTCCATAGTCTTACTGCTCTTACCGTGAAGAACCCTTTTCTATGTTTGTGTACAAACCTTCTTTCCTCCAGACGCAGAGGATGTCCCCTCGTCACAGTCACAGTCCTGGGGATAAATAGATGATGGGAGAGATCTCTGTACTGACCCCTGATATATTTATACATAGTTATTAGATCTCCCCTCAGTCGTCTTTTTTTCTAGAGTGAATAACCCTAATTTTGATACCCTTTCGGGGTACTGTAGTTGCCCCATTCCAGTTATTACTTTAGTTGCCCTCCTCTGAACCCTCTCTAGCTCTGCTATGTCTGCCTTGTTCACGGGAGCCCAGAACTGTACACAGTACTCCATGTGTGGTCTGACTAGTGATTTATAAAGTGGTAAGACTATATTTTCATCACGGGCATCTATGCCCTTTTGATGCAACCCATTATTTTATTGGCCTTAGCAGCAGCTGCCTGACACTGGTTTTTACAGCTTAGTTTGTTATTTATTAAAATTCCTAGATCCTTTTCCATGTCAGTGTTACTGAGTGTTTTACCATTTAGTATGTACGGGTGACTTGCATTATTCCTTCCCATGTGCATAACTTTACATTTGTCAGTGTTAAACCTCATCTGCCATTTCTCTGCCCAAGCCCCCAATCTATCCAGATCCCTCTGTAGCAGAAAACTGTCCTCTTTAGTGTTAATTACTTTACACAGTTTAGTGTCATCTGCAAAAATTGATATATTACTGTGCAAGCCTTCTACAAGATCATTAATAAATATATTGAAGAGAATAGGGCCCAATACTGAACCCTGAGGTACCCCACTAGTGACCGTGACCCAATCTGAGTGTGTACCGTTAATAACCACCCTCTGTTTTCTATTACTGAGCCAGTTACTTACCCACATACAGATATTTTCTCCTAGTCCAAGTGTTCTCATTTTATATACTAACCTTTTATGTGGTACAGCGTCAAATGCTTTGGAGAAGTCCAGATATACGACATCCATTGATTCGCCGCTGTCAAGTCTAGAACTTACCTCCTCATAGAAACTGATTAAATTAGTTTGACATGACCGATCCCTCATGAAGCCATGCTGATATGGTGTAATTTGCTTATTTTCATTGAGATACTCCAAGATAGCATCTCTTACAAAACCTTCAAACAGTTTACCCACAACAGATGTTAAACTTACCGGCCTATAATTTCCAGGCTCTGTTTTTGGACCCTTTTTGAATATTGGCACCACATTTGCTATACGCCAGTCTGGTGGAACATTCCCTGTCAGTATGGAGTCCGTGAATATCAAAAATAAGGGTCTGGCTAGGACATCACTTAATTCCCTTAGGATACGGGGTGTATGCCATCCGGTCCTGGCGATTTGTCTATTTTAATCTTTTTAAGTCGCTGCTGTACTTCTTCCTGGGTCAGACAGGGCACTTTTAAAGGGAATTTACTTTTACATTTTGCATTTCATCTGACAGTTTATTTTCCTCAGTGAAAACAGTGGTGAAGAAAATATTTAATAGCTTGGCTTTATCCTCATCGCTTTCTGCAACTCCCCCTCATTGCTATGTAGAGGGCCGACTCCTTCAGGTTTATATTTTTACCATTTATATAATTGAAAAACATTTTAGGGTTAGTTTTGCTCTCTTTGGCAATTAATCTCTCGGTCTCTAGTTTGGCAGTTTTTATTAGTTTTTACATATTCTATTTTTTTCCTTATAGTTTATCAGTGCTTCCTGGCTCCCCTCCTGTTTTAGTGATTTATATGCTTTCTTTTTGTCATTTATTGCTTTTTTACGGTTCTATTTATCCACATTGGTTTCTTCTTATTTCTTAGCCTTTTATTTCTATAAGGTATGCATCGATCACAATTTGATGTTACAATGCTTTTAAAAATCTCCCATTTTGTGGTTGTATTTTTATTTTTGAGGACTATGTCCCAGTTAATTGGGCCTATGGCCTCTCTTAGTTGGCTAAATTTTGCTTTTTTGAAGTCCGGTATTCTTGTTCCTCCCTGTAGAAACTCTCGTTTGAAGGATAATTGGAAGGTTATTACTTTATGGTCACTATTTCCCAGGTGTCCCCCAACCTGCACGTCTGTTGTTCTATCAGGTCTATTGGTTAATACTAAGTCCAGTATGGCCGTCCCTCTAGTTGGGTCCTGAACCATTTGGGAAAGGTAATTGTCTTTGGCTATTGCCAAGAACCTGTTTCCTTTATGGGATGTACAGGTTTCAGTTTCCCAGTCTATATCTGGGTAGTTGAAGTCCCCCATAATAACCACCTGATTATGGTTTGCCGCCTTGTTTATCTCGTTTAGTAATAGATTTTCTGCGGACTCTGGTATATTAGGTGGTTTATAGTAAACTCCTATTAGTAATTTATTATTGTTTTTGGCTCCATTTATCTCCACTCACAATGACTCCACATTTTCGTGTCCCTCACAGATGTCTTCCCGAGTGTGGGCTTTAGAGAGGACTTTATGTAAGGCAGACCCCTCCCCCTCTCCGGTTTTGACGATCCTTTCTGAACAGATTGTAACCTTGTACATTAACTGCCCAGTCATAGCTATCATCCAGCCATGTCTCAGTTATTCCCACTATGTCATAATCCTCCTCACACATCACTAATTCCAGTTCCCCAGTTTTATTAGTCAGGCTTCTGGCATTAGAATACATACATTTGAGAGGTTTATGCATATTTTTTGCCCTACACCTTTCCTTCTGAACTTTTCTAGTCCCTCCTTCCATTTCTCCCCCAGTCCCACTACCTTGCCCCCGGTCTCTATCTGCACTATCTTCCCCTCCTATAATGTAATTTCTCTCCCCCAGTCCCTAGTTTAAACACTCCTCCAACCTTCTAGCCATCTTTCTCCCCAACACGGCTGCCCCTTCCCCATTGAGGTGCAGCCCGTCCCTACGATAGAGCCTGTAGCCGATAGCAAAGTCGGCCCAGTTCTCCATGAACCCAAAACCCTGCTTCCTACACCAGTTCTTGAGCCACTTGTTAACCTCTCTAATCTCCCGCTGCCTCTCTTGTGTGGCCCGTGGTACAGGCAGTATTTCGGAAAATACTACCTTTGAGGTCCTTGCCCTAAGCTTTTGACCTAAATCCCTGAAATCATTCTTAAGGACGCTCCACCTTCCTCTAACTTTGTCATTGGTTCCGATATGGACCATGACCGCTGGATCTTCTCCAGCCCCTCCCAGTAATCTGTCAACCCGATCTGCGATGTGTCGAACTCTAGCGCCAGGAAGACAGCACACTGTTCGGCGATCACAATCTTTGTGACAGATTGCCCTATCTGTTCCCCTAATAATTGAGTCTCCCACTACCAGCACCTGTCTGGCCTGCCCTGCTCTCCTGGTCCCCTGCTTACTGGAGCTGACATTCCCCTGACCGGCAGAGCAAGTGTCTGGCTGCAGCGGTGCTGTCCCTGAGCTGCCATCCCCCTCATCTGCCAAACGTGCAAACTTGTTGGGGTGTGTCAGATCAGGGCTAGCCTCCCTGGCACTCTTCCCTCTACCCCGCTTTCTTACTGTCACCCAGCTAGCTACCTCACTCTCCTCAGCCTCCTCGCTACCACCCTCCCCCACATCTACCCCAAAGACTGCTTGCTCGGTGAGCAGCAAACTCTTTTGCAAATTGTCAGTGGCTCTCAGTGTTGCAATATGCCCGTTTAGAGACTCGATGTGCGATTCCAAACGGGTAATTTGCTCACATTTTGAACAAAGATATGCAGATATGTGTTTAATAAAAATGTATGTTATGGACCTTACAAAATATTTCAAATTGTACAGTGGAAAAACAAAAATGCCCTTTCTACTAATAAAATAGAAACTGAAAAGCTATTAATGCATACAATATGTTTTTATCCCTTTTGCCATGGAACCCTGAAATAAGGTTCGGTCCAAACAATTAAAGTTCAAAAGTCCTATAATTGGTTGATCATGGTTATCTTGTTTGCAATCAAGGTATGACATGATCTGTCAGATGATCTTTTACTGTTTTCACATTTCGCTATGTTGTGGCCTTGTGTTAGAATTTAAAAAGTCAGGTTTTCCCCAATAATCTGCCCTCAGCCCTCCTTAATCACAAAGTGAAATTAGAAGTTTAAAAATATGTTAAAATGGGAAAAGGAAAATTTTGCATGGACATAAGTATTCAGGACCTTTGTGATAACACTTGAAATTTAGCTTTGTGAGCCTCCCATTTCTCTTGATCATCTTTGAGATGTTTGTACACCTTGATTGGAATCCTCCTGTGGTAGATTCAGTTGATTGGACATTATTCGGGAATATACACTCCTGTTTATAACGAGTCTCACAGCTGACAATGCATATCAGAGCAAAAACCAAGCCAAGGTGAAAGAACTGTAGGCTCAGTTTTGGAATTTTTGCCTTAGTAAAAAAAAAAAACACATGAAAGTTTTCAAAAAAGCATATATAGGACTCTCATACTGTGAGAAACAAGATTCTCTGGTTTGAAGAAAGGACATTTTTGGCCTCAGTTGTAAGCATCATGTTTGGAGGAAACAAGGCACTGCCCAATACCATCCTACAGTGAAGCATGGTGGTGGCAGCATCATGCTGTGAATGTATTTTTCAGTGGCTGGGACAGGGAGACTGTTAGAGAGTTGAGGGAAAGTTGAATGGAGCAAAGTACAAAGATATCTTAATCCAGAGTACTCCTCAAACTGGGCCGAGGATTCACCTTCCAACAAGACAAGGACCATAAGCACACATCCAAGACAACATAGGAGTGGCTTGGTGACAACTCTGTGTGTCCTTGAGTGGCTGAGCCAGAGCCCTGAATTGAATCCAAATGAACATCTATGAAGACCACTGAAAATGGCTGTCTACAGACAGTATCCATCCAAACTAAGAAGGTGTAAGGCCTCTCTCACACAGCGATTTTTCCGCCAGTGTGCAATACGTGTTGTGAACGCATTGCACCCGCACTGAATCCGGAACCATTCACTTCAATGGGGCTGTTTACATGAGTGGTGATTTTCACGCATCACTTGTGCGTTGCATGAAAATCGCAGCAGGCTCTATTATATTGTGCGTTTTTCACACAACGCAGACCCCATAGAAGTGAATGGGACTGCGTGAAAATCGCAAGCATCCGCAAGCAAGTGCGGATGCTGTGCGATTTTCACGCATGGTTGCTAGGAGACGATCAGGATGGGGACCCGATCTTTATTATTCTCCCTTATAACATGGTTGTAAGGGAAAATAATAGCATTCTTAATACAGAATGCTTAGTAAAATAGTGATGGAGAGGATAACAAATTAAAAAACAATTAATAAACTCACCTTAATCCACTTCAACGAGCAGCCTGGCATGTCTTCTTTCTTTTTTGTGGAAAGGACCTGTGGTGATGTCACTGCACTCATCACATGGTCCATCAGATGATGGAACATGTGATGGACCATGTGATGAGCACAGTGACATCACTACAGGTCCTTTTCCTAAAAAAAGAAAGACATACCAGGCTGCGAGTTCAAGTGGATTAGGGTGAGTTTATTGATTGATTTTTTTTATTTTTAACCCCTGCATCACTATATTACTAAGCATTCTGTATTAAGAATGCTATTACAATCTACACAACACCAAACCCGAACTTCTGAGTACTAAACATGCCGATTTTTCTCACGCGCATGCAAAACACATTAAGATGCTTTGTACTCGCGTGGAAAAATTGTGCATTTTCCTGCAACGCATCTGCATTTTTACCTGCAACGTACCCGCAACGCCCGTGTGAAACCAGAGGATCTGCAGAAAAGAGTGGCAGAAAGTCCCCATATCCAGGTGTTCGAACATTGTGGCATCTTACTCAAAAAGACTGGAGTCTGTAATCATTGCCAAAAGTGCCTCAACTAAGTACTAAATAAAGGGTCTGAATACATGTATCAATGTAAGATTTTAGTTTTTCCTTTTTGATTAATTAGCAAATATTTTGTTCTCACTTTCCCATTATGGGTTATTGATAGAGCGAACACCTGGATGTTCGGGTTCGAGAAGTTCGAACTTCCCGAAAATGTTCGGGTTCGGGATCCAAACTCGACCCGAACTTCACCCCGAACCCCATTGAAGTCAATGGGGACCTGAACTTTTGGTCACTAAAAAGGCTATAAAATAGCCCAGGAAAAGGGCTAGAGGGCTGAAAAAGGCAGCGAAATGTAAGTAAATCCCCGGCAAACAAATGCGGATAGGGAAAAAATTACTTAAAATAAAATAAATAAAAATTAACTAATATCAATTGGCAACTTGGAGGAGGAGGAGGTGGAATAGGAGGTTATGGTGGCATCAGGTGGGAATGCTATGGGAGTTAATGTTCGCATCACAGCCAAAAAGGATTCATGTCTGCCTGCAGGCAATTTGACAGTAAAAAGAGTTTGTCTGTCACCCAGACAGCAAGCAATTAAACAAAATATAGGGCACTTACACCCAGACAATGGGGCGGTCATTAGACAGTAAAAAGAATTTAATATCTCCCACCAAGACAACAAATGATTAAACAACATATAGGCCCCTGACACCCAGACAATGGGTATTGAATTCAAATTCAGGTCTTTTTTTTACAGGCACCTAACACTATCTGGCTATCTATTTATGTACCGTATTACACTAATCCAGGCACAGCCGTAATCACAGATTTAGGGGAATATCAATTGTAGGCCTAGTATTTAGGCCCTGGATGAAAGTTATCCTTTTACGGACAGATTTATTCTTGGAGATGAACAGTAGCATGTGACAAAAATATATAGGATTGTGCTTTCAGCTCCTATATTTTAACAATTTGTGTAATATACCCTTTAACGGAAAGAAATACACTTGGAGATGCACGCTGAGTGTAATATACCCTTTTACGGACAGATTTACACTTGGCCTGCAACAGCTGGAACACCAGATTTTGGGTACTGCTATTTTGGCAATTGAATTTCACCCCAGAAATTAATATATCCTTTGACGGACACTATGAAACTTGTCCAGTCACAGCTGGAAGACCAGATTAACGGTATTTCTATTTTTGCAACTGAATTTCACCCCAGAAAATAATATATCCGTTGACAGACACTATGAAACTTGTCCAGTCACAGCTGGAACACCAGATTTACGATATTTCTTTTTGTGCAACTGAATTTCACCCCAGAACAAAATATATCCTTTGCTGGACACAATTAAACTTGGCAAGCCACTGCTGGGACACCAGATTTAGGGGATTGCTATTTTGGCAATTGAATTTGACCCCAGAACAAAATATATCCTTTGCCGGACACTATTAAACTTGGCCAGCCACTGCTGAAACCACTGATTTATGGTATTGCTATTTTGGCAATTGAATTTGACCCCATAAAAAAATCTATCCTTTGCCGAACACTATTAAACTTGGCCAGCCACTGCTGAAACCACTGATTTATGGTATTGCTATTTTGGCAATTGAATTTCACCCCAGAACAAAATCTATCCTTTACCGGACACTATTAAACTTGGCCAGCCACTGCTGAAAACACTGATTTATGATATTGCTATTTTGGCAATTGAATTTCACCCCAGAACAAAATCTATCCTTTGCCGGACACTATTAAACTTGGCCAGCCACTGCTGAAGCCATTGATTTATGGTATTGCTATTTTGGCAATTGAATTTCACCCCAGAAAAAAAATCTATCCTTTGCCGTACACTATTAAACTTGGCCAGTCACAGCTGAAACCACTGATTTACGGTATTGCTTTTTTGGCAATTGAATTTCACCCCAGAAAATAATATATTCTTTACCAGACACTATTAAACTTGTCCAGTCACAGCTGGAACAACAGATTTACGGTATTGCTATTTTGGTAATTGAATTTCACCCCAGAACAAAAGCTATCCTTTGACGGACACTATATTCTTTGTCAGACAGTATTACAGTTGGCTAGCCACAGCTGGAACACCAGATTTAGGGGATTGCTATTTTCTTAAGTGAATTTCACCTCTCAATAAAATATAGAAGATTCTATCCTGAGTTTCTAGGGGTGACAATAAGCACAGCCAAGCCCCTGATGTAGGATATAGCAAAAAAAAAAATATTATTGATGGATTAATGGACTTGGTGGCAGCTTGTGCTGGTGCACCACAGGACACAAAATGACCGCCGATCACCCCAGAAAAAAGTGACAGAAAAATGCTCTGGGAAGCCTGAAAACAGTGAGCAATTAACTAGCAGAAGTTGAATGATTCAGAGCTGTAGATCGATCACTTCATTAAGTGTTTTTGCTGAGTTAATCCCTGCCTTATCTCGCCCTCACAGTAGCTGCATCCTATCCCTACACTAATCAGAGCAGAGTGACGTGCGGCGCAATGTGACTCCAGCTTAAATAGAGGCTGGGTCACATGCTGCACTTGGCAAATCACAGCCATGCCATTAGTAGGCATGGCTGTGATGGCTTCTTAGGACAAGGAGTAAAATGCTAGCTGATTGGCTGCTGTGCAGCCCTTCAGAAAGCAGGAAGAAATCGCAGAACAACAAACCCGAATTTTTACGCAAATGTTCGGGTCCGTGTCACGAACACCCCAAAATTCGGTACGAACCCGAACTATACAGTTCGGGTTCGCTCATCCCTAGTTATATGTACAGAATGATGTGGACATATTTGAACTTTTTTTTTTTTAATTTTAAGTATAATGCCACAACATAACAAAATGGGAAAGGGTCTGAATACTTTCTGAATGCACTGTACACCAGTTTTGAAAGTACCTTGAATCTACAACACTACAAAGCAAGCAATAAAAAGGCCAAGGAGTTGTTCAGACAGGTCAGATGTCAAAGTTTTAGAGAAGTATAGAAGAACAAAATCCACACATGGAAAAAATTGTTGGTACCCTTCTGTTTAAGAAAGAAAAAACCCACAATGGTCACTGAAATAAGTTGAAACTGACAAAAGTAATAAATAGAGATGAGTGACTCAAAGCTGACAAAGTGGAATTCGTTTAGAATTTCAGGAAAAATTTCCTCATGCTTTGTTGTAACAAATTACAATTTTCCTAAAATGGGGGCTACACGTGTGAGGACTGAGGACACTGGGCAAGGAACTCTGAAAAGACTGGATCTAAACCTTTAGTGACACATTTCAGTTGAAAAACAAATTTTATTCAGCCTTCAGTGATGCAGTAATATGTGGTATAATCTTTATTGAAGTATTTTGGTCGAAAAACAAAACTTATTCAGTGGTCAGAGATGCGGTAATATGCGGTAAAATCTTTATTGAAGTATTTTGGTAGAAAAACTAAATTTATTCTGCGGTCATTGCTGCGGTTATATACGGTAAAATATTAAGTGACGTATCTTGATGAACTTCGTGACTCTTCCTGGCTCAAAGCTATCTTGACCCTTTGTCTTTTCATTGTCTGTAGCTACTAGAGGCCTGTTCATGCCAGGCAGGTTCCCTCAGAAGTACCTTGGTCGATCAACACTCTGTCATTGTGCCACTCAGTGGCCTCCTCATACTGCCGCCACCTGTAGGCTCGGTCAATGTGCCACTCGGTGGTCTTCTCATACTGCCACCACCTTCAGACCCTGTCATTGGGCCACTTTGTGGTCTCCTAATGTTGCTTCCACCTTACCACTATGTCATAGGTCCACTCTGTGGACTTCTCATGCTGTTACCACCCTCCCCACTTCATGACTGGTCCACTATTTAGGCTTTCCGCCTGGCTGACATCATCATTTATTTGACACTTCTTCTGATCTGTCAGAAGGAAGGAAAAATGAGACGCACAACAGATTCTGTCTGTGTAGCAGCTTTAAGGCCTGTATGGTCCCATCAGATTTCGCTTATGATTTGGTAGCCAAAAGCAGGAGTGGGTAGAGAACACAGAAGACATGTAAATATTCCATTCACGTGTCACCTGTTTTAGATCCACTCCTGTTTTTTTTTTTTGCCTTTAGCAATACTGATGGATTATTGATCAAATGCTGACCGAGTGAAGGCGTATGCTCCAAAGACGAGATCCGTGTTTTCTGGGTAATTGTTCTGATGGATTAGAGAATGGGGAAAATGAATCAGTGACGTCAACACAAACTTACTGCTAACACCCTCTCCACTCTGTCGGGGGGCTCTACTTGCATAAGCGTTTAATAGAACATGTTCTGTGGACATATGTGGAATCAGCTGACGAGGGTGTAAAAGGAGTGCTCTTCTTAACGCTAACATCTACCTGTAAGGCTGAGTTCATACTTGAGTTGTTTGGTCAGTTTTGGCCCCGTGACTACCTAAATAAGTGAAGTATGCAGTGATTCTAAGAGTGACCCCTGTCATCTACATGTCATACTGACTCACAGTACAGCTGTGGCCAAAAGTTTTGAGAATGACACAAATATTGGAAGTTGGAAAAGTTGCTGCTTAAGTTTTTATAATAGCAATTTGCATATACTCCAGAATGTTAAGAAGAGTGATCAGATGAATTGCATAGTTCTTTGCCATCAAAATTAACTTAATCCCAAAAAAAACTTTACACTGCATTTCATTGCTGTCATTAAAGGACCTGCTGAGATCATTTCAGTCATCGTCTTGTTAACTCAGGTGAGAATGTTGACGAGCACAAGGCTGGAGATCATTATGTTAGGCTGATTGTCTTAAAATGGCAGACTTGACATGTTAAAAAGGAGGGTGATGCTTGAAATCATTGTTCTTCCACTGTTAACCATGGTGACCTGAAAAGAAACGCATGCAGCCATCATTGCGTTGCATAAAAGGGCTTCACGGGCAAGGATATTGTGGCTACTAAGATTGCACCTCAATCAACAATTTATAGGATCATCAAGAACTTCAAGGAAAGAGGTTCAATTCTTGTTAAGAAGGCTTCAGGGCATTCAAGAAAGTCCAGAAAGCGCCAGGATCATCTCCTAAAGAGAATTCAGCTCCAGGGTCGGAGTGCCACCAGTGCAGAGCTTGCTCAGGAATGTCAGAAGGCAGGTGTGAGCGCATCTGCATGCACAGTGAGGCGAAGACTTTTGGAAGATGGCCTGGTGTCAAGAAGGGCAGCAAAGAAGCCACTTCTCTCCAAAAAAAACATCAGGGACAGATTGATCTTCTGCAGAAAGTATGGTGAATGGACTGCTGAGGACTGGGGCAAAGTCATATTCTCCGATGAAGCCTCTTTCCGATTGTTTGGGGCATCAGGAAAAAGGCTTGTCCGGAGAAGAAAAGGTGAGCGCTACCATTAGTCCTGTGTCATGCCAACAGTAAAGCATCCTGAGACCATTCATGTGTTGGGTTGCTTCTCATCCAAGGGAGTGGGCTCACTCACAATTTTGCCCAAAAAACACAGCCATTAATAAAGAATGGCACCAAAACACCCTCCAACAGCAACTTCTTCCAACAATCCAACAACAGTTTGGTGAAGAACAATGCATTTTCCAGCACTATGGAGCACAGTGCCATAAGGCAAAAGTGATAACTAAGTGGCTCGGGGACCAAAACGTTGACATTTTGGGTCCATGGCATGGAAACTCCCCAGATATTAATCCCATTGAGAACTTGTGGTCAATCCTCAAGAGGCGGGTGGACAAACAAAAACCCACTAATTCTGACAAACTCCAAGAAGTGATTATAAAAGAATGGGTTGCTATCAGTCAGGAATTGGCCCAGAAGTTGAGAGCATGCCCAGTCGAATTGCAGAGGTCCTGAAAAAGGGCCAACACTGCAAATACTGACTCTTTGCATAAATGTCATGTAATTCTCGATAAAAGCCTTTGAAATGTATGAAGTGTGTGTAATTATATTTTACTACATCACAGAAACAACTGAAACAAAGATCTAAAAGCAGTTTAGCAGCAAACTTTGTGAAAACTAATATTTGTGTCATTCTCAAAACTTTTGGCCACAACTGTATTATTTCACTACCACAGCAGACTCCCTATGCAGGCCACTGCAAGGCACAGTGTTCTACACACCTATAAAGGCTCTCTGCAGCCCGGACACCACAAATAAATTCGGATCTAAGCAAATTTTTCCAGAATCAAATTTTTATAAAATTCGCTCATCTCTTGTAATAAATAACAAAAATTACTAAAAATTTGCTAATGAAAATTGCAGACATTGCTTATGAATTGTGATTTAATTGAATCATCTAAACAAACTAATGAAACTGGCCTGGACAAATATGATGGTACCCTTAACTTAATGTTTGGTTTCACAATCACTGGTAATCAAGCAATATCTGTAACTCTCATAGAGCCTTTTGCACCTGTCTACAGGTCTTTTGGCCCACTCCTCATGAGCAAATAGCTCCAGCTGTCTCAGATTTGAAGACTTCTCTAGTACACATGTTTCAGCTCCTTCGACAGATGTTCAATAGGATTTAGATCAGGGCTCATTCAGTATAGTCAAATACTTTGTTCTTAGCCATTCGTGAATGTTTTTCTGCTGTGTGTTTAGGTCATTATCTTGTTGGATGACCTATAACCTGCAACTGAGACCAAGATTTCCTGGCAGCACATTTAGTTCCAGAATGCCATTATAGTCTTGATATTTAATTGTACCCTGCACAGATTCAAGATACCCTGTGCCAATGCAGCAATGCAGCTCTAAAACATAACCAAGCCTCCTTCATGTTGACTTGGTGTTCACCTCTAATCTCTTCGAAAGTTGTTCTGGGCTCTTTGGTTATCATTCATGGTGTCTTCAATTTGTCATCAATTTTCCTCATGTGGCAATGTAGACCATAAAATTCTAAATAATATGTGCAACTTTATTAACAGGAACATCAACTTGTTTGGAAGTGGTCTTACACCGTAGTCGTTACCTTTGCCATGTTTGTTTATAATTTTCTTTCTAATGTCTAAGGAGACTATTCCCTCCTTTCTTTGGACCATATTAGGTGTGGTACACATCACAGCACTAAACCACACAGTGACTACTTTTCACACTTTAACCTCATCCGGACCGCCGAACGCAGGGCTGCGTCCTGCGGGCAGCCGGGATATTCCGCCTTGACGCGTCAAGAGTCATCTCGCGAGAGGCGAGATTTGCTGTGAACGCGCGCACGCGCAGCAGTACACAGCTCATCAGTTGTACTACAGCCTGCCAGCGATGATCAATCGCTGGCAGGCTGTAGACGTAAAATACATTGCATCAAACATGTATATCAGACGCTGTTTTGTTCACAGCGTCTGATATACCTACTACCTGGTCCTCTGGTGGTCCCATTTGCTGGGATCGACCACCAGAGGACCAGGTAGCTATGTAAAGTAGCACCAAGCACCACACTACACCCCCCCCGCCCCTGTCACTTATTAACCCTTTATTAACCCCTGATCACCCCATATAGACTCCCTGATCACCCCCCTGTCATTGATCACCCCCCTGTATGGCTCCATTCAGACGTCCATATGTGTTTTGCGGATCCGCAAAACACGGACACCGGCAATGTGCTTTCCGCATTTTGAAGATCCGCACATTGCCAGAACTATATAGAAAATGCCTTTTCTTGTTTGCAATTGCGGACAAGAATAGAACATGTTCTATATTTTTGCGGAACGGAAGTGCAGACCCGGAGATGCGGATCCGCAATTCCGGATCCTGAGAGGGACAAAGTCTGTCCCATAGAAATGAATGGGTCCTCAATTCCGTTCCGCAAACAGAATTGCGGACGTGTGAATGGGGCATAAGGATCCCTTATCACCGCCAGTTAGTTAGCTACTTGTTAGGTAGTTAGCGTCCAGCCCACCGCACCGCAGTCACTGATTTTGGCAGAGATTTTTTCATCCACATTGATCGATGCGAATGAAGAAATATGTGCCGTTCATTTTTTTTTTTCAGCCCAGAGGCTGAATGGAAAAAAAAAATCTCATTACTCGTATGCTCAATATAAGGAGAATAGCAGAAACTCCTAATGCTAGCCATACATGTAATGATTGCGGAGACCCTCAAATGCCAGGGCAGTACAAACACATCACATGTGACCCCATTTTAGAAAGAAGACACCCCAAGGTATTCCTTGAGGGGTATGGTGAGTTCATGTAAAATTTTATTTTTTGTCACAAGTTAGTGGAATATGAGACTTTGTAAAAAAAAATATATATATAAATTTCCGCTAACTTGTGGCAAAAAAAAAAAAAAAAAATCAGTGAACTCGCCATGCCCCTCACGGAATACCTTGGGGTGTCTTCTTTACAAAATGGGGTCACATGTGGGGTATTTATACTGCCCTGGCATTTTAGGGGCCCTAAAGCGTGAGAATCCAAATGCGTAAAAATGCCCTGTGAAATCCTAAAGGTACTCATTGGAATTTGGGCCCCTTTGCGCATCTTGGCTGCAAAAAAGTGTCACACATGTGGTATCGCCGTCCTCAGAAGAAGTAGGGCAATGAGTTTTGGGGTGTATTTTTATATATACCCATACTTTGTGTGAGAAATATCGCTGTAAACGACAACATTTTATTTTTTTTTATACAAAGTTGTCAATTTACAGAGATATTTCTCTCAACCACTATGGGTATATGTAAAAAAACACCCCAAAACACATTGCCCTACTTCTCCTGAGCATGGCGATACCAAATGTGTGACACTTTTTTGCAGCCTAGGTGCGTAAAGGGGCGTAAAGTCCAACGAGTACCTTTAGGCTTTACAGGGCTGCTCACAATTTAGCCCCGCCCAAAATGCCAGAACAGTACAAACACCCCACAAATTACCCCATTTTGGAAAGAAGACACCCCAAGGTATTCGCTGAGGGGCATAGTGAGTCCATAAAAAATTGAACTTTTTGTCACAAGTTAGCGGAAATGGAGACTTTGTGAGAAAAAACAATAAAAAATCAATTTCTGCTAACTTGTGCCAAAAAAAAAAAAATCTTCTATGAACTCGCCATGCCCCTCTCGGAATACCTTGGGATGTCTTCTTTCCAAAATGGGGTCACATGTCGGGTATTTATACTGCCCTGGTATTTTAGGGGTCCTAAAGCGTGAGAAGAAGTCTGAAATCCAAATGCGTAAAAATGCCCTCCTAAAAGGTACTCATTGGAATTAGGGCCCCTTTGCGCATCTTGGCTGCAAAAAAGTGTCACTCATGTGGTATCGTCGTACTCAGAAGAAGTAGGGCAATGTGTTTTGGGGTGTATTTTTACATATACCTATGCTGGGTGAGAAAAACATCTCTGTAAATTGACAACTTTGTATACATTTTTTTAAAAAGTTGTCATTTACAGAGATATTTCTCACACACAGTATAGGTATATGTAAAAATACACCCCAAAGCACATTGCCCTACTTCTCCTGAGTACGGAGATACCACATGAGTGACACTTTTTTGCAGCCAAGATGTGCAAAGGGGCCCTAATGCCAATGAGTACCTTTAGGATTTCACAGGGCATTTTTACACATTTGGATTCTCACGCTTTAGGGCCCCTAAAATGCCAGGGCAGTATAAATACCCCACAAGTGACCCCATTTTGGACACCCGAAGGTATTCCATAAGGGGCATGGCGAGTTCACAGAATTTTTTATTTTTTTTGCACAAGTTAGTGGAAATTGATTTTTTTTTTTAAGTCTTATATTTCACTAACTTGTGACAAAAAATAAAATTTTACATGAACTCACCATACCCCTCACGGAATACCTTGGGGTGTCTTCTTTCTAAAATTGGGTCACTTGTGGGGTATTTATACTGCCCTGGCATTTTAGGGGTCTCTAAAGCGTGAGAAGTCTGGAATCCAAATGAGTAAAAATGCCCTGTGAAATCCTAAAGGTACTCATTGGAATTTGGGCCCCTTTGCGTTCCCAGGCTGCAAAAAAGTGTCACACATGTTGTATCGCCGTACTCAGGAGAAGTAGGGTAATGTGTTTTAGGGTGTATTTTTACATATACCCGTGCTGGGTGAGAGAAATATCTCTGCAAATGACAACTTTTTAATTTTTTTTATACAAAGTTGACAATTTACAGAGATATTTCTCTCACCCAGCATAGTTATATGTAAAAATACACCCCAAAACACATTTCCCTACTTCTCCTGAGTACGGCAATACCACATGAGTGACACTTTTTTGCAGCCTGGGTACGCAAAGAGGCCCAAATTCCAATGAGTACCTTTAGGTTTTACAGGGCTGCTCACAATTTAGCCCCGCCCAAAATGCCAGAACAGTAAACACACCACACAAATGACCCCATTTCGGGAAGTAGACACCCCAAGGTATTCACTGAGGGGCATAGTGAGTCCGTGGGATATTTATTTATTTTTTGCCAGAAGTTAGCAGAAATGGAAATGTTATTTTTTTTTCCTCAGAAAGTGTCATTTTCCGCTAACTTGTGAAAAAAAATGAAATGATACATGAACTCACCATGCCACTCCGCGTATACTTTGGGATGTCTTCTTTTTAAAATGGTGTCATTTGGGGGGGGGGGGGTATTTATACTATCCTGACATTCTAGCACCTGAAGAAACATGACAGGTGCTCAGAAAGTCAGAGCTGCTTCAAAATGCGGAAATTCACTTTTTTGCACCATAGTTTGTAAACCTTATAACTTTTACCCAAACCAATAAATATACACTTATTGGATTTTTTTTTAATCAAAGTCATGTAGAACAATAAAGTTAGAGAAAAAATTATATAGAAATGTAGTTTTAAAAAAAAAAAAAATTACAACAGAAAGTGAAAAATTTCATTTTTTTGCAAAAATTTGGTCATTTTTGACTAATAGCATAAAAAGTAAAAATGTCAGCAGCAATGAAATACCACCAAATAAAAAGCTCTATTAGTGAGAAGAAAAGGAGGTAAAATTAATTTGGGTGGTAAGTTGTATGACCAAGCAATAAACGGTGAAAGTAGTGTAGTGCAGAATTGTAAAAAGTGGCCTGGTCATTAAGGGTGTTTAAGCTAGGGGGGTTGATGTGGCTAAATAGGCAGACTGGCTGATTAAAAATTTCAAGACACCTGTGATGTTAAATTACTGGACACACCTTAGTTTAACTTTTCCCAATGGCCAAATTTTTTTCAATCTTTTCGAGGGGTACCATCATTTTTGTCCAGGCCAGTTACATTAGTTTTTTTTTAATTATCTGTTGAACCATAACTCCAAAGCAATGTCTGATTTTCATTAGTTGATTTTCAGTAAATTTTGTTATTTATTATTACTTTTGTCAGTTTCAAGTTATTTCAGTGACCATTGTGGGTTTTTCTTTCTTTAACTGAAGGGTGCTAAAATATTTTGTCCATGTTATCTCAATCTTTGAACATCCAGAGGCTCAGCATTAAATCCATTATAACGAATTGGAAAGAATATGGACAACTACAAACCTGATAAAAGACCAACTAACAAAACTCACAGACCAGACAAAAAGGGCATTAAGCCTCATTCATAAGTCAGTGTTTTGGTCAGTGATTTCCATCAGTGATTGTGAGCCAAAACCAGGATTGGAGCCTCCACAGAGATAAGTTAAAAGGAAAAGATCTGCACCTGTTCTGTGTTTAGAGCCACACCTAGTTTTGGCCCAAAATCACTTAAGGAAATAACCGACCAAAACACTGACGTGTTAATGAGGCAATATTCAGAGATTCAACTAAGACACCATTGATAACACTTAAGTAGCTCAAAAAGCCAAAGCAGAAATGAAAATATTTGTCAATAGGACCACTATAAGCCAAGCATGAGACAGAGTGGGGTTTTATGTGGTAGACATATTAATTCCAAGTTATAATGCAACAAAATAACACCAATTGGGTGAATATTTCTGCAAATCACTTTTAAAGTGTTGTCTCACTTCAGCAAATGGCATTTATGATGTTGACACATTTAATAAGACTTTAATATGACTTGCACTTACTAATATATTATGATTGTCCATATTAACTCCTTTGCTCGCTAGATAAAAAAAAAAATTATACCATTATGCACTGCTGGTTTTCCATGGTTAAGACCACCCAGCAATCCAGCAGCAGTGGCCATGCTTGCACACTATAGAAAAAAGAAAATAGCTGGACTATGCACACTCCCATGGTCTGGGCCACCAGCCAGGCCAGAGCCTTTCCCTATATTGTGCAAACAAGGCAACCAATGCTGGATTACAGGGTTGTCATAACTAGGGTTGAGCTAAGAGAAGCTGACAAAGTGGAATTCTATCCGAGTTTCAGGAAAAATTCTATTTGATATAAAGTCGAATTTCCTCACGCTGTTTGGTAACGAATTTGATTTTTTATAAAATAGCTGCTGCACATGTTACCAAGAGGATGTAAGAAGCCCTGGAACATCCATAATGCCGAACAGCCAGCCATAGGTTGTATCACAAAGCAATAAGGGATCTGCTACAGACATCTCCTTTTCTGAAGCTGAGAGTTCAGATCTTGAACAAAATCAATAACAACCGTATCAGAATCGCAGGACCAACTGGAGAAGGAGGGGTCATACAAGGGGCCGATACAGAAATGAAGGCCCTAGACCCTCAAGGACGGGAGAATCAGACATCATCCCATCCTTCTAAACAATGGCGTCCCCAGTATCCTTATCAAGAAGCGGGTTTAATCAGGGGGGAAAGAGAACAGGAACAATCAAAGGGAGCAGATACCTTATCTGTCTCCTAAGGGTCACCTGTACTATCAAAGCAAAAATCACTGAAATAAACGTGGCCTAAATGGGTGGAACTGCTCAAACCCCAAACACTGTTGCGTGTTTATAACTGGGGGAGCAGCTCCTCCGCATGTGGTTCGCAGCAAGCGGCTATCCCCAGCAAAAATTGCATACAATGGAGGATGCCGGCGGGAACCACATGCACCACAAAAATATCCTACACAAAATGAAACAATGTGCAGATGAAAATATATAAACCCCTTTATGCACCACGTCAAGGTTTCTCAGCATGGCATGGGGTCCTACCACTAGACTACCTATGGTGTGTGAACAGGGTTTCAAAGGTAATGAGAGCAAGCTACAGCTCCACTCCCACTCACCTGCACTGCAGGACCAACAATGTAATGGGAGACAAATGAGGCCGCAAGCCACACCTACAACAGACCATGTGACACAGGCTCGCAGGTACAACAGAATGTTACCAGCCATACGAAATGGCACATTCAATACATATAAAGCAAAAATCACTGAAATAAATGTAGCCTAAATGGGTGGAACTGCTCAAACCCCAAACACTGTTATGTGTTTCTAACTGGGGGAGCAGCTCCTCCTCATGTGGTTCTCAGCAAGCGGCTATCCCCAGCAAAAATTGCATACAATTGAGGATGCCGGAGCGAACCACATGCACCACACAAACATCCTACACAAAATGAAACAATGTGCAGATGAAAATATATAAACACATAAATTACAGGAAAAAAGTGCACCACAAGTAGAAGCAACTGACAACACTGGCTAATACCTCAAGTTGATGTTAAAAGCGGAGACATTCGCCCATATCCTCTAGTCAGGAACATATGGGAGCCCCTTCATGCACCACATCAAGGTTTCTCAGCATGGCATGGGGTCCTACCACTAGACTTCCTATGGTGTGTGAACAGGGTCTGAAAGGTGCTGAGAACCAGCTCACAGCCCCACTCCCACTCACCTGCACTGCAGGACCAACAATGTAATGGGAGACAAATGAGGCCACAAGCCACACCTACAACAGACCATGTGACACAGGCTCGCAGGTACAACAGAATGTTACAAGCCATACGCAATGGCACATTCAATACATATAAAGCAAAAATCACTGAAATAAATGTAGCCTAAATAGGTGGAACTGCTCAAACCCCAAACACTGTTATGTGTTTCTAACTGGGGGATCAGCTCCTCATGTGGTTCTCAGCAAGCGGCTATCCCCAGCAAACATTGCATACAATAGAGGATGCCGGAGCGAACCACATGCACCACACAAATATCCTACACAAAATGAAACCATGTGCAGATGAAAATCTATAAACACATAAATTCCAGAAAAAAAGTGCACCACAAGTATAAGCAACTGACAACACTGGCTAATACCTCAAGTTGATGTTAAAAGCTGAGACATTCGCCAATATCCTCCAGTGAGGAACATATTGGAGCCCCTTCATGCACCACATCAAGGTTTCTCAGCATGGCATGGGGTCCTACAACTAGACTACCTATGGTGTGTGAACAGGGTCTGAAAGGTGCTGAGAGCCAGCTCACAGCTCCACTCCCACTCACCTGCACTGCAGGACCAACAATGCAATGGGAGACAAATGAGGCCACAAGCCACACCTACAATAGACCATGTGAAACAGGCTCCCAGGTGCAACAGAATGTTACCAGCCATACGCAATGGCAAATGGGTTTGAGCAGCTCCACCCATTTAGGCCACGTTTATTTCAGTGATTTTTGCTTTATATGTATTGAATGTGCCATTGTGTATGGCTGGTAACATTCTGGAGCACTCAGGGCAGAAGGAGCATGAGGACAATGATGACGATGGCATCTGCCAGGACACCCAATTTTCTCGAGTGGGGGGGGACAGGGGCAGAGCTGGAGACAACTGGCTCCTTGGGTACGCTGGCCAGATTGGCAAGCTGTATGATTGCATACTTGCATGTCCTTTCCAATTTCAGACTTCACTGCTTCTGACAATCAACACTTGTGAGTGTCTTATGGACAGGCATGTTGACCTTATCAAGCCATAATTTTTGCACGTTTGGTTCCCAACCCACTATTTAAATATCCCATAACACTGTGTTTAAAGGGGTTATCCAAGACTATAAAATGCTCCCCTATATGCCGGGCCCCTCACAATGAATATACTTACCTAGCTCCCCACGTTATTCCTGATCCCTGCACAGCCACTGCTTCTCCCTGTGCACAGATTGAAATATCCAGTGTCGGGGGCCGCAGCCAATGGCAGGCGGGGACAGGGACGAACCTCCCTAGCATCCCGGGTGACGCTAGGGAGACTTGTCCCAGTCACCGCCTGCCATTCGATGCTCCCCTCAACACCAGGTGTTTTCATCCTCGCATGGAGAGAAGCAGCAGCGGTAGTGCAGGGACCAGGAGAGACACAGGGGGCGGAGAACCATGTAAGTATATTCATTGTGAGGGGCAGAAATATGGTGGAGCATTTTATAGTCTTGGATAACCCCTTTAAACATCATCTGCACTTTAAAATCTCTCTGAGAGGTACAGTATATCTGAGGCTGGCCGCAATTTGGTGAAACTATAAGCAAACACACAACTGGTTCAGTATACAGCTCTAACCACAATACTAACAATATGAACATATCATAATCATAACTGTTCTAAATACCTATTTTGGCCTCTTTGCTTCTATAAAACTCAGCTCTTAGTGGAGTGAATATCTGTTCAGCTCCTCTCCTGGTGTATACTGAGGAGATTCAGCTTGGGGATTTCCCACATAGGCTCAGTGTGAGGCTGGCTGTGATTGGTCAAGACTCCTGGACAGTAACAACAGTTTAACTCTATGCTTTCTCCTAATTCTGCTGTGTCATTGAGCTTACCTTACATTCATTTTACTGAATCTTAAAGGCATATTATCTTTTCTGCTTCTGTGAACACAATATTTAACTGTTACCTGACATCTAAAACATGAAGTCACAGTAAATCACCCTGCTTTTGAACTTTAACATATAAACATAGGAACTGTATTAAGGTTATTAGCAGGTCTAGCTAGTGTATAAACATATAAGCCATATTAGAAACCTAGGCAAGGTCTTAGCTGGAAAGCTACACTCCCACCAAAATTACCTATAATTCTATGTTCTTAGTGGTAGGACTTAAACATGAATTTTAGGAATCTTCCCTCAGGTTCTCAACTGTCAAGTGTCTTTTATCACTCTCAAGTAGAACAACTAACTTGTGTATAGAACATTCCAACTTGAGTGGAGTAGTGAGACATTTTCCTTTTTTGTCAAGTTTTGAGTCTCCTATTTGTAACAACACTCTTCTTACTAGTCTGTCTTCATCCTTTTGAACTTCTAGAACTTTGGCCAATTTCCATTGACTTCTGGGTAAATCTTCTTCTTTCACTAACACTATGTCACCAACTTGGACATTTCTTCTGGTTGTTTGCCATTTAACACCAGATTGGCCCTTTCCTCAATCTATTCAAAATCTGCTCACCATCTCCTTTTTGCACATAATTCCTCTTTGGTGAACTTGCCAGGCAGTGGCTGTATGTAATCAGGTTGAAGGTGAAGTAGATGATTGGGAGTTAAAGGGTCCAAACTTGTCGGGTCGTTGATGTTATCAACTGTAAGTGGACGACTGTTAACAATAGACATTACTTCATAGAACAGGGTCCTAAGTGAAGCATCATCCATTCTTCCGGTGTTCTATTTCAACACTGAACTCAACACATTTATTACAGTTCTGATTTGTCTTTGCCAAGCTCCTCCTGTATGGAGCATTTATGTGAAAATCACACTCTTTCCTTAACAAATAGTTAATTTTTCTTTATCAATCTCTTTTAGAGCTTTCTTCAATTCAATCTTTGCTCCGACAAGATTAGATCCTTGTTCAGATCTAAGCTCTCTGACAGTACCCCTAATGGCTATGAAACATCTCAAGGTGTTGATGAATGCATCAGTTAACATATCTTTTAACATTTCCAGGTGAATTGCTCTGGAGCATAGACATTTAAATATTAGTCCATATCTCTTGTACTCCTTGCGGTTTTGCTTGGTGATCAATGGGCCAAAACAAACCATTCTGCTATAAAGAAATGGTTGTGATGGGTTTACACGATCTGTCGGTAAATCTGCCATTCTTTGCTCTTTGGTAGGTCTAAGTACCTTTCTACAGACTACACATTTACTTATATACTTTGCTATAACTTTGCTTCCTTTCACAATCCAGTAACCACCTTCTCTCAAACAGTTTTGGGTAAAGAGTCTTCCTTGATGCAAGGATTTGTTGTGGTAGTGATCAATAATCAATCTTGTGAAGGTAGAATTCTTGTGTAGAATTGCTGGATGCTTAACTCTGCTAGGCAACAATGCATTTTCCAGTCTTCCTCCCACCATCAGTATACCATCCTGCAGAACAAGATTAAGCTTGTGCAATGGGTGGTTGTTTGGATGCCTTTTAGGTTCTTGACCTAGTCTCTTCAACTCTTCACTGTATAATCTCTGTTGAATGAGTCTTATGACTGTTTCTTCAGCTTTCATTCTTTCTTCTACATTCAATGATTCCTTCTTTCTGATTCCCTTTGCCAAACGTTGAATTCGGGCTACTACGTTTATGACTGTATTCCATTTTGAACATCTGGATAGTCTTTCAGGTAGGTCATCTTGACACTTGGCAACAGTGCTCAATGTTTGTACAACTTTTACTTCTGGATCACCCATAAACAATTCTGTATGACCTTTACTGGGTATGAGTTCCTTTTCCAAAAGGAACTCTGGACCTTTGAACCAATTTGAATTCTTCAATTCTGTTACATTCAGGCCTCTTGAAGCATGATCTGCTGGGTTATGCTTTGTGTCAGTGTAATGCCAACGTTCCGGATTTATTTCCCGAATTTTCTGAACTCTATTGACGACAAAGATATGGACTCTTCGGGCTTCGTTGTTTATGTATGCTAGGACAACTTGTGAGTCTGTCCAAAAATATTCTTTATCTATTTTTAATTCCAATTCTTCCTTCAGAAACTTGCTTACTGATGCTGAAACAACAGCTGCTGTCAGTTCAAGTCTTGGTATTGTCCGAATACTGGTAGGTGCAACTCTGGCCTTCCCCATTACCAGGGCACAGTGTATTTTTTCTTCTCCTATCACTCTGATATAGAAGTACTGACCATAACCATAACTACTGGCATCTGAAAAGTGATGAAGTTCTATTTTCTTGTACTTTCCGAAATCATGAGGTACAAAACATCTGGGTATCCGAAATTCTCTCAAGTTTTGCAAGTCTCTTATCCAACTCTCCCACCTTGGCCTTTATTTTTTAGGTATGGTCTCGTCCCATCCCAACTTCTGTCTGCATAATTCTTGCAGTATTTCTCTTGCTCTGAGGATCACAAGTGCCAAGAATCCCAATGGATCATATATAGAAGCCACTGTGGAAAGTCGCAACTTTCTCTTCAATAGATATTTCAAAGAAGAACCTGTCGTTCTCTACATTCCATCCCAATCCACGTACATTCTGAACTGGAAGTTGTTAATAATGGAGATCTACATTCTTCATTGTTGATGCACCTTCAGATGGATTCCAGTACCTCTCTGTTGTTTGAGATAAATTTATGAAGGCGCAGGTTTCCTCTTGCACATAACTCTTGGCTTTCTTTCACTAGTTTGATTGCAGATTCTGTGGACTCTAGACTTATAAGACCATCATCTTCATAAAAGTTTTTCTTAAGAAAATTTGATGCTGATGGGCAATCCTTTTCATTCTGATTGGCCAGATAGTTCATACCATAATTGGCGCAACCTGGAGAAGATGCTGCTCCAAACAAGTGTACTTTCATCCTCTATTTTGCTTGCTTTGTATCTGTATCTCCATCCTCCCACCATAGGAACCTCAGGAAGTCTATATCTTCATTCTTCACATGAAACCGGTGGAACATCTTTTCAACATCACACATGACCGCTACGGGATACTTTCTGAATCTACAGAGTACTGCAGGCAGAGTGTTTGTAGGATCTGGTCCTTTTAATATTTGATAGTTTAATGCAACACCATCATACTTTGCTGACCAATCAAATACTACTCTAATCTTATGAGGTTTCTTTGAGTGGTAAACACCTTGATGTAGGATGTACCACACTTCTTCTTTAGGTTGATTATTAACTTTCTCTGCATGTCCTTTTTCGAGGATGCCTTCAATGAATTTCAAATAATCATTCTTGAGTTTGGGATCTCTTCCCATCCTTTTCTTCAAATATTTCAATCTTGCTAGGAAAAGACTCCTGTTACTTGGCAGATGAGGTAATTCTCTAAAAGATTCTGCTAAATACTTTCTTCTAGCAGGTGTATGAACTTTATGTCTTCTTGGGATACACTCTTTTCTTTAGAACTTATGTCTGCAAAGTCGGATTCAAGGATCTTGATTACTTTCGCTGGACTCACAGTTGGCAACTCTTGGACAGATATTCGAAGACACAATGCTGTCACCTGTCTTGAGTTTTAAATCTGCTGTTTTCCTCCAACAACACTCCATTCTAGATCAGTTTGAACAGCATAGGGTTCACCCTTTTTCTCCTGCGATTACCTTTGGCGGTACCAGGGCTTCGGGACAATCGTAACCTATCAACAGTCCAACACCAAACTCCTTCAGCAGGGACATTTCATGAGATATGACAGATAGGTGCTCCCATTGATTGACTATTTCACAGGTAGGTATGCGATCTCGATCTAGAGGTATATCATCTTTTGTATAAGCTGGAGGTAGATCTAATGTGAAGTTTGAATGAAGTCCTTTAACTCTCAGTCCTTTGACCCTTTGACTGTTCACTAATGTGTCTCTTCCCGTCATTGTGGTGAGTTTGAGCTTTACTGGTTCTGTAGCCACTTGTAATTTCTTGCAGATTTCTTGATCAGTGAAGGTAACATCATTCTGGGCATTCAGTAGTGCGTAGGCGTATACCTTCTTGTTCCTCTTTTTAGGATTTTAAATGCACACTTGTACAACCATTAATGTGCCGCTGCTTTCTCCTTCCCTCACTCTGCAAGAGAATACCAATACTTTATTTCATATAGAGGTGTAGGATGGCATCCTTTGCAAATGCTACGTGTGGCCTTTTTCTTACACCCCTTAGTAATATGGCCTTTTCTTAGACATCCGAAACACAGTTGGTTATCAAGTACAATTTTTTTATTTTCTTCTGGGGACTTCTCCTTCAATTGTTGGCACTTGTGTATGTAGTGGTTCTCTCCACAGAGCATACACTTGAAGGTCTGAAGATTTGTCAGTTCTGTCTCTCTACTGATCCCAGTAGTGACTTTGAACTTGCACTCGTAAGTGTCTAGACCTTTAGCTGCTGTGTTGGTTGCAAAGCAAGTTGCTCTTGCGCGTCTTATCTCTCTTGCAGGCCTTTCTTCCAAGGAATTTAAGAAGTAAGATGCTGTTACTGGATTACATGCTATTCGTGCTTCCTTATTGACAAACTCAGAGAACTCTTTACAACTTGGGAAGTGCTTACCTAGATCTAACCGTTTAGTCACATAGCGATTCCATTTAGAATCCACTTCTTCAGTTAGCTTAGTTTGCATCCTGTGATTTTCTAGATAGTCATTCAGTACTTCTAGTCTTTGAACATGTGGGATGGCATTGCTGCATGTTTGCAGGCAGTCACCATACTCTTGGAGTCGGATGTGTTCTTTACAACCTATTTTAGGCCAGTTATTCAATTTCTCTCTAAAAGCTCTTTGTAGTAAGAAAGCATGACCATATCTTGCATTTAATTTTTCCCAAGGTTGCTTGTAGGCGTCTTCTTCTTTCCTTTAGAAGTTACCTTTAATAATTTTCTTTGCTTCCTCTCAAACATATCTCCGAGGAGTCAGTTTCTTCACTTGGTACAGATTTTAACCTAAGACTACTCTGATTCATATCCTCTTCATGTACTCTGAGCCTGTCTTCTATAATCTTAACTTATTTCTGCCTTTCTAGGCTTTTCATTTCAGCTACCATTTCGGCTATCCGTAGATGCTGCGCCTCAATGGCAGATTCCATCTCAAGTTGTTCAGCTAATTCCTTTCTTGTGGCTGAAGTACTTGAGGACTCTGATATGCAGCTGGCACTTTTGCTAGCGAAGGAAGGTCCACTTGAGATTGTGGTTCCACCTAAGGTTTTAGCATAGTCTCTCATAAAAATCTCGTTCATTCTACTTCTTGCTTTAATTTAATCATAGTTAGCCGCAGATGATAATTCTCTCAAGAGCTTTACTAAATCTTTAGTGACTGAAGTACATGTGTCCATGTTCCTTACAATATGACCGCAGGTTGACATATGCTTACAGATGAAAGCAGGTTGACATATGCTGCCATAAGCTCTGATTCAGATTCTTCTACAGTCTCTACCATATCACTCAAGTTCCTTTTTATACTTTCTTGCTTTAGCTTTCTACGAATGTCTTTAATGTATGATTTCCACCTTTCATACATTCGGGCAAACTTTTTTCTTTTAATGCTGCTTCTTGCTCCAAATTTTCCAGCATCTTTGGGTCGGTTTTCTGGCACGTGGTGAAAGTCTTAGTTCATTTGCTTGGGCTATATTTGTTTGCGGCAAGACTAATGCTGCACCAGACTCTTCTACCTCAGACAGGGTCCCTTGCTCTTCAACTTCTACCCTATCTATCTTTGTATCCTCTAACAGTGGCATGGTAATACTGGGCTCAGACATTTTACTTTAAATGCTATAACAAAATTACGAAATAAATGCAATACTGACAAATGCAGAAATAAATGACTTTCACTTTAAATGCAATAGCAATACATGCAGGCAATAAATGTCTTTCACTTTAAATACTTTAGAGTCCATATACTACAAACTGTCCTTTGTTTCACTTTAAAGTATTTTTTTTCTGAACATAAAAATGTCTCTTTATGCCAAAACCTATGCACAATGATAAGTAATACAAGGAAAGCTCTGACCTTATTCTGAAGAGCAGGAACAAATATCAGTGCTAAAGGAGATGTGTCTTTTCTTGATGTGATGCGATGCTTGCGCTGACTTGTGATGCTCTGTGCTGACTTGCGTAGAGCTGGCTTGGATATGCTGCTTGCAATGTTCTGTGCTGACTTGCGATGCTTTTTGCTGACTTGCGATGCGCTGGCTTGGATACGCTGCTGCAGGTTTTAGACCCAGTGGCAGGAAATTAGCTGGCTGCAGTACATGGCCTCTTCGTGGGTAGCGATGCGGGTACTCTAGCTCTGGACTCTGGACTCCCACCATGCATCTCTTTCTCTTTCTAGGGATTGCAGGAGGGTTGGCGTAGTTCTCTGACTATCTTGCCTTTGCTGTTCTGCTACTTTAAGAGGTCGGCTGCAGTTTGACTAATACACACATTGTATGGCCTCCACTGAGGTGTCTTTGCTCACTCAGGGAACAGTTGCTGCACGGCTGTATATGCTGGCACTCCGCTGCTCTAATGTGCCCTTTATTTTGCAAGTTGAGGAGCGCTATCACTTTTCCCTCTGAGGGTAATAGTTCCAATGTGGCAAGCTCAGCACAATGAAGTGCCTTTTGATATCTCTAACTTTTTAGTCCAACCAGACTATTACTCTGCTTTAATTCATCTAGCGCCGTTTTATGGAAATAGTAGGCTTAAAGAACACACCAAATGCTCAAGATAACTTCTTTATTAACGTCAACTTTTCTTCATATATAACACTGCCACCTCCGCAGCAGATAGTCCATGTACAAAACACATGTTAATTATCACAAGTAAAGTATCACAAAATGGTGGTTCAACTGTTTAATATTGTTATTCAACATAAAAAGGTGGATTTATTTCTCTCTTCAGTATCTTTACTCTCACCTCAAGTTATTTAAGCACTTTATGATCTCTCTGAGAGGTATATCTGAGGTTTAACCAATAGTTCTACTTGCTCAACTTGGTTTGCAGTTTGCTCTATACAATTGCTTTGAGCAGTTTGTTCTACGGTATATAATTGCAGATTGGTCTGGTATGAGCAGTTCGCAGATTTGATGCTTTTATGAAATTTGGTCGCAATTTGGTGGAACTGTAAGCAATCACACACAACTGGTCCAGTATACAGCTCTAACCACAATACTAACAATAGGAACATATCATAACTGTTCTAAATACCTATTTTGGCCTCTTTGCCTTCATAAAACTCAGCTCTTAGTGGAGTGAATGTCTGTTCAGCTCCTCTCCTGGTGTATACAGAGGATATTCAGCTAGGAGATTTCCCACACAGGCTCGGTGTGGGACTGGCTGTGATTGGTCAAGACATAATTGAGCTTACCTTACATTCATTTTACTGAATATGACAAGCATATTATCTTTTCTTCTTCTGTGAACACAATATATAACTGTTACATTGACATCCAAAACATGAAGTCACAGTAAATATCTCTGCTTTTGTCTTTAACATATAAACATAGGAACTTTATTGAGGTTATTGGCAGGTCTAGCTGTACAAACATATAAGCCGTATTAGCAACCTAGGACAGGTCTTAGCTAGCCAGCTACATGTGGTGTGTTTTTAAACATGTTGTATGCTAACACATTAAAAATTTGTTTGCCCATAGCTATGTATGTCACACAGAAATAAATGTATAGAACCGCGGCACTCACGTAGCATTAGTTTCTTCTTTTATTTCTCCCAAGACGCGACGTTTCGACTTAACACAAGTCTTTTTCAAGCATGCTTGAAAAAGACGGCCATATGAAAATGCCAAAACTTTTAAAATATAAAAGTATTGTGAACAGCATAACAGAAAAATGAATCAAAATGGCTGAATTGCTGTTTTTTGGTTGCCTTTGTCTCCCTCAGAAAATTAAATTAAACGTGATCAAAACAGTCATACATACCCCAAAATAGTATTGATAAGAACTACAGATACTGAGAAAGATGGAAACCACTTACTTCTTTATTGACAGTGTTTGGTATACTATGTTATTTTCATTAAAGGAGCCTTTAAATGTCTGCTTGTAAATGAGGAAATAATGTTCTATAATATCCCCTGGTTTCTTTCAAGAGATTTAAGCTGTGTTTAGAATAAATAACTTATTTCCATTCATCAGTACAATTGAGCTGCTAAGCCTATTCCCTAAAGGGTACTGAACTAAAAGTGGCAGCAGCTAATCTCCTTCATTCTCAATGATCTCACCACCTTCATAATTGTATATATGTCCATTTCTTTAGCACAGGCTTCCAAACAAGAGCAGTACTAAAGATCCCATATTCCTTTTTCTTCATTTCCAACTGTGTTTAGATTTGATTACTTCGACAGTTCTCTAAAGAGAACTACCACTCTTGTAGATAAAAAACAAATGAAAAACCCTGAAAGTGCACTGGAGATGATTATAGTCATTCAGGCCTGAAACATTACTTATTATTATAAATCAGCTACAAGTCGCCCCTCTCTCTCTCAAAGTTACCCTTTGCATTGTACAGAAAACTCTAGGATTGGATCCTGTTTATTGACACATTTAGAGGAAAAGTCCCAAAGTCATTATCTGTAGGTTATCTAATAGTAGTAGAGAAGGGAAGCTTGGAGCTTTTATTCATGTGGCATAATGTAATATATACTCTTATTAGCTTCCAGATTTGCTAATAAATGGGAAAAGATGAATTAAACATATTCGTACCCAGATTCAGCCCAGACAAACAGGCCTAGACAGTGACAGCGATAGCTAATTTATTTGCATTTATATATAAATATAGATAATATAGTATTTCATCTATCTAGGACACACACAGACATTCATAATGTTCAACCAAATGGCAGGGAAATTGCAATGCCCCTAACTTATTTAACCCCTTAACTACAATGCCTAGTGGCATTGTGGCATTCAGGCCACAGGATATTTTTCATTTTGGCATTGCTACAGAACATACTTAGACCCATAACTTTTTTCATTTTTCTGGTGACGTAGCTAGGGTTTTAAAAACTTCATTAAGAATATCAGCTTTGTCCTACTGTAAAATGTATTGCCGCTGAGGCCTTTCCAAAGTTTCAGCAAATATCTCGAGACTTACTTTATTTCGGCTCTATCATGTGTCTTTGTTTATTCACATAAATTACCTGAACTTGACCCGAACTCGAACCCCATAGAAGTCAATTGGCAAGTTTGGTGCTGTAAAATGGCTATAAAATAGTCATAGTAAGTGCTAGAGGACTGCAAAAGGAAGCAGAATGGGAGTAAGAGCAGGACAATTGCCCTGCTATCAAAAGTGCAAACTGCACTGGAGTATAACATTGGCTGTGGACAGGTGGATTCACCTGTCCGTGATTACTAGGGATGATGCCCAACTACTCACTATGTCTGAGGATGAGGAGGTGGTAGTACCACTGCAGCACATCTCTGATGATGACTAAACACAGGTGTCAACTGCTGCTGCTTTCTGCAGTGAGCAGACCTGTTAAGAGGGCAGGGATGAGGAGTGGGTGGAAGATGATGTGAAGGATGATGAGGTCCTAGACCCCAACATAGAATCAAGGTGATCTGAGTGACATGATGTTCGAAGGAAGAGGTGAGGGTCACGCATCGCCAGCCGCACAGCAAAAGAGGGAGCAAGGTGCAAAACCACAGCAGCTGGCCGAGCCAGTACCGCGGTTAATGCCTACCTCGTGGAGGGACAGAGCACACAAAAGCTAGTTCAAAGTAGTTCCCTGACATGGCAGTTCTTCAGGCAATGTGCTGATGACAAGACATGGGTGGTTTGCACGCTGTGCAGTCAGCCCCTGAAGGGAGGCATAAATGTTCTAAACCTGAGCACCACCTGCATGATCAGGCAGCACGATCTTCAATGGAGTAGACACTTAAAGACCAAAAAATCTGAGGTTCCTCCTGCCCCCTCTTCTTCCTCCCCCTCTGGAGCGACACCACCAGCAGTGTCACTGAGCATCTGCACACTGTCTTATGGAAGCATTCAGCTGTCTATCCCCCAAACACTGGAGAGAAAGAGGAAGTACTCCCTTATCCACCCACAAGCCCTGGCCCTGAATGGCAGCATTTCAAAATTCCTGGCCTTCCATCTGGTGGAGGCGGACTCTTAAAAACCTGATGGCGGTGGCTGTCCCACAGTACATGGTTCCCAGATGCCACTACTTTTCCAGGCGGAAATCAGGTGTGCGCTGCACAACACCATCAGTGGTAAGGTCCACATAACCACTGATATTAGGACCAGTAAGCACAGGCAGGGACATTATATCTCCCTAAATGCCCACTGTAAATGTCGTGGCAGTTGGCCCTGAGGCAGAAAGCAGTTTGGCGCATGTCCTACCACCACCGAGAATTGCTGAAAGTGTCTCGGTGCCTCCTCTTGCCTCCTCCCCCTACTCCCCCTACTCCACTTTCTCCCATACCACCTACTCATTCTCCTCTACCGCCTCCTCATCCAGTCAATGTAATACCTGCACCACCAACTTCAGCACAGCCAGGGAGAAATGACAGCAGGCTTTTTGGGGCACAATCCCCACACCGCGCAGGAGCTGTGGACAGGCATCGGAGAACAGACCGATGAGTGGTTGGTGCCGCTGAGCCTGGTCTGGTGGTGTGTGATAACAGGCAAAATCTCGTAGCAGCTCTTAGCCTAGCCGATTTGACGCACATCCCTTGCCTGGTACATGTGCTGAATTTGATGGTGCAGAGGTTCCTGAAAAATTACCCTGAGACTTCAGAACTGCTTGAGCGTGCTGTCTCTGCAAGCTATCGCCTGGCTATCAGGCGATAGTGGAGTTTCAGCTACAGCACGCATGGGTGATTAGCTCTGCAGAAGAGCTTCACTTCACCACAAAAGAGTGGGCCGTCATGCAGGATGTGTGTGCCATGTTGCGTTTTTTCGAGTACTCCACAATCATAGCCAGCGCTGATGATGCCATCAGTATTACTATTCTGCTTCTATGCCTCCTTGAAAAAATGCTTCAGGTGATATTGGATGAGGTGGTGGCAAAGGAGGAAGAGGAGGAGGAACAGAGATCATTTCCATGCTTATCAGGCCTGTCATCCACATGTGGCTTGAAGGGTGAGTTCCTGCACCAACAGCGGCCAGGTACACAACTTTTATGTAACTTCCTGTTACTGTATACGAAAAAACTGAACCAATATCTTAAAAATCTTAAAAATGCCATGATATGCTGACCGGAAGTGATGTCAGACTGGAACCGGAAGTCCTGGGAATACCAGCAGAATGCCGAGATTGCGTTTTACACGTGCATTGCAATGAACCACGCTGTGGCGCTCTCTGGTCTTGTCCACAGCCTCCAGTAAGTGAATTGTTTTTGTACTTTTTATAAATTTTTATACATGTTTGCACATAATCTGTTTAGGACAATTGAGATCTAGGGGTACTAACGAAGGGGAGGTTACTCCTGCTCATAGTTACACCCATAGGTGGGGTTATCACTGTTATTTAAGAGCACTGGATCAGTATGTATTGTATGCTTGAAAAAGACTTGTGTTAAGTCGAAACGTCGCATCTTGGGAGAAATAAAGAAGACTTTACAGCTAGGTGAGTGCCGCGGTTTCTTATATACATATTACTGCATGAACAGGGATCAGACCAGGATCCAACATCGCGGGCACCGCCAAATGAGATATTACAAGACATGAAGTCAAGGTAGTGCTGCCCCATACTCTTATATTGAACAGATACACAACTAGCCAGTCAGAATGAGGAGGTTGATGAGGAACCGTGTTCACAGCAGGGTAACACCAAAGGCAGCTCACGGGCAGGGGCGTAACTACCGGGGAAGCGGCTGCTTCGGGGCCCGGGCTGACAAGGGGCCCGGCGCCCGGCAGCACGTGTCCACTCTCCTCTGCTTCCCTGCCCCCGGTAATCAGCTGTTTGGGCGCTGCGCAGCAGCAGGCTATCTGCCGAGACTGTGCGCTGCGCCTGCGCTCCGTTAGACTGTCCACTGTGACTGTGCCAGCGGGGCCCCCCGCCCCCCCCTTTCAGTACAGTTTGGCCCGGGCCCCCCCCCCTTTCACAGTTCCCCCTCCCCTCCCCTCCCCTTTCACAGTTTGGCCCGTGCTGTCACAGGAGGCGGTGCTGTTGAACGGCCTGCTGCAGCCTATCAGAGAGGCTGGCGGCGCGATGACGTCATTGCGCAGGCGGCGCGATGATGTCATCGCGCCGCTAAGCTGCACAAGCCATCTGAACAGCGGACGTGGTGGACCGTGGGGTGTAAGAGCACAGTCACAGTGAGTGTGAGTCTGTGTCTGTGAGTCTGTGACCACATTATTTTTGGTTGGGCTGCCTGGGGGAAATCGGATTAATAATTTGAATGTGCATTAGCTACTGGCACCGGGGGATTGGGAGGAAATCAATAATTCAGACTAATGGACTATTGGGGGGATGCATTGGCTACTGGCAGTCTGGCACATTATGGGGGTGTTATATGGCTGGGTGGCTACTGGCACATTATGGGGGGTATATGGCTGGGTGGCTACTGGCACATTATGGGGGGAGGATGCATTGGCTACTGGCAGTCTGGCACATTATGGGGGTGTTATATGGCTGGGTGGCTACTGGCACATTATGGGGGGTTATATGGCTGGGTGGCTACTGGCACATTATGGGGGAGGATGCATTGGCTACTGGCAGTCTGGCACATTATGGGGGGGTGTTATATGGCTGGGTGGCTACTGGCACATTATGGGGGGTTATATGGCTGGGTGGCTACTGGCACATTATGGGGGGGGGAGGATGCATTGGCTACTGGCAGTCTGGCACATTATGGGGGGGTGTTATATGGCGGGGGGGGGGGCCCATAACAAAATTTGCTGTGGGGCCCAGTCATTTCTAGCTACGCCCCTGCTCACGGGTATTACTGGAGCGTGGCTGGGGGGGGGGATACAGAGGACACAGACAATACACCTCCCACCAAGGACAGCTCCAAGGACAATGTGCCGTCCTTAATTCCATCACTACAGCATGATCGTAAGATGTGTGAATACAAAAGCATGCTGTTAGATGTACTACAAGGAGGAATAAGTCGCCAATGCAGCTAGGACACCAACACCACCTCAGAAAGGGTTCACATGGCCGAAATGTGGAAAACCTTTGTCAGCAGGCCACAACATCCAGCACCACCATCTGATACGGATTGTATTAGCAGGAGGCAGCATTTCAGCAACATGGCGGAACAGTACATGTGCACATGTCTGCACAAACTGACTGATACTCCAGTGCAGTTTGTGCGTTCTGTTTGCCACCCCCCCCCCCAAAAAAAAAAAACAAAAAAACTCAACCTCCTACACCCCTCTTGGACCTCCTGATTCTATATATTTTTTTTTTTTTATATTCTGTTAAATCATTTCCCTATCCACATTTGATAGCAGGGCAATTGTCCTGCTCTTACTCCCATTTTGCTTCCTTTTGCAGTTCTCTAGCACTTACTATGACTATTTTATAGCCATTTTACAGCACCAAAGTTGCCAATTGACTTCTATGGGGTTCGAGTTTGGGTCAAGTTCAGGTACCCGAATCAAACTTTGAACTAAAGTTCGGACATACCTTTCGAACCCGAACATGCATGGGTTCGCTTATCCCAGCTCTGGTAAGACTGTTCCGTTTCTTTATGCCGGCTTAACAGGATAAATATTCAAATTCAGTGGGACGCCACTGAGTGTGAATAGTAGCGGGACGCCGCTATATATGTTTCAAGTCACAGAACTTTTATACCAGTCAGAAAAGCTATCACTTTTTGCCACTTCAAGAGATTGGTGATTTTAGGAGACTATTGGTGCTACACTATTATTGTTGCTATTCATTATCGCTGCTATTTATTGGTGTTTCATTGCTGCTATATATATATCCTTATAGACAGATTTTATTTTTATTATTTTATTATTCCATTTCTGCCAACTATTAAATTGTGTGCCCAGTTACCTTCGAGTGTGCCCGGTTTCTTACAATTATTCAATTATCTTTCAGTAGCAGGGTGAAGCTACTTAACTGAGGGCACCTAGGTTGGTGAATCTATAGTCCAGTGCATCTTAATCATTGTATCAATATATTCGATATTCGTTATCTTCGTTATATTCTAGCAATACAACTCTTAGGAACGCAGTTCTAAGTTGAATTCGCAATGCGAGTATATGTTCGCATTGCGCTCCGAAATGAAAGGTAAAAACCGTGGATTTATTCACGCGTGGTGCAGCAATGTTTCGGCTCAATCTCTGAGCGTGAGCCTTTCTCAAGCAATGTGAACAGGACTCAAACAAACATTATATAGCCAAAGTGCAATTACATCATGTTGTCACATGATCACAACAATTGATACCACATGTGTGTAATAAACAAAGTGAAAAGCAACAAATCACATCATTATTATGTGCATTACATAGTCTGAATAAAGTGCAAATACATTCAAACACACTGTTTAACTTATTATAGCAATACATTGTTATATAAAGTGCTAATGTGAGAACAAAGTGCTTATGTGCAGATGAAGCGTGTTATCCATATGGAAGCTAGGTACAAACACTCACTGGTCTAACATACGCTAATGTCGCCATGAATGGGGATCGCAGTATCACTCCACAAACTGCGCATGCTCAGAGGTGTGTGTATACAACACACCAACTGAGAAGGGGTGGAGATCGGGTCAATATTCTACAGAAGAAAGAATTAGAGTCTTTAGATTGGTTACCTTAAGGCCTCGGGGCCTCAATATTAATTATAAGATGGGACATATATTGAGATAGGGGTTTGCCCTTGCTTTTCTTGCGGGTTCGGTCTCAGGTGAAACGGTGATGTGGGTTGATATTTAAGTGCATGTATGATTGCTTAATCAGTATGATCAAACCAAATTGCGTATGCAATTTATGGGTGACATGGTGTCATGACACCCCTTAATGGTATACGTTTCAGTTACATGATGATGCTATTCTTACCTGGTAACAGATGCTCCAATGGTGCAGTCTGGTGGGATCCTTGTGAAGTTGATTGATGATCTCATTAGATGAAGAGACCCAGGACCGCGTGAGGACACCTTCAAGAAGAACGAGAGAGGTCAGTTAGTTCATTTGGTGAGCAGCCATCACTGAACATCCTCACCCTATCCATCTGCACCAGCTATTTCTGCTATGGAGAATCTCATCCAACAACTCCTTACTGCTGCCCAAGCACCTGGGGTGAAGACTGGCTCAGTTTTATTCAGGAGCGGCAGGATCAACAGGAAGATCTGTCTTCTATTAATCCGGTCTGCACTGCCTCATCTGTCTGGAGCGCAGAGCCAGAACCAGATGCCGACGTCACTCGCAAACACCGTCAGAGGGATCCTCCTTCTTTCCCTCGGTCAGTAACCAAGAGGATCAGAAGAGAAAGAAGGACCTATACACCTCCTCAATCTCCTCCAACCTGCAAGATTAATACTGCTGCACAGCGGGTATCTAGGAGCCAAGAGCGCAGGCAGCACAAAGCGCATCACCAAGAAGCAACTATCCCAACTGACAAAAGAATTCCTGCTGCGTCATCCCTGGACACTAAAAATGCCGGAGTAGGTGAGTCTGCTGATCCCATTGTAAGTGCCAGCGATCCAATTCCAGTGAGCAAACAAGGTTTCAATTGATAAATTAATTTATTTCCTCTTTACTAGCTAAGGAGAATCCGGTCAGGCCTGCCTCAGTGTGGTCATCTCCTGACAGGGATTCTGATGAGCCTCCTTTGTTGACCCCTAATTTTCTTGCTGACCCATCTCATCCTATGGTACCATCTGTTGAATCTGGCAGTGGTATTAAGGAGACTTCCTTTAAGGAGTCCTTACCTTGCCAGATTTCGCCTCTGTGGTTCCATCTCAGCATGCAAATCAAAGAACGTATTTGGAGGAAAGAGGATAAGGATAAAAGAAAGGATCTGCAAAGGAGTTTCTTGAATTGGCTTCAAGGTTCCTGCATTTATTTGGCGGTTTCAGGTGAAAAGCAGCCACATTTTTGCAGCGGGCTTTTCCATCATTTGGACGCTATTTTAGAAGCCTATAGGAATTTCGGTGGTATGGTGTGGGTTCATTATGATGAATCCTTTCGCCAAAAAATGGCCGTTTACTCCAACTTGCATTGGGGAACAAAGGACGTGGGCCTCTGGCTCAATTTAATGCTTCCACAACGTACTACTCTTTTTCGTTCCCAAAGCTAAAAACGCGACATGTGTTTTGCCTTTAATGAATCCACTTGTCGCTGGCAGAATAATTGCAAATACCGCCACGAGTGCAGTTTCTGCTGCGGAAACCATGCTGCCACCAAGTGCTTCAAGAAGCATGGCATTAGTTCCAAAGACACATTAGGAGCGGTGACTCCGTTGAAGCTGCAAAAGCTGTTGGATCATTTAAAAGCTTACCCAGACAGGGAGAATGCCCGTCTGTTAGCTGAAGGTTTTTCTTTGGTTTTTTTTCGTTCCTTCCTTTTCAGGTTCCGGTTGTATTGTTATAAAAAAAATGCTATATCTGTTCTGTTGAATCCACTGGTTGTGCAAAAAGTATTTGATAAAGAGGTAATTGAGAACCGTGTGGTGGGTCCATTCTTATCTCCTCCTTTCAAGAATTTTCGGATTTCTCCGTTAGGATTAGTACTAAAACATGAACCTAACACTTTCCGTCTCATCCATAATCTATCATTTCCTAAGAAGAATTCGTTAAACTATATGATAGATAAGGATCAGACGCTTGTTCATTATGCTTCATTTGAGACGGCTTTACATTTACTCCGGAAAGCAGGTAAGAATGCCTTATTGGCCAAGGCTGATATAAAATTGGCCTTTAGGTTACTCCCTATGAATCCTATAGGTTACAATTAATTAGGTTTCATGTTTGACGGAAAATTCTACTATGATAAGGCTCTCCCCATTGTGTTCGCTTTATCATGACGTTATTTTGAGGCTTTTCATCATTTCTCCATTGGATGGTGGAACAGTCTTATGGTGGAGGTTATGTCCTACACTATTTAGACGATTTTCTATTCATTGGATCGGATGGCACTTGTGATTGTATTATTCTCTTGGATACTTTTTTCTGATTGGCTGACTATTTTAATATCCCACTGGCTATAGAAAAAACGATTTATCCTATTACATCCTATTAGGTGTATTACATTTCTAGGTATTTTCATCGATTCTGAAAACATGCTTTTCAGAATTCCAGATGAAAAAATTATTGAAGTTAAAATTAAATTGAACAATATTTTGAAAGCTAAAAAGGAAGTTTCAGTCTATGTTGGGATCCCTAAATTTTATTACGAAGGTTATTCCCATGGGAAAAAATTTTTTCTAAAAGAATGTACAGTGCCACTGCTGGGTTAAAGTTACCACATCAGCATGTCAGGATAGACAATCAAATACGTGAGGATATTCGGATTTGGTTGTTGTTTCTTGGCAATTTCAATTGCAAGATACATTTATTGATACCGATTCTTTACAGTTATATTCCGATGCCGCTGGGTCTATCGGATATGGAGTTTTTTTCAATAATTATTGGTCAGCTGAAAAATGGCCAATTGAATGGTATCAAATCCCGATTATAAAGAACATTAATTTCCTTGAGTTATTCCCAGTCTTAGTGGCACTTTCCATTTGGAAAGAATATTTCAAGGATAAGCGCATATTGTTATTCTCTGATAATATGTGTGTTGTTTTATCCATTAATTATTTATCTGCCAAATCCAAGGAAATGCTCACAATTCTCAGAAAAATAGTCCTTAATTGTTTAGAGAACAATATTTGGTTGAGAGCAAAATTTATTGAAGGGAAGACCAACCTGATAGCGGATACTTTGTCCCTACAGAATTTCTTAGCTTTTCGTCAGTTAGTTCCGCATGCAGAGTCGGATAGAATCCCTTGTCCAGACAGTCTATGGAAATTGATTTGAGAATTATCGGAGGTCTTCTATCAAATTCCATCGCATCGTCTACATGGGCCTCTTATTCGGCAGCATGGTCCAAATGGCGGCAATTTTGCTTGGTCAATAATTTTAAGGAAAATAATAGTGACTTAACATCTTTATTTATGTTTTTCCAGCAATTAATTAAGGAGAGAAAAAGTGCCGATTGCATACAAAAGATTATATCGGGCATTTCTTTTTTTTCAAAAAGTATTTGGTGTACCTCCTTTTTCTTCTGCCTTTTTAGTAAAGCAGTTGATTAAAGGAGATAGAAGGACATTAGTATCTGTCATTGTCTAAAACTAAGCCTTTATCTATATCCAACCTTAAAAAATTTATAGTTTACCTGCCAGCTATTTGTTCTTCACCTTACGAGGTCTCCCTTTTTAACCACCTGCCGACCGCCTAAGGCGGCAGGCTTGCTCCTCTTTGACGCGGCGGCGCGTCATCTCGATGCAAATGAAAAAATCTGTGCCATTCATTTATTTCAGCCCAGAGGCTGAACGGAAAAAAAAAATCTCATTACCCGTATGCTTAATATAAGGAGAATAGCAGAAACTCCTAATGCTGGCCATATGTGTGATGATTGCGGAGACCCTCAAATGCCAGGGCAGTACAAACACCCCCAGAAATATCTCTGTAAACTGACAACTTTGTATAAAAAAATTTAAAAAACTCATTGCCCTACTTCTCCTGAGTACGGCGATACCACATGAGTGACACTTTTTTGCAGCCAAGATGCGCAAAGGGGCCCAAATTCCAATGAGTACCTTTAGGATTTCACAGGGCATTTTTACGCATTTGGATTCTCACGCTTTAGGACTCCTAAAATGCCAGGGCAGTATAAATACCCCACAAGTGACCCCATTTTAGAAAGAAGACACCCCAAGGTATTCCGTGAGGGGTATGGTGAGTTCATGTAAAATTTTATTTTTTGTCACAAGTTAGTGGAATATGAGACTTTGCAAAAAAATAAAAATAATAAAAAGAATATCAATTTCCGCTAACTTGTGCCAATTTTTTTTTTTTCTGTGAACTCGCCATGCCCCTCGCGGAATGCCTTGGGGTGTCTTCTTTCCAAAATGGGGTCACTTGTGGGGTATGTGGGGTATTTATACTGCCCTGACAGTATTGATAACATATTACACCGTGGCCAATAATTTATCCAATAACTAACTAGTGTTAGTTTGAGAAAGGCTCAGGAATTGAGGCGAAACATTGCTGCACCACAGGTGAAAAAATCCACAGTTTTTAGCTTTAATTTCGGAGTGCTGCTCTTTTTCCTTGTGTGTATATATATACATATATATATATATATATATATATATATACACACATACATACATACAATATATGCACTTCCCTCTACACCAACCAAGAGAGTGTTTTTCTTATATCAGTATAAACTAGGGATGTCCCGATACCGATACCAGTAACTTTGTCAGGACTGATACCGGCATTTGCATGAGTACTTATGAGTATTTATGTAAACCTAATCTATGTAAAAGTAGCCTGAATTTACTAACTATTGCGGCGCAGTCTCCCTCAGTTCCTCCATGCGCCTCATTCATAAAGTAGGCGGAGCAGGAGGCGGGACAGTAGGCGCATGGAGGACTGAGCGCTCAAGCTATTAGAGACTGCACTGCAATAGTTAGTAAGTTCGAGCTACTTTTACATAGATTAGGTTTACATAAATACTGTATAGGAGCTGCAAGGCCAGTGTATTAGAGTCACACTGCACCCCATGACAGGGTCACCCACAGATCCCCCTTGACAGGGTCACCCACAGATCCCCCTTGACAGGGTCACCCACGGATCACCCCATAGCAGCGTCACCCACAGATCCCCCATGACAGGGTCACCCACAGATCACCCCATAGCAGCTTCACCCACAGATCACCCCATAGCAGCATCACCCACAGATCATCCCATAGCAGCGTCACCCACAGATCACCCCATAGCAGCGTCACCCACAGATCCCCCATGACAGGGTCCCCCACAGATCCCCCATGACAGGGTCACCCACAGATCCCCCATGACAGGGTCACCCACAGATCCTCCATGACAGGGTCACCCACAGATTGTCCATGACAGGGTCACCCACAGATCCCCCATGACAGGGTCACCCACAGATCCCCCATGACAGGGTCACCAACAGATCCACCATGACAGGGTCACCCACAGATCCCTCATGACATCGTCACCCGCAGATCATCCCATAGCGGCGTCACCCACAGATCACCCCATAGCGGCGTCACCCACAGATCACCCCATAGCGGCGTCACCCACAGATCCCCCTGCAGGCACATTGGTTGGGAAACACTGTTATAAGCCCATTTATTAATTTATTAACCCTTGTATAAAGGAAAAGTAAAGCCATTGTCCATAGCAACCACATTCCAGCTTTAATTTTTTTCATTGCTATCAGCAACTGCGACGCTGTTTCTTTATACAAGGTTTGAAAAATCTGCCCTATGTTATAATTGGTATCGGTAATTGGTATCGTTCAGTACTTAGATATAAGTATCGGTACTCCCACATGTGTCTTGCGGTGCACCAGCACAAGCTGCCACCAAGTCCATCAATCCATCAATACTAGTTTTTTTTTGCTATATCCTACAGCAGGGGCTTGGCTGTGCTTATTGTCACCCCTAGAAACTCAGGATAGAAATTTCTATATTTTATTGAGGGGTTAAATTCAATTGCCAAAATAGCAATCCACTAAATCTGGTGTTCCAGCTGTAACTAGCCAAGTGTAATACTGTCTGCTGTCTGGCAAAGGATAGATTTTTTTCTGTGGTGAACTTCATTCGCACCTGGGCAATGGCAGAAGGTGCCAGGCGAGTGCTGGCATTCACCGTGGGATCGGACTTGGTTACACGGTCTGTGACTTGTAGCGCTCTGGGGCGAAGGGGCTTGGGCACTAATGGTAGAATGATCATGGCTAGGTTCGTTACCTGCAAAAGCTACGTCTGTGTGTCTGCATTTACATTTTGTCCTATACTCCATTCACTACCAGAGCTGCGTTCATGCTTCTGTTGTATCACGTTAATACTCTACTCACTTTAGATTGCATTCATACGGCTGCTTTATATCATGCTCTTCATGCTCACACTCAGAGCTGCGCCCATACCATGTGTTGGGCACTACTCACATCCAGAGCTGCAGTCACCCACCTGTTCTTACATTATGCCTTATACACTGCTTCTACTTATAGCTACATTTTCCTTTTATTTTGACATCATGGTTAGCCAGTAATTTCACTAGGGCAGTCAGCACACCTCTCTGACACTGCTCTCCCGATAAACATAATAGCTGCGTTCTTTTCAGGCTTGCTTATTTCCTCGTTGGTTTGTTACAATCCGAAGGCCTACTTCTACTTTTTCTGTTCATTTAAAAAAAAAAAAAAAAAAATTTAAAATTAAAAAAAATATATATATATATATAGATATAAAAAAAAATAATTTTTATTTTTATTTTTGGTGTTTCAGTCCTGGTTTGCGGTTACTTTGACCGGTCCGCTTTACTTATGGTTCATATTCACTCAGATTGGTCCCTTGCCCCAGTTAACCAAATAGCTTTTCAGCGGTCAGTGGCCCAATTGGAGTATGTTTCCTACTATGTTTTTACAAATCCTTTATTTGTCAAGATAAGGGTCCTCTCTTAGCGGATTGTTAGGCCTCTGGCTCTTCGTTGTCTCCCATCTGTTCAAATTCACGGATGGTTAAAGTTTTTTTTATGCACGTGGTTCGCTTCACTAATGTCTATGCATATCCCATCGGGTCTGGCTCACATTTAATTACTTATCGTCACTGTAAAGTCATTCAGTTCAGTCTCTTGGCTTCGAGGGGTCTCATGGCTTCGGGGGGCCCGATGATCGCTTCGGCCTCATGGCTCCGGGTGGCCCTTTGACCGTCCTTCATGTTGTTCGTTAGGGGTACCATATGGTGGTAGGCTGTTTAGCGTCTTAGGTTCCCTGTCAGAGGGGTTCATGGTTACGCGAGTTCACAAGTCATACTGGTGCTGCTTAAGTGCTTTATAAAAAAAATAAAAATAATAATAAATCTGCCATTAGTCTCGCATGTATGGCTCCGCCATTAGTCTCCCACGCATGACTTCTCCGTTTATGTTTTACTCACATGACTCCGCCATTAGAGTCTCACGCATGACTTCTCAGATTTAGAGTTACACATATGACTCTGCCATTTAAGTCTCTCGTGCATGGCTTCTCCAAATAAGTGTTACACATATGACTCCGCCATTATAGTCTCTCAAGCAATGCTTCTCCGATTAAGTGTCCGCCATTAGAGTCCCTCACGCATGGCTTCTCTGATTTAGTGTTTGACATATGACTTCGCCCTTAGAGTCTCTCATGCATCACACCGCCATTAGTCTCTCACGCATGGCCTCTCCGTTTTATGTTTTACACACATGACTCCGCCGTTATAGTCTCTCATGCAATGCTTCTACAATTAAGTGTTACACATATGACTCCGCCATCAGTCTCTCACGCATGGCTTCTCCGATTAAGTGTCCGCCGTTAAAGTCTCTCACTCATGGCTTCTCTGATTTAGTGTTACACATATGACTTCGCCATTAGAGTCTCTCACGCATGAATTCTCCGTTTGTTTTACACACATGACTCCGCCATTAGAGTCTCTCACGCATGGCTTCTCCAATTAAGTGTCCGCCATTAGAGTCTCTCACGCATGGCTTCTCCGATTTAGTGTTACACATATGACTCCGCCATTAGAGTCTCTCACGCATGGCACTGCCATTAGAGTCTCTCACGCATGGCACTGCCATTAGAGTCTCTCACGCATGGCACTGCCATTAGAGTCTCTCACGCATGGCTTCTCCGATTTAGTGTTACACATATGACTCCGCCATTAGAGTCTCTCACGCATGGCACTGCCATTAGAGTCTCTCACGCATGGCACTGCCATTAGAGTCTCTCACGCATGGCTTCTCCAATTAAGTGTCCGCCATTAGAGTCTCTCACGCATGGCTTCTTCGATTTAGTGTTACACATATGACTCCGCCATTAGAGTCTCTCACGCATGGCACTGCCATTAGAGTCTCTCACGCATGGCACTGCCATTAGAGTCTCTCACGCATGGCTTCTCCAATTAAGTGTCCGCCATTAGAGTCTCTCACGCATGGCTTCTTCGATTTAGTGTTACACATATGACTCCGCCATTAGAGTCTCTCACGCATGGCACTGCCATTAGAGTCTCTCACGCATGGCACTGCCATTAGAGTCTCTCACGCATGGCTTCTCCAATTAAGTGTCCGCCATTAGAGTCTCTCACGCATGGCTTCTCCAATTAGGTATTGCACATATGACTCCGCCATCAGTCTCTCACGCATGGCTTCTCCAATTAGGTGTTGCACATATGACTCTGCGATTTGTCTCCCACGCATGGCTTCTCCGATTTAGTGTTGCACATATGACTCCGCCATCAGTCTCCCACGCATGGCTTCTCCAATTAAGTGTCCGCCATTAGAGTCTCTCACGCATGGCACTGCCATTAGAGTCTCTCACGCTTGGCTTCTCCAATTAAGTGTCTGCCATTAGAGTCTCTCACGCATAGCTTCTCTGATTTAGTGTTACATATAAGACTCCGCCATTAGAGTATCTCATGCATGGCACTGCCATTAGAGTCTCTCACGCATGGCTTAGCCCATTAAGTGTTTTACATATGACTTCGCCATTAGAGTCTCTTACGCATGGCCCTCAGTTTATGTTTTACTCACATGACTCCGCCATTAGAGTCTCTCACGCATGGCTTCTCCGTTCATGCTTTACACACATGACTCCGCCATTAGTGTCTCTCACGCATGGCACCGCCATTAGTCTCTCACGCATGGCTTATCCCATTAAGTGTTTGACATATGACTTTGCCGTTAGAGTCTCTCACGCATGGTTTCTCCAGTTAGTGTTTGACATTTGACCTCGCCATTAGTCTCTCACGCATGGCACCACCATTAGAGTCTCTCACGCATGGTTTCTCCAGTTAGTGTTTGACATCTGACCTCGCCATTAGTCTCTCACGCATGGCACCACCATTAGAGTCTCTCACGCATGGCTTCTCCAATTAGTGTTTTACATATGACTTCGCCATTAGTCTCTCACGCATGGCTTCTACGATTAAATGTTTTCATATATGACTTCACCATTTGAGGTCGGCCTCGTGGCCCCACTACAAGTAGTTTCCATGTCTTTGTCCGCCACTCGGGCTGAGGGTGTTGGTGTCGGGCCTAAGTCCTGGGTATCGGTCAGTCTTCCAGTAGGAGGTACAGTAATAAGGCGCAATTCACAATGTCTCACAGCTACAGACTCGACAAGTCCTATCACGACTACAGACACAGCATTCATAGTTATCACGACCTTAAGCTTATTTCCTGTCACAACTGCAGGTATGGTGTGTACGTTCTCTGTCCTCACTACAGGCGACATTAGCTCGTTAATTGAAATAGCCATGTATCCGTGTTGATGGTTCCCCAGGCCTGGTGTGTTCACATATTCCGCTTAACCTACTAATAGAGTAAGAAGACATACGCCATGTTCTAACTTTTGGGGCCTTTATATATATAAGGTCTGGCCTGGGGAATAAGTAGAGGTGTAGTAGTTTGCAACCAGGAACAGTTGGTGCCCGGTCAGGGCCCTCGGCGAATGCTTGGAATTCATTTAGGCCTTCCAACAGATTCACCATTGTTTGTTTCAGTCTGCAGCTCTCAGGATCCAGACCTTGTCGTAATATGTTCATATGTTGTTAGTATACATAGGAGTAAATAGTTTCTGGTTACCGGCCACTCCTTCAATCGCATCAGCATTAGCCACCTCCAAGAATGATGTGCCAGTGCACATGACAGAGGTAAGGTTGATGGTAGTCACTCTGATATGTACGGTATATTCCGCACCTTCATCAGGGAATGTATTTTACGTTTAAAGTGGGTGTAGTAATGGTATGTATATATTTTGCTCTAAACTAAGGTCTGCTCTTTTTGCCCCCTTTAGGCTGCCCTACTGCAGCAGTTATGGCATAATTCTACTGCTTGTTGTAGATAGGGTTAGATAGGTTAGGTACACCTTTCTGATAGCCGATCTGACCACAAGTTTTAAGCAAATATATTTGCTGCATTTGTGGGAGGGGAGGCGGATCACAAGGCTAGTTACATGCACCTGCGGGCCTAGTCTGGCTGATTGCTAGCCTATTTACAGGCTCCTGTGGGCCCAGGCTGACGCCGATTCAGCTGATTTCACCCACCCACCCACACCATCTTACAGTCATTTCATATTAGGGTGGCCCCCTTTGGGCTGCCCTACCGCAGCAGTTATGGCATAATTCTACTGCTTGTTGTAGATAGGGTTAGATAGGTTAGGTACACCTTTCTGATAGCCGATCCGACCACAAATATAACCTATAATACCCGCCTTGCGAATTCAACTGGGTTCCTAAAGGTTGGCTTGCTGGAATATTACGATTATCAGGAATTCACGAATATAGCACTATATTCACAATCTTCGTTATATTCCAGCAAATAGCATGTTCAACCAACCAACCACATTGAGCTCAGCTCAAAGGTTAATTTGCGATGCGAACATATACTCGCATCGCAAATTCAACTTTGAGCTGGGTGCCTAACGGTTGCATTGCTATAATTGACGAAGATTAAGGATATAGCGCTATATTCTCAATCTTTATATTATATCAACAACCATTAGGAACCCAGCTCTAAGTTTAATTTGCGATGCGAACATATACTCGCATTGAGAATTAAAGTTAGAGTTGGGTTGATGGATTCCCATTGAAAATGAAAACATGATTCCTTCCTGCTTAGGTTGCTTGTGGGCCAAGGACTCATTGACCCACAAGAAAGAAGCAGGGACATTTCATGTTTTCGCCTTTCAAATATTGAAAATATTCGAAATAGCGAATATATATCATTATATTCTAAATATTCGCGAATTATCGAAGTTGCGATATTCGCGATAAAAATTCGCAATTCGAATATTCGTGCTCAACACTACTCATTATTTGTGTTCACCCACCAAGCTGACAGAGGGTTTATCTCCTGTGTTAATTTAACTGCCAATAGTCAACAATTAAGTTCACTAACACTAAGGCAGTGCCCGTGTCATAAAAATGCTCTGTGGACCAAGAATACAGCTTTTTTTCCCCAAAAATACACAAATTTACTATTTCACTGCAGAAATGTAAAATAGGTATTTGGGCTGTGTATTTTAAACTGCTTTGTGGACCAGGAATAATGCTTTTTTCCCCAAAATTCACAGATGCACTATTTAACGGCTGAAAATTAAACGTAGGTATTTGTACACTGTATGCACAACTGCTTTGTGGACAAAGAGCACGGCTTTTTTTTCCTAAAACACACTAATGCACTATTTCAGTGCAGAAATTTAAAATAGGTATTTTTACGGTGTATGCACAACTGCTTTTAGGACCAAGAACACGGCTTTTTTTTTCCGTAAAACACAGCAATGCACTATTTTAGTGCTTACATTTAAAATAGGTATTTGTACGCTGTATGCACAACTGCTTTGTGGACCAGGAATACCTCTTTTTTTCCCCATAAATACACTGATGCACTGTTTCACTGCAGAAATGTAAAATAGGTATTTGGGCATTGTATTTTAAACTGCTTTGTGGAACAGGAATACCACGTTTTCTCCCTAAAACACAGTAATGCACTATTTCAGTGCTGAAATTTAAAATATGTATTTGTACGCTGTATGCACAACTGCTTTGTGGACCAGGAAAACCGCTTTTTTCCCCCAAAAATACACTGATGCACTATTTCACAGCAAAAATGTAAAATAGGTATTTGGGTGGTGCATTTTAAACTGCTTTGTAGACCGCTTTTTTTCCCAAAAAAAATACACTGATGCACTAGTTCACTGCAGAAATGTAAACTAGGTATTTGGGCGGTGTATTTTAAAACTGCTTTGTGGACCAGAAATACCGCTTTTTTCCCAAAAATACACTGATGCACTATTTCACTGCAGAAATGTAAAACGGGTATTTGGTGCGTTGTATGCACGAGAGCTCTATAGCACGACAATACAGATTTTTGCCCCAGACTACAGAAATGGAAATTATAAAAAAGGTAATGTAGGGGACTTGACCATCGTATTGATGGATACTGTAGACTATAAAAAGATGTGCCTGAACCTTCTGAAGGACAAAGAGACATATGAGAAACTTAATGGTGATCCGACCCCCCAGTTTCAGAAAGAAGTATTGACCATCTTACGGGAGGCAAAGGGTGATAGTTTAATCTCAGAAGAAGAGTTTGATTTTCCATACTAGAAACATCCCACCATCCCCACTTTCTTGTAAATTTTGTTTTTATTGAAACAAATATTACTTTATAATGCATATATCATATCAATATGAAGTGAGATTACATTTGTATAGATGTGCATGTTAATCAAAAATAACATTATCTCATACAAAACAAATTCCTAATATCAGGAGAATAAGAAATCACAAATGAAAAGAGCATATCTAGTGAATATCAGAAAACGATTAATGCCTCAAGTGTTCATAGCAAACAGAGCATTTGGTAAGTACGCAAATATATTAAACAGAACCGCCTTGAGCCAGAAGAAGACTCATGTAATGGTGAGGTGAAAGGGAGGGAAGGGGAGAAGGAAAGGGGGGAGAAGGAAAGGGGGGAGCAAACAGGGGGAAAACAAGAAAACTTGTCACATGTTCTTATTGAAAAACCTAAAAAGGAAGTAGTTAATAATTAAATATATATCATTCGAAGGGATTAGAGATCCTGTTGGTAGAAACGTAGTCGCTCCATCTTGCTCAGATCCTGAGGTACTTCTTAGGGTTGCCAGCAATCGTCCATTTAAGTTTTTCGAATCGGCTGATGAATGAAACTTCTGCTAGCCATTCTTGTATAGTCGGTGTGTCGGTATCTAACCAGTGTTTGGGTATGATGACCTTGAGGGCCTCGAGGAGAAAGGGAAACAGTCGGTCCCTAAGGATGTAATGTGACTTGTTGTAGAGTCCAAGTAGAACTAGATTTTCATCTACTTCAACATTTGTCTTGTACAACTCAGATAGTATCAAGTTGAATTTCCTCCATAGGGGGGCGATTTTAGGACATGAGAACCATATGTGCCCTAGGGAACCGACCCCACCGCCACATCTTCAGCAATGCTCAGGTATCTCTGGGTTAATCTTATGTAGGAGGATTGGAGTTCTATACCACCTGGAGACTAATTTGTAATGCGACTCTTGGAGTCTAGATGATGTAATTTTAGGGATAGATGATTGTAGAATCAGCGTGGTTTCTTGCTCGTTAAAAATGTATTATGGAGCTCGGTTGTCCAACTAGCTAGATATGGCGGAGGGGATGCAGTTCGGTTAATGATCGAGTATAATCATCTAGATATACCATGATACAAGGGAGTGCGTTGTAGCATAAGTTTAGCAAGATCATGATCACTATCCTGAGTCGTGAACTGCGTGTTCAAAACTGTTAGTAGTTTTAAAATCTGATTGTATTCTTTTTTGGAAAATTGGGGGAGCGAGCTGTTTTCTAAAAATTTAGAGTACTCCATTGGGGAAGAGGCTGAGTATAAGGTTTTCATAGGCATCGTATAGCCGTCTGGGTGGGTGACGATCCTATGCCGGACAGATCTCAGGTTGTTTGGGATCGAAGCAAGCAATGGGAGATTTTAGCAGTTGGGGAGTGGTACAGCGTGTTTTTTAATGAGGCTTTGCAAAGTACGTAATGCGTGCTTTGTGTACGGGTTGTCAACCTTATTGTACAAATGTTTATTATTTCTGGTTTTCCATATCAGATAGTTCAGAGGGCATGGGGCACATTCCTCTTTACTTTGCCCAAGCTTCATAAAGGGGGGTACCTCCTAAAGGACGCCCCATTGTGTCGGGAATAAATAGCTCGACACAGAACGTGGGGATCTATCTGGACCACATCTTCGCACCATTCGTGAAGTCTCTACCTTCATATTTATAAGATACCAGTGATCTCTTGGGTCGATTACAGGGAGTCTCTTTAGAGGAGGACACATTTTTGGCCTCCATAGATGTGGAGGCACTGTACTCCTCTATCCCACACATGTTGGGATTGAAAGCAGTGGAGACATTTCTCAACACAAGAGGCCGACAATACCAGGCACACAATGTGTTTGTCTTACACCTGTTAGAATTTACATTGACATCCAATTACTTTTTGTTTGATGGGGTCCTATACCACCAGCTCAGGGGCACTGCGATGGGGAGTTCTTGTGCCCCATCGTACGCAAATTTGTTCCTGGGCTGGTGGGAAGGGACCACGGTGTTTGGAGACACACCCATCCCACATATTACAAGATTAATTACATGGGCAAGATTTATTTACAACATTTTTGTCATTTGGAAAGGCGAAGAGAAGGGCTTTGTAGAGTTTGTGCGATCCCTGAATATTAATAACATCAACATGAACTTTACATTTGACTTCAGAACTGAAGTTCTTTCGTTTTTGGATATTGTAATCTCTAGGGGCCCAAAGGGTGTGATCCAGACAAGAACATTCAGGAAGCCCACATCTACCAATTCTCTGCTACATTGGACCAGTCATCACCCACTGTCCCTAAAAAGAGGGATCCCAGTGGGGCAATATCTGAGAATCAGGAGGAATTGCTCCACGAGTGCAGACTTTAAACAACAGGCCAATGATTTAAGACAGAGATTTCGAAAGAGGGGCTATCCAGATTTGTTCCTCAGGTCAGCCTTTAAGAGGGCATGTGAGAGTAATCGTACTGTACTACTACACCTGACACCCAAAGAGAGGGAGGACAGTATCATACGCCTCATAGGGACATTTGATGGTGCATTTAAAGAAGTTAGGGATGTTCTAAGTAAATATTGGGGCATACTTCAACTAGACCCTGATATCAAGAAGGTGATTGCAGAGAGGGTACAGGTCACATACCTGGGTGATATAAAGAACAATAGAGATACACCCTTGGCCCAACATATCATCACTGCACACAATGACGATTCTGCCAAGATGAAATTTGTAGGGATTGAAGTGGTTCCAAGACCAGTACTTGGAGGGGATTGGGACAAGAGGGTCCTGCAGAGAGAAACGTGGTGAATCTTTCAACTAAAAACTGTATTTCCTGATGGACCAAATGTTGTTTCGTGCCTTTATTGATCCATAAATACCTGAATGTACATTCCTCTTGGGGTTATACTTACCTGATGGTCGCTCTACTTCTTATCATAAGCTGGTGCCACCTCTAGTCCCCAAACCCCATATATTTATCCCATGAGCATGGTCCCTTTAAGTGGACAATTAACTCTATGGAGTGGCTAAATCGGTAGAATGCCCTTCATCTATAACATTTTTCCTCTATGGCTTTTCTTGATAGAGTGTGCTAGCTTTTTTTGTTTTAACCTTTTGCAGGTTAATTTATTAATCTGAATACCTCTTCTTTTTGGTATTTAATCCTGCAGAGGCAATATAATTATAGCAGTATGTTGCACATGCCAAATAAACTCTGCTTTTCCCCATGGACTCTAATCATATGTGTTCATTAGGGAATTATTCTTGAACTTTGAGCGATGCCGTGGTGAATGCCCTTTTTGGTCCTTTGGGCTTTCCCACCACATCGCTAGCGATCCGCCCACCAGTGACATCAGTATGAGGGCGGCAGCATAATCCTTAGGGTTCCGCCGTACTGACAGCACTTCCGGGAGACGTCCGATCACGTGACCAGTTGGTAAGCATGTGATTTTACATGTGACCGGGTCACGTGACGCAATGAGGGCGTGAACGCTGCGGATGAGCGCAGCGTTTTAAACGAACTGGCAGCATACTCCAGCCGCCTCTGCCACATGCAGGACGCCATGGAGGACATCCGCACGACATCTCTCTGACATGTACATGTACATGTATCAATAACGTTCAGATGAGTATCCTCTTGTTTGAGCGGTCTTCTGCTATCATTGAAGTGCTGTTCTGATCTGTGCTAATATCCACGTATATATCGCTGGTGACTTGACTAGTCTAAAATGTGGATGATATGTTTGCTTTTGTGAGCATCTTTATGCAATTTTGCACTTTACTCATTATCCTGGGTTTAGGATACGTTCATTTACCTGACCCAGGAGTGTGTATTACTGTCATAAGAATATCTTGGCATTAATTGGCCACTAATGATACTAATCCCCTAATGAATTGGCAGATGCGGATGAAACGCGTTGGGACGTTGATTTGAGCATTAACATGTGCTCGACACATCCCTTTATTCACATGTCAGCTTGTGTGAATTATTTTTTAAACTGGAACACCAGGTTTGACATGCTCTGAGTGTTACAGTGCACAACTACCAGTCATTTGTGCACGGTCAAGTGTTTTTCTATACTCTTAACTGACAGCAGCATTTGTGTAAGATGAGCCTTCATGAGAAAACCAAGTGAGACACTGTAAACATAGGCTGTTCTCAGGAAGGGTGCAATTTGTGACGACTAGTACCATTGTAGGTGTTTGAGGACCCTCTTTTTTATCCATTTAGACGAAGCTGGGCAGTCCAAATTGATCTAAGGGACTCTTCAGGGATATATAGTGAAACTTCACAGAGGTAGCACCAGGTAGCAGCAGGGACTAACAGGGCAAGAGACCCAGTAGTGTGTCCTTCTGCCCTTTTATCTCTTTATATTACACTTTTGGCTATCCCTAAAGGGGTCCTCAATTTATCCTCTGCGGTTTGGCAACATAAACTCCGGCAGAGAGTAATGTTTCTTTTTAACAACTAATATTAGTGAAAATCCTTCACTGAGCTACCAAAAAGAATTAGACTGATGTCTCTGGTAGGCTGGCACATATGCAGATCACATGCAGTTCCAATGGCCACGGTCCCCACCTCAGTAACAGATAGATTAAAAAAACACTTTGCAGTATCACTGGGCTCTGGGCTGGGTACAAAAATGTAAAATTGCAGTAGCACCCTCCCTCAATAATTGCTGTAGCTTGAAGATTTCACACCACCAGGTTCAACAGATTTATTTCCTAATCTCTCCCTTAGAGCACTGGCAGCAACCTTTCCCTAAAATAACATCAGCATAGTAACGTGCTGCACTATGTGACTCCAGCTTATAAAGAGGCTGGGTCACATGCTGCACTCAGCCAATCACAGCCATATCATTAGTAGGCATGGCTGTGATGGCTTCTTAGGGTAAAGATGTAAAACGCTTGCTGATTGGCTGCTCAGCAGCTTTTCAAAAAGCGTGAAGAATCGCCGAACAACGGACCCGAACCCGAACTTTTATGAAAATGTTCGGGTTCGGGTCTCGAACATCCTAAAATTCAATACGAACCCGAACTATACAGTTTGGGTTCGCTCAACTCTACTAGTGACTCTGTGACTAAGGGTGCTAAAAGTGCGCACCCGAAACGTGTCAGAGATGTGAGGCCTGCTTTGTACTTATCATTTGTAACCGCTTTTAATGGAGAATAAATAAAACTGAATGGATTTTACTAATACCGGTGGCTGGAAATCGCTTACATTTATCACTGTCTGACTGCAGTCCTGCACTATCCGTGCCCTGGAGGTCCGAGAAGAAGCTGGCACCCGTTACTATATTTTGATATACCTGCTTCCACCAAATATTGATTGAGGCCTGCAATATATCTGCTTCCAAAAAATACTGATTAAGGGGTTTGATGTACCTGCTTCCACAAAATACTGATTGAGGGCTGCGATATACCTGCTTCCACAAAATACTGATTAAGGGGTTTGATATACCTGTTTCCATCAAATATTGATTGAGGCTTACAATATACCTTCTTCCACAAAATACTGATTAAGGGTTTTATATACCTGTTTCTACCAAATATTGATTGAAGCCTGCGATATACCCACTTCCACAAAATACTGGTTGAGGCCTGCGATATACCTGCTTCCACAGAATACTGACTAAGGGGTTTGATATACCTGTTTCCACCAAATATTGATTGAGGCCTACAATATTCCTTCTTCCACAAAATACTGATTAAGGGGTTCTATATACCTGTTTCTACCAAATATTGATTGAAGCCTGCGATATACCTGCTTCCACAAAATACTGGTTGAGGCCTGCGATATACCTGCTTCCACAAAATACTGATTAAGGGGTTTGATGTACCTGTTTCCACAAAATACTGATTGAGGGCTGCGATATACCTGCTTCCACAAAATACTGGTTGAGGCCTGCGATATACCTGCTTCCACAGAATACTGACTAAGGGGTTTAATATACCTGTTTCCATCAAATATTGATTGAGGCCTACAATATACCTTCTTCCACAAAATACTGATTAAGGGGTTCTATATACCTGTTTCTACCAAATATTGATTGAAGCCTGCGATATACCTGCTTCCACAAAATACTGGTTGAGGCCTGCGATATACCTGCTTCCACAGAATACTGACTAAGGGGTTTGATGTACCTGTTTCCACAAAATATTGATTGAGGCTTACAATATACCTTTTTCCACAAAATACTGATTAAGGGGTTCTATATACCTGTTTCTATCAAATATTGATTGAAGCCTGTGATATACCTGCTTCCACAAAATACTGGTTGAAGCCTGCGATATACCTGCTTCCACAAAATACTGATTATGGGGTTCAAATCACAGAAAAAACTATATATAAACCATCCTGCAAGGTATGGTATTAAATGTGTGCATGTATATGGCTGCATTTACAAAATAACAGAAAATAATGCACTATAAAATTAGATGCAAGCATAACATATGTACTAGGCCCTCACTCTTGATAAAAACTGAGACACTTGGTCAATACATCGTGATCAAAATACATCTAAGCCCACCTACCGGCGACAAGGTGGTTTCAGTTTAGGCGGGTTCCTATGCTAACCTATTCATGCTGTGGTGCATTTTTCAGGAGCACAGTCCCCTCACATATGGTGTGCTGCCCCTTGTTACCTCCATGTGCATCAGCAACCGGTGGGTGGAGAGACACACACACACCTATATGTACCACCTAATCAAGGTCACCTATTAGATAGGTGGGGCAAAGGTGCACTTGAATATCACTCCCATTATAGGAGCGTATTCACACATGAAGATGCCACTCCTTCAAGACAAATCAAACAAATCACAGAAAAAACTATATATAAACCATCCTGCACAATATGGTATTAAATGTGCGGATGTATATGGCTGCATTTACAAAATAACAGAAAAAAATGCACTATAAAATTTGATGCAAGCATAACATATGGACTAGGCCCTCACTCTTGATAAAAACTGAGACACTTGGTCAATACATTTTGATCAAAATACATCTAAGCCCACCTACCGGCGACATGGTTATGGGGTTCGATATACTTGTTTCCACCAAATATTGATGGAGGCCTACGATATACCCGTTTCCACAAAATACTGATTGAGGGGTTTGATATACCCGTTTCCACCAAATATGGATTGAGGGCTGCGATATACCTGCTTCCACAAAATACTGGTTGAGGGCTGCGATATACCTGCTTCCACAGAATACAGACTAAGGGGTTTGATATACCTGTTTCCACCATATATTGATTGAGGACTGCAATATACCTGCCTCCACAAAATACTGATTAAGGGGTTCGATATATCTTTTTTCACCAAATATTGATTGAGGCCTACGATATACCTGTTTCCACGAAATATTCATTAAGGGTTTTAATACACTTCTTTCTAGCGATGGACGAACATCGGACGGGACGGCTCGCCAACACGCGTTCGCGAACTGTGCGTTCACGGCAGGTCCTATTGACTTTAATGGCAGGCTAACCTGAAAAACCTTCGGGTCTTATTTGCAGCCACCAAATACTTACTATAAGTGCACAAATAGTCTCACATCATGGATAAGGACATATAGAGATGAACGAATCAAAGCTGACAAAGTCGAATTTGTTCTGAATTTCATGAAGAATTAAATTCTGAATGAATGCGTATTTCTTTGGACTTCGTGGTAACGAATCACTTTCTTTATTTACTATAATGGCGTCTAAAATGGCGGCTACACGTGTCATGGAACTCTGGGAAGGTGTCATGTGTCATGCATGCAGCCAATCAAGAGCCAGCCAGCCCAGTGATGTCACAGCCTTATAAATACGGTGGCCATCTTAGATGCTGCCATTCGTGCATTGTTCAGGGACATATGTGTATGCAAGCACTAGGGAGAGTGTCAGTGAAAGAAAAACTATTCGCTAAACCGAAAAAATAAAATAAAAAAAAGTGATTTACAAGTGCAGGGAAAGGACAATGAGAGGAGAAATCATTTCACAGTCAGGGATAAACGTTTGCAGATGCTAGTATGGAGAATTATAGTAACTTCCTAATTGTGAAAACTAGCAGTTTACAAGTGCAGTGAAAGATTACATGGGTTTTCCAGATAGTCTCAAAATACCAGTCATTCCAGCAATTATTTAATGAGGTGCAAGTGCTCTGTTGAAAAGCCTTTAGTGGCTTTTCTATATGTGAAAAAAGATAAATATATACGCTGGTCATTTTTGCTGTTAACTGCGCTGATATCATTTAGTGGCCTACTTCAATACAATATAAGAAATATATACGAAGGTTGCTTTTGTTGTTATTCACGCTAAAATCATTTCCAGTAATTTCTGGTGAAAGCGCATAGTGGCCTTGTTTCACAAAAAAAAAGCTACTGCTCTGTCGTAGTAATTTCTGTTGAAAGCGCATTTTGGCCTGTTTTTTTTAAAATAAGCGTACTATATACACACTGCTCTGTTGCAGTAATTTCTGTTAAAAGTACATAGTGGCCTTGTTTCACAAAAAAAAGCGTAATATATACCCACTGCTCTGTTGCAGTAATTTCTGTTGAAAGCACATTTTGGCCTGGTTTCCTTAAAATAAGCGTAATTCATACGCACTGCTCTGTCACAGTAATTTCTGTTGAAAGCGCATATTGGGATTGTTTCACTTAAAAAAGCATAATATATACCCACTGCACAGTTGAAGTAATTTCGGGTGAAAGCACATATTGGGCGTGTTTCAGTAAAAAAAGCGTAATATATTCCCACTGCTCTGTTGCAGTAATTTCTGTTTTGAGCGCATACTGGCCTTGTTTCACTAAAAAAAGCGTAATATATTCACACTGCTCTGTTGCAGTGATTTCTGTTGAAAGCGCATTTTGGCCTGGTTTATTTAAAATAAGCGTAATATATACTGTACACACTGTACTATTGCAGTAAATTCTGTTGAAAGCACATAGTGGCCTTGTTTCGCTAGAAAAAAAGCGTAATATATACTCACTGCTCTGCTGCAGAAATTTCTGTCGAAAGCGCATAGTGGCCTAGTTTCACTAAAAAAAGCCTAATATATACACACTGCTCTGTTGCAGTCATTTCTGGTGAAAGTGCATATTGGGCGTGTTTCAGTAAAAAAAGCGTAATATATACACACTGCAGTGTTCTGGCGAAAGAGTACACTTATTTCAGAACTACTAGAAAAATATTTACTCAGTTCACTGTAGCAGTTATATCTGGTAAAGCCTTTACTGGCGTATTGCAATATTTAACAAAATATCCATTTGCCATTCGCTGGTGCACTTATATGTAGAAAAACTTTTATTGACGTATCGCATTAGAAAAATTATATATGCATTTGCCATTCGCTGCTGCACTCATCTCTTGGAAAAACTTTATTCAAGTATATCGAAAAATGAAAAAATATTCAGCATTTGCTGTTATATGAGCGGTAAAGCCTTTAGTGTCGTATTTCTGTACAAAAATCAAGATATATTCAGCATTGAGCGTTGCAGTTATATGTGGTAAATTACTTTTTGCGGTATAGACTGAATTATGTTGTGTGATGTTTAAATTTTGTATTTACGTTTCACACACTGCGCACTTACGTGACAACGTCCATAATAGCGGCGCACCAATACAGGTAAAAACACTATGCACTAACCTTGCACAAAAATGCGAAATATTTGACACCAGCCTGCATCTATCTGCAGTATTGCTTACTCGACACTACAGGGACTATTATGCAGCACAGAAACCACATACGGTCCGCGTCTCTCTATTCCAATGCGTACCTAGTTCCTCCGCTACATCCCGTTCACTTCTGAAAAAATCTTGTATTCTGCAGAATAGAAGATTTTTACCGGCAAAATAATTCAATACAGATTTTACCACATATCAGTGCAGCCCTTAACGCAGAATAGAAGATTTTTAACACAAAAATATTTCAACAGAGATTTTACAGTTCCGGTCCATTATTCTTTTATACGGGGTTCCCTCTTCAAACACTGGAGCATGAAGGCCCGCATTTGCACTAAATTGGAAGCGGTGGAGCGCCCTTGCTCCTGCTCATCGCCCAGGAGAATTTCGTCCTCGCTCTCCTCACCCTAGCCACGGACAACTCCAGTGATCCCCAAAAAGTTTAAAGTCCCCCTCAAAGGCTGCTCTTCTTGCTCCTCCGCCACCCAGCCACCATCCTCCTCTGACTCTTCTTCAGACTCCTGCTGACTTGTCTCAGATGGAGTAACCCCCCCCCCCCCGGGAATTCATTCAGCATTGCGACTTCCTCATCTTCCATCTCCTCGACAGCTAGATCAATGACACCACGCAATGCACGCTCCATAAAGAGGGCGTACGGTACGATGTCACTGATGGCACCCTGGCTGCGACTAACCAGTTTGATGATCTCATCAAATGGCCGCACAAGTCTGCATGCGTCACGCATAAGCAGCCACTGGTGCAGTGAAAATAAACCAAGCTCCCCAGAACCTGTCCTGCTACCGAGTTTGTACAGGAAATAACGGCACATTGCTGCTGGAGCAGCCTATCAAGCATCCCTGGATTTTATGTGGCTGTCGTGGCCCATAACAGGTAATATTTAGCGTTAGGAGGATTTTATATGGCTGTCATGGCCCATAATAGGTCAGATTTAGCGTTAGTACCCACTCTGGGAGACAACCGTGAAGGGGTGAGTGGACTTACTACCTTTTGAGCAAAATGTAAACTAATGTCTCCACTGTTTGCATGCGATATGGTGGATTAGTACACCAATGTCCTCTTATAGCTTTTATCTTGGGCAGAGCTCTGGTTACAGAGTGCTGTTGCATTTGTTGTTTGTATGTATAATCGCCATAGCTACGTGCACCTGTATACAGGGAGTGCTGACTGAACACCCCCCCTTGTGTTTGTTTCTGTTTAGTAAGTGTCGGAGGTGTGGCAGCCTCCACTTCAGTCGTGCACACCTGACTAGTTTGTCTGCCCTAGATGCTGGTTTTTAATCAGAGTGAGTATAAAGCTGAATGTGTACTCACATTGCCTGCTAGTAGCCATCTGGCTCCAGGAAGAGTGCATAGTGGGCTCAGCATGCATGTTGGTACCTGCATCCCTGGATCTAATGGAGGCTGTTACAGCACCAGAAGGGGTTAATAAGTGTGGTTTATCCCAGCATGCATGCTGGGCCCACACTCCCTGGATTTTATGTGGCTGTCGTGGCCCATAACAGGTAATATTTAGCGTTAGGAGGATTTTATGTGGCTGTCATGGCCCATAATAGGTCAGATTTAGCGTTAGTACCCACTCTGGGAGACCGTGACGGGGTGAGTGGGCTTACTACCTTTTGATCAAAATGTAAACTAATGTCTCCACTGTTTGCATGCGATATGGTGGATTAGTACACCAATGTCCTCGTATAGCTTTTATCTTGGGCAGAGCTCTGGTTACAGAGTGCTGTTGCATTTGTTGTTTGTAAGCATATACAAGGTTGACTTCCAGCGCATTGGGCTGTCACAAATCAGATGTCTCACTGGCAAGTGGTGTCACCTCTGAACGTCAGCAAGGAAAGACATGGCAGTGTAAGATCTTTTAAAATGGCCAGAGATTTTCCTGGCCTGCCGCAAGACCTCCTGGACGCTGGACCCCAGGGTATTTGGCAACGAATTGCTGCATGACTAAGTTCAGGACTTGTGCCATGCAAGGCACATGTGTAATATTGCCCTGTTTCAGCGCGCTCATCAATGTTGTCGCACATCACTTTACCAACTGTCAAATTGAGTGGGGTTAGCCACTGATCGGCCTGTGACTGCAGAGCTGAAAGCGGTGCAGGACCGGTGTGGCTATTGGCTTCCAGGCACATCAGCCACAGCATGGCAATGTCTCACCTGGGATATCAAATAGGTTCTGGGGAGCTTTGGGGGCACAGCGGAAGAGGCGGTAGCAGTGGAAAAGGAGGAGACGGAGGATGGAGTAGGAGGAGGAGAAGAACTGGCAGGCCTGCATGCAATGCTTGGCAGTAACACCAAATCTACACGGGAACTACGGGTTACATGCTTGAAGGTCGTCAGAAGGTTCACCCAGTGCGTATTAAAAGTTATGTACCTTCCCTGCCCATGTTTGCTAGACCATGTGTCTGTGGTCAGATGTATCTTGGCAACGACACTATGTGCCAGAGATATATTCACTTGCCGCTGAACTGGCCATATAGCTCTGGGATGCCCTTCTGGGAGAAATATTTCCTTCCGGGGACCTTCCATTGCGGTGTGCCAATGGCCACAAATTTTCTAAAGGCCTCCAAGCCCACCAGTTTATCTGGCAGTATTCAACAATTGGGCCACGGAAACCTGCTTTCTGCCAGATGAATGCGACGATGGCACGGTGGAAGGTGGAGTGGAGGACTAACGGGAAGAGAGAAGAGAAGAGACAGGACGTGGAGTGCCGGGAGTGTGGCTTTGTGGGTTCTGACTGTGTTGCCCTCACTGAGCTTGGTGATGGGAGGGCAGGTGTCTTCTTTAGGCTGTCGTCCCTAGGTGAGTGTTGGGCTTACCGTGACTTATGCGTTGACAGCACAGGCTGCAGATGGCAACACTATTGTCAGCAGCTGACAAGTTAAAAAAAGCCCACACTGCGGAGCCATGTGCCGGTGTCCTGGGAGCGCCAGAATGGACTGTGCATGGTGGATGGCTCGCTCAGATGCATTTGCAGTCTGCTTTTTGCCTCCTATGCCTTGCGAGTTCTGCGTGCTTCTCCTCTTCTCTGCTGCTCCGCCTTTCCCTCTGAACTCCCCTGTTCTTCTGCTCTTGTGGGCACTAGAGATGTTGCAAACGGCGAATGTGAACTTCCATGAATGTTCGTGAACGGGAGAACCGCCATGGACTTCAATAGGCAGGCAAATTTTAAAACCCACAGGGACTCTTTCTGGCCACAATAGTGATGGAAAAGTTGTTTAAAGGGGACTAACACCTGGACTGTGGCATGCCGGAGGGGGATCCATGGCTAAACTTCCATGGAAAATTGCGTAAATCATAAATCACCTAACATTCCTAAATTGTTTGGAATAACGTGCTTTAAAACATCCAGTTTGTGTATACAATCAGGTATGATGTTGTATCGATCAGGTAATGTAAGGGTTACGCCCGCTTCAGAGTGACAGACCAAACTCCCCGTTTAACGCACCGCAAACAGTCCATCTGCACAAACTCCTCATTTGCACACGGTGGGATACCAAGCTAGCCATGTCCTGTTCCTTGTCCTCACTGACGTCATTGAAGGTCTCTTCCTCCACCCAGCCACGTACAACACCAAGGGTCCCCGAAAGGTGACAACAAGCCCCCTGGGTTGCCTGCTGTGGTTGGTCTTCCACCTCCTCAAAGCCACCTTCCTCCTCTGACTCCTCTTCTTCAGACGCCTCTCTCTGCGTTGCTGCAGGTCCAACAATCGACGGTGACAAAGCTGCTTCTGTTGGTGATGGTGACCACAACTCTTCCTCTTTATGCTCATCTATGACCTGATCCAGCACTCTTTGCAGGGCATGCTTCAGAAAAAACGCATATGGGATGAGGTCGATGATGTTGACTTGGGTTTGACTGACCAGGTTTGTCACCTCCGCCAAAGGACAGCCATTGCAGCCATTATGCATGAGCGTTCAGTAACGCGGCCAAAAAAATACCAAGCTCCGCAGAGGCTGTCCTAGCACACCGGTCATACAAATACTCGTTGACAGCTTTTTCTTGTTGGAGCAGGCGGTCGAACATTAGGAGTGTTGAATTCCAATGTGTCGGGCTGTCGCAAATCAAGTGCCTCACTGGCATGTTGTTTCGCCGCTGAATATCGGAAAAGTGCGCCATGGCCGTATAGGAATGCCTGAAATGGTCACACACCTTCCTGGCCTGCTTGAGGATGTCCTGTAAGCCTAGGTACTTATACACAAAGCGTTGTACGATAAGATTCAACACATGTGCCTTGCACAGCACATGTGTCAACTTGCCCAAATTCAATGCCGCCAACAGATTGCTTCCATGTCACACACCACTTTGCCGATCTCCAGTTTGTGCGGGGGCAGCCACTGATCCACCTGTGCATTCAGGAGTGCTGGTCCGGTGTGACTCTGCTTTCAGGCAAGTCAACCCCGAGACGGCGTGACACTGTCGTATCCGGGATGTGGAATAGCCCCCGGGGAGCTGGGGGGGTGCAGTTGATGTGGAGCAAGATGCAGCAGAAGAAGAGGACTCACCGAGGAGGTTAGCGAGTAGGAGTAGTAGAGTAGGTGGCAGCAGGCCTGTCTGCAAGTCGTGGTGGTGTCACCAATTCTACTGCAGAGCCACACATTTCATGCTTGGCAGCAGTCAGCAGGTTTACCCAATGCGCAGTGTACATGATATACCTGCCCTGACCATGCTTTGCAGACCAGGTATCAGTGGTCAGATGGCCCCAACACTGTGTGCCAGACATGCCATGACTTCCTTTTCCACAAGAGAGTACAGGTTGGGGATTGCCTTTTGTGAAAACAATTTTTTTGAAGGCCTCAGACTCCACCAGCATCTATGTGCTTTCGCAAGGCAGTTTTACCTAGGTGGGTGTTGGACTTCCCACGACTCAGTTTCTTTTGGCACAGGTTGCAAATGGCATCACTGTTATCAGAGGCAGACACACAAAAAAAATGCCACACAGCTGAGCATTGCAATGACGGCATTCTGGTGGTGGCAACAGCATGTGTTGATTGGCGTGCTGTCTGCCTGACCCCGGGTGCTGATACATGCTGTCTGACTGTGCCACCTGCTCCTTGCGACGAACTCCCCCTGCTTCCAATTTGTCTCCTCCTCCTCTGTCTCCCCACCTGAACTTTCCCCCTGTTGTTCTTCTCTACGAGCAGGCACCCACGTGACATCCACGGACACATGGTCATCATCAACCGCTTCACTTGTATCTGACAACTCAGCAAAGGAAGCAGCAGCGGGTACAACATCATCATCATCACACCGTACGTCCATGTGTGTAATGCTGCCTGACTGAGACATATCCCTCTTATCTACATCCTCTGGCAATAATGGTTGCACATCACTCATTTCTTCCAACTGATGTTTAAATATCTCCTCTGACTGATCAAGTGAAGCTGCTGTGGTGCTAGTGTTGGTGGCGGTGGGCGAGTGCTAACTTGAGAGGTGCCTGAAGCTAAACTGGAGGAGGATGGTGCGTCAAGGTTCCGAGCGGAAGCTGAAGAAGATTGGGTGTCCTTTGTAAGCCAGTCAACTATGTCCTCAGAATTTTTCGAGTTCAGGGTACGTGGACTCTGAACACTGGGCATTATTCTAGGGCCAAAATAATCACAGCACCACGACCACGACGGCCCCTGCGGAGTGGCCGGCCTCTGCCTGTCATTTTTTTATTTGTGGTACTATGCGTGCAAGGTACTGTGCCACCCTATATGAGTGGTGTGCACACAGTACCGTCTGTGGGCCTGACACTCACTGGCAGGCAAATGCAATTATATTAAAGGGTAAAAATTAAATGACTTTTCTGCAAGGTACTGTGCCACCCGATATGAGTGGTGGTCACTGGCAGTGGGCACAGTACAGTCTGTGTGGGCCTGACACACACTGGCAGTGGCAGGCAACTGAAATTATATTAAAGGGTAAAAATTAAATGACTTTTTTATCTGCAAGGTACTGTGCCACCCAATATGAGTGGTGTACACACAGTACAGTCTGTGGGCCTGCGGCCTCTCACACACGGGCAGGCAACTGCAATATAATATATATATATATATATATATATATATATAGAAGAAAAAAGAAAAAAAAAGCTGACTGATGTACCAGCTCTAAAAAGGGCTTTTTGGGGTGCTGTAAGGACGCTGTCCTTACAACAGATGAATCTTTGAGGACTGGAGTGGACACAGAACACTAGTAGCTAACGCTTTCCCTAGAATCCCTATATTAATTCAGCAGCAGCAGCACTCTCCCTGCTCTAACTAACACTGCAGCATGAATGAATCTAAGATGGATGCTGTCCTTGCTTTTTGATAGGAGGTGGGAGGGTCTGGGAGGGAGGGTATGCTGATTGGCTGGAATGTGTCTGCTGACTGTAAGGTACAGGGTCAAAGTTTGCTCAATGATTATGTATAGGGGACGGACCGAACATAGCATATGTTCCCCGCCGCGGCGAACTCGAACAAGTGATGTTCGCCAGCGAATAGTTCGGGACATCTTTAGTGGGCACCCACGTGATGTCCATTGACAAGTCATCATCGTCACCTTCACCACCACTGACATTTGAGATCTTGGAGTAGGCAGCAACAGCTGCCCCCCATTTAGTATGATCACCAATGACCCTCCATTGACTATGATGACCAAGCACCATCAGCTGGCATATCCAATGCTGTGTCCCAGCGCAAATAACCCAGCCACCCACCAACAGGCCATAGCACTAAATGCTCACCTTTCATAATTGCTCGCCCTGGAAATCTTCCCATTTAGCCTTGTGGACACTGAGGCTTTCCACAGCCTGATGGTGGCGGCAGTTCCGCTTTACTCTGTAGCCAGCCGCAAATATTTTTCTCGTAGTGCCATCCCCGCCTTACACCAGCATGTGTCCCGTAACTTCACCCGTGCCGTGACCATTGCAGTTATTGGGAAGGTCAACTTAACGACTGACACATGGACAAGTGCTTTTGGCCAGGGACGCTACATTTCCCTGACGGCACACTGGGTCAACGTTGTGGAGGCCGCGAGCGCGAGTCGTACCCTGGGATGGCACAGGTACTACTGACGCCAAGGATTGCGGGTCCTACTTCCATCAGGATTTCGGCTGCCACCTAAGTTAGAGGCTGCAACCCCCCCCCCCCTTCTCCTCCTCCACCTCCTCTTTCACTTCCACTTCTGAATAATCATCTTGCAGCACCAGTCAGTAGCTGGAAGCAGTGTAGCGCTGCAGTAGGAAAGCGGCAACAGGCCATGCTTAAACTGATCTGTTTAGGTGACAAACAGCACACCGCCGCAGAGCTATGGCAGGGGATAAGGGTCAAGACTGAGCTGTGGCTCTCATCTACTCAACCTATAACCAGGCATTGTTGTGTCTGATAATGGCCGTAACTTGGTGGCGGCTTTGGAGCTCGGCAAGCTCAGACACATACCATTCCCATTCCTAGCCCACTTGTTCAACTTAGTGGTTCAGCGGTTTATGAAAACCTACCCCAATTTGCCTGAGCTGGTGAAGTCATCGACAGCTTCCGCCGGTCTGGCAACGCTGCACCAGCGCTAGCAATTGCTAGCTCACCGACTGTTGTGTGACGCGAGAACGCATTGGAATTCTACGTTCAACATGTTGGTCAGGCTTTGTGAGCAGTAGAGGGCAGTAGTGGAATATCAGCTGCAACATGGTCATTGCCTTTCCAGTCAGCTTTTGCTCTTCACAAGCGATGAGTGGGTATTGATGTCGGAACTCTGTGAGTTTTTACGCAACTTTGAGGAATCAACACACATGGTGAGTGGCGATAACGCTATTATCAGTGTAACGATCCCACTTCTATGTCTACTCAAACGCTCGCCACTCACAATTAAGGCGGACGCTTTGCATGGGGAAGAGGTGGAAATGGGGGAAGACAGTACACACAGTACACAGGGTAATAGCCAGACCACCCTCAGTTCGTCTTCTCAGCGCAAATTGGATGAAGAGCAGGAGACGATTGCCTGCACTACAGAGGGTAGTACCCATGGAAGTTTTATTCCATCTGTTTAGCGTGGATGGGTAGAAGAGGAGGAAGAGGATGAGGAGATTGAGAGTTATCCTCCTGATGAGCACAGAAAAGTGTTGTCTGTTGGGACTCTGGCACACATTGCGGACTTTATGTTAGGCTGCCTTTCCTGTGACCCTCGCGTTGTACGCATTTTGGCCAACACCGATTACTGGTTGTTCACCCTTCTTGACCTCCACTACAAAGAGAATGTATCATCTTTCATTCCTATGGTGGAGAGGACAAGCAAAATGGTGCAACACCAGGAGGTCCTTGAGTAAAAATTGCTCCAAAATTTTCCATCTTACAACCCTGGCTGCAGAGTACGTAGTTCCTTGGCCAACCAAGGAGGGGAGATGAGGGGAACACACAGCATTTCCAACAGAGGCAGGGCAACACTCCCCAAGGCTTGAGACAGTGCTTGCGGCTTCCAACTCATCAACTGTTGTGCGACGTAAGCATGCACTGGAACTCTATGTTCTACATGTTGGCCAGGCTTCATGAGAAGCAGAGGGCAGTTGTGGAATACCAGCTGCAACATGGTTGTTGCCTTTCCAGTCAACTGCCACTATTTACAAGCGAGGAGTGGGCACTGATATCAGACCTCTGTGAGATTTTAAAAAACTTTGATGAATCCACACAGATAGTTAGTGGTGATAATGCTATTATCAGCATAACCATTCCACTGCTGTGTCTACTCAAAAGATCGCTGCTCAAATTAAGGACGAGACTCTGAATGTAGCAGACGAGAAAATGGAGGAGAACATCACAAGGGTGATAGCCAGACCACCCACAGTTTGTCTTCTTAGCAAGAATTGGGCCATGAAGAGGAGGAGGAGGAGCTGGAGACAGTTGCCTCTGTTACAGAGGGTAGTAACCATGGAACTTTCATTCCATCTGTTCAGCTTGTATGGGCAGAAGAGGAGGAGGATGAGGGGATGGAGATTTGTCCTGATGTTGACATCAATATTTTGCCTGTTGGTACTCTGGCACATATGGCTGACTTCATGTTAGGCTGCCTTTTCCACAACCCTCGTGTTATACGCATTTTAGGTAACATAGATTACTGGGTGTTCAGCCTTCTCGACCCCTGCTTCAAAGAGAACTTCTCATCTCTCATTCCTGTGGTGGAGAGGACGAGTAAAACAGTGCAATATCAGAAGGTACTTGTTGAGAGATTGCTCCAAAATTTTCCATCTGACAACGTGGCCGGCAGAGTCCGTACTTCCTTAGTACAAGGGGAACACACAGCAGTACCAACAAAGGGAGACAAGGGGAACACACAGCAGTTCCAACAAAGGCAGGGCAACACTCTCCAAGGCATGGGACACTTTCATGACACCCAGCCAGCACCCTTAACCTGATGCGCAGCCTAGTGTCACCAGGAGGGAAACGTTTTGGAAGATGGTGAAGGAGTACGTAGCAGACCATGTCAGCGTCCTCAGTGATCCCTCTGTGCCTTACAACTATTGGGTGTCCAAGCTGGATACGTGGCAAGAACTGGCGCTCTAGGCCTTGGAGCTGCTGGCCTGCCCTGCTGCCAGCATTTTGTCAAAGCGAGTATTTAGTGCTGCTGGGAGCATAATAACTGATAAGCGCATCCGCCTGTCAACTGAAAACGCTGACCGGTTGACTCTTATAAAAATGAACAATGCCTGGATTGCCCCTGACTTCTCTACTCCACCAGAGGAAAGCGGCTGAACATAAAGGCACTTTAAATGTGGCTTTTATGGTGTATTGAATACACTGTATTCCCATGCATCCCTTTCACCACAAAAAAGGGTATATATGGTTCAATTTTCCTTTTCTCATCCTCCTCCTCTATCATATCAACAGGCTTATTAGACTGCCCTCGCTTCTAATGTTTTAGAGGGTCAGCTCAGCAGCGGGCCCTCACATGTAATGTTTTTGAGGGTCACCAGCAGGCTCCCAACCGTAATGTTTTTGAGGGTCACTAACAGGCCCTCGCCCATAATGTTTTTGAGGGTCACCAGCAGGCCCTTGTTCATAATGTTTTAGAGGGTCACCAGCAGGCCCTTGCCTCTAATGCTTTAGATGGTCAGATCAGCAGCAGGCCCTCGCCCCTAATGTTTTAGATGGTCAGTTCTGCAGCAGACCCTCACTCCTAATTTGTTAGATGGTCAGCTGTGCAGCATTCCCTTCCTTATCATGTTTTAGATGGTCAGCTCAACAGCAGGCCCTCATCCCTAATGTTTTAGAGGGTCAGTTCAGCAGCAGACCCTCACCCCTAATTTTTTAGATGGTCAGCTCTTCAGCAGGCCCTCAACCATAATATTTTAGATGGCCAGCTCAGCAGCAGGTCCTCACCCCTAATGTTTTAGAGTCAGCTCTGCAGCAGGCTCTCGCCCATAATGTTTTAGATGGTCAGCTCAGCAGCAGGCCCTCACCCATAATGGTTTAGATGGTCATATCAGCAGCAGGCCCTCGCCCCTAATGTTTTAGATGGTCAGATCGGCAGCAGGCGCTCGCCCCTAATGTTTTAGAGGGTCAGCTCAGCATCAGACACTCACCCCTAATATTTTAGATGGTCAGCTCTGCAGAAGACCCTCACACCAAATGTTTTAGAGGGTCAGTTCAGCAGCAGACCCACACCCCTAATTTTTTAGATGGTCAGCTCTTCAGCAGGCCCTCACCCATAATGTTTTAGAGGGTCAGCTCGGCAGTAGGCCCTCACCCATAATATTTTAGATGGCCAGCTCAGCAGCAGGCCCTCACCCCTAATGTTTTAGAGAGTCAGCTCTGTAGCAGGCTCTCGCCCATAATGTTTTAGATGGCCAGCTCGGCAGCAGGCCCTCACCCACAATGTTTTAGATGGTCAGCTCAACAGCAGGCCCTCGCCCATAATGGGTTAGATGGTCAGATCAGCAGCAGGCCCTCGCCCCTAATGTTTTAGATGGTCAGATCAGCAACAGGTGCTCGCCCCTAATGTTTTAGAGGGTCAGCTCAGCAGCAGACCCTCACCCCTAATTTTTTAGATAGTCAGCTCAGCAGCAGGCCCTCACCCCTAATGTTTTAGATGGTCAGATTAGCAGTAGGCCCTCGCCCCTAATGTTTTAGATGGTCAGATCGGCAGCAGGGGCTCGCCCCTAATGTTTTAGAGGGTCAGCTCAGCAGCAGACCCTCACCCCTAATGTTTTAGAAAATCAGCTCTGCAGCAGGCTCTCGGCCATAATGTTTTAGACGGTCAGCTCAGCAACAGACCCTCACCCCTAATGTTTTAGATGGTCAGATCAGCAGCAGGCCCTCACCCCTAATGTTTTAGATGGTCAGATCGGCAGCAGGCACTCGCCACTAATGTTTTAGAGGGTCAGCTCAGCAGCAGACCCTCACCCCTAATTTTTTAGATGGTCAGCTCTGCAGCAGGCCCTAGCCCATAATGTTTTAGATGGTCAGATCAGCAGCAGCTTCTTCCTTGTAATTGCAGCACTTGCACTTTATATAAAGGTAAATATACAGGAAAGAATGGTTCCTAACAGTTTTTCCTCTAAAAGCAATTTTATCTTCAGTTTTATGCGTATTATTGGCATCTTCCATTGTATGCATTTTTTGCTGTTGATTGCCCCTAGCAGCGGACTACAAGTGCAGGATGTGCTCCCCTATTTACATGCACAACTGCATATGGGTTGAGCATATCCTGCTTGTTAAACACCACACCACGTTTTCAAATGGTTTGTATGTTTGGAGGTGTATAAACTCCGATTTAAATGTGCCTGTTTTTCATCTACAGGCTACATTCAGGTGCACCTGGGAGGCTCTGGGCCATATCAGCCGGTCTCGGATGGGGCTCACAGACACCTCCCACCTCCCATTGCAAGCATGGTTACATGCTGGAGGTCACTGGTGAGCTGTCTGTGAATCAGGCCTTACGCTCCCGTAATGCCCAACGGCTCCTGGTATCGCCCATACGGCACAGGTAGGTTGAGTGGTAGGGCCTCGGGCTACTTGAGAGACCTTGCCATGGTGTCCGAGCTTAAGACATGTCCTCCTAGTAGGATATGTCGAACTAACCTCTCAATTTTATCAGTGTGATGGTTTAGTATTGCCGCAGAGTGCACCTGCCTTTGCTATGGTTATGTTTTTTATGCGTATTATTATCAGTCTGTAAAAGTGGCGTACTACTCAGACATGGGAGCAGCAGCGACATGGGAGTCCAAAATGCATCCAGACATCCTCCCCATGCTGTTCCCAAACCATTTCAGTGGTGTTTCCATCAATTTCTGACCTTTTCCTGTGAACCAGACACCCTCCCCTCTTCAGAGGAGGGGGTGCCTGGTTAAATGCTCGGGTCCTTCCATTGACTTCCATTGTGCTCGGTAGTGAACCCGAGCATCCCGAGGTGTTCTACTCGAGCACCCGAGCACTTTGGTGCTCGACCAACACTATTGTCTACTATAACACTACTCTTTGCACTCCTGTCATTCTGGCTGGTCTGCTTCTAGTGAGCTTGCACCAGTTTTTGGTGCTTACTCTGCATTTAACATGATTCCCTAGCAGCCAAGTCCATTTGACTTTACAGCAGGCCCTGGTGAGAAACCTAGGGGTAGTCTTAGCTTCATTCCAACCAAAGTGGTTTAGGAAGACTGGAAGCAGTTTCTATGTTTGCTGGCTGTGGTTCTGGATTGTGACCATAGTATTTCCTTACAGTGGGTTTGATTAATATTTACCTAATCTGCATGGTTATCTTTAGTTGCATTATGTTTTTATTAAATGTTTTATGCAAGCAACTGACAAACAAATGCTGTGGGTGCAGACACATCAAAGCATATACAGCACATCTGAAGAACACACAGTATTACGTATACTGTGCAGTAGTATGTTCTAGTATGCCTGTGCCCCAGGGCACCAACTCTGGTGCTGCCTACCTGGTTGTCACGATACTGGTGCAACAGAACTGGAATCTGATGGCCAGGACTTGGGAGCAGAGTAAATATAGTACGGATGTAGCAGAACCCATGTTGTTGTGCCCCGCACAGATGAGGCAGAGTCTGTAGACAAGAACCGAGGTCAGGATTAGCAGAAGTCAGGGCAGGCGGCAAGTTGTCAGGAAGGTAGACAAGCAGAAGGTCAGTGCAGGCGGCAAGTAGGTACGAAGGTCCAAGAACAGTCCTGGTCGGCAACAGGAGGTAGCAGGGAGAACCGCTAGGGTACAGAACACACAGAGGAGTGAGTTCCAGCAAGAGGATTGCGGACAAAAAGCCAAACACATTACTCCAGCAAAGACAAGAAGGTCTGGCCAGTTTAAAAAGGAACAGGAAGTAAGATGGCAACCAGGAAACACATAATCCACCATCTTGACTGAGGGCAAACTTGAGGGCAGGGTAAACTATATCAGGGCAGTTTCTGACACTGGTACTCCTATTATGCACAGTGCCTTTGACTGTGGAGTAACAGCAGCAAACACAGCAAAAATGGAAGTAGAAACACATATGTTGTAACATATAAATAAAACAAAACAATATTAAAAATAAATTAACAGAAACATTGTTCATGACTAGTGTTGAGCGAACAGTTCGAGAATCGTTCGGGTCCGTACCGAATTTTGGGGTGTCTGTGACACGGACCCGAACCCGGACATTTTCATTAAAGTCCAGGTTCGGGTTCGTAGTTCGTCATGTTTTATGGCGCATTTTGAAAGGCTGCAAAGCAGCCAATCAACATGCATCATACTACTTGCCCTAAGATGCCATCGCAGCCATGCCAACTATTGGCAAGGCTGTGATTGGCCAAGTGCAGCATGTGACCCAGTCTCTATTTAAGCTGGAGTCACGTAGCGCCGCACGTCACACTGCTTTGATTAGTGTAGGGAGAGGACGCAGCTTCTGTGAGGGCGAGATAAGCAGGGATAAAGAAGTGAATGATCTTCATTTCTACACCTGTGCATCAGAACAACTCAGCTGAGCTGTTCACTGAAAGTCACTATTTTGTTTAGACTGGCCAGAGCGATTTTTACTGGCACATGTAACTGGGCTGACCGGCGGTGGCCATTTTGGGACTTGTGGTGCGCCAGCACAAGCTGCCACAGAGTCTAAACCAAAGCTCCAAACAGCGATTCAGCTGCTCAGTCAAAGTCAATTCTTTTTCTGGCTGGGCAGACCGTTTTCTGGCACATGTTACTGGGCTGATAGGTGGCGGCCATTTTGGGACTTGTGGTGCTACAGCAAAAGCTGCCACAACGTCCATTAATCTCATGTAATAGTAGATTTTTTCATAGATATACTACATCAGGGGATTGGCTGTGCTTGTGTCACCCCTACTAACTGCAAAGATATTTAATATATCAGTGGTGAAACTGAAAGTAACCCACTTGGATAGCAAATCCCATGAATGTGCTGTTCCAGCTAGGCTAGCCAGTGCCACTACAGCCAAGTCCAATACTGTCAGCCAGAAATATTTTTTTTTTTTTAGTGCCAGAAATATAAATTAAAAAAAGCTTTCACCGTAATAATAAAATTATTCTGGTGTTAGACCAGAAGAAGCACTCCTGTTGTAATTAATACTGTAAAAAGGCTTAGGCAATATTTCTCCCAGTGTGGGAAATTTATCTAGCAAAACTAGCATTTTAAAAATTCCGGTGTTCTGAAATACCAGCAGTCCTCTTGTAATTAATACCGCAAAAAGGCATTATATCGTCCAGTGTTGTAATTTTGGTGAAAAAAAGGCCAATTTAATCAATCCGGTGTTAGTTACACCAGAAACAGTAGGCCGCACGTTTTTACTCCTGTAAAAAGGAATTATATCTCCCCGTGTGGGAATCTATGTACCAAAACTAGCATTTTAAAAATTCTGGTGTCCAATTTGCAGCAGTTTTCTTGCAATTAATACCGGAAAAAGGAATTATATCTTCCAGTGTGGGAAATTTATCTAGCAAAACTAGCATTTTAAAAATTCTGGTGTCCAATTAGCAGCAGTCTTCTTGTAATTAATACCTGAAAAAGGCATTACATTGTCCAGTGTTGAAATTTTGGTGAAAAAAAGGCCAATTTAATCAATCTGGTGTTAGTTACACCAGAAACAGTAGGCCGCACGTTTTTATTCCTGTAAAAAGGAATTATATCTCCCCGTGTGGGAATCTATGTACCAAAACTAGCATATTAAAAATTCTGGTGTCCAATTTGCAGCAGTTTTCTTGTAATTAATACCGGAAAAAGGAATTATATCTTCCAGTGTGGGAATTTTGGGGCTAAAAAATAATATATTTTATTGTGGTGCGAGTTGAATCGCAACAATGAGGAAACATTCTATTAAGGGACGAGGACACGGTCGTGGTGGTGTCCGTGGAGCCTCTGTTGCTGGCAGAGGACGTGGCCGTTCGGCCTCAGGCGCACAAAGTAGTGAACCAACTCCCTCAAGTAGCCGGCAGAATTTACAGCGATATTTGGTGGGGCCCAATGCCGTTATGAGGATGGTAAGGCCTGAGCAGGTACAGGCATTAGTCGATTGGGTGGCTGACAGTGCTTCCAGCACGTTCACGACATTGTCTTCCGCCCAGTCTTCTGCGGAAAGCGCACAGGTGGCACCTGAAAACCAAGCCCATCAGTCTGTCACATCACCCCCATGCATCTCAGGGAAACTGTCTGAGCCTCAAGTTATGAAGCAGTCTCTTATTCTGTTTGAAGACTCTGCTCCCACGGTTTCCCAGTGGCGTCCACCTAGCCCTTCCACAGCGGTGGAAGACATTCCATGCACTGACGCACAACCACTTATGTATCCAGATGATGAGGACATGGGAATACCACCACAGCAGAGTGGCCGAGTCTCTGATGATGACGAAACACTGGTGCCCACTGCCGCGTCTTATTGCAGTGTGCAGACTGAACAGGAGGAGGTCAGGGAGGAAGACTGGGTGGAAGACGATGCAGAGGACGATGAGGTCTTAGACCTAAATAGTTAAATAGTTCAGAGGAAGAAGCAGTGGTGAGACCGAGACAACAGCGAAGCCAAAGAGGGAGCAGGGGGCAAAAGCAGAACAGCCGCCGTCCAGAGAGTTTGCCTGCTATTGGCCAGCGCCAACAGGGACCCAGCACCCCAAAGGCATCTTCAAGGAGTTCCCTGGCATGGCACTTCTTCAAACAATGTGCTGACGACAAGACCAGAGTGGTTTGCACGCTGTGCCATCAGACCCTGAGGCGAGGCATTAACGTTCTTAACCTGAGCACCACCTGCATGATCAGGCATCTACATGCAAAGCATGAACTGCAGTGGAGTACACACCTTAAAAACAAGGAACCCGCTCAGGCTCCCCCTGCTCCCTCTACCGCTGCTGCCTCGACTTCCGCCTCGAGAGGAATGTTGCCACCTGCCGAGCAGCAAACAGAGGATGTGCCACCGACACCACGACCACCGTCACCTAGCGTCTCCACTATTTCACACAGCAGCGTTCAGCTCTCCATCTCTCAAACCTTTGAGAGGAAGCGCAAATTCCCACCTAGTCACCCTCGAGCCCTGGGCCTGAATGCCAGCATTTCTAAGCTACTGGCCTTTGAAATGCTGTCATTCAGGTTGGTGGACAAAGAGGGCTTCAAAAGCTGATGGCGATGGCTGTCCCACAGTATGTGGTTCCCAGCCGCCACTACTTCTCCAAGACAGCCGTGCCTTCCCTGCACATGCAAGTGTCCGATAAAATCAAGTGTGCACTGCGCAACGCCATTTGTGGCAAGGTCCACCTAACCACAGATACGTGGACCAGTAAGCACGGCCAGGGACGCTATATCTCCCTAACTGCACACTGGGTAAATGTAGTGGCGGCTGGGCCCCAGGCGGAGAGTTCCTTGGCGCACGTCCTTCCGCCGCCAAGGATCACAGGGCATCATTCTTTGCCTCCTGTAGCCTCCTCCTCCTACTCGGCTTCCTCCTCCTCTGCTTCCACCAGCTCATCCAGTCAGCCACACACCTTCACCACCAACATCAGCACAGCTCGGGGTAAATGTCAGCAGACCATTCTGAAATGTCAGGAGTTATGGCGGGGCATTGAACAACAGACGGACCAGTGGTTGCTGCCGGTGGGCCTCAAGCCCGGCCTGGTGGTGTGCGATAATGGGCGAAATTTCGTCGCAGCTCTGGGACTAGCCGGTTTGACGCACATCCCTTGCCTGGCGCATGTGCTGAATTTGGTGGTGCAAAAGTTCATTCACAACTACCCAGACATGTCAGAGCTGCTGCATAAAGTGCGGGCCGTCTGTGCGCGCTTCCGGCGTTCGCATCCTGCCGCTGCTTGCCTGTCAGCGCTACAGCGGAACTTCGGCCTTCCCGCTCACCGCCTAATATGCGACGTGCCCACCCGGTGGAACTCCACCTTGCACATGCTGGAGAGACTGTGCGAGCAGCTGCAGGCCATAGTGGAGTTTCAGCTGCAGCACGCACGGGTCAGTCGCACTGCGGAACAGCACCACTTCACCACCAATGATTGGGCCTCCATGAGAGACCTGTGTGCCCTGTTGCGCTGTTTAGAGTACGCCACCAACATGGCCAGTGGCGATGCCACTGTTATCAGCGTGACAGTACCAATTCTATGTCTCCTAGAGAAAACGCTTAGGGCGATGATGGAAGAGGAGGTGGGCCAGGGCCAGGAGGAGGAGGATGAGGATGACGGGTCGTTTTTAGCACTTTCAGGACAGTCTGTTAGAAGTGGCTCAGAGGGAGGTTTTTTGCAACAGCAGAGGCCAGGTACAAATGTGGCCAGCCAGGGACCACTACTGGAGGACGAAGAGGATGAGGAGGAGGTGGAGGAGGATGGGGATGAAGCAGGTTCACAGCGGGGTGGCACCCAGCACAGCGCAGGCACATCCCTGGTGCATGGCTGGGGGGATACAGAGAATGATGACGATACGCCTCCCACAGAGGACAGCTTGTCCTTACCTCTGGGGAGCCTGGCACACATGAGCGATTACATGCTGCGGTGCCTGCGCAACAACAGCAGAGTTGCCCACATTTTAACGTGTGCTGACTACTGGGTGGCCACCCTGCTGGATCCACGGTACAAAGACAATGTGCCCACTTTACTTCCTGCACTGGAGCGTGATAGGAAGATGCGCGAGTATAAGCGCACGCTGGTAGACGCGCTCCTGAGAGCATTCCCAACTGTCACAGGGGAACAGGTGGAAGGCCAAGGCAGAGGAGGAGCTAGAGGTCGCCCACGCAGCAGTGTCACGGCCAGCTCCTCTGAGGGCAGGGTTAGCATGGCAGAAATGTGGAAAAGTTTTGTCTCCACGCCACAGCTAACTGCCCCACCACCTGATACGGAACGTGTTAGCAGGAGGCAACATTTCACTAACATGGTTGAACAGTACGTCTGCACACAACTCCACGTACTGACTGATGGTTTGGCCCCATTCAACTTCTGGGTTTCCAAATTGTCCACGTGGCCAGAATTAGCATGTTATGCCTTGGAGGTGCTGTCCTGCCCGGCGGCCAGCGTTTTATCTGAACGTGTATTCAGCACGGCAGGGGGCGTCATTACTGACAAACGCAGCCGCCTGTCCGCAGCCAACGTGGACAAGCTGACGTTTATAAAAATTAACCAGGCATGGATCCCACAAGACCTGACCCTCCCTTGTGCAGAGTAGTCCTTAATAACTGCCTTAAACCATGTTGTCTTGTACTCCTGGCCACTTCTTCATTGAAGAATCAATTTTTGAAATAAACTAGGATCTTGGGGTGCAACCCAGAGTTGAATTAACCTTCCGTCTGTCTGTGTGCCGGGGCCAAAGTACATGAAAGTGTCCTTCTCCTGTGCTGGGTGATATGAATGTTATAATTGTGCTGTCTGACATGTCTCCTTTGTGTGGGTGCAGGGGGCCAAAGTCACTGAAAGCGGGCTTCTCCTGTGGTGGGTGATCTAAATGCCTGATTCTCTGCTGTGAAACCTCTCTCCTACGTCTGGGTGCAGGGGTCAAAGTCTCTCAAAGTGGCCTTCTCCTGTGCTAGGTGATATAAATGTTATACTTGTGCCATCTGACATGGTTGCCGGGGTCCCATTAAATTATGGCCTACTCCTGTGGTGGGTGATCTAAATGCCTGATTCTCTGCTGTGAAAACCTCTCTCCTCCGTCTGGGTGCAGGGGTCAAAGTCTCTCAAAGTCGCCTTCTCTTGTGCTGGGTGATGTAAAACTGATGCTTGTGCCATCTGACATGGTTGCCGGGGTCCCATTAAATGATGGCCTACTCCTGTGGTGGGTGATCTAAATGCCTGATTCTCTGCTGTGAAACCTCTCTCCTCCGTCTGGGTGCAGGGGTCAAAGTATCTCAAAGTCGCCTTCTCCTGTGCTGGGTGATATAAATGTTATACTTGTGCCATCTGACATGGTTGCCGGGGTCCCATTAAATGGTGGCCTACTCCTGTGTTGGGTGATCTAAATGCCTGATTCTCTGCTGTGAAACCTCTCTCCTCCGTCTGGGTGCTGTGAAACCTCTCTCCTCCGTCTGGGTGCAGGGGTCAAAGTCTCTAAAAGTAGCCTTCTCTTGTGCTGGGTGATGTAAAACTGATGCTTGTACCATCTGACATGGTTGCCGGGGTCCCATCAAATGATGGCCTACTCCTGTGGTGGGTGATCTAAATGCCTGATTCTCTGCTGTGAAACCTCTCTCCTCCATCTGGTTGCAGGGGTCAAAGTCTCTAAAAGTGGCCTTCTCTTGTGCTGGGTGATGTGAAACTGATGCTTGTACCATCTGACATGGTTGCCGGGGTCCCATTAAATGATGGCCTACTCCTGTGGTGGGTGATCTAAATGCCTGATTCTCTGCTGTGAAAACCTCTCTCCTCCGTCTGGGTGCAGGGGTCAAAGTCTCTCAAAGTCGCCTTCTCTTGTGCTGGGTGATGTAAAACTGATGCTTGTACCATCTGACATGGTTGCCGGGGTCCCATTAAATGATGGCCTACTCCTGTGGTGGGTGATCTAAATGCCTGATTCTCTGCTGTGAAACCTCTCTCCTCTGTCTGGGTGCAGGGGTCAAAGTCTCTCAAAGTCGCCTTCTCCTGTGCTGGGTGATATAAATGTTATACTTGTGCCATCTGACATGGTTGCCGGGGTCCCAATAAATGGTGGCCTACTCCTGTGGTGGGTGATCTAAATGCCTGATTCTCTGCTGTGAAAACCTCTCTCCTCCGTCTGGGTGCAGGGGTCAAAATCTCTCAAAGTCGCCTTCTCCTGTGCTGGGTGATATAAATGTTATAATTGTGCCATCTGACATGGTTGCCGGGGTCCCATTAAATGGTGGCCTACTCCTGTGGTGGGTGATCTAAATGCCTGATTCTCTGCTGTGAAAACCTCTCTCCTCCGTCTGGGTGCAGGGGTCAAAGTCTCTAAAAGTGGCCTTCTCTTGTGCTGGGTGATGTAAAACTGATGCATGTACCATCTGACATGGGTGCAGGGGTCAAATTAACTAAATGGTGGCCTACTCCTGTGGTGGGTGATATGATGCCTGAATATGTGCTGTGTGACCCCTCTCCTCTTTCTGGGTGCAGGGGTCAAAGTAACTAAAAGTGGCCTTCTCCTGTGCTGGATGGTATAAATGTAATGCTTGTGCTATCTGACATGTTTCCTCTGTCTGGGTGCTAAGGCCTAAGTCACTGAAAGTGGCCTTCTCCTGTGGTGGTTGATATGATGCCAGATTCTCTGCTGTGGGACCTCTCTCCTTTGTCTGGATGCTGGGGTCGAAATAATAGTAAGCGACCTTCTCCAATGGGGGGTGATTTGAAGCCTGATTCTGTGCTATGGGACCTAACTCCAATAAATATTGGTTAATTTTTATTTATTTTATGTTGTCATCATTTGTTTGCAGGGGATTTACCTACATTTTGCTGCCTTTTGCAGCCCTCTAGCCCTTTCCGGGAGTCTTTTAAAGCCTTTTTAGTGCCCAAAAGTTCGGGTCCCCATTGACTTCTATGTGGTTTGGGTTCGGGATGAAGTTCGGGTTGAGTTCGGATCACGAACCCGGACATTTTCCGGAAGTTCGGCCGAACCTCTCGAACCCGAACTTCCAGGTGTTCGCTCAACTCTATTCATGACACAAGCAGGAGGAGTTCATGGTTAATATTTTATCCTATCCACATGCTTAATAGAGGGGGGGGGGAGGTTTGGGATTCCGGAGATTGCACCTTAAGTGGTCATAAAATGGTGTCTGGGAGAGGAGTTGCATAGGAACTGGAAAGCCAGGATAACTATTGGTTGAGGGCCTTGGTTCTAGACTGTAGGTCAGGTGAATACATTTTTTTGTGTTGCATATGCTGATTTACCAGTTGTTGAACCTCCGCGATAGGGGTGTGGTGCCTTGCTTCCAGTGGCGAGCTATTACTTTACGCATAGCTGTAAGGACATGTGCCACCACCCATCTCTGCTCACAGGGAATATTAGATAACCCTATGCATAGTATAGCAAGTTCCGGGGATGGGGTAACACGTATCCCCGTTACCTCTGAGATAAGAGCAAAGGATTATAAGGGAGAAATAAGAGGACAGAACCACCACATATGCGTCGGGGTGCCCCTATACCCACATCCACACCAGCATATTGGCGGGTAACCCGCAATCACATGTGACAATCTGTCAGGCGTCAGGTACCATCTCAGTTGGATTTTTCTATTTTGTTCTGTGTGGTTAATGCATTTAGAAGGCTTGACCACACCAAATAGTGCGTCCTGCCAATCTGCTAATGAAAGCGTGGTTTTACGTTCCTCCTCCCATCTGGTCATAAATGGCATCTTGTTCACATAATGAGGGGACAATAGGGATTGGTACATTATAGATAGCCCTTTTTGGCATAAGAAGCAAGATTGAGAAATTTGGGAATTGCCAAATTGACTCCTGGAGGGTCACTAGAGGCGGTAGAGGGAAAGGAGCCCAAGAAGTGCCGAACCTGGAGATATTGATAAAAGACCTTATTGGGCAAGGCATATTGGTTAATGGTTATGCAGAGACTCAAATTGTAGCAGTAAATTCCCGTCATAAAGTAAACAAACAAATTAGGGATCAGGTGTTCTACCACTTGAAGAGGGAATAGTTTCCTGTCTAAGGACCGTGCAGGGTCAGATCCAGAGAGTAAATACCTCCAAGCCGCAGAGGTGGCCAACATGGATCTTATTGGTAGGCTGGATTGAAATGGTTTAAGAATTTGCGTGGCTAAGTATCCTCTAAGTGAGGATCCTTTGATCAGTGCCTCCTCAAGTTGCAGCTATCCCTGCGGGTTGGATGGCCGCCACCATTCCTTGGCTTGTGAGAGCAGTGATGCCCAGTAGTATAACCTGATGTCCGGCACTCCTAGCCCCCTTATGTATAGCTGGATAAAATGCTGATTTACATATCCTAGGTCTGGTTTGGCCCAATATGAGTTTCAGCATTGCCACCTGGATTTTATTTAACATACAGAAGGGTATCCGCAGGGGGATACATTGTAGTTTGTAAAGGATCTTTGACGGGATTCAAACATTTTGACCAGGTTAATACTGGCAATCCATGACAGGTTGTGTTTTTAGATAGGTTCTCATAATCCTTCTGTAATTCGGCCTGTAAGGCACTGATATTTACCTTAACAAGCTGGCCTACCATTGGGGTCAGTAAAATGCCCAGATATGTAATATGGCTTAACACCCAGTTGAACCGGAACCTTTCCTGTATGCGTTGTCTGATATCATCAGGGATGAATAGGGGCAGTAAGTTGGATTTAGCTTTGTTTATTTTGTAATATGAGATCTTAGAGAACCCCTGCAGAACGTCCCATATCGCTTCCAGCGACTCCTTGGGTTCTTTTACAGTCAAGATCACATCGTCAGCATATAGTGTTAACGTGTGATGTTGCGCACCGACAGGGATGCCCCTTATGTTGATATCCGACCTAATGGTCTCGACCAGCGGTTCCATTACTAGTGCAAAGATCAAAGTGGACAAAGGGCATCCCTGCCATGTGCCATTTGTGATGCGAAATGATCTGGAGAGAAATCCGGACGCTAGTACTTTGGCTGAAGGCTCCGAATATAGTCCCATGATGCCTTTGACGATGGGCCCCGAGAAACCAAACTTATGCAGCACCCCCTCCAGATACCCCCAGTGTACCCTGTCAAAGGCCTTCTCTGCGTCCAGTGACAGGAATACCATAGGGGATCCGGAGAGCTTTGTCACCTGTAGAGGGTCGATGATACGCCTGGTGCCCTCCCTGCATTGTCTACCAGCCACAAAGCCTACCTGGTCTATGTCCACCAGAGTTGGCAAGACTTTGTGTAGTCTAGAGGCTAGAATTTTCGAGAATAGCTTAATATCCGTGTTTAACAAGGATATGGGTCTGAAATTGCCAGGAGAATCTGCTGGCTTTCCCGGTTTGGGTAGTCTGACTATAGTTGCAGTCAGCATCTCAGGAGGGATGTGGCCTGTAGACATAAAGGTATTAAATAGCCGCTTCAGGTACAGGACCAGGGGAGCTTGAAATGCTTTATAATACTCATTTATGTATCCATCCGGGCCCGGTGCAGAGTGCAGTTTAGCTGATCTTATTGCTTGTTCTATTTCGTTTTCAGTAGCTAGGTCTGATGTGAAAATATGGGGTAAAGAGAGTGGGGCCAGAAAAGCTGCAATATCCGCAGGTCTGGGTTGGGGGGTATTATCATTGTTTCGTAGGTTATATAGGGATTCGTAAAAATCTGCAAAAGCGTCCGATATCTTTTGTGGGTGTGTTATCAGCGGGGAGTCGGCAGCCCTGTTTGTATTTCAAGAGTTATGGGGGCATGGTCGGACCATGTCGTGAGGCCTATTGTGGAATTTATAGTCTTACAGAGTAAATCGTAAGAGATAAGGAAGTAGTCTAATCTAGAGTACAATAAATGAGACTGTGACAAGAATATGTAGCCTCGCTCACTGCCATGATGATATCTCTATATATCATGAAGCTGGGTTTCTTCTATAAGGGATTTAAGGTCCCTTCTGTGCGTCGGGGTTTGATTACTGCAGTCTAATTCAACATTTGCCGGGATGTTAAAGTCTCCCTCCACCACAATGGAGCCTGAAGCCACAGAACTGAGTTTACGAAAAAAGCGGCGGAGGAAGGACACTTGTCTAGTATTGGGTGCATAGACCGTGGCTATAGTCATTTGTACATTATCTAATCAGCCTATCAGAATAATGTAGCGTCCCCTAATGTCCGCCACCAGAACTCCCGCTTTCTCTTTTTTGAACACAGGGGAATAATATATATGCAGGAAATCTGGATGTTTACATCTTTGGGAGTCTGCTAGCAATAAATGGGTTTCCTGGGCCATAAGTACAGTACATTACACTGGGAAGTGGTGGCATCTGCCCATAACCATCTCCTTTTATGAGGGGAGTTTAACCCCTTCGTATTCAGAGAGTAGACTTTAATACCCATTGATGCAATAAACCATACTAGCTTTATGCTGCTTCAGATACACATATGGCGAGTAAGCTATATCACGTGCCTGCATCATGGCTGTAACCATAAAGAACATTGTGTCATGAAAAACATAAAAAGCATAAAAAACACTAAAAACCTTAAGAAACCTTAAACGCGGAGGCACTAGTACAATGCCTCATATGGGTAAGGCATATAGGGTGCAGGGAAGCGGTTCTTTCCGTTACCTTACAGCACCAGTAAAACACTACTCAGTCCAGCTCAGGCCGGGTTCCATTCCACAGGGATCTTGCCCTGCCGTCGGTGTAGGTCTCCTGACACCTGGGCTTCTTCAGGAAGTAGGCCCAAGGCTTTCAACTTCTGTGCAGCAAGTTTCGGTGTTGCGCACACGTGGAGGATGCCATTTTGCCATATGATGAGGTTTACAGGACAGCCCCATCTATAGCGAACTTGCTTCTCCCAAAGTATTCTGGTAAGTGGAGCGAATTCTTTTCTTTTAGCTAATGTCACTGCTCACAAATCTGGAAACATTGATATGCCGTCAAAGGAGCCAGTTGGTGCTGGATTTTTCCAAAGCTCTTTCATAAAGGCCTCCTTAACTTGGTAGAAGTTAATCCTCACTAGGACATCACGAGGGACCGCCAGATCCAGGCTTGCTGGTTTAGGGATCCTGTGCATGCGATCCATGGTAAGGTCCATCTCCATGAGATCAGGCATTGCCTCTTTAATCAAGGTCTGTAGTAACAAGTGGAGTTGGTCTGCACCCACTGCCTCAGGTATCCCATGCAAGCGCACATTGTTCCTCCGGCTGCGGTCTTCCATATCAGAGAGCTTTGACTCCATTTTGCCGATTTCCTCTTCCAGCGCCGCATTGGCATAAATGAGCTGGTTGTGTGATGCGGGGAGTTCCGCCGTCTTTCCCTCTAAATGCCATGCCCCCCTGCATGGTCATCTTTAAGGAACATATAACCCTAAAAATATAAAAAAAACATAACCTACAAAGTGAAGTTTCTGCATAGATATCTGCAAACTGCTACAGAAAGCAGTTTTAGCAGATTTCTTGCAGTCAGAGAAATGTCTTTTTCCACCCAGCCCGTTTGTCTTTGGCTGTGCACCGACTCTTTTAACCAGCATGAACTCATAGTCAAAAAGGAGAATTGAGAAAAAGGTAGCCTTAACTCCAATTTACTTCAATGAACACCCAGAGCACTGTGAAAGAGGAATAAACTGCAAAGCTTAGCAGCTTCTCACAAAACCTTCCTTTGTGTGTGTGCAGGTACACTATACAGTACCAGGGCAGGCACTTACACTACAGAAAATACTACCCTCCTTTCCCAAGTGCCTGAATGTGAAGTTTGCCTATATAGGCAGAAGGGATTTCTCAGTCAATCTAGGCAAATTTTAACATTTATAGGTGTTGTAAAGCCAAATTCCAAGTCTTGGAGCTGTACACACTGTCCACATAATGTAAGTGTCACGACCTATCGCTGACCCTGTTGTGCCTGGGGTCAGAAGGACGCAGCGGGTGGGTACTTGCTCGGTTTCAAGGGATCACTCCATGACCTAGTTGTGGGAATGGATTCTGGTACAGGTTTTCCTGCTTTGGTTTGCTTTTGTCCCATTTAGGAATCAGTAGCTTTTCTTTTCAGCTGTTATTTGTCAGCCACTCCGAGCTACTATATATTCTCCCTTTCTGCTTCCCTTGTTGCCAGATATAGACCGTCCTTCCAGATTTTTTATTCTGACCTCTGGTGGAGTTGCTTTGGAGCTGTTAGAACAGTTAGAACTGGTACTGTCGGATCTCTGGTTCTCTCCTGTTGTCTCCTGTTTGTTGTCTCCCTTCGGGGGATTGTATGTGGTGTTAGTGTTATTTGTCCTTTCCCTGTTGTTACCCTAGGTGTCAATGGTGAGGACTAGTGCTCCCATCGCCCTACTCACTACCTAGGGCTTATTTTAGGGTAAGCCAGGGACGAGGCACGTGATCGGTGTACAGGTGAGCAGCCCATCTAGGGATGTTAGGGCAGCCAGGTGTCAGTGTCAGGTGAGCTAGGGGTCACCACTCCTCCCTCTTCTTACTCTCTGTGCCACACATCTGTTACCTGCCATATCAGACGTGATAGTTACCCATAATGTTATAGTACAGATACTTTCCGAGGGCCCTGAAACGCAGATATTTATCTTTGTAGATTTTGAATTCTGCAGTCTCTATTACAGCTCCACATAGTTTTACTCCAGATTTCTCAAGACCCTGAAAGGCAAATTCCAGTGCAATTACATTATGGAATGCATAACAGATGCCTTTTGAAGTATTCGATCATAATAGAAGTCTATGGCCAGCATAACAGATCTGTTTGGTTTCTGTTATGCAGTAGTCCTCAGGAGTCTAGAAAAGTTGAGTCATTTTTACTGAAGAGCTGTAAATAGGCCCCGATTAGCCATGTAAACACTACTTGGTACTAGGCCTGAGCAAATCGACCTTTGGATCATAGATGCAAAGTCGATTTGTTCAAATACTTACGTTTTAATGCTGTATCCGTACAACATCAAAATGTATTAGTTCCGTTGAGCCAAAGTTTATTATGCTTTGGGTGAAGTACCAAGCCCAGTTCATATTGCTATTTTAAACACTTTTTCAATAAGGAGATATGCATACAGTAGGAATTAACAGAAGTCTCCCGTGACTTTGGGTGAGAAGAACTTTGGCTTCACGGAGCCAATACATTTTAATGCTGTATGGGGACTTAAAATGTAAGTATTTGAACGAATCGACTTTGGATGTATGATACGAAGGTCGATTCATTTAAGCCTAGGTGGTGCTATAGTTGGTTTTATGTATGTAGTAAAGCTGGTACTATGGCTGGCACTGTTAACACATTAATTTTATTTTATTGGTAACTAGGAGGTTCTTTCTAACAAAATGGGCACACTCAATAAGTAGATAAACATTATGCAGCCTTTTCCCACCCCCTCCTCTTAAACTTTCTACCTTACATATACTAGTATCAGAAGGGGAGTAAGAGGGGAGAGAAGACATGGCTATACTCTGATATAAGAATATACAGATTTTCTAATTGACAGTGTTTATCATGATCTGCCAATGTGATATCTGACATTCTAGAAATATAAAATAATAAAAAATATGCTTCGCTTTGTTGGCTGTTCTTTTTTTTTTTTTTTGCTTATATTCTGTTTATTGTCCCTTTGAGTCTTTGCAATTAGAGCCTAAGTGCCCCCTAGTGGTGACTGAAAGCAGGCAGAATGGTATCATTTTATGGATGTACATGAATTCAATGCTCTGTATAAGAAAAAGTTCTACTTAAAAGATGTATTAAGCAAGTAATTAGCACTGAACTTGAACCTACTGAAATTGAAAAAAAAAAAATGGATCTCAAGGATGGATAGTCATTTAAAGTAAAACTCTGCCTGGGAGCAACATGGCAATTTATATTAAGAGACTGCATTATCAGCAGTTCTCTTACATAATTGTTTGACTAAAAAGGAGTCATTTAGATTAGAGTGGCACTGTATTTTCTAATATAATAATTAAAGTGACTTCAAGGTGAAGGTTTAATTGAAAATGACATGAAAGTATATTTTGTATGGAAGAAAAAATGTGGTTTATGTCTAATATATTTTTAAAGAAAAATTACAATTATTTTTTTTACTGTAATGGTACAATAAGGTAAAAATAAAACATATGTAAAATAAAAAAAATGCATGTCTTTCCGATTTAAACAAATACACCCAGGAGCAACATTGCCTAACTGTAATTGGGTAAGCAAGATGCTGCTACTCCAGTTCTGAAAGCACCTAAACATTTCAGCACTCTTCGTTATAAGAGTTTATTAAACTTTTACAATCCTCCACAAAGCATTAATTGAACGTTCTCCAGGGTTCTTTTCAGTCGTTTCTCATCTAGAATGCAAAGTAGAGTAATAATTATCTTGAGCAGCATTGATTAATCATTATTTTATTATGCTTCCACATTTTGGAGTATCATAAACTTACATTAACAGATTAGAAATATAATGCACTCTTTTTTTAGCGAAAACACAGGGACTTCTAACAAAGAATAAGTGTTCCCAAAGGAACTAGAGAATACAACCAGGGAAATCGAGCATAAATGGGTTTGTGAATGCTTAACACATAATGAATGCATTGCATCAAAATTATGTTTAATTGGAATTGTACCATTTCAAGACACTTGCATAAAATTTCCCAGGAAAGAAGTTCACCTGCATTTGCTTAAAATAATGATTCTACGCTAATGTATTTTTACTCTTTATAGGGAAGTGCTCGTTATTAGAGAAAGATGAAATAATATTGCTGAAATCGCTTTTTTTAAAGGCTCTTTTGACAGCTTTAATACGGGTTTCAAATCACAGATGATAGCTTTATGTCTCCTGTCCAGGGGATTTATTAAGAGAAATGATAACCACGCTGAATAATAGAACAATTCTTTATGTCCCCTTTCAATAGGTCCCTATGTTCTCCCTAAGCGTGTATGTGATACTATGTCTTTCATAAGACAGCTGGAAAGGTTACAGTGGTAACTCAGTTTCAAAGCAGATAACACAGTCTATGTTGTTAACACACTGTCAATATGTCCCTTCATCTTTAACAATATTTCCGAGTATATGTGTAGCATAAACATTTCTAAAACGCAGTTGTGCCCCCTTCCACCCATTTAACCACTAATAGGACCGCCTAACGGATGCGTCCGGCGGGCAGTCCTGTAGTTCTGACTCGACGCATCGGCGCGTCATCTCGCGAGATGTGAGATTTCGCGCTGATGCCGCCGCGCATGCGCACTGCACGGCAGTGAAAAGTTAAAGGACAAGTTCAAGTATAGGTCATCAGCCTGCCAGCCAATGATCATTGCTGGCAGGCTGATGATTTTTAAAAAAAAACGAATCGCAAGCCATCTAGCACATTATATTTATAAATATAATGTGTTAAATGGCTTCTGTGGGTCCTTTTCGTCGGTTGGACCCAGGAGAGAGCACACCTCTACTGTAAGTACACCAAGCACCACACTTCAGGTCCTGATCACCCCCATCACCCCAATTAACCCCTTGATCACCCCTTTTAATCACCTGTCAATCACTAGTGAAAGGGAAAAAAGTGATCACTTTTTTTTTTCCACTAGTATTGACTGCTAGGTTTAGGTTAGTTTAGGTCCCTTTGGTAGGTAGTTAACTTCCGTTAGCGCCCAGCCCACCGGACCGCAGTTACTGATTCGCTGATTAGCGTAGCGCTAATCAGCATTTGTACTTTTATAGTATCTTTAAGTGATCAGAACTGATCACAGTCAGATCTATAATAGTATTACTGTCACTTTAGCTCGCCCCCCACCCAAAATGCAGTGTTTGCCCGATCAGGCCTGATCGGTCGCCCACACGTGCCTTCACCCACGCCCACCCCGCCGCAGTGACAAAAATTTTTTTATTTTTTTTTTATCACTGCACAATCACTTCACAAGCGCTGCGGCGATAAAAAAAAATCAGTTTTGATCTTTTTTATCAATCGCAGCGGCTTCCTGTACTTCGCTAGCTTCCCATTTGTAAGACAGGCTTGCTCTTTTTCTTGGGTAGTCTCAGGGAATACCCCCTAAATTTACTCGCCCAATTCTCCTGAAGAGGCCTACACGATTCTGACCCAGTCGGATGAGGAATGGGAACCCTCATCTGACGAATCTAGCGGGTCAGAATACGAACCTGTAGAAAGCAGTGGCAGTCTGACCCAAAGTTCGGACGAGGAGGTTGAGGTCCCTGATAGCACCAGGCGTACCCGGCCCCGTGTCGCTAGACCACAGGTGGCGCAGGATCAGTTTCAAGGGCAGCAGAGTGGGGCTGGCGCTGCCGGATTACGTGGTGAGGCATACACCAGCAGCGCAGCCCATCCTGGACCTTCTACCAGCACTGCCGTACAACATGGTGAAGTGGCGAGCACCAGAAGGGCAGTTGAAGCTGGTACGGTGGCACATGCAGTAATTCCCCCGTCACACACAGGCCCGTAGAGCCCTTAGAGTCCCTGAGGTGCTGGCAAACCCTGATTGGCAGCCTCCAACTTCAGCCACACCATTAGTTCCCCCTTTCACCACCCAGTCAGGAGTTCGGGTGGAGACAGCTCAGATCGGATTGGCACTGTTTTTTTTTGAGCTATTCTTCACTGCGGAGCTCTATGACTTAGTCGTGGCAGAAACAAATCGGTAAGCCACTCAATTTATAAACGCCAACCTGGGAAGCTCTTATGCCCAGTCTTTTGGTGGAAACCAGTCCAAGTTTCCGAATTTAAAACTTTTCTGGGCCTTCTCCTCAACATGGGGCTAACCAAAAAGCATGAATTGCGGTCATATTGGTCCACGAACCCAATTCATCACATGCCCGTGTACTCTGCTGCCATGTCCAGGACACAATTTGAGACCATCCTGCGTTTCCTGCACTTTAGCGACAACACCACCTCCCGTCCCAGAGGCCACCCAGCTTTTGACCGGCTCCACAAAATTCGGCCCCTCATAGACCACTTCAACCAGAATACCAATCCCTAGTACATTTCACCGGACGCCTTGGCTTCAAACAGTACATCCCAAGCAAGCGCGCCCGGTATGGGGTCAAATTGTATAAGCTCTGTGAAAGGGCCACAGGCTATACGCACAAATTTCGGATCTACTGTATGAGGGAAAAGATCAGACCCTGGAGCCGGTCGGTTGCCCTGACTACCTGGGGAGCAGTGGGAAGATAGTCTGGGACTTGGTGTCACCCTTATTCGGCAAGGGGTACCATCTTTATGTGGACAATTTTTACACAAGTGTGTCCCTCTTCAGGCATTTGTTCCTAAAACAGATAGGCTGCTGTGGCACCGTGCGACCTAGTCGCCGGGGCTTCCCCCAACGGCTCCTTACCACCCGTCTCGCAAGGGGGGAGAGAGCTGCCTTGTGTAACGAAGAAATGGTGAAATGGAGAGACAAGTGTGACGTTTACATGCTCTCCTCCATTCGCGCAGACACGACAGTCCAAATTGAACGGGCAACCAGTGTCATTGAAAAGCCCCTCTCGGTCCACGACTATAATTAGCTCATGGGAGGGGTGGACTTCAATGACCAGATGTTGGCCCCGTATTTGCTTTCCCGCAGGACCATACGCTGGTATAAGATGGTGTCTGTATATTTAATTCAATTGGCTATATATAATAGTTTTGTTCTCTACAGTAAGGCTGGGAGAACAGGATCCTTCCTCAAATTTCAGGAAGAGATCATCGAGAATCTCCTGTATCCAGGAGGTTCCGTGGCCCCAACCACCAGTGTAGTGAGCCGTCTACACGAGCGTCATTTCCCCAATGTCGTTGCTGGTACCTCAAACCAACCGCCACCCCGAAAAAGATGTCGTGTCTGTAGCAGGAGTAGAATAAGGCGTGTCATCCGCTATTTCTGTCCTGACTGTCCTGACCACCCTGCCCTATGCCTAGGGGAGTGTTTCCGGAAGTACCACACTCCGGTAAACTTAGGGACATAGGGACTGCACAACACAGGTAGTTTATCCACTCAGGCTCTAGGGTCTCTCAGGATACTAGGTTTTGAGAGACCCTAACACATAGGGGTGCTGGTGTGCTACAACAGAAATGTGAAACGGTAGAAACCTCTCCTTTCACTTGGGATAAAGTGCATAATGTACTTCACACCATCTCTGTGTGATTTACACTTTACACATTGTCCCATGGGAAAGGAGAGGTTTCTGCTAGGAAAATAAAGAGTGAAATGGTTAAAAAAAAATTAAACAGGTAGCAAGAAAAAAAAATGTTCAGGTTTAATAAAAAAAAATTTTTATGTTCAGGTTTTATAAAGTTTGTAACGTTCAAGTTTATTAGCCAGCTGCCTGTTTTTTCTTCTCCCCCTCCCCCCCTAACCACCCTTTATTTTCCAGGTAGACCAACGGACCAACCGACGAAAACGCTGCAGCACTGATGTGCATTCAGAGAGAAGCATTGCGCTGCTGTCAGAAGACACGTGAAGTCGGTGTATGCGGCGCTGCAAGACCATATTTCTCCTCTGCAGTACAGGTACGTTCGCCCAGGCATATGAGCTGAGGAGAGGTGTTGGAGTTCATATGCTTTGGCAAACACTTTGTATCAAAAATCTGGCAAAGATGTCTTCCTCCACAACGATCGATTGATCGATGTGAATAGAGAAATCACGTTTGCCAGGACATAGGAGCTGAAGTGGGTATGGATGTTTGGGCGGAGCCCCTATGTCCTGGCAATCGCCAGGCCCCTCTTTTTCTTCTTGCATATTTTTTGGCAGAGATTTTTTCATCCACATCGATTGATGCAAATGAGGAAATCTGTGCCGTTCATTTTTTCTTTCAGCCCAGAGGCTGAACGGAAAAAAATCTCATTACCTGTATGCTCCAGATAAGGAGAATAGCAGAAACTCCTAATTCTGGCCATACATGTAATGATTGCGGAGACCCTCAACTGCCATGGCAGTACAAACACATCACATGTGACCCCATTTTGGAAAGAAGACACCCCAAGGTATTTGCTGAGGGGCATATTGAGTCCATGAAAGATTGAACTTTTTGTCACAAGTTAGCGGAAAGGAAGACTTTGTGAGAAAAAACAAAAAAAAATCTAATTCCGCTAACTTGTGCCAAAAAAAAAAACTTCTATGAACTCGCCATGCCCTTCACAGAATACCTTGGGGTGTCTTCTTTCTAAAATGGGGTCACATTTGGGGTATTTTTACTGCCCTGGCATTTTAGGGGCACTAAAGCGTGAGAAGAAAAATGCGTAAAAATGCCATCCTAAAAGGTACTCATTGAAATTAGGGCCCCTTTGCGCATCTTGGCTGCAAAAAAGTGGCACACATGTGGTATCACCGTACTCGGGAGAAGTAGGGCAATGTGTTTTGGGGTGTATTTTTACATATACCCATGCTGGGTGTGAAAAATGTCTCTGTAAATTGACAACTTTGTATAAAAAAATGGAAAAAGTTGACATTTACAGAGATATTTTTCACACCCAGCATGGGTATATGTAAAAATACACCCCAAAACACATTGCCCTACTTCTCCCGAGTATGTCCATACCACATGTGTGCCACTTTTATGCAGCCAAGATGCGCAAAGGGGCCCTAAATCCAATGAGTACCTTTAGGATTTCACAGGACATTTTTTACGCATTTGGATTCCAAACTCCTTCTCACGCTTTAGGGGCCCTTAAAATGCCAGGGCAGTAAAAATACCACACAAGTGATCCCATTTTAGAAATCAGACACCCCAAGGTATTCCGTGAGGGGTATGGTGAGTTGATGTAAAATTTTATTTTTTGTCACAAGTTAGTGGAATATGAGACTTTGTAAAAAAAAAAAAAAAAATTCAATTTCCGCTAACTTGTGACAAAAAATAAAAACTTCCATGAACTCACTATGCCCATTAGCAAATACCTTAGGGTGTCTACTTTCCGGAATGGGATCACTTGTGTGGTATTTTTACTGTCCTGGCATTTTAGGGGCCCCTAAAGCGTGAGAAGTAGTTTGGAATCCAAATGCGTAAAATTGCCTTGTGAAATCCTAAAGGTACTCATTGGTTTTAGGGCCCCTTTGCGCATCTTGGCTGCAAAAAAGTGGCACACATGTGGTATCACCGTACTCAGCAGAAGTAGGGCAATGAGTTTTGTGGTGTATTTTTATATATACCCATACTTTGTGTGAGAAATATCGCTGTAAACAACAACTTTAAAAAAAAAATTATACAAAGTTGTCAATTTACAGAGATATTTCTCTCACCCAACATGGGTATATGTAAAAATACACCCCAAAACACATTTCTCTACTTCTCCTGAGTACGCCGAAATCCACATGTGTGCCACTTTTTTGCAGCCAAGATGCGCAAATGGGCCCTAAATCCAATGAGTACCTTTAGGATTTCACAGGGCATTTTTACACATTTGGATTCTCACGGTTTAGGGGCTCCTAAAATGCCAGGGCAGTAAAAATAACCCACAAGTGACCCCATTCCGCAAAGTAGACACCCTAAGGTATTCGCTGAGGGGCATAGTGAGTTCATGGAAGTTTTTATTTTTTTTCACAAGTTAGCGGAAAATGAAATTTTTGGAAAAAATAAATAAAAATCAATTTCCGCTAACTTGTGACAAAAAATAAAAACTTCCATGAACTCACTATGCCCCTCAGTGAATACCTTAGGGTGTCTATATTCCTATATGGGGTCATTTATGGGGTGTTTCTACTGTCTAGGCATTGTAGTACGTCAGGAAACAGGACAGGTGCTCAGAAAGTCAAAGTACGGAAATTCACTTTTTTGCACCATAGTTTGTAAAAGCTATAACTTTTACCCAAACCAATAAATATACACTTATTGCATTTTTCTTTTATCAAAGACATGTAGAATAATACATTTAGAGAAAAAATTATAGAGAAATGTAGTTTTATTTGACAAATTTTCCAACTGAAAGTAAAAAATTTCATTTTCTTGCAAAAAATGTGTCAAAAAAAGCAAAATATCAAAAAAAGTAAAAATGTCAGCAAGAATGAAATACCACCAAATGAAAGTTCTATTAGTGAGAAGAAAAGGATATAAAATTCATTTGGGTGGTAAGTTGTATGACGGAGCAATAAACGGTGAAAATAGTGTAGTGCAGAATTGTAAAAAGTGGCCTGGTCATTAAGGGTGTTTAAGCTAGGGGGGCTGAGGTGGTTAAAGAGCACCTATCAGCAGGATCAACCCTGTTACACTATGCACGCTACTAGGTAGGGTTGAGTCTGCTCATTAAGTTATACATGTCTTATAAAAATAGTTTGTCGTTTTGCAGCAAAAAATACGCAATTCACCTTTTACCAGTAAACGAAGCATGAACGGATTTAATAATTTCTTTAATTATTGCAGGGCAAGACAAGGTGGTGTGTGACATAGATCACGCCAAGTGAGAATTTCCAAGTCATGCACCAACCCTTCAGACCATGCACTAAGTTTAAGGGTTCATGCACATGAACATAGTTTTGGTCCTGGGGATCAGATGTGGACCCATTCATTTCAATGGGGTATGCAAACAGCACACCAGTGTGCTGTCGCATCCATATGTCCGATCCACGGCCCCACAAAAAAAAAATAGAACATGTCCTATACCGTACATGTCCGTTTCACAGACAGTTCTATAAATGACAGGTCATTCCATTCTGCAAAATGCAGAAAACATACGGCCGGTATCCGTGTTTTATAGATCCGAAATTTGTGGACTACAAAAATGGCTAAGTTTCTATCAGGAGTATTCTTTTAAATATTCTGTACACAGGTACAGTATATACATATTTACTAAAATCCCCTTTACACAGGTCTATGATTGAGGCAAGTATCGGCAAGGAACTCTGTGTACTGGTGCCATTGATCACTTGATAAATGATTAACCGTTATTAATTGGGTATAAGCATTGTTGATGATAGGCCTAACATTATGTATATGAATCAGAAAATATGATTTTAGAGCTTATTAGGCAACCAGTAAAATGTTTTGCATTAAATCTAGAGGAATAATAATTGAAGTAACAAAAATATTTTAAAAAAATTCTAATTCAAATAATCCCTTTCCCCTTTTACATTTAAAAATAAATAATATCAATTATATATAATTGATATCATTGTATCTGAAAAATATCCAAATTATTAAAACATAAAATATTTATCAATTGTGATGAATTGGGTAATGGAAAAAAAAATGGCTGATTTACCAAAATGATGCCATTAAAAACTACAACTGTCCCTGAAAAAAATAAAATAAAAAAAAAGCCATCTCTGTAGGTAGAAATATAAAAAGGTTATGGATAGTGATTCAAAGCATCCAAAGTGGAATTCGATCCAAAGTTTATGAAAATTTTGATTTGCCACAAATCTATATTTCCTTGTTTCTCACTGTTTACAGTGAAATGAGCATAGGGAGAGACGTGACAAGTAGTACTAGGGACAGTGTTTAACAAAGTTTAAAGGGGTATTCCCATCTTAATGATCACTGTTAAATCTGTTAATGATTTAACAGTGATCATTTTTCTAAATATATTTAATTAACTAATTCCCACCCCTTAGAAGAAAAATAAGATATACTTACCTGACTGTTGTCTTCCGTCAACCCTGGTTACGGCCACCGCTCTCCTGAAAGCGCACGCCGCCGCCGCGCATGCGCTATGGTGACTTCTTCCTGGCCAGTATAGTATACTTGCGAGGAAGAAGTCACCAGGGCGCATGCGCGGCGACGTGCACATTCAGTCCAGCGCGCAGCCTGGCCGGGAGAAGACGTCAATCGAGATGGAGCCCGCCCCCTGCCGAAACCAGGAAATGAACGGCGCACCGGGAACAGGTAAGCATGAAATAGTGTGATGGGAATACCCCTTTAAATTCTAGAGTCGTGGATACTGAGACTGCAGAGACAGTGTAAGGAGATCATAGAGTTTTTATACAGTGTAGGGAAAGCATAGGGCGATTGCAGGGACAGTGAGGGCCGTATAATCAAAAGCTAAAGGGATCCATAGAAGACAGCTCAGTTTGTATCAATCCCTGAACAGAGATATTTAATTGAACAAAAAAACAATAGCTGATCTTGGGGAAACCAGGTACAAAAAAATATCACCACAAAGCCTAATTTAAGAGTCTCAACACAGCAATCCAAAGTGCAAAGCTCACTGGAAAACAGAATGAACAGTTATTTTGCATATAAATGAACAGTGTTCTGTCTACCTTGTTTAATATATAAGCAATTCTATTACTCTTTGCTTCTTAAATTGGGGTGAATAAGCTGTCTAATTTAATTGTTATTTGGGGATCCCCCGTGTTAAATAGATACGCAGATCTACGGTGCTACTCCTTGATTCTCAAATTGGGGTGAATTAGCTGTCCATTTTTACTGTTATTGGAGTGTCACCCTTGTTAAAGGATAACTGTCACATTTAGACCCAAATTTCAGTTTTCATATATGTAGTTACTAATATGATAATATTCCTGAATCAATAACTATTAGACTTACTAACCCCTTATTTAATAAGATTCAGCCCTTAGCAACCAGTCTGCATAAAACTGCAATATCACTATTCTGTTAAAATAGCTGCCCTCAGCCCTGAGGCTAATCCATAGGACACCTGCAGTGAAGTTAGTGAAGACCAGCACTGTATAGGGGGGTCTTGCAGTGAAGTTCCCAGGTCTGGCTGAAGCCTGTAGTCCTTCTACAAGCTCTCCTCTTATCAGATAAGGCTGTCATTTATACACTGAGCAGCCGGCATATGTACATTCTCCAGAACTGCTAAGGGAGTGTCTGCCAAGCACAGGCATGTGGAGAAGTTCATACACACAGCCCAGCACTGTTATCTCCTGTCAGGAAGAACCTGGCTTTTTATACATTCCCTTACAATGTTGACTCACTATCAGTTCCCAGTGCACGCAGCGTACTCTGTCCTCATCTGGTAGACGGAAGGAGCATAGCAACCTGATTTTATCTCAGGTAAATATAGCCAATACTGGGGACTTTTAGGTGGCTTTTAGGGGTTATTTATTAAACAATCAGAAATTAAAACAGGGCCAACAAGGTAATATTAATCACCAAAATCCAATAGTAAAAAAAAAAAAAATTTGACAGTTATACTTTAAATAAATAAGCACATCTATTATGCCTTGATTCTCAAATTGAGGTGAAAAGTGTGATTTAAATGTTAATGGGATGTCCCCTTGTTTTATAGATCTGTAAATCCATTAGGACTTGATTTATAAATTGGGGTGAATAAGCTGTCTATTTTTACTGTTATTAAGTGCCCCCTTGTTAAATAGATAAGCAAACCTATTACGCCTTGATTCTCAGACTGGTTTAAATAAGCTGTGTAAATGAACTTCTATTAGGGTCTCCCCTTTGTTTAATAGATACACAGATCTATTACGTCGTAATTCTCAAGTTGGGGTGAATATGTAGTGTAATTTGACTGTTATTGTGGTGCCCACTTTGATTAGTAAATACACAGATCTAAAGCGCTATAATTCTCAAATTGGGGTGAATAAGCTGTGTAATTTAACTGTTATTGGGGAGTCCCCCTTGTTAAATAGATAAGCAATTCTATTATGCCTTGATTCTCAAATTGGGGTGAATAAGTAGAGTAGTTTGACTGTTATTGGGGTGCACACCTTGTTTACTAAAATACACAGATCTATAACACTTTGATTCTCAAATTGAGGTGAAATTCTGTCTATTTTTACTGTTACTGGGGTGTCCCCTTGATAAATAGGTCAGGTAAGCGGCCATAAGACTGGTGAGTGTGGCATAAGTGAAGAGCAGACAGGAGTGGATGATGATTTAACAGATCTCATGTGGGAGCTGGGTGAACAGGGTGCTTTATCATCATTAGGGGATGAGGGTGGCAGCTTGCGTGTGAGACAGCTGCAGGGTAGAAATGCGGCTGGGCCAGCAGTGTGAGATCTGGAGCTAAACCTACCCGGGGTGGACTGCCTGCTACTCAGGAGTCTAGCGGTGCACAGCTTCATAGAGGCAGCAGGCAGTCAGCATGCAGTGGTGGGGGTAAACTGCCATGCTCGTCGGTGTGGGAATTTTTCATCAAGTCACTGGAGGATTGCAGTATGTAGGTTCTGTGGGCAGGAGGTGAGGCACAGCTGGGGTGCCAGTGTTAGCACCATAGCCCTGCATCAACATATGGAGTGTCACCATAAAGTGGCCTGGGAAAACCATGGCGGTAATGTGGGTACAGCCTGATGCAGCAACCACTGCATCTCCCAGTGGCCTATACCCCTTCTCCAGCAGTCAAGTCACCACCACCACAGTAGAAGGGAGTTGTGTTTCCTTCCCATCATTTACTGGTCCTGATACTCATAGTTTTAATTCTACTCCTTGTCACAAATTTTGCCAGAACTCAATCTTTGAGGTTACTGTGAAAAGACAACAGTTTGCGTGCACTCATCCAACTTCGCAGAAGCTGAACATGCTCCTTGTCAAGTTGCTGGTACTACTTTCCTTCCTTTTCTATGTGGTTGACTTTGCCCATTTCAGAGAACGGATGGCTAGTGCCAAGCAAAGGTGGAGAGTCCAAAGCCATCATTACTTCTCTAAAAAAACTGTAACAGCCCTGCACACATATATTGAGCAGAAGGTGGGCCAGTCTTCGAGCCTGTTGGTGTCTGGTTCCAGTTCTGGAAGTCTTCCACCCAACTGCAAGACGTCTGGAAAATGACCAGGAAACGGGGCATAAACTTCAATCACTCTTACAGTTCAAAACTCGCCCTCCTTGAGCTGAAAAGGCAGAGTAGTGCTTTCTAACGTCGCCTCATATGCAACATTTCCACACATTGGAACTCCACCCTCCACATGTTGGACTGACTACATGAGTAGAGGAATGCTGTAAAAGATTTCTTAATGATGCAGGCAGACAGGAGTACTCTGTGTAATTTCGACGTTAGCCAGTGGCAGCTCATGCGCGACACCTGCTGTTTGCTCAGGCTCTTTGAGAAGGCCACTTTTCTTTGTCAGTCACCAGGACTATGGGATAAACAACATCATTCCACTCCTTCATGTCCTGGAGCAGATTCTGATAAATCTGGCTGGCCAAGGGACAGGAGATGTGCTGCCTACATCTCATGGGCACCTGAGTCCTGTGGGGGCTGACCTGGAGAAGAAAGACTCCAGGAGGAGCTGGAGGATGATGAGCAAGACCAGACAGATGACCCCAACACACAGTGGCAGTATGCAGTGGAGATGGAGGCAGGGAGTCCCTCCGATTTACTTGCACAAATGGCCCGATGCATGCTCAGTTTCTTGCGTAGTGACAGCCAAATTGTCAAAGTTCAGCAGAGTGATGACTACTGGCTCTTAAGCATGTTAGACCCTCTCTACTGGTCCAAAATAGGGTCCTTTTTTCCACCCGCTGCGAGGGAGGATAAAATGAACTACTATCGAGACATCCTATGTAGTGTAGAGCGAGCATGCTCGGCCAAACATCAGTTCGGCTCGAGCATTGCTATGCTAGGCACATGGTGGTATTTGTAAACAAACAAGTAAACAGCGGCTACACCCCGTAGTGACAAATGGATAAAAAGGTGCTCACCCTAATGGCTTCACCCTAAGCCTGAGGACAGACAATTCTAATATAGTAATAGGGGGCACACTTATCAAATGGCGGCAAAATACAATAGTGACGACTGATTTAATAGTAGCGACTAATATAATATCACAATAAAAACACTATAATCACATAATAAAAACACTAATAAAAACCCTAGGTGCAATACTTCAATGTCATCGCAGAACCTGTTGATGACAATGTATACAGAGTCCAACACGCACTGCGTAATACAGTTCTTAATTTGGCAATTATAGGGGTACCCAGAATAGATTATACTATCATTGTCCAGTGCTGGTAGTGATGTGACAGAGCTTTGTTCCTTGGTGTAAACAATAAAAATGCTGGCTATATGCTATGTCCAAGACACAGGCCAAACGCGTTTCGGTGGTCAGCCCCCTTCTTCAGTGGTCAATGTTAGTGTGCAAATGTGAACTTTTATTTATAGATGTTCCCCATGCATTCAGGGAAAACCAAAAATCTGGACCGGATCTCATTTAACAATATTCTTATGACAGTCTTGTAATGACTGCCAATACCCTACAGACATAGAGCCAAGTCATCATAATATAACATCTTATAAATATATATAAAAAAATAAAATAAAAAAAATGGAATTAAAAGCACAATATAACAAATATAGGAACATATCATTAAAACAAACATATGGAGAAGAGCATATAGCAGATGAAAATATAGCAGACTGACATTACTGTCGGTAAACTGCGCTTACTGAAAGTACATTATTCTAGAAAACTTTATTCTAAGAACTGCCGAAAGGGGTCCCTGATGTAAAGTAAAGGGAGAGGAGATCGGCGTGTCGATATAACGGCCAGACTCCAAAGTCCCATCCCTGTGGGGCCACCCCCCAACTCATAGGAAACCAGAAATTTCCATTTCGGCGTTCAGACCTCTTGGTAGCATGGTGTCAAACTCAAAAATTTGTCTAGATTCTTGCCGAGACATATGAGAGATATAGTTCCCACCCTTCCAGGGAATTCTAACCTTCTCTTTAGCTGCATATGTCAAACACGAAGGATCACAATTGTGGACCATTTTAAAGTGCTTTGAGAGGGAATGGGCTTCATAGCCTTTGCTCAGCGACTCTTTTCTGGAGGGTTCTCTCAATGTATTTCTTATTGCAAGAGAACTCCAAGATGCAAATAACATCTGTGGAGTTGCACGTGAGGCATTTCTTAATAGTCACCCTAAAGGAGTTAGTGGTTGAACATATAGATTCCCTTTTTCTGGGAAACAATGTGATTCAACAGTTTGTGCAGCGGTCACATCTAAAAAAAACTTTCAGGGATAACCAATTCCCACTTACTTTGGGTGTATTTGTCCTTATTGTGGGGGCTACTTTTCCAGCTAGATTAGCATATTTTGTATACACCACTTTAGGGGTTACGCTTAGATGTGGCCCAATAATATTGTCCTTCAGAAGATGACTCCAATGTCTTTCTATGATTCGTTCAACCGTTCGAAATTGTGAATTGAATGGCAGAATAATCCTAGGGGTATCATTCGGAGGTGGTAATACCTTTTTAGAAAAAAACTCATTCCTATTCATCCTTTTTACTTTCATCAAAGAACTCTCAATAATGTGGGGTGGATAATCCTTTTCAAGAAACTGGAGTTTTAACTGCTTGGCTTCCACTTCTGTTCCAATGTGCAATTCCGCTTCTACCTTCTAAACTGGCTGGTCGGCACATTGGTCAACAATCTAGGGAGATGGCAGTTGTCAAATCTAATATAGCTATTTCTCGAAACTGGTTTAAAATGTTTGCTACAATACAACTTTCCACTTTCTACTCTTATATCTAGATCAAAAAATTCTACTTCTTTGTGGCTAAAGGTTGAAGTGAACACTAGATTTTTGCTGTTCTCAATAATTATGTGTAGGAATTGATCAAGTTTTGCTCTAGAGTCCTGCCAAATAAAAAGGATATCATCTATATAATGCCGCCATAGGCCTAGACCCGCCCCCAGCATAGGTGTGATGTTGTCAGATTCCCATTGGGCCAAGAACAAGTTGGCATAACTGGGGGCAAATCTAGTGCCCATGGCAGTCCCTGTTTTCTGTAGATAAAATTCCTGATTAAAATCAAAGTAATTGTGGGATAAAATGTAACATACCCCTTCTAGTATAAATCTTAATTGGTCTTCCTGTATCCCACCAGCGGTGGATAGTTGTTTTTTAAGGGCATCAATCCCAGCCTCGTGCTCTATTACAGTATAGAGTGACCCAATGTCCAGCATCCCCAAGATCCACCCCTCTTGCCAATCAATAGTCTCCAGAGTTTTAACAATGTTGGTGGTGTCCTGAATGTATGACGGGATCTTCCTCACATATGGCTGCAACCACCTTTCAATATACTTGGATAGATTGCATGAGATTGAATTAATTCCTGACACAATCGTGTGTCCAGGCGGTGACTCAAAATTCTTGTGGATCTTGGGGACGCAGTAAAACATCGGTATCCTTTTTTCCATCCCCAGTATAAACTATGCTTCTTGATCCAATAATTAACCTGCTTCTAAACCTTTACATCAGGGACCCTTTTCGGCAGTTCTTAGAATAAAGTTTTCTAGTTTAATGTACTTTCAGTAAGCGCAGTTTACGGACAGTTATGTCAGTCTGCTATATTTTCATCTGCTATATGCTCTTCTCCATATGTTTGTTTTAATATGTTCTTACATTACAAGACTGTCATAAGAATATTGTTACATGAAATCTGGTTCAGCTTTTTGGTTTTACCTGAATGCATGGGGAACATCTATGAAATAAAAGTTCACATTTGCACACTAACATTGACCACTGAAGAAAGGGGCTGACCCCAAAACGCGTTTGGCCTGTGTCTTACAGTGTGCCAGCACCCCAAGCACCTTTAAAGACCTCATATGTTATGGGAACTGGAGAACTTTTTATTTTTTCCTTACAACCAGTGTCCCGGAGGGTCTGGAGCAATCTGAAGTGACAAAGAGACTTGGGCACTAGGACCTTTCGCCGCCTCCCTTACTACAGCACGCTCTGCTTCCTCCAGGGTAACGTGGCACGCTACGGCCCGACACCACGTGGCACGGTGCGGGTGTCAGGAGGCTCAAGCACAGCGGTTGCGCTCCGAGACAACATCAGGACAGGAGGTAAGGCAGATAATATAGTAAGAGCTGCATGAATTATATTTAAGCTGGAATTTGCACAGCGCAAACACCAGTCCAGTATATGGAAGATTTTGGCCTGTGATGTAAGTTATTACATTTTTCTCTATGTACTGGCCAGTGATATGAGTGACTATACCATCGCTATACTGCACTCCCTAAGCATTGGATCCACAGTTGGGATATAGCCAGCATTTTTATTGTTTACACCAAGGAACAAAGTTCTGTCACATCACTACCAGCACTGGACACCGATAGTATCATCTATTCTATTATTGAATATTCAGCTGGACATAGTAATGCATAAGCTCATAAGCAACATTTCGGGCTGAGTTATGAGCCCTTCATCAGGCTGATAATACAATAAATAAAGATACATATATAAGGCATATGGTTCTGTGGTACAGATTGCATAACAATTTTTGCATACACAAATATTTTAGCTGAATATAGAGACTCAGTGGTTATGGCGCAGCAGTGTGCGGCAACCACCGGCTCCACAGCACTGCACCAAAAGTAGACAGCGGGACCAAGAAGCCACACAGCACCCCTACTGTGCAGCAAAGCCTCCTTGGCTCTGGGCTCCACCACAGAGGCAGCAATGGCAGACACGCAGTACTGCACCATGTGAATGAGTGCAAAGAATTCACCCAGTCACAACCCTCAGAAAATCCATCTGAGAGGTAGTAGGAATTTATAGACCCTTTGCAAACTCAGGCTAATTAAAAACACCTAGTCCAAATGGTGAGCAGTGCTGATACCAGAAGGGGAAAAAAAATATATAGATTCTAACAATATACAACACAAGAGAGTGAATCTGGATCGCTTCAGTACTATGCTTTTGATATAACGACTGTCCTTCAGCATAATTACATGGCATCTCAGCCCAATTTGTAATATATTCTATGCTGTGCATAAATGAGGCATTAGTATACAGTTTGATCAAAGAGCATAGGCCCACTTACCGCGACAAGGTTGCCTCTACAAGTGTAACTTACTCTAATTTAATTTCGCAGAAGAGCGCGGCAACCACAGGCTCCCCAGCACCACACGAGCAGTAGACAGTGGGACCCAGAAGCCACACAGCACCCCCACTGTGCAGCAAAGGCTCCTTGGCTCTGGGCCCCACCAGCACAGCACCGAGGCAGCAATGGCAGACACGCAGTACTGCACAATGTGAATGAGTGCAAAGAGTTCACCCAGTCACAACCCTCAGGAAATCCATGGATCAGCCAGGATTTTCACACTGCTGCCTGTTGCATCAGACTTTCAGTTAGTAGGTTAGTTAATTCCAGCAGTTACTGTATGGTAAGTCAAAATCAGGAGACAATCCTACTCACAGATAATGTATCATGAAAAGATATGTACCTATTCTTTGTTTTGGACCCGTAACTGACCAAATAAGTGAAATGTGAACTGAGCCTAGTAGTGACACACGCCGATGCCCACATCCAGACACTGTAAGAGATCTGCCTGTTATACTGACACACAGTATTGTTTCACTACCAGAAAGGACTAGCTATTCCAAGCCAGGATATAGCTGATTTAATATGCTTTGTGACAAATTAATTCGGAATGAAGAAATGTTTTTGTAAAAATTTGACAGTCCAAATTGGATTTTTCAAAACTTTGCTCGTCTCTAGTTATGGATGTCAGAATTTGGCAAAGCAAAGAAATCGTTTTCAAAGATTTTTATTTTTTTCAAAGTAGTGAACCTTAATAAAAACTTTAGTATTACTGTAATCATATTTACCCACAGAATAAAGTAGTCATGCTGTTTTTAGCCTGCAAGAAAGCCCTTATCTGGCTATGTGAATAAAAAAATGAAACATAATAGATAAACAAACCTGATATTATACAATGATAAATGTAAGTTTACGTTTTTGTAGAATAAAAAGTCTTATTGTTCTCCCCTGTGGGCATGAATTCAGTGCAACTTACTCTGCCACGATCCGACTTTGCTCTTCTGCCACTCCCAGCTGTTAGCTTCCTGGTCAGTGTATGCAGGATACAACCTGTGTGACTCCTGCTAGGCCACCTGTCCTTCTCCTTAGGGCATATGCACTTGCACTCAGCCTCTTAAAGGAACAGAGTGCACATCCAAATGTGTCTACGGCCACTGTTCTGCTTTCCTTTAAGGCACCCTCTCTAGTAGGAGGGTGTCTGAGCTTTATGTTATCTAAGGTGTCATTCTTTGTCTGAATTCTGTGTACCATAATCTAGCCTGAAAACAGACTGTCTCCCAGCTGCCTGCCTTACTTTAGCCTGTTGTCAAATTGCCCTACTGCTGCCTGTCCTGACTTGGAACTTGTATTTTGTATATGCTAGCATGCTGCCTTTCCTGACCCCGGCCTGTCTCCTGACTTTTGATATTGTCTGAACCCTCTGTGCCTGTACTGGTTTCTCTGATCCCCGTGGCTCAACTGCCAACTACACGGGGAGTACTCCAAGAGGAAATGGCCTGGTTGGTTAACTGCAACAAATTCCAGATCCCTATATAGGAGTTAAAGGGTGAGTGCTTGGGGACTGCCAGGACAATGCCTTCAGGTTTAATCCAAAGCAAAATCTGTTAGTTTGCTTAGTGAGTCCAAACCTACTGCCTGTAACAAAAAGAAATACACATCTTTGTATTCTCATTTGTATGCATTTTAACAATTAATTCCCAAATAAACCAGTAGAATACTTAGCATAAGCCATAGGTGCTGGATTTGGGAAACACAGATTCTTAGCTAACAGTCTAATTGTGTATCATAGTTCCGGTATTATATATAAAGTCTTCTGTAATCATTTCATATTGTCTCTATATTGTTAAAAATATTTTTACAGATTGACACATATCTTATTAAGATATACCTAGTCCATTGTAAAAATACTATGCAAAAGACCTGTAAAAAATGTCCTTAATTAAGAAAACGTTGCTGCCTGAAGGGCTTTTAACAAACTTGAATATTATAGCATTGGCCTCTGAGGAAGTATTAGAAATATATAATGCAAATCCAGCAGTACAAAATGTTCTCACAATTTCAATACATAATACATGACAGCTTCGCACAATTTTAACAAACATTTAAATTGGCTTTGTATATCAAAATAGCTGGCATATGAAATCTTGTTTTCCCAATTATATAATTGCTAACTACAAAGTTTATATATTCATAGCACATACTGTTAATAACAGGATTCCTAATATGTGGGGGTTTTGTTACTGTGTATGGGCTTTTTAATATACAATATATTCTATTTATAAATAACACTAGCTGAAGGACCTGGCTTCGTCCGGGTATATTTAATCTATTTCATTTAATGTTTGTGTGTGTTGTTAAAGGATATCGACAGTGTCATCCACAGAGTTGTTATGGAAACCTCAGGAAATAAGGTACTAAGTGCTATTTGGCCATGGCTTTACTTCAAGAACTATTCCTAAAGGATTCCTTTAGCGGACATACACACATACATACACACATACACTCAGCTTTATATATTAGATTTTATGCTAGTTTATTCATTTTTTAAAGGAACTTGATAGTACAATGTTTTTTTTCACCATATATTGGCATACCTTTGTCTATCCAATCCAGAACACTATGATGACATCTTCCATGGCCTAGTGTTGCTAAAAACAATAGTATCAGATAGATGGTGACCTAAACAATGTTCTGTCTGAGTGTGAGCTGCAGGGAGAAAGTCACCGTCACTCGCACCTCTGCAGCTGACAGAAGTTTATTTTTAACTTTATTTTTTTATTCCCTCTCGTCTGAGGAGTGGGAGGGGGCATTGCCTAACCGGATCAGAGTGTAGCTTAGCGGGACCTAGAAGTTGATATTTAACTTAATTTTTTCAATCCCTGTTGGCTGAGTGGGAGGGGGGTGACCTAACCGGACCTGGGGGGTGTCCTTTTGAACAGCTTACTCTAAGATAGCAGTACTGTGCTATCTGAATGTGAGATGCAGGGAGAAAGTTACCGTCCCTCCCAACCCTGCAGCTGACAGAAGTTGACTTTAAACTTCATTTTTTAATCTCTGTCTGCTGAGGAGTGGGGGGGCGTGACCTAACCAGATCGGAGGCATGGCTTAGCAGGACCTATGGGTGGGGTTTTAAGGGTGACTTGAATGGCCACCCTACCTGCCCCCTGAACTGTGACCTCCACAGCACTCTGTACCCTTAACAGTGTCATCCACAGAGTTGTTATGGAAACCTCAGGAAATAAGATACTAAGTGCTATTAGGCCATGGCTTTACTTCAATAACTATTCTCCTGGTCACAGATTTCCTTTAAAACTCATCTACAGCAGTGAAGACACATGGCTGGGTTGTTATGGTTACCTGGAGTAAAACTGTGTATGGAGACTAACTGCCAGCGAGCTTTTATTGTCTGATTAGGGTCATGTGACCAGGCTTTAGTGTTGAGCGAACAGTTCGAGCATAGTTTGGGTTCATACCGAATTTTGGGGTGTTCGGTACAAGGACCCGAACATTTTCAAAAGAGTTCGGATTCGGGTCCGTCGTTCGGCGATTTCTTGTCGCTTTCTGAAGGGTTGCACAGCATCCAATCAGCTAGCGTTTTACTTCTTGTCCTAAGAGCCCATCACAGCCATGCCTACTAATGGTATGGCTGTGATTGGCCAAGTGCAGCATGTGAACCAGCCTATATTTAAGCTGGAGTCACGTAGCGCCGCTCGTTACACTGCTCTGTTTAGTTTATTTTTTCAAAGTAGTGAACCTTAATAAAAACTTTAGTATTACTGTAATCATATTTACCCACAGAATAAAGTAGTCATGCTGTTTTTAGCCTGCAAGAAAGCCCTTATCTGGCTATGTGAATAAAAAATGAAACATAATAGATAAACAAACCTGATATTATACAATGATAAATGTAAGTTTACGTTTTTGTAGAATAAAAAGTCTTATTGTTCTCCCCTGTGGGCATGAATTCAGTGCAACTTACTCTGCCACGATCCGACTTTGCTCTTCTGCCACTCCCAGCTGTTAGCTTCCTGGTCAGTGTATGCAGGATACAACCTGTGTGACTCCTGCTAGGCCACCTGTCCTTCTCCTTAGGGCATATGCACTTGCACTCAGCCTCTTAAAGGAACAGAGTGCACATCCAAATGTGTCTACTGACCACTGTTCTGCTTTCCTTTAAGGCACCCTCTCTAGTAGGAGGGTGTCTGAGCTTTATGTTATCTAAGGTGTCATTCTTTGTCTGAATTCTGTGTACCATAATCTAGCCTGAAAACAGACTGTCTCCCAGCTGCCTGCCTTACTTTAGCCTGTTGTCAAATTGCCCTACTGCTGCCTGTCCTGACTTGGAACTTGTATTTTGTATATGCTAGCATGCTGCCTTTCCTGACCCCGGCCTGTCTCCTGACTTTTGATATTGTCTGAACCCTCTGTGCCTGTACTGGTTTCTCTGATCCCCGTGGCTCAACTGCCAACTACACGGAGTACTCCAGAGGAAATGGCCTGGTTGGTTAACTGCAACAAATTCCAGATCCCTATATAGGAGTTAAAGGGTGAGTGCTTGGGGACTGCCAGGACAATGCCTTCAGGTTTAATCCAAAGCAAAATCTGTTAGTTTGCTTAGTGAGTCCAAACCTACTGCCTGTAACAAAAAGAAATACACATCTTTGTATTCTCATTTGTATGCATTTTAACAATTAATTCCCAAATAAACCAGTAGAATACTTAGCATAAGCCATAGGTGCTGGATTTGGGAAACACAGATTCTTAGCTAACAGTCTAATTGTGTATCATAGTTCCGTTATTATATATAAAGTCTTCTGTAATCATTTCATATTGTCTCTATATTGTTAAAAATATTTTTACAGATTGACACATATCTTATTAAGATATACCTAGTCCATTGTAAAAATACTATGCAAAAGACCTGTAAAAAATGTCCTTAATTAAGAAAACGTTGCTGCCTGAAGGGCTTTTAACAAACTTGAATATTATAGCATTGGCCTCTGAGGAAGTATTAGAAATATATAATGCAAATCCAGCAGTACAAAATGTTCTCACAATTTCAATACATAATACATGACAGCTTCGCACAATTTTAACAAACATTTAAATTGGCTTTGTATATCAAAATAGCTGGCATATGAAATCTTGTTTTCCCAATTATATAATTGCTAACTACAAAGTTTATATATTCATAGCACATACTGTTAATAACAGGATTCCTAATATGTGGGGGTTTGTTACTGTGTATGGGCTTTTTAATATACAATATATTCTATTTATAAATAACACTAGCTGAAGGACCTGGCTTCGATCCGGGTATATTTAATCTATTTCATTTAATGTTTGTGTGTGTTGTTAAAGGATATCGACAGTGTCATCCACAGAGTTGTTATGGAAACCTCAGGAAATAAGGTACTAAGTGCTATTTGGCCATGGCTTTACTTCAAGAACTATTCCTAAAGGATTCCTTTAGCGGACATACACACATACATACACACATACACTCAGCTTTATATATTAGATTTTATGCTAGTTTATTCATTTTTAAAGGAACTTGATAGTACAATGTTTTTTCACCATATATTGGCATACCTTTGTCTATCAATCCAGAACACTATGATGACATCTTCCATGGCCTAGTGTTGCTAAAAACAATAGTATCAGATAGATGGTGACCTAAACAATGTTCTGTCTGAGTGTGAGCTGCAGGGAGAAAGTCACCGTCACTCGCACCTCTGCAGCTGACAGAAGTTTATTTTTAACTTTATTTTTTATTCCCTCTCGTCTGAGGAGTGGGAGGGGGCATTGCCTAACCGGATCAGAGTGTAGCTTAGCGGGACCTAGAAGTTGATATTTAACTTAATTTTTTCAATCCATGTTGGCTGAGTGGGAGGGGGGTGACCAAACCGGACCTGGGGGGTGTCCTTTTGAACAGCTTACTCTAAGATAGCAGTACTGTGCTATCTGAATGTGAGATGCAGGGAGAAAGTTACCGTCCCTCCCAACCCTGCAGCTGACAGAAGTTGACTTTAAACTTCATTTTTTAATCTCTGTCTGCTGAGGAGTGGGGGGGCGTGACCTAACCAGATCGGAGGCATGGCTTAGCAGGACCTATGGGTGGGGTTTTAAGGGTGACTTGAATGGCCACCCTACCTGCCCCCTGAACTGTGACCTCCACAGCACTCTGTACCCTTAACAGTGTCATCCACAGAGTTGTTATGGAAACCTCAGGAAATAAGATACTAAGTGCTATTAGGCCATGGCTTTACTTCAATAACTATTCTCCTGGTCACAGATTTCTTTAAAACTCATCTACAGCAGTGAAGACACATGGCTGGGTTGTTATGGTTACCTGGAGTAAAACTGTGTATGGAGACTAACTGCCAGCGAGCTTTTATTGTCTGATTAGGGTCATGTGACCAGGCTTTAGTGTTGAGCGAACAGTTCGAGCATAGTTTGGGTTCATACCGAATTTTGGGGTGTTCGGTACAAGGACCCGAACATTTTCAAAAGAGTTCGGATTCGGGTCCGTCGTTCGGCGATTTCTTGTCGCTTTCTGAAGGGCTGCACAGCATCCAATCAGCTAGCGTTTTACTTCTTGTCCTAAGAGCCCATCACAGCCATGCCTACTAATGGTATGGCCTGGTTGGTTAACTGCAACAAATTCCAGATCCCTATATAGGAGTTATAGGGTGAGTGCTTGGGGACTGCCAGGACAATGCCTTCAGGTTTAATCCAAAGCAAAATCTGTTAGTTTGCTTAGTGAGTCCAAACCTACTGCCTGTAACAAAAAGAAATACACATCTTTGTATTCTCATTTGTATGCATTTTAACAATTAATTCCCAAATAAACCAGTAGAATACTTAGCATAAGCCATAGGTGCTGGATTTGGGAAACACAGATTCTTAGCTAACAGTCTAATTGTGTATCATAGTTCCGGTATTATATATAAAGTCTTCTGTAATCATTTCATATTGTCTCTATATTGTTAAAAATATTTTTACAGATTGACACATATCTTATTAAGATATACCTAGTCCATTGTAAAAAATACTATGCAAAAAGACCTGTAAAAAATGTCCTTAATTAAGAAAACGTTGCTGCCTGAAGGGCTTTTAACAAACTTGAATATTATAGCATTGGCCTCTGAGGAAGTATTAGAAATATATAATGCAAATCCAGCAGTACAAAATGTTCTCACAATTTCAATACATAATACATGACAGCTTCGCACAATTTTAACAAACATTTAAATTGGCTTTGTATATCAAAATAGCTGGCATATGAAATCTTGTTTTCCCAATTATATAATTGCTAACTACAAAGTTTATATATTCATAGCACATACTGTTAATAACAGGATTCCTAATATGTGGGGGTTTTGTTACTGTGTATGGGCTTTTTAATATACAATATATTCTATTTATAAATAACACTAGCTGAAGGACCTGGCTTCGTCGGGTATATTTAATCTATTTCATTTAATGTTTGTGTGTGTTGTTAAAGGATATCGACAGTGTCATCCACAGAGTTGTTATGGAAACCTCAGGAAATAAGGTACTAAGTGCTATTTGGCCATGGCTTTACTTCAAGAACTATTCCTAAAGGATTCCTTTAGCGGACATACACACATACATACACACATACACTCAGCTTTATATATTAGATTTTATGCTAGTTTATTCATTTTTAAAGGAACTTGATAGTACAATGTTTTTTTCACCATATATTGGCATACCTTTGTCTATCAATCCAGAACACTATGATGACATCTTCCATGGCCTAGTGTTGCTAAAAACAATAGTATCAGATAGATGGTGACCTAAACAATGTTCTGTCTGAGTGTGAGCTGCAGGGAGAAAGTCACCGTCACTCGCACCTCTGCAGCTGACAGAAGTTTATTTTTAACTTTATTTTTTATTCCCTCTCGTCTGAGGAGTGGGAGGGGCATTGCCTAACCGGATCAGAGTGTAGCTTAGCGGGACCTAGAAGTTGATATTTAACTTAATTTTTCAATCCCTGTTGGCTGAGTGGGAGGGGGTGACCTAACCGGACCTGGGGGTGTCCTTTTGAACAGCTTACTCTAAGATAGCAGTACTGTGCTATCTGAATGTGAGATGCAGGGAGAAAGTTACCGTCCCTCCCAACCCTGCAGCTGACAGAAGTTGACTTTAAACTTCATTTTTAATCTCTGTCTGCTGAGGAGTGGGGCGTGACCTAACCAGATCGGAGGCATGGCTTAGCAGGACCTATGGGTGGGGTTTTAAGGGTGACTTGAATGGCCACCCTACCTGCCCCCTGAACTGTGACCTCCACAGCACTCTGTACCCTTAACAGTGTCATCCACAGAGTTGTTATGGAAACCTCAGGAAATAAGATACTAAGTGCTATTAGGCCATGGCTTTACTTCAATAACTATTCTCCTGGTCACAGATTTCCTTTAAAACTCATCTACAGCAGTGAAGACACATGGCTGGGTTGTTATGGTTACCTGGAGTAAAACTGTGTATGGAGACTAACTGCCAGCGAGCTTTTATTGTCTGATTAGGGTCATGTGACCAGGCTTTAGTGTTGAGCGAACAGTTCGAGCATAGTTTGGGTTCATACCGAATTTTGGGGTGTTCGGTACAAGGACCCGAACATTTTCAAAAGAGTTCGGATTCGGGTCCGTCGTTCGGCGATTTCTTGTCGCTTTCTGAAGGGCTGCACAGCATCCAATCAGCTAGCGTTTTACTTCTTGTCCTAAGAGCCCATCACAGCCATGCCTACTAATGGTATGGCTGTGATTGGCCAAGTGCAGCATGTGAACCAGCCTATATTTAAGCTGGAGTCACGTAGCGCCGCTCGTTACACTGCTCTGTTTAGTGTAGGGAGAGGACGCAGCTTCTGTGACGGCGAGATTAGGCAGGGAAAAGTCAGCATTAGCACCTAATGAAGTGATCAATCAACAGCTGTGAATGATTCAACTTCTGTTAGTTAATTGCTCAATGATTTTTAGGCTGCACAGAGCATTTTTCTGTTACTTTTTTCCTGGGGTTATCTGCGGACATTTTGTGACTTGTGGTGCACCAGAACAAGCTGCCACCAAGTCCATTAATCCATCAATGATATTTTTTTTTTTATATATCCTACATCAGGGGCTTGGCTATGCTTATTGTCACCCCTAGAAACTCAGGATAGCAATTTCTATATTTTGTTAAGGGGTTAAATACAATCGCCAAAATACCAATCCCCTAAATCTGGTGTTCCAGCTTTGGCTAGCCAAGTATAATACTGTCTGCTGTCTGGCAAAGGATAGATTATTTTCTGTGGTGAAATTCAATTGCCGAAATAGCAATCCCCTAAATCTGGTGTCCCAGCACTGGCTGGCAAAGTAAAATAGTGTCCGCCAAAACATATATTTTGTTCTGGGGTGAAATTCAATTGCCAAATTAGCAATACCCTGAATCTAGTTTTCCAGTAGTGGCTGGCAAAGTATAATAGTGTCCACCAAAACATATATTTTGTTCTGGGGTGAAATTCAATTGCCAAAATAGCAATACCCTGAATCTGGTGTCCCAGCTGTTGCAGGCCAAGTGTTAATCTGTCCGTACAAGGGTATATTTTGTTCTGGGGTAAAATTCAATTGCCAAAATAGCAATACCCTGAATTTGGTGTTCCAGTAGTGGCTGGCAAAGTATAATAGTGTCCGACAAAACATTTATTTTGTTCTGGGGTGAAATTCAATTGCCAAAATAGCAATACCATAAATCTGGTGTCACAGCTGTGGCTGGCAAAGTATAATATTGTCCGCCAAAACATAAATTTTGTTCTGGGGTGAAATAAAATTGCCAAAATAGCAATAACATAAATCTGGTGTCACAGCTGTGGCTGGCAAAGAATAATATTGTGCGCCAAAACATATATTTTGTTCTGGGGTAAAATTCAATTGCCAAAATAGCAATACCATAAATTTGGTGTCATAGCTGTGGCTGGCAAAGTATAATAGTGTCCGCCAAAACATATATTTTTTTCTGAGGTGAAATTCAATTGCCAAAATAGAAATACCATAAATCTGGTGTCACAGCTGTGTCTGGCAAAGTATAATATTGTCCGCCAAAACATATATTTTGTTCTGGGGTGAAATTCAATTGCCAAAATAGCCATACCATAAATCTGGTGTCACAGCTGTGACTGGCAAAGTATAATATTGTCCGCCAAAACATATATTTTGTTCTGAGGTAAAATTCAATTGCCAAAATAGCAATACCATAAATCTGGTGTCACAGCTGTGGCTGGCAAAGTATAATATTGTCCGCCAAAACATATATTTTGTTCTGGGGTGAAATTCAATTGCCAAAATAGCAATACCATAAATCTGGTGTCACAGCTGTGGCTGGCAAAGTATAATAGTGTCCGCCAAAACATATATTTTGTTCTGGGGTGAAATTCAATTGCCAAAATAGCAATACCCTGAATCTAGTGTTTCAGTAGTGGCTGGCAAAGTATAATAGTGTCCGCCAGAACATATATTTAGTTCTGGGGTGAAATTCAATTGCCAAAATAGCAATACCCTTAATCTGGTGTTCCAGTAGTGGCTGGCAAAGTATAATAGTGTCCGCCAGAACATATATTTAGTTCTGGGGTGAAATTCAATTGCCAAAATAGCAATACCCTGAATCTGGTGTTCAAGTAGTGGCTGGCAAAGTATAATAGTGTCCGACAAAACATTTATTTTGTTCTGGGGTGAAATTCAATTGCCAAAATAGCAATACCATAAATCTGGTGTCACAGCTGTGACTGGCAAAGTATAATATTGTCCGCCAGAACATATATTTTGTTCTGGGGTGAAATTCAATTGCCAAAATAGCAATACCCTTAATCTGGTGTTCAAGTAGTGGCTGGCAAAGTATAATAGTGTCCGACAAAACATTTATTTTGTTCTGGGGTGAAATTCGATTGCCAAAATAGCAATACCATAAATCTGGGGTCACAGCTGTGGCTGGCAAAGTATAATATTGTTCGCCAAAACATATATTTTGTTCTGGGGTGAAAATAAATTGACAAAATAGCAATACCATAAATCTGGTGGTTCCAGCTGTGGCTGGCAAAGTATAATAGTGTCCTGCCAAAACATATATTTTGTTCTGGGGTGAAATTCAATTGCCAAAATAGCAATACCCTGAATCTGGTGTTCCAGCTGTTGCAGACCAAGTGTTAATCTGTCCGTAAAAGGTTATATTTTTTTCTGCGGTGAAATTCAATTGACAAAATACCATTACCCTGAATCTGGTGTCTCAGCTGTTACAGGCCAAGTGTTAATCTGTCTGCAAAAGGGTATATTTTGTTCTGGGGAGAAATTCAATTGCCAAAATTGCAATGCCATAAATCTGGAGTCACAGCTGTGGCTGGCAAAGTATAATAGTGTCCGCCAAAACATATATTTTGTTCTGGGGTAATATTATATTGACAAAATAGCCATACCCTGAATCTGGTGTCCCAGCTATTGCAGGCCAAGTGTTAATCTGTCCGTAAAAGGGTATATTTTGCTCTGGAGTGAAATTCAATTGCCAAAATAGCAATACCCTGAATCTGGTGTTCCAGTAGTGGCTGGCAAAGTATAATAGTGTCCGCCAAAACATATATTTTGCTCTAGGGTGAAATTCAATTGCCAAATTGCAATACCCTGAATCTGGTGTTCCAGTAGTGGCTGGCAAAGTATAATAGTGTCCGCCAAAACATATATTTTGTTCTTGGGTGAAATTCAATTGCCAAAATAGAAATACCATAAATCTGGTGTCACAGCTGTCGCTGGCAAAGTATAATATTTTCCGCCAAAACATATATTTTGTTCTGGGGTGAAATTCAATTGCCAAAATAGCAATACCCTGAATCTGATGTCCCAGCTGTTGCAGACCAAGTGTTAATCTGTCCGTAAAAGGGTATATTTTGTTCTGGCGTGAAATTCATTTGCCAAAATAGCAATACCATAAATCTGTTGTCACAGCTGTGGCTGGCAAAGTATAATAGTGTCCGCCAAAACATATATTTTGTTCTGGGGTGAAATTCAATTGCCAAAATAGCAATACCCTGAATCTGGTGTCACAGCTGTGACTGGCAAAGTATAATATTGTTCGCCAAAACATATATTTTTTTCTGGGGTGAAAATAAATTGCCAAAATAGCAATATCTTAAATCTGGTGTCCCAGCACTGGCTGGCAAAGTATAATAGTGTTCGCCAAAACATATATTTTGTTCTGGGGTGAAATTCAATTGCCAAAATAGCAATACCATAAATCTGGGGTCACAGCTGTGGCTGGCAAAGTATAATATTGTCGGTCAAAACATATATTTTGTTCTGGGGTGAAATTCAATTGCCAAAATAGCAATACCCTGAATCTACTGTTTCAGTAGTGGCTGGAAAAGTATAATAGTGTCCGCCAAAACATATATTTTGTTCTGGGGTGAAATTCAATTGCCAAAATAGCAATACCCTGAATCTGGTGTCACAGCTGTGACTGGCAAAGTATAATATTGTTCGCCAAAACATATATTTTTTTCTGGGGTGAAAATAAATTGCCAAAATAGCAATATCTTAAATCTGGTGTCCCAGCACTGGCTGGCAAAGTATAATATTGTTCGCCAAAACATATATTTTGTTCTGGGGTGAAATTCAATTGCCAAAATAGCAATACCATAAATCTGGGGTCACAGCTGTGGCTGGCAAAGTAAAATATTGTCGGTCAAAACATACATTTTGTTCTGGGGTGAAATTCAATTGCCAAAATAGCAATACCCTGAATCTAGTGTTTCATTAGTGGCTGGCAAAGTAAAATATTGTCGGTCAAAACATATATTTTGTTCTGGGGTGAAATTCAATTGCCAAAATAGCAATACCCTGAATCTAGTGTTTCATTAGTGGCTGTCAAAGTATAATAGTGTCTGCCAAAACATATATTTTGTTCTGGGGTGAAATTAAATTGCCAAAATAGCAATACCCTGAATCTGGTGTCCCAGCTGTTGCAGGCAAAGTGTTAATCTGACCGTAAAAGGATATATTTTGTTCTGGGGTGAAATTCAATTGGCAAAATAGCAATACCCTGAATCTGATGTTCCAGTAGTGGCTGGCAAAGTATAATAGTGTCCGACAAAACATTTATTTTGTTCTGGGGTGAAATTCAATTGCCAATATAGCAATACCCTGAATCTGGTGCTCCAGCTGTTGCAGGCCAAGTGTCAATCTGTCCGTAAAAGGGTATATTTTGTTATGGGGTGAAATTCAGTTGCCAAAATAGCAATACCCTGATTCTGGTGTTCCAGTAGTGGCTGGCAAAGTATAATAGTGTCCGCCAAAACATATATTTTGTTCTGGGGTGAAATTCAATTGCCAAAATAGCAATACCATAAATCTGGTGTCACAGCTGTGTCTGGCAAAGTATAATATTGTTCACCAAAACATATATTTTGTTCTGGGGTGAAATTCAATTGCCAAAATATCAATACCATAAATCAGTGGTTTCAGCTGTGGCTGGCCAAGTTTCAAAGTGTCCTGCAAACTATATATTTTGTTCTGGGGTGAAATTCAATTGCCAAAATAGCAATACCCTGAATCTGGTGTTCCAGCTGTTGCAGACCAAGTGTTAATCTGTCCGTAAAAGGTTATATTTTTTTCTGCGGTGAAATTCAATTGACAAAATACCAATACCCTGAATCTGGTGTCTCAGCTGTTACAGGCCAAGTGTTAATCTGTCTGCAAAAGGGTATATTTTGTTCTGGGGAGAAATTCAATTGCCAAAATTGCAATGCCATAAATTTGGAGTCACAGCTGTGGCTGGCAAAGTATAATAGTGTCCGCCAAAACATATATTTTGTTCTGGGGTAATAATCAATTGACAAAATAGCCATACCCTGAATCTGGTGTCCCAGCTATTGCAGGCCAAGTGTTAATCTGTCCGTAAAAGGGTATATTTTGCTCTGGAGTGAAATTCAATTGCCAAAATAGCAATACCCTGAATCTGGTGTTCCAGTAGTGGCTGGCAAAGTATAATAGTGTCCGCCAAAACATATATTTTGCTCTAGGGTGAAATTCAATTGCCAAAATAGCAATACCCTGAATCTGGTGTTCCAGTAGTGGCTGGCAAAGTATAATAGTGTCCGCCAAAACATATATTTTGTTCTTGGGTGAAATTCAATTGCCAAAATAGAAATACCATAAATCTGGTGTCACAGCTGTTGCTGGCAAAGTATAATATTGTCCGCCAAAACATATATTTTGTTCTGGGGTGAAATTCAATTGCCAAAATAGCAATACACTGAATTTGATGTCCCAGCTGATGCAGACCAAGTGTTAATCTGTCCGTAAAAGGGTATATTTTGTTCTGGGGTGAAATTCAATTGCCAAAATAGCAATACCATAAATCTGTTGTCACAGCTGTGGCTGGCAAAGTATAATAGTGTCCGCCAAAACATATATTTTGTTCTGGGGTGAAATTCAATTGCCAAAATAGCAATACCCTGAATCTGTTGTCCCAGCTGTTGCAGGCCAAGTGTTAATCTGTCCGTAAAAGGGTTTATTTTGTTCTTGGGTGAAATTCCATTGCCAAAATAGCAATACCATAAATCTGTTGTCACAGCTGTGGCTGGCAAAGTATCATATTGTCCGCCAAAACATATATTTTGCTACTGTGCATTTCCAAGTGTTAATCTGTCCTTAACAGGATACCTTTCATCCAGGGTCTAAATACTAGCCCTACAATTGATATTCCCCTAAATCAGTGTTTAATGCTGTGCCTGGATTAGTGTAATACGGTACATAAATAAATAGGCTGATATTGTTAGGTGCCTTTAAAAAAAGGCCTGAATTTGAAATCAATACATTGGGCCAAATATATATTTTTTCTTATTGTGGTGCTTGGTGATTGGTAACAATGAGGAAAACATCTAGTAAGGGACGCGGTCGTGGTGGTGTTAGTGGACCCTCTGGTGCTGGGAGAGGATGTGGCCATTCTGCCACAGCGACACGTCCTAGTGAACCAACTACCTCAGGTTCCAGTACCTGCCAGAATTTAAAGCGATATTTGGTGGGGCCCAATGCCGTTCTAAGGATGGTAAGGCCTGAGCAGGTACAGGCGCTAGTCAATTGGGTGGCTGACAGTGGATCCAGCACGTATAAAACATTATCTCACACCCAGGCTTCTGCAGAATGCGCACAGGTGGTGCCTGAAAACCAAGCCCTTCAGTCTGTCACATCACCCCCATGCATATCAGGGAAACTGTCTGAGCCTCAAGTTACGCAGCAGTCCCTTATGCTGTTTGAAGACTCTGCCAGCAAGGATTCCCAAGGGAATCCACCTAGCCCTTCCCCAGTGGTGGAAGACATAGAATGCACTGATGCACAGCCACTGATGTTTCCTGGTGATGAGGACATGGGAATAGCACATCATCGGAGCCCGCAAGTCTCTGATGATGACGTAGCACAGGTGCCAACTGCTGCGTCTTTCTGCAGTGTGCAGACCGAACAGGAGGTCAGGATGGAAGACTGTGTGGAAGATGATGCAGGGGACGATGAGGTCCTAGACCCCACATGGAATGAAGGTCGTGCCACTGACTTTCATAGTTCAGAGGAACAGGTAGTGGTGAGACCGAGCCAACAGCGTAGCAAAAGAGGGAGCAGGGGGCAAAAGCAGAACAGCCACCACCAAGAGAGTTTGCCTGCTACTGGCCACCGCCACCAGGGACCGAGCACCCCAAAGTCAGCTTCATGGAGTTCCCTGGCATGGCACTTCTTTAAACAATATGCTGACGACAAGACCTGAGTGGTTAGCACGCTGTGCCATCAGAGCCTGAAGCGAGGCATTAACGTTCTGAACCTTAGCACAACCTGCATGACCAGGCATCTACATGCAAAGCATGAACTGCAGTGGAGTAAACACCTTAAATGCAAGGAACTCACTCTGGCTCCCCCTGCTCCCTCTTCTGCTGCTGCCTCGGCCTCTTCCTCCGCCTCGGGAGGAATGTTGGCACCAGCCGCCCACCAAACAGAGGATGTGCCACCGACAACACCACCTGCGTCACCAAGCATCTCCACATGTCACACGGCAGTGTTAAGCTCTCCATCTCACAAACCTTGGAGAGAAAGCGTAAATTCCCACCTAGCCACCCTCGAGCCCTGGGCCTGAATGCCAGCATTTCTAAGCTACTGGCCTTTGAAATGCTGTCATTCAGGTTGGTGGACAAAGAGGGCTTCAAAAAGCTGATGGCGATGGCTGTCCCACAGTATGTTGTTCCCAGCCGCCACTACTTCTCCAAGACAGCCGTGCCTTCCCTGCACAACCAAGTATCCGATAAAATCAAGTGTGCACTGCGCAACGCCATCTGTGGCAAGGTCCACCTAACCACAGATACATGGACCAGTAAGCACGGCCAGGGACGCTATATCTCCATAACTGCACACTGGTTAAATGTAGTGGCGCCTGGGCACCAGGCGGAGATTTCTTTGGCGCACGTCCTTCCGCCGCCTAGGATCGCAAGGCATCATTTTTTGCCTCCTGTAGCCTCCTACTTGGCTTACTCCTCCTCTGCTTCCACCAGCTCATCCATTCAGCCACACATCCTCACCACCAACTACAGCACAGCCCGGTGTAAACGTCAGCAGGCCATTCTGAAACTCATATGTTTGGGGGACAGGCCCCACGCCACGCACAGTTGTGGTGGAGTATTGAACAACAGACCGACGAGTGGTTTCTGCCGGTGGGCCTCAAGCCCGGCCTGGTGGTGTGCAATAATGGGCAAAATCTCGTCGCAGCTCTGGGACTAGCCGGTTTGACGCACATCCCTTGCCTGGCGCATGTGCTGAATTTGTTGGTGCACAAGTTCATTCAATACTACCCCGACATGTCAGAGCTGCTGCATAAAGTGTGGGCCGTTTGGGCACGCTTCCAGCGTTCACATCCTGACGCTAATCGCCTGTATGTGCTACAGCGTAACTTAGGCCTTCCCGCTCACCGCCTCATATGCGACGCGCCCACCAGGTGGAACTCCACCTTGCACATGCTGGAGAGACTGTGCGAGCAGCAGCAGGCCATAGTGAAGTTTCAGCTGCAGCACGCACTCGTCAGTCGCACTGCGGAACAGCACCACTTCACCACCAATGATTGGGCCTCCATGCGAGACTTGTGTGCCCTACTGCGCTGTTTCGATTACTCCACCGACATGGCCAGTGGCGATGACTCCGTTATCAGCGTTACAATACCACTTCTATGTCTCCTTGAGAAAACACTTAGGACGATGATGGAAGAGGAGGTGGCCCAGGAGGAGGAGAAGGAGGAGGATTAGGGGTCCTTTTTAGCACTTTCAGGCCAGTCTGTTAGAAGTGCCTCAGAGGGAGAGTTTTTTTGCAACAGCAGAGGCCAGGTATAAATGTGGCCAGCCAGTGCCCACTACTGGAGGACGAGGAGAATGAGGTGGAGGAGGATGAGGATGAATCAGGTTCACAGCGGGGTGGCACCCAACACAGCTCAGGCCCATCACTGGTGCGTGGCTGGGGGGATACGGAGGACGATGACGATACGCCTCCCACAGAGGACAGCTCTGGGGAGCCTGGCACACATGAGCGACTACATGCTGTAGTGCCTGCGCAACGACAGCAGAGTTGCCCACATTTTAACATGTGCGGACAACTTGGTTGCCACCCTGCTGGATCCCCGGTACAAAGACAATGTGCCCACCTTACTTCCTGCACTGGAGCATGATGGGAAGATGCGCGAGTACAAGCGCACGCTGGTAGACGCGCTCCTTAGAGCATTCCCAAATGTCACAGGGGAACAGGTGGAAGCCCAAGGCGAAGGCAGAGGAGAAGCAAGAGGTCTCCAACGCAGCTGTGTCCGGCCAGCTCCTCTGAGGGCGGGTTTAGCATGGCAGAAATGTGGAAAAGTTTTATCTCCATGCAACAGCTAACTGCACCACCACCTGATACGGAACGTGTTAGCCGGAGGCAGCATTTCACTAACATGGTTGAACAGTACGTCTGCACACCCCTCCACGTACTGACTGATGGTTCGGCCCTATTCAACTTCTGGGTCTCCAAATTGTCCACGTGGCCAGAGTTAGCATTTTATGCCTTGGAGATGGCGGCCAGCGTTTTGTCTGAACGAGTATTCAGCACGACAGTGGGCGTAATTACTGAGAAACGCTGCTCCCTGTCCACTGCCAATGAACACAAGCTGACGTTCAAAAAAATGAACCAGGCATGGATCCCACAGGACCTGTCCCTCCTTTGTGCAGAATAGACATTTATAACTGCCTCCCCCTCAACCATGTATTCTTGTACTCCGGGGAACTTTTTATTGAATCCTCATTTTTTTAACTTGACTATGATCTTGCGGTGCAACCCAAAGTTGAATGAACCTCTCCTCAATCTGGGCGCCGGGGCCAAAATAACTGAAAGTGGCCTGTTACAATGGTGGGTAACATGAAGCCTGAACCTCTGCCATGCGACCTCTCTCCTCTGTCTGGGTGCCGTGGGCTAAATATCTGGAAGTGGCCATCTCCAGTAGTGGGTGATATGAAGCTTGATTCTGTGCTATGGGACCTCTCTCCTTTGTCTTGGAGCTGGGGCCTAAATAACTGAAAGTGGCCTTCTCCAGTGGGGGGTGATATGAAGCAAGATTCTCTGTGGTGGGACCTCTCTCCTCTGTCTGGGTGCTGGGGCCTAAATAACTGAAAGTGGCCTTCTCCAGTGGTGGGTGATATGACGCCTCATTCCTTGCTGTGTGACCTCTCTTCTCTGTCTGGGTGCTGGGGCTTAAATAACTGAAAGTGGCATTCTCCAGTGGTGGGTAATATGACGCATGGTTCCTTGCTGTGGGACCTCTCTCCTCTGTCTGGGTGCTGGGGCCTAAATAACTAAATGTGGCCTTCTCCAGTGGTGGGGGATATGACGCCTTGTTCTTTGCTGTGGTACCTCTCTCCTCTGTCTGGGTGCTGTGGCCTGAATAACTGAAAGTGGCCTTCTCCAGTGGTGGGTGATATGACGCATGATTCCTTGCAGTGGGACCTCTCTCCTCTGTCTGGCTGCTGGGGCCTAAATAACTGAAAGTGGTCTTTTCCATTGGTCAGTGATATGACGCATGATTCCTTGCTGTGGGACCTTTCTCCTATGTCTGGGTGCTGGGGCCTAAATAACTGAATGTGGCCTTCTCCAGTGGTGGGTGATATGACACATGATTCCTTGCTGTGGGACCTTTCTCCTCTGTCTGGGTGCTGGGTCCTAAATAACTGAAAGTGTACTTCTCCAGTGGTGGGAGATATGACGCCTTATTCCTTGCTTTGTTACCTCTCTCCTTTGTCTGGGTGCTGGGGCCTAAATAACTGAAAGTGGCCTTCTCCAGTGGTGGGTGAAATTACGTCTTATTCCTTGCTGTGGGACTTCTCTCCTCTGTCTGGGTGCTGGGGCATAAATAACTGAAAGTGGCCTTCTCCAGTGGTGGGTGATATGACGCCTTATTCTTTGCTGTGGGATCTCTCTCCTTTGTCTGGGTGCTGGGGCCTAAATAACTGAAAGTGGCCTTCTCCAGTTGTGGGTGATATTACGCCTTATTCCTTGCTGTGGGACCTCTCTCCTCTGTCTGGGTGCTGTGGCCAGAATAACTGAAAGTGGCCTTCTCCAGTGGTGGTATATATGATGCATGATTCCTTGCTGTGGGACCTCTTTCATCTGTCTGGGTGCTGGGGCCTAAATAACTGAAAGTGGCCTTCTCCAGTGGTGGGTGATATGACTCATGATTCTCTGCTATGGAACCTCTCTCCAATAGATATTGGTTAATTTGTATTTATTTTATTTTAATTCATTTCCCTATCCACATTTGTTTGCAGGGCATTTACCTACATTTTGCTGCCTTTTGCAGCCCACTAGCCCTTTCCTGGACTATTTTACAGCCTTTTTAGTGCTCAAAAGTTCAGGTCCCCATTGACTTCAATGGGGTTCGGGTTCGGGATGAAGTTCGGGTCCAGTTCCGATCCCGAACCCGAACATTTTCGGGAAGTTCGGCCGAACTTCTCGAACCCGAACATCCAGGTGTACATTGGGCCAAATGTTTTTTTCCTTATTGTGGTGCTTGGTGAACGTTAACTATGAGGAAAACATCTAGTAAGGGTCGTGGACGCGGTCGTGGTGGTGTTAGTGTACCCTCTGATGCTGGGAGAGGACGTGGCCATTTTGCCACAGCCACACGTCCTAGTGAACCAACTACCTCAGGTTCCAGTACCCGCCAGAATTTACAGCGATATTTGGTGGGGCCCACTGCCGTTCTAAGGATGGTAAGGCCTGAGCAGGTACAGGCGCTAGTCAATTGGGTGGCCGACAGTGGATCCAGCATGGTAACAACATTATCTCCCACCCAGTCATCTGCTGAAAGCGCACAGGTGGCACCTGAAAACCAAGCCCATCAGTCTGTCACATCACCCCCATGCATATGAGGGAAACTGTCAGAGCCTCAAGTTATGCAGCAGTCTCTTATGCTGTTTGAAGACTCTGCCGGCAGGGTTTCCCAAGGAAATCCACCTAGCCCTTCCCCAGTGGTGGAAGACATAGAATGCACTGCTGGACAACCACTGATGTTTCCTGATGATGAGGACATGGGAATACCACCTCATCGGCGTCCGCACGTCTCTGATGATGATGAAACACAGGTGCCAACTGCTGCGTCTTTCTGCAGTGTGCAGACCGAACAGGAGGTCAGGGAGGAAGACTGTGTGGAAGACGATGCAGGGAACGATGAGGTCCTAGACCCCACATGGAATGAAGGTCGTGCCACTGACTTTCATAGTTTAGAGGAAGAGGCAGTGGTGAGACCGAGCCAACAGCGTAGCAAAAGAGGGAGCAGGGGGCAAAAGCAGACCCGCCACCGCCAAGAAAGTTCGCCTGCTACTGGCCACCGCCACCAGAGATCGAGCACCCCAAAGGAAGCTTCAAGGAGTTCCCTGGCATGGCACTTCTTTAAACAATGTGCTGATGACAAGACCCGAGTGGTTTGCACACTGTGCCATCAGATCCTGAAGCGAGGCATTAACGTTCTGAACCTTAGCACAACCTGCATGACCAGGCATCTACATTCAAAGCATGAACTGCAGTGGAGTAAACACCTTAAAAGCAAGGAACTCACTCTGGCTCCCCCTGCTCCCTCTTCTGCTGCTGCCTCGGCCTCTTCCTCCGCCTCGGGAGGAATGTTGGCACCTGCCGCCCACCAAACAGAGGATGTGCCACCGACAACACCACCTGCGTCACCAAGCATCTCCACCATGTCACACGGCAGCGTTCAGCTCTCCATCTCACAAACCTTAGAGAGAATGCATAAATTTCCACCTAGCCACCCTCGAGCCCTGGGCCTGAATGCCAGCATTTCTAAACTACTGGCCTTTGAAATGCTGTCATTCAGGCTGGTGGACACAGACAGCTTCAAACAGCTGAGGTCCATGGCTGTCCCACAGTATGTTGTTCCCAGCCGCCAATACTTCTCCAAGACAGCCGTGCCTTCCCTGCACAACCAAGTATCCGATAAAATCAAGTGTGCAATGCGCAACGCCATCTGTGGCACGGTCCACCTAACCACAGATACGTGGACCAGTAAGCACGGCAAGGGACGCTATATCTCCCTAACTGCACACTGGGTAAATGTAGTGGCGGCTGGGCCCCAGGCGGAGAGTTCCTTGGCGCACGTCCTTCTGCCGCCAAGGATCGCAGGGCATTATTCTTTGCCTCCACCAGCTCATCCAGTCAGCCACACACCTTCACCAGCAACTTCAGCACAGTCCGGGGTAAACGTCAGCAGGCCATTCTGAAACTCATATGTTTGGGGGACAGGCCCCACACCGCGCAGGAGTTGTGGCGGGGTATTGAACAACAGACCGATGAATGGTTTCTGCCGGTGGGCCTCAAGCCCTGCCTGGTGGTGTGCGATAATGAGCAAAATCTCGTCGCAGCTCTGGGACTAGCCGGTTTGACGCACATCCCCTGCCTGGCGCATGTGCTGAATTTGGTGCAGAACTTAATTCACAACTACCCCGACATGTCAGAGCTGCTGCATAAAGTGTGGGCCGTCTGTGCGCGCTTCCGGCATTCACATCCTGCCGCTGCTCGCCTGTCTGCGCTACAGCGGAACTTCGGCCTTCCCGCTCACCGCCTCATATGCGACGTGCCCACTAGGTCGAACTCCACCTTGCACATGCTGGAGAGACTGTGCGAGCAGCAGCAAACCATAGTGGAGTTTCAGCTGCAGCACGCACGCGTCAGTCGCAATGCGGAACAGCACCACTTCACCACCAATGATTGGGCCTCCATTCGAGACCTGTGTGCCCTATTGCGCTGTTTCGAGTACTCCACCAACATGGCCAGTGGCGATGACACCGTTATCAGCGTTACAATACCACTTCTATGTCTCCTTGAGAAAACGCTTAGGGCGATGATGGAAGAGGAGGTGGCCCAGGAGGAGGAGGAGGAGGATGAGGGGTCATTTTTAGCACTTTAAGGCCAGTCTGTTAGAAGTGGCTCAGAGGTAGGTTTTTTGCAACAGCAGAGGCCAGGTACAAATGTGGCCAGCCAGTGCCCACTACTGGAGGACGAGGAGGATGAGGAGGAGGTGGAGGAGGATGAGGATGAAGCAGGTTCACAGCGGGGTGGCACCCGACACAGCTCAGGCCCATCACTGGTGCGTGGCTGGGGGGATACGGAGGAGAATGAAGATACGCCTCCCACAGAGGACAGCTTGTCCTTACCTCTGGGGAGCCTGGCACACATGAGCGACTACATGCTGCAGTTCCTGCGTAACGACAGCAGAGTTCCCTACATTTTAACGTGTGTGGACTACTGGGTTGCCACCCTGCGGGATCCCCTGCACAATGACAATGCTCCCACCTTACTTCCTGCACTGGAGCATGATAGGAAGATGCGCGAGTACAAGCGCACTTTGGTAGAGGCGCTCCTTAGAGCATTCCCAAATGTCACAGGGGAACAGGTGGAAGCCCAAGGCGAAAGCAGAGGAGGAGCAAGAGGTCGCCAACGCAGCTGTGTCACGGCCAGCTCCTCTGAGGGCAGGGTTAGCATGGCAGAAATGTGGAAAAGTTTTGTCTCCACGCCACAGCTAACTGCACCACCACCTGATACGGAACGTGTTAGCAGGAGGCAGCATTTCACTAACATGGTTGAACAGTACGTCTGCACACCCCTCCACCTACTGACTGATGGTTCGGCCCCATTCAACTTCTGGGTCTCCAAATTGTCCATGTGGCCAGAGTTAGCATTTTATGCCTTGGAGGTGCTGGCCTGCCCGGCGGCCAGCGTTTTGTCTGAACGAGTATTCAGCACGGCAGGGGGCGTCATTACTGAAAAACGCAGCCGCCTGTCCACAGCCAACATGGACATGCTGACGTTCATAAAAATGAACCAGGCATGGATCCCACAGGACCTGTCCCTCCCTTCTGCAGAATAGACATTTATAACTGCCTCCCCCTCAACCATGTATTCTTGTACTCCGGGGCACTTCTTTATTGAATCCTCATTTTTTTAACTTTACCATGATCTTGCGGTGCAACCCAAAGTTGAATGAACCTCTCCTCTGTCTGGGTGGTGGGGCCGAAATAACTGAGAGTGGCCTTCTCCGGTGGTGGTTGATATGACGCATGATTCCTTGCTGTGGGACCTCTCTCCTCTGTCTGGGTGCTGGGGCTGAAATAACTGAAAGTGGCCTTCTCCAGTGGTGGGTGATATGACGCATGATATCTTGCTTTTGGACCTCTCTCCTCTGTCTGGGTGCTGGGGCCTAAATAACCTAAAATGGCCTTCTCCACTGGTGGGTGATAAGACGCATGATTCCTTGCTGTGGGACCTCTCTCCTCTGTGTGGGTGCTGGGGCCTAAATAACTGAAAGTGGCCTTCTCCAGTGGTGGGTGATATGACGCATGATTCCTTGCTTTTGGACCTCTCTCCTCTGTGTGGGTGCTGGGGCCTAAATAACTTAAAATGGCCTTCTCCAGTGGTGGGTGAAATGACACATGATTCCTTGCTGTGGGACCTCTCTCCTCGGTCTGGGTGCTGGCCAAAATAACTGAAAGTGGCCTTCTCCAGTGGTGGGTGATATGACGCATGATTCCTTGCTGTGGGACCTCTCTCCTCTGTCTGGGTGCTGGGGCCTAAATAACTGAATGTGGCCTTCTCCAGAGGTGGGTGATATGCCGCATGATTCCTTGCAGCAGCAGAAGAGGGAGCAGGGGGAGCTAGAGTGAGTTCCTTGCTTTTAAGGTGTTTACTCCACTGCAGTTCATGCTTTGCATGTAGATGCCTGGTCATGCAGGTTGTGCTAAGGTTCAGAACGTTAATGCCTCGCTTCAGGCTCTGATGGCACAGCGTGCAAACCACTCAGGTCTTGTCGTCAGCACATTGTTTAAAGAAGTGCCATGCCAGGGAACTCCTTGAAGCTGCCTTTAAGGTGCTCGGTCCCTGGTGGCGGTGGCCAGTAGCAGGCAAACTCTCTTGGCGACGGCTGTTCTGCTTTTGCCCCCTACTCCCTCTTTTGCTATGCTGTTGGCTCGATCTCACCACTGCCTATTCCTCTGAACTATGAAAGTCAGTTGCAAGACCTTCATTCCATGTGGGGTCTAGGACCTCATCGTCCCCTGCATCGTCTTACACACAGACTTCCTCCTGACCTCCTGTTCGGTCTGCACACTGCAGAAAGACGCAGCAGTTGGCACCTGTGCTACGTCATCATCAGAGACTTACGGACTCCGATGATGTGCTATTCCCATGTCCTCATCATCAGGAAACATCAGTTGTTGTGCATCAGTGCATTGTATGTCTTCCATCACTGGGGAAGGGCTAGGTGGATTCCTTTGGGAAACCCTGCCAGCAGAGTCTTCAAACAACATAAGAGACTGCTGCATAACTTGAGGCTCAAACAGTTTCCCTGATATGCATGGGTGTGATGTGACAGACTGATGGGCTTGGTTTTCAGGCACCACCTGTGCGTTTTCTGCAGAAGACTGGATGGGAGATAATGTTGTGAACGTGCTGGATCCACTGTCGGCCACCCAATTGACTAGCGCCTGTACCTGCTCAGGCCTTACCATCCTTAGAACGGCATTGGGCCCCACCAAATATCGCTGTAAATTCTGGCAGGTACTGGAACCAGAGGTAGTTGGTTCACTAGGACGTGTGGCTGTGGCAGAAGGGCTATCTATCCTTTGTAGGACACTATTAAACTTAGCCAGCCACAGCGGAAACCATTGATTTATCGTATTGCTATTTTGACAATTGAATTTCACCCCAGAAAAAAATATACCCTTTTACGGACAGATTTAAACTAGGCCTGCTACAGCTGGAACACAAAATTCAGGGTATTGCTATTTTGCCAATTAAATATTACCTCAGAAAAAAATATAACCTTTTACGGACAGATTTAAACTAGGCCTGCTACAGCTGGAACATCAGATTCAGAGTATTGCTATTTTGGCAATTAAATTTCACCCCAGAACAAAATATACCCTTGTACGGACAGATTTAAACTAGGCCTGCAAAAGCTGGAACTCCAGATTCAGGGTATTGCTACTTTGGAAATTGAATTTCACCCCAGAAAAAAAATATACTCTTTTACGGACAGATTTAAACGAAGCCTGCAACAGCTGGAACTACAGTTGTACTGTATTTCTATTTTTGCAACTGAATTTCACCGCAGAAAATAATATATCCTATGACGGACACTGTGAAACTTGTCCAGCCACTGCTGGGACACCAGATTTACGGTATTGCTATTTTGGCAATTTAATTTCACCCCAGAAAAAAAAAAAATCCTTTGCCGTACACTATTAAAATTGGCCAGCCACAGCTGATACCACTGATTTACGGTATTGCTATTTTGGCAATTGAATTTCACCCCAGAAAAAAATATACCCCTTTACGGACAGATTTAAACTAGGCCTGCAACAGCTGGAACACCAGATTTAGGGTATTGCTATTTTGGCAATTGAATTTCACCCCAGAACAAAATATATCGTTTGCCTGACACTATTAAACTTGGCCAGCCACAGCTGAAACCACTGATTTATGGTATTGCTATTTTGGCAATTGAATTTCACCCCAGAACAAAATATATCCTTTGCCGGACACTATTAAACTTGGCCAGCCACAACTGAAACCACTGATTTACAGTATTGCTATTTTGGCTATATAATTTCACCCCAGAACAAAATATATGTTTTGGCGGACACTATTATACTTTGCCATCAACTGCTTGGACACCAGATTTAGGGGATTGCTATTTTGGCAATTTTATTTCACCACAGAAAATTATCTATCCTTTGCCAGACAGCAAACAGTATTACACTTGGCTAGCCACAGCTGGGACACCAGATTTAGGGGATTGCTATTTTGGCAATTGAATTTAACCCCTTAATAAAATATTTAAATTTCTATCCTGAGTTTCTCGGGGTGATAATAAGCACAGCCAAGCCCCTAATGTAGGATATAGCAAAAAAAAAATCTAGTATTGATGGATTGATGGACTTGGTGGCAGCTTGTGCTGGTGCACCACAAGTCACAAAATGGCCGCCAATCACCCCAGAAAAAAGTGACAGAAAAACGCTCTGTGCAGCCTAAAAACCAGTGAGCAATTAACTAGCAGAAGTTGAATGATTCACAGCTGTAGATCTATCACTTCATTACGTGTTTTTGCTGACTTTTCCCTGCCTAATTTCGCCCTCACGGAAGCTGCGTCCTCTCCCTACACTAATCAGAGCAGTGTGACGTGCGGCGCTCATTGACTCCAGCTTAAATAGAGGCTGGGTCACATGCTGCACTTGGCCAATCATAGCCATGCCATTGGTAGTGTAACAAAGGTACAGCGTGCAGTGCGTCCAACTACGTACCTCAGTCGAGCTGCACGAGGGGCTCCTCCTCTTCGCTGCAGGCTCCGGACCCGCTTTCCTGCGCTGTCGCAGGCTATGACAGCTTCTGTTGTATCTTGTAGGAGCCGCAGGCATCCTGGTACCTAAAGGGTTAATGCACGCCCCTGATTCCGCCCTCTCTCCAATCCTGGCCAGGCACCACCTTTATAAGGGTGCTTCCCTCTTCCTGCAATGCCTGAGCAATATTGTACTTCCTGCAGCTAAGGCTCCTGTTGTTCCTGCATTCGATATCCTGCTTATGACCTCTGCCTGTATCCTGACCTCGTCTCTGCTTGATCCTCTTGTACCTCGATGCTCTCAAGTTAAAGACCCGGACTGTCGACCACGCCTCTGTCTGCTGTGCAGATCGTTACACCAGCTCTACCTGGACTAACTCAGCTCTGCTGTTCTCACAGCACTAGCTCTGCTATACCGCTTGCTCAGCTCAGCATTATCCTGCGGCTGTCTGCTATATTGCCTGTTTCCCCGTGCTAGCATCGGGGCTTTCTGGCCAGCCTGGCCAGCTGCCACTTAACTGGGACCACTCTTGTGGTAGCGACCTGGTGTCTCCCCTGCAGCTGAGTCCAGCTTCCGCATCCTGGAGCAGGATGAAGGGTGAAAACCAGGGGGACACTTAGACTCCGCTCCCAAGTTTGGCCCAAAGCTAAACCAGTAAGTGGCACAGCGGGTCCACACCCGTTGATCCGTTACAAGTAGGCATGGCTGTGATGGCTTCTTAGTGCAAGAAGCAAAACGCTAGCTGATTGGCTGCTGTGCAGCCCTTCAGAAAGCAGGAGGAACAATGGACCCGAACCCGAACTTTTTTGAAAATGTTCGGGTCCGGGTCCGTGTCCCGAACACACCAAAATTCGGTACGAACCCGAACTATGCTTGAACTGTTCGCTCAACACTAATAGTTACCTAAACAGTAATACTGTTCAAGATGCTAATAAGGTTCAACTCCTACATAGTTAAAGTTCCTCTGTTTGTGGTCAATATAGTGATAGTGCCTCCTTCAGGCCATCCACAGCAAAAGTGCCCTTTCTATACCTCACAAACTAATACTGTCCCCTTTCAGGCCCCACACACTAATACTGAGATATGTAAGATCCACATACTAATAGTACTCCTTTTTAGGCCCACATAGTTATAGTGCTCTTTTTAAGCTACACAAAGTAGCATTGTCGTCTTGTGCCCTACACTGTAATAATATCCTCCTTTGCGCTCTCCACAGAGTAATAATGTCAACTTTTGTTCTTCTCAGCAGTAATAACTCCTTATTAAAGTTGAGTGAACCAGAACTGTATAATAGGACTTCATGTTAAGTGGCAAACATCCACCACCTGGGACATTCATCAAAAAGGGAGGCATACCCCCCTGACACTTGAAGCAATTAAAAACCTAGATTCCCAGAAACTAGTATAACTGTTCTCACGTCATACAGCTAAAATGTAGACAACAAATGTGTGGGTTTTGGTGCCTTATCTTATAAAAATAACACAACTTTCTCATTAGCAGAAATCCAACTGAGCATGCTTTCCTAGATACCTCAGGAATACACGCTTCTGGTGATACACACAAAGGATATATATATACGTTAATATATGATTATAACATGTAACAAAATAAAACCAATATGTGAAATAATATAAAACAACACATATGTAATATATGGATTAACTTGTGTCAAAACTAAATACGATCCACTATCTGAACAAACAGACATTATATGTTTGTCTCATTAATAAATCTCATTATAAAGAGATGACAGACGTGTCCCAGGAAGAACCTTATCTCGGCTAATAGCCTAGTGATGAGGTAAAATTACTCCCTTAGATAGGCCCACATCTGCCAGGAAGAACCTTTCCTTGAACCCATTTTCCTCTTTTACAATGAAGGTTCATACAGGAGGGTTAACATAAGTACAACATGGCTGCTTATAGGCCATGAATACATGTTATAACAATAATAATGTATAAATGTTTATATACTTATGAAAAGGCATGACATAATCCCCCTCATTTCAACTTAAACCAACGAGATAAATTGGATTATATTGGAATGTCAAAGAAGGGCTTTTTATATGGATCCTTCACAACGGAATATAAGTACGACAAATATTTCTTTTGATTTTCCATCTCTGCATGAATACTTAGCAAGTTTTTTTCAGTGAACCAATCTCAAGTTCCAATGTCTTAATAGAGATGGAATTGACAACTGTTACACCGGTGGCAATGACAGCACCTACGACACCAAAGATGATGGCGGCTACAATCGCAGAAATGAACCGCTTTGGTCTTTGACTTGTAGAATACTGTTCCCTGGTCAGGGTCTTTCTCGCCTGTTCCAGGATCTGTGTAATCCGTTCTTGGGAATAACCGATGTGTGCTTGATACCATGACTGAATCTCCGGCGTCAGGATTCAAGATACGTTGAACTGTCTTTCAACGAAGGTGCGTGGATCCAGACTGACGTAGATCTTCTGGGAAAGGACCCTCTTATTTGTCAAGATTAGTGATGAGCGGCAGGGGCAATATTCGAATTTGCGATATTTCACGAATATTTGGGCGAATATTCGCCATATATTCGAAAATTCGCAGATTCGTAATCTCCAGTCATTATTTTCTGATTGCGAAAATTCGCAAAAAAAATTCGCATAAACTTCAATTTAAAAGATACCTTCAAAATACCATTTATGCAAATTTTTATGCAAATGATTAATTAAAATAATGACATTATTTTCTTGTTTGCGAAAATTTGCATAGAAAAAATTCGGATAAAAACAAATATTCGCAATTGCGAATATATTTTGCGATATTCTAAATATTCGCGAATTCTCGAAGTGCCGATATTCGTGATTAAAATTCGCAATTCGAAAATTCGTGGTCAACACTAGTCAAGATGAACCCTTCAGTATCCTCCAGCATAATCCCGGATGAAGGGCCTGGTACAGCAATCGGCTCAGCGTGGAACTCCTTCCCCAAGATCAGAATGGCGTAGACAACAGCAATAATGCTTGATGTCATCTTACCTACAAAATATTGTATGACAATTATAAATATACACATCTTTCACTTTTTATTCTGCAAGAAAAGAGTTTATCTTACCATATACCTCAACTGACATTGGTTCTTTTGTTGAACAGAACAAGTTCTTATTCAGAAGTGAGTTAAGAGATAGTTAGTTACAGAGGAAACACACATAAGGATTGGTTAGTACACTTGTTTGTTTAGACAATAACGATCCTGGGTTTCCGTCTTTAGCTGGACCCTTGATATCTCTTCATCTCTCTTCATCCAACTTCTTCTATTTCACGAAGTCGTGAGCTAGGATGACAAACACGTAATTGATTAATATCTATGCACCCATTTTTCTACAAACTCATCCTCCTTTGGAATTTTGATCTTGTAGACCACAGGTGACAATTTGTCAATGACGACGTATGGTCCTTTCCAGGAAGGTAAAAATTTCCTTTCCAGTTTACAGAAGGCTCACAGATAGATGCTGAAACAATGGGATCACTTATTGGAGAAGATATATTTATGCAGGAATCAACATGATTAGACTGCAAAATGGACAACATGTTAGAAACCTCCTCCTCGGCCCCAATTTTAGGGTCAGGAGTGCTGCAAGGCAAAATATGGTTAGTGACCACATTAGATTTTTCCGTAACCTTCTCAGTTACCTTGCATTGGCCCTGGCTCTGACCCTGCTCTACCTGCTTTATGGGGCTGAGCTGGGACCTGGAGCTACCCCTAAAAAAAACTCAGTTTTTTTTCCTAAGGATTCCTGGGACAACTTTCTCACAGCGTCACTGAGCTTCGCCACTTGATCTGCCAACTGATCAAGCCGACTATTTGGTCTGCGTCCGTTTTGGTCTTGTGGTGTGCCCTTATTATTGGCGGGTGACCTACTCCTGGGGGAGTAGAGGGTTCAGACTTACATTCCCTCTGTTGTTTGGGCCTGTTATTCCAGCGCCTGTATCCTTGGGGACTCCTATTGTAATATGGACGGTAGTTGGACCTTTTAGTACCAGCGTTATCCCCCTCTGACCCTTTGGGGCTATGGGGCTTTGACTGTTTGGGTCCTACCTGTTGTCGCTGAGTTTGGGGAACAGGTCCTGTAGACTGAGTAAACTTGTGTGGCTGCGTTTCGAATCCCAATTTGGGGTTCACCTTAACCTCTGCCACACTTTGTTCTGGGAATTTTTTGTATCTCCTCTCACCTGTAGCATGACATTCACTAATATTGTATAGTGAGGTGGCAGCCGTCACCAGCCTGTCCAAGGGAGCTTCAAGATCGAAATCTCTAGTTAGGCTAAGTTTGATCTGGGTTGGCATAGCATCATAGAACAGCTGTTTTAAACTCTTCAGATTCCCAATTTGGGGACCTATGTGCTAATCCATTTTTAAGGATGGAGAGGAATTCCCAGGGGCTTTGATTGGGCCTACATGTGAGATCATAAATGTCACGTTTTGCAGCAGTAATGGTTCGATACGGCCCAAATTCCAATTTAACCTCATGAGCGACATTTTGCCAGCTCTGAATCCCTCTATCCCTAAAGGAAATGAAGTAGTGGCGATATTTATCTTCAAATGCCTATGGTAGGAATCTGATCCTGTCAGCGTCAGAGTACAACTTTAAAGAATCCATAGTGGATTCATACAGTTCCAAGTGATTTGCAATTTGCGATGAGCCCTTTTTAGAAATTTAGGCACAGTGGCATTTAGAAATGTAATGATACTTGAGGAGCTCTGATCCTTTTCTGAACACTGGATTTTTCTCTCTAGAGGCTACCTTAGTATATGATGGTCGACTGGGACCTCTGTCCCTCCTGGGGGCACACACATACTTGCTCGGCAGGGAATAAGTCACATGCCTCTCCACATCACTGTCAGTATCACATACACTGCGATCGCTTCCATGGGACACCCTTGGCACAGGTGATTTAACCCTAAAGTCTCTCTTCAGGGGAATATGTGGAGAGACACTTCTAGGGGCTCCCATGTTGCTGGCACCTAGTAAGGCTGTTACAGTTTGGAATGCCCTATTTAACTGGGTTAATGCCTCCTGTGTAATCATGCCACCACATGCAGGTGGCTTAAGGCCCTGGATGGAGTCTGCTTTAAGAGCATGTGATGACATATCTGGATGCTGGGGTATAAGAAATGGAGGGTCTGGAGTTCCCTCAGTATCAGATGGATCATTTCCAACATTGACTACAGTATGGCTTGGTTTGCCTGTCTCCTGCAATGTGGAATAACGGAGGTGCAGCTTCTCTATGTCACTTTTTGCCTTCTGATAGGCAGCATGGCTGTGATCGAGCCTGTACTGTAAGTCCCTGATCGCTGCCTCTGCAGATTTAAATTTTTCCTCTAACTGGGATATATTGATCTGCGTTTTCATTATATATGCATGTCTACTTTCTGAGAAAGTATTGGCCTCTAACAATGCAAACAAAACAGGTGGCAACATGCATAATAGGTGTTGGTCTCTCTTGGTATCATCTTGTATCGTATCAAAATAAGTCAGGTATTTTCTGACCCTGCCATGTGGCCTCCACTTTTCTTTACATTCTTCCTTGGCTCTTTCCTGCATCTCATTGACCCATGTAGACATATCATATCTCAATTTAAGCCGTGAATGTACATATTCAACAATGTTATGGATCAACTGCTCCGGGCTAGATGGACCATCTGCTGTAGCATGGCCACTACCCTTGTCACTGTCTGCACCACTCATTTTCCTGTGCAATAACCAATACACAGATAATAATAACAATCTGGCTAGCCAAGGAAATGTGGAACCTTTCACTATTTGCAAAAATAATTAAGAGTTAACTCGATCTTGCTGGGGTCTCCATATTTGTCGCGGATATAAAGAGCAAAAATGTTTTATATACAAAAAAAAACAAGAGAAAGGATCAAAGGAAAAAATATCAAAGTTATTGATCCTACTGAGGAGAGGGCGACATAATAACCTCTCAGCTCGTTGATGAGAACCTTAATTATTTTGTGCAACTAGAAAGAAAACAAGGTACCATTGTCTATGCAAAAATATATGTGAGTTTATTATACATAAGTGCTAAATACAAAATCGATAATACAACCTGTACAATGATAGACAATGAAATATAATACCATTACTTTCAATCAATACTGAATATCGCCAATCAATGCAATGACATGCAACAATTCAAATTAAAGAAGAGTAGGGGTATCATCCCCTTCGTATCAGCTTTTTACCATATTGAGGTATATGGGGGCACTATAAATTTACCAGCTCGGTATCAGGCTAGGGAATAACAAAGTTCCCAAGGACTAGGTAACAATGTCTGATCCGCATTTAGCAATATGCATCTTAGCTATGAGAATGATCAAACTTGACCAGGAGCCTTATCAATACGGATCCACAATTGGGGATCTTTGACTATATACCGGGCAGAGTAACTTATCAATACCGCAAGCAATGAACAAAATATACGTTACCAAGGGTCAAAAGGTGAATAGGGCTCCGGATGGACGATCAGCTCTCCAGAGGTTTTCCCCATGATCCAGGATAAAATCCAAAGCTTTCCACGTTCCTGTTTAGTCCTTTGTTTGTAGAACTTTTTTTTTTCTTTTGGAATCCCCTCTCTCATCCCGTCTATTATTAATATTCATAGACTTATCAAAAGAATACACCCCTTTAGATAACGGTCTTCCAACCAAACCAGAGGGTGTGCACATATGGTAATAGTACTGTGAGATCATACATTACCCAAAATGCTTTGTGGTGAATAGTGTAACGTTACCTGCCGATACCTAGGCGGCAATGTTGTGTAACCTATAAATGTGAAGCTTTTAAGAGTTACATTTATATAATGTGACTTCATGTTAAGTGGCAAACATCCACCACCTGGGACATACATCAAAAAGGGAGGCATACCCCCTGACACTTGAAGCAATTAAAAACCTAGATTCCCAGAAACTAGTATAACTGTTCTCACGTCATACAGCTAAAATGTAGACAACAAATGTGTGGGTTTTGGGATTTCACTGGTGCCTTATCTTATAAAATTAACACAACTTTCTCATTAGCAGAAATCCAACTGAGCATGCTTTCCTAGATACCTCAGGAATACACGCTTCTGGTGATATACACAAAGGATATATATATATATATATATATATATATATATATATGATCATAACATGTAACAAAATAAAACCAATATGTGAAATAATATAAAACAACACATATGTAATATATTGAATAACTTGTGTCAAAACTAAATACGATCCACTATATAAACAAACAGACATTATTTGTTTGTCTCATTAATAAATCTCATTATAAAGAGATGACAGAATTGTCCCAGGAAGTACCTTATCTTGGCTCATAGCCTAGTGATGAGGTAAAATTACTCCCTTAGATAGGCCCACATCTGCCAGGAAGAGCCTTTCCTTGAACCCATTTTCCTCTTTTACAATGAAGGTTCATACAGGAGGGTGAACATAAGTACAACATGGCTGCTTATAGGCCATGAATACATGTTATAACAATAATAATGTATAAATGTTTATATACTTATGAAAAGGCATGACGATATATAGCAGTTAAATACTGCATTTGTGAATTTTGGTGTCTAAATCTGTGTTCTGGGTTCCCAAATCTGGAGTCTATACATAGTATAAATATCTACTGTTAATGTACAGCAGTTAAAAACTGCATTTTGGGGTTTTATTGAAAAAAGCTGTGTTTTAGGACAAAAAAAACATTTGTGCATCCGGCGAATAAATTATTAATTTTAATTTACAGCAGTGAAATACTAATTTTCTATATTTTATTACAAACACTCTTGTTCTTGTTCCATAGACCACTTGTGCATACAGCGTACCAAAAAAATGTTTACATTTCCGCATAGAAATTGAGAATCAGTGTATTTTGGTCTCAAAAACATTATTCTGGGTCCACAGAAAATTTTAATGACACGGGCACTGCCTTAGCGAACGTAATTGTCGACTAGTAGCAGGTAAATTGACACCGGAGAGAGACCAATCTTTCAGCTGGGCGGGTGAATGCAAATAATGAGGAGAACATCAAATAAGGGACATTGGCATGGACATGGCGTTGTTGGTGGAGCTCTTGTTGCTGGGAGAGGACATGGACGTTCAGCACCAGCTACCGCTCCAAGTCAAACACCTTCCTCTGGTGCGAGTAGCCGACAGAATCTGCAGCGTTATTTGGTGTGCCCAAATGCCACTCTACGAATGGTGAAGCCAGAACATGTACAGGCGATAGTAGAATGGGTGACTGACAGTGCCTCCAGTTCCTTCACAGTATCTAACACCCAGTCCTCTGCAGAAAGCTCAGAGTTGGCACCTGCAGCCCATGCCCATCAGTCTTCCACCTCACCCTCTTGCAAATCAGCCAAGCAGTCAGAGCCCCAAATCATGCAGGAAACTCTCATGCTTTTTGATGACTCTGTTGGCAGGGTATCCCCGGCCCATCCACCTAGCCCTGCCCCAGAAGAGGAAGACCTCGAATGCACTGATGCTCAACCACTTTTGTTGCAGGATGAGGATATGGGAATACTGCCACAAAACGTCTCTGATGATGATGAAACACAGGTGCCAACTGCTTTGGCTTTCTGCAATGTGCAGACCGACGAGGAGGGCAGGAGATGAATGGGTGGAAGATGATGTGGAGGATGATGAAGTCCTAGACCCAGACTGGACTGAAGGTTGTGCTAGTGAGGCGTGCAGTTCTGAGGAAGAGGCGGTGGTCGCACAGAGGCAACAGCATAGCAAAAGAAGGAGATACCCACCTACCCACACTTGAGCCCTGGCCCTGAATGCCATAATTTCAAAATTACTGGCCTTTGAAATGCTGTCATTCCGTCTGGTGGAGACGGACTGTTTCAAACAGCTGATGGCGGTCGCTGTCCCCCAGTACGTTGTTCCCAGCCGCCACTAGTCTTTCAAGCGAGCAGTCCTTTCCTCGCACAACCAAGTGGAGGATATAATCAAGTGTGCGCTGCACAACGCCATATGTGGCAAGGTCCCCATAACCAAAGATACATGGACCAGCAAGCACGGCCAGGGTTGCTATATATTCCTAACTGTACACTTGGTAAACGTAGTGGTGGATGGGCCCGAGGCGGATAGCAGTTTGGTGCATGTCCTTCCACCACCGAGGATCGCAGGGCATTATTCGTTGCCTCCTGTTGCTTCTTCCTCCTGCACCGCATCATCCTCCTCCTCATCCTACTACTCTTCTACCACCCCCACATCTGCACATCGAAAGAACCTCACCCCCAATTTCAGCACAGACCGGGGTAAATGTCAGCAGGCAATTTTGAAACTCATGTGTTTGGGTGACAAACCCCACACCGCACAGGAGCTTTGGGGGGGCATAGAACAGCAGACTGATGAGTGGTTGCTGCCAGTGAGCCTCAAGCCCGGCCTGGCGGTGTGCGATAATGGGCTCTGGGACTAGTCAGTTTGACGCACATCCCTTGCCTGGCGCATGTGCTAAATCTGGTCGTGCAGAAGTTTCTTAAAAACTACCCAGACATGTCAGAGCTGCTGCTAAAAGTGCGGTCTGTATGTGCGCGCTTTCGGTGTTCTCACCCTGCTGCTGCTCGCCTGTCTGCGCTGCAGCGTAACTTCGGCCTTCCTGCTCACCGCCTCATATGCGACATGCCCACCAGGTGGAACTCCACCTTACATATGCTGTAGAGACTGTGCGAGCAGCAGCGGTCGATAGTGGAGTTTCAGATGCAGTATGCACGGGTCAGTCGCTCTGCGGATCAGCACCACTTCACCACCAGTAACTGGGCCTGAATGCGAGACCTGTGTACCTTGTTGCAGTCTTTGGAGTACTCAACCAACATGGCCAGGGCTGATGACACCGTTATTAGCATTACAATACCCCTTCTATGTATCCTTGGAAAAAATATTACGGCTATGATGGAAGAGGAAGCGGCACAGGAGGAGGAGGAAGACGGGGCATTTCACAGGGTTTCAGGGAGGTCATACAGTAGTGGCTCAAAGGGTGGGTTCCTGCACCAGCAGAGGCCAGGTACACATGTGGACAGCCAGGGCACACTTCTGGAGGACGAGGAGGAGGAGGTAGAGGAGGAGGTGGAGGAACCTGTTTCACTGCAGGGTGGCACCCTACGCAGCTCAGGGCCATCACTGGAGCGTGGCTGGTGGGATATGGAGGACACAGACGATACACCATCTACAGAGGACAGCTTATCGTTATCTCTGGGCAGCCTGTCACACATGAGCGACTAGTGTCACAGTTAATATATTTCATATAGTTTATTATTCATGAGGGTATTCTGCATAATCAGTTCTAGTATGTGATCGTTTCACTCTCATTCACCTCCATTCTTTATGCGCAATTTCACATTTTCACTTTTCACTTTTTTCACATATGCATGTTGTTTATTTGCACGATTATATCCACAATATATTTTCTCTAATCATTTTTTATATTTTATTATTATTTTTTCATTTTACTTATTTATGTCCCACCATTACTATTTCTCGTACGATCGTATTAGAATAAGCTTGGAGATTGTCGTGAAGATGGGAGAAGAAGTGTATAATACAATAAAAACATAAAATTAGGAGGATGATATGTGGGCATGAAGATATGTATATGATATTGGATACAGCTTTTTCAGTTATCTTGTGGCTCTGGGAGCGGTGGCCGAGTGCGCTCCAGGGTGTAACGCATATGGGAGGACTCGGATGTGACGTAGTAGGACGCTACCAAAACTGATCATAATATCCTGCTAATCTGCATGTACATATACAGGGGGGCACAGACGTCTACCCCCCTGGTAAAGAATGAATACGTTTGGTGCATGCATCTATTGATAATCCTGGATGGTTAGGGTCTACATGGCATGTGCGTTCCAGCTTTGGAACGCAGTGCATCACTTCCGGTTATGCACTTCTGGTTACACGCTTCCGGCTACACACTTCCGGTTACACACTTCTGGTTAGCGGCGGAATATAGAGGGACATCACAGAAGGAGGGAACTGAGGATGGACAGGTGTAGGTGATTATTGGGTGTATATGTGTGTATATAAATGTGGCAGACTGAGCAATACCATTCACCCCCTGAGGAAGCATTAGGCGAAACATGCGTTGAGGCGTTGGATGCGTGGCTGGTATAGTACTATTACATTGTACACTGTGATTGATGTAGCTGCTGCTAGTTTGATCCGTGGAGCGACAGAACTCTATTATCAAGCATGCAGCTTAAGAACTTTGTAATGCCGACATAAGTGACCCACGTGTCCTGTCAGGGCAATTTATCCAAAATTTTCTATAACCACCAGAGTATTTTAATCATGTTTTTATGATTTTGTTATAATTAAGATATATGAATTAATATAATTCCGGTTGTTGCAAATTTTTGAATTGTGATTCTAGGGCTAGAGCCGGAGTGAGAAATTAGCTTGTGGACCCTGCTTATAATAGGTGTTTACATGCTGCACTGCCTGCGCAACGACAGCAGAGTTCCCCACATTTTAACTTGCGCTGACTACTGGCTTGAGACCCTGCTGGATCCCTGGTACAAGGTCAACGTGCCCACCTTAATTCCCGTACTGGAGCGTGAAAGGAAGATGCGCGACTACAAGTGCACGCTGATAAACGCGCTCCTGAGGGCATTCTCAACTGACACGGGGGACAAGTGGAAGCACAAGGCGAAGGCGGAGGAGGAGGAGGAAGAGGTCGCCAACGCAGCTGTGTCACGGCCAGCTCCTCAGAAAGCAGGGTTAGCATGGCCGAGATGTGGAAAAGTTTTGTCACAGCGCCACAGCAAACTGCACCACCAGCTGATAGGGAACAAGTTAGCAGGAGGCTGCATTTCAACAACATGGTGGAACAGTACGTGTGCACATGCCTCCACGTACTGACTGATGGTTCTGCCCCATTCAACTTCTGGGTCTCCAGATTTTCCACATGGCCAGAGCTTGCCCTTTATGCCTTGGAGGTGCTTGCCTGCCCTGCTGCAAGTGTATTCTCTGAATGTGTATTTAGCACGGCAGGGGGCGTCATTACAGACAAACGCAGCTGTCTATCCACAGCCAACGTGGACAAGCCCATGTTTATTAAAATGAACCAGGCATGGATCCCACAGGACTTGTCCGTACCTTGTGCAGAATAGACATTTATAACTGCCTCGCCCTCAACCATACATTCTTGTACTCCAGGGAACATCTTTATTGAATCCTCTTTTTTTAATTGTACCATTATTTTGGGGGCAACCCCAAGTTGAATGAACCTCTCCTGTGTCTGGGTGCCAGGGGCCAAAATTTCAGCAAATCGCCTGCTGCTTTGGCGCGTGACATTAACCTCTTTTTGCTGTCAAATGACCTCTCCTCTGTCTGGGTGTCAGGGGCCTAAAATTCTGTTAATCACCTGTCGCTTTGGCGGATGACATGAAGCCTGATTTTCTGCTATGGGACCTCTCTCCTCTGTCTGGCTGCTGGGGCCAAAATAACAAAGTGGCCTTTTTCATTGCTGGGTGACATGAAGCCTAATTTTTTACTATGGAACCTCTCTCCTCTGTCTGGGTGCCAGGGGCCTACATTCAGATAATTACCTTTTGCTTTGGTGGGTGACATAATCCTCTCTATACTGTCAAATGGCCACTACATTGTCTGGTTGTCAGGGGCCTATATTTTGTTTTATCGCTTGCTGTATTGGTGGGAGACAATAAACTCTTTATGTTGTCAAATGACCTATACATTTTCTGGTTGTCAGGGGCCTATATTTCCTTTAATTGCTTGCTGCATTGGTGAGAGACATTAACCTCTTTTTACTGTCAAATGACCTATCCTCTGTCTGGTGTCAGGGCCTACATAAAGGATAATGCGGGTGCCATGGTCCTGAATTAGGGAATGAGGCCTGTGGCACTACTGGGTTAAATCAATACTGTTATGGCATGATTATAACTCTCCTCTTTGTGGGTGCCATGGGTCTGAATCTATGAATGAGGCCTGTGGCATTGCTGGGTGAAATCAATACTGTTTTTCCATGATTCTAACTCTCCTGTTTGTGGGTCCCGTGGGCCTGAATGTTTGAATGAGGCCTGTGGCCCTGCAGGCAGACTTGATTCCTTCTTGGCTATAATGACAACTTCAACTCCCATGTATGGTTGCCATGGCCCTGAGTCGGTGAATGAGGCCTGTGGCACTGCAGGCACACATGAATCCTTTTTGGCTGTGATGAGAACTTCAACTCCCATAGCATTCGCCACCCCAACCTCCTATTCCACCTCCTCCAAGTTGCCAATTGATATTGGTTTATTTTTATTTTATTTTAAGTCATTTCCCTATCCACATTTGTTTGCAGGGTATTTACCTATGTTTTGATGCCTTTTGCAGCACTCTAGCCCTTTCCAGGGCTATTTTACAGCTTTTTTAGTGCCCAAAAGTTTTCGTGAAGTTCGGCCAAACTTCTCGAACCCGAACATCCAGGTGTCCGCTCAACTCTACTCCTTATTGACCACCAATGCGCCTTTTTATAGTGGTCACTAAGGGGCCTTAGGGCTGGGCCGCCGAGGTCCCCTGCACATCGCAGGGTTCTGATCAGGGGCATAACTACCATAGCGTCAGACCATGTGACTGCTATGGTGCCCAGGGCAAGAGAGGGCCCAGTTGGGATCATCTTCTACTGGAGGTGAAAACTTAGTCAGGACTCTACCCTCTAAAGAAACAACTTTTAGCAAATGAGGCAGTGGAAAAAATGGTCCAAGGGTCACTGAAAGGGGTTTAGGCGGAAACCCTTCTGTCCTCTGTGGGGGCCTGGTTTGATCCTTGCTATGGGGCCCTTACTTCTCTATGTACGCCACTGGTTCTGATCCCTGTCTACAGAAGTTTAAAGGCTAATCAAGCCCAGGGATGCCTGCTGTGTATCATGGAGGTTTGTTTGGGGTTGTTATCATGTTGGAATACTGCCCTTTGGGGATCATGTTCTGTTTCAGTATGTCACAGTACATGTTGGCATTCATGGTTCCCTGAATGAACTGTAGCTCCTCGCAGCTGGCAGCACTCATGCAACCCCAAACCACGACACTCCCACCACCATGATTAACTGTAGGCAAGACACACTTGTCTTTGTACTTTTTATCTGGTTCGTGCCACACACACTTGCCACCATCTGAAACAAATAAAGTTTATCTTGGTCTCATCAGACCACAGGACATGGTTCCAGCAATCCATATCCTTAGTCTGCTTGCCTTCTATAAACTGTGGGCTTTCTTGTGCATCATGTTTATAAGAGGCATCTATGTGGGATGACACCCATGCAGACGAATTTGATGCAGTGTGCCGTGTATGCTCTGAGCACTGACAGGCTGAACCCCCCCAACCTTTGCAGCAATGCTGGCAGTACTGATACGTCTGTTTTGAAAAGACATCAGGATATGATGCTGAGCTCATGCACTCAACCTCTTTAGTTGATCATGGCGAGGCCTGTTCTGAGTGGAACCTGTCCTCTTAAACTGCTGTAAGGTCCTGACTTTTGTGAGATACTGTATGAAGCCTACAGTAAGTCTTACTTTTAAGTACTATATGTCTCACTGCTTATTTCCACTTGCTTATATAATATGAATATATCAACTGCACAGCACAATTTGATAGAAAGGCAATAAGGTTTCTTTTCACACAATCAGTATTTGAGCAGTGATTTCCATCAGTGATTGCAATCCAAAACCAGGTATAGGTGAAACACGCAAAACAAGTTCAGATCTTCCCATTTTACTTTATCTCTGTGTAGGACCCACTCCCAGTTTAGTGTCATAGTCACTGACAGAAATCAATAACCAAACACTGACTGTTTGAAAGTGGCCATTGGCTGGCTTCACACAGTCAGTGTTTGGTCAGTGTCTAATCAATGATTTTTTAAGTGATTCTGAGCCAAAACCAGAAAAATGGGTTAAGTACCTTTTACATTGGCCGTGAGTCTTAAAGATAGAAATGCTTTTTAGCGATTATCAGGCAGTGTAAATGTACCACTGATTATGCGATTACAGAAACATTGTTTATGCATTAACAAAAATCATTGTTTGCCGGCAGCAGATTGTGTTGTGTAAACAGCATGTGCAATCGCTCCTCCCCATACTCTGGAGGAGAACACTTCCTTCCCAATAATCTGATGCTTTGTCATCCAATGTAAAGGAAACTTTACACAGAAATAAGGTATAATGGAAACATTTGCACATGTTCTCATGTTCTGTATTTCTGACTTGCACATGGTTTTGCTCTCAATCACTAATGTAAATCACTGAACATACACTGATTATGTAAAAGCAGCCTTACCTTTTTTTTTCCACTAAAATAAGACAACATAAAAGCCCACGCACATTTTGTTCTTGGCCAGATTCAAACTGCATAAACAGATTACATTTTTAGGAACAAGGCTAACCTAGAATTGACGCTTCCTCCACATGGTCGTTATTAGAAATCAGCGAATTTTTAAAAATCAATTCGGCCAGTTCGCCAAATTTTCTGAAAAAAATTGGTTCGATCCGAATTTATTCGCGGCAAATCACATTAAAAAATGGCTATTTCATGGCTGCAGAGAGCCTTTATAGTGGTGTAGAACACTGTGCCTTGCAATAATATGCATATGGAGTCTGCTGTGGTAGTGAAACAATACTGTGAGTCATTATGACAAGCAGATGACAGGCGTCGCTCTTAGAATTACTGCACACTTCACTTATTTTGGCAGTCATGGGGCCAAAACTGATCAAATAACTCAAGTATGAACTAAGCCTTACAGGTCGATGTTAGCGCCAAGAAGAAACGCAGTCCTTTTACCCCGTCTTCAGCTGATTCCACATAGATGTCTACAGTAGAGCCCCCCGACAGAGTGGAGAGGGTGTCAGCAGTAAGTTTGTGTTGACGTCACTGATTATTTTGCCCTTCCTCTGATCCGTCAGAACAATAACCCCCAAAAAATGGATCTTGTCTGTTGAGCATCCGCCTTCACTCCGTCAGCATTTGACCAGTAATCCATCAGTATTGCTAATACCAAAAAAACAGGAGTGGATCCAAAACAGATATGACTGAGTCAACCATTCAAGAACCGCTGGGTTGCTGGTCAAGACACAACCGCTAGATGACACCGGGAGCTCAGGCCCCTCACTGCGACTCCTGCTGCCACGCCCCCTTACTCTGCTGCGACCTGTGCCTGCACTACAAACATTTAGGCCCCTGCAACTCTGCTGTGCATAGCCTGGCAATTCTCTGTCTGACATACTGTTAGATCAAATAAATAAATAAACAAAAAGGAAATTAAAACACCCCAAAAAAGTGTGTAATTTTCACATTTGCACATGTTCTCATGTTCTGTATTTATGCATTAACTAAAAAGGCTTTTTTTCCCCACTAATACACGCCAAAAAGGGCGCTAATTTTCTCACTTAACCACTGAATGGCAAATAGGCCCTGATATATATTTTTTACTTGTACACGACGCAAAAGACTTTAGAACAGATAACTGCACCGCTGAACGACAAATATATTTTTCTTTTTCAACTTAAACACTCCACAAATGGCTTTAGAACATATAACTGCACTGCTAAACGGCAAGTATATTTTTCTTTTTCCACTTATACAGTCCACAAATGGCTTTTGAACATATAACTGCACCGCTAATTGGCAAATATATATATTTTTCGTGCCACTAATACACGCCAAAAAGGGCTGCAATTTACTTCACCTCACAACGGCTGATAAGCCCTTTTCCCCCCATTAATACAAGCCAAAAAATGCCTTAGAACATACAGTGGATATAAGAAGTCTACACAGGTTTCTGTGCTATAAAAAAATGAGACAAAGATAAATAATTTCAGAACTTTTTCCACCTTTAATGTGACCTATAACTGTACAACTTAATTGAAAAACAAACTAAAAATTTTTAGGTAGAGGGAAGAAAAAATATAAAAATAAAATAATATGGTTGCATAAGTGTGCACACCCTTAAACTAATACTTTGTTGAACACCTTTTGACTTTTTTTACAGGACTCAGTCTTTTTAGGTATGAGTATCAGCATGGCACATTTTGACTTGGCAAGATTTGCCCACTCTTCTTTGCCAAAACACTCCAAATCTGTCAGATTGCGAGGGCATCTCCTGTGCACAGCCCTCTTCAGATTACCCCACAGATTTTCAATCGGTCTGGGCTGGGGCTGGGCCATTCTAAAACTTGAATCTTCTTCTGGTGAAGCCATTCCTTTGTTGATTTGGATGTATGCTTTGGGTCGTTGTCATGCTGAAAGATGAAGTTCCTCTTCATGTTCAGGTTTCTAGCAGAAGCTTGAAGGTTTTGTGCCAATATTGACTGGTATTTGGAACTGTTCATAATTAGAGTTGAGCGAACACCTGGATGTTCGGGTTTAGGAAGTTCGGCCGAACTTCACGAAAATGTTCAGGTTCGGGATCCGAACTCGACCCGAACTTGAACCCGAACCCGAAGGGGCCTGAACTTTTGGGCACTAAAAAGGATGTAAAATTGCCCTGGAAAGTGCTAGAGGACTTCAAAAGCCATAAAAATGTAGGTAAATCCCCAGCAAACAAATTTGGATAAGGAAATGCCTTAAAATAAAATAAATAAAAATTAACCAATATCAATTGGCAATGGCAACTTGGAGGAGGAGGTGGAATAGGAGGTTGGGGTGGCGTCAGGTGGGAATGCTATGGGAGTTGAAGTTCTCATCACGGCCAAAAAGGATTCATGTCTGCCTGCAGTGCCACAGGCCTCATTCACAGACTCAGGGCAATGGCAACCATACAAGGGTGTTGAAGTTCACATCACAGCCAAGAAGGATTCCTGTCTGCCAGCAGTGTCACAGGCCTCACTCACAGACTCAGGCCAATGGCAACCATACATGGGAGTTGAAGTTGTCATCACAGCCAAGAAGGAATCAGGTCTGCCTGCAGGGCCACAGGCCTCATTCAAACATTCAGGTCCACGGGACCCACAAAGATGAGAGTTAAAATCACACCAAGACAGTATTTATTTCACCCAGCAATGCCACAGGCCTAATTCACAGATTCAGACACATGTCACCCATAAAGAGGAGAGTTACAATCATGCCAAAACAGTATTGATTTCACCCAGTAGTGCCACAGGCCTCATTCACTAATTCAGGACCATGGCACCCGCAAATAGGAGAGCGGTACCATAACAGCAACACAGGCCTCAGGTCAACCTGCAATGGAACAAGCCATTATCATTTATGTAGACCCCTGACAACCAGACAGAGGAGAGATCAGTTGACAGTAAAAAGAGGTTAATGTCTTCCACCAATGCAGCAGGCGATGAAACAAAATATAGGCCCCTGACAAACAGACAATGTAGAGGTCATTTGACAGTATAAAGATTTTATTGTCTCCAACCAATGCAGCAAGCGATGAAACGAAATATAGGCCCCTGACAACCAGATAATAGGGTGGTCATTTGACAGTAAGAAGAGTTTAATTTCTTCCACCAATACAGCAGGCTATGAAACTAAATATAGGCCCCTGACAACCAGACAATGGGGCGGTCATTTGACAGTAAAAAGAGTTTAATGTCTCCCACCAATGCAGCAAGCGATAAAACGAAATATAGGCCCCTGAGAACCAGACAATGGGGCAGTCATTTGACAGTAAAAAGAGTTTAATGTCTGCCACCAATGCAGCAAGCGATGAAACAAAATATAAGCCCCTGACAACCAGACAATGGGGCGGTCATTTGACAGTATAAATAGGATAATGTCACCCACCAAAGCAACAGGTGATTATCTGAAATGTAGGCCACTGGCACCCAGACAGAGGAGAGAGGTCCCATAGCAGAAAATCAGGCTCCAGGTCACCCAGCAATGGAAAAGGCCACTTTCAGTAATTTAGCCCCCAGCATTCAGAGAGAGGAGAGAGGTCCCATAGCAGAAAATCAAGCTTGATGTCACCCGCCAAAGCAGCAGGCGATTAACAGAATTTTAGGCCCCTGACACCCAGACAGAGGAGAGGTCCATTCAACTTGGGGTTGCCCCCAAAATAATGGTACAATTAAAAAAAAGAGGCTTCAATAAAGAAGTGGCCTGAAGTAAAAGAATGTATGGTTGAGGGTGAGGCAGCTTTAAATGTCTATTCTGCACAAGGTACAGACAAGTCCTGTGGGATCCATGCCTGGTTTATTTCAATGGCTGTGGACAGGCGGCTGCGTTTGTCTGTAATGACGCCCCCTGCCGTGCTAAATACACGTACAGACAATACAATGCAGAACCTAAAAGGCATAAAGGGCAAGCTCTGGCCATGTGGAAAATTTGGAGACCCAGAAGTTGAATGGGGCAGAAGCATCAGTCAGTACGTGGAGGCGTGTGCACACGTACTGTTCCACCATGTTGTTGAAATGCAGCCTCCTGTTAACACGTTCCCTATCAGCTGGTGGTGCAGTTTGCTGTGGCGCGGTGACAAAACTTTTCCACATCTCGGCCATGCTAACCCTGCTGTCTGAGGAGCTGGCCGTGACACAGCTGCATTGGCGACCTCTTCCTCCTCTGCCTCGGCCTTCGCCTTGTGCTTCCACTTGTCCCCCCGTGTCAGTTGGGAATGCCCTCAGGAGATAGTGTACCAGCGTGCACTTGTAGTCGCACCTCTTCCTATCACGCTCCAGTGCTGGAATTAAGGAGGGCACGTTGTCCTTGTACCGGGGATCCAGCAGGGTAACAACCCAGTAGTCAGCACAAGTTAAAATGTGGACAACTCTGCTGCCGTTGTGCAGGCACTGCAGCGTTAGTCGCTCATGTGTGCCAGGCTGCCCAGAGGTAACGATAAGCTGTCCTCTGTAAATGGTGTATTGTCTGTGTCCTCTGTATCCCATCAGCCACGCTCCAGTGGTGGCCCTGAGCTGCGTAGGGCCCCACCCTGCTGGGAAACCAGTTCCTCCTCCTCCTCTACCTCATCCTCCTCCTCCTCGTCCTCCTGAAGTGTGCCCTGGCTGTCCACATGTGTGCCTGGCCTCTGCTCATGCAGGAACCCACCCTCTGAGCCACTTCTGTATGACCTGCCTTAAACCCTGTGAAATGCCCCCTCTTCCTCCTCCTCCTGTGCCGCATCCTTTTCCATCATCGCCATAATATTTTTTTCAAGGAGACATAGAAGGGGTATTGTAATGCTAACAACGGCGTCATCAGCACTGACTATGTTGGTTGAGTACTCCAAAGACCTCAATAAGGTACACAGGTCTCGCATGCAGGCCCAGCCACTGGTGGTGAAGTGGTGCTGATCCGCAAAGCGACTGACCTGTGCATACTGCATCTGAAACTCCACTATCGCCCGCTGCTGCTCGCACAGTCTCTCCAGCATATGTAAGGTGGAGTTCCACCTGGTGCGCATGTCGTATATGAGGCGGTGAGCAGGAAGGCCGAAGTTAGGGTGAGAACGCCGAAAGTGCACACATATGGACCACACTTTCAGCAGCAGCTCTGACATGTCTGGGTAGTTTTTAAGAAACTTCTGCACCACCAGATTCAGCACATGCGCCAGGCAAGGGATGTGCGTCAAACCGACTAGTCCCAGAGCCCATTATCGCACACCACCAGGCAGGGCTTGAGGCCTACCGGCAGCAACCACTCATCAGTCTGCTGTTCTATGCCCCTTCAAAGCTCCTGTGCGGTGTGGGGTTTGTCACCCAAACACATGAGTTTAAAAATCGCCTGCTGATGTTTACCCCGGGCTGTGCTGAAGTTGGGGGTGAGGTTCTCTCGATGACCGGATGTGGGGGGGGGGGGGGTAGAAGAGGAGTAGGAGAAAGAGGAGGAAGATGCAGAGTAGGAGGAGGAAGCAACAGGAGGCAACGAATAATGCCCTGCGATCTTCGTTGGTGGAAGGACATGCGCCAAACCGCTATCCGCATCGGGCCCATCCGCCACTACGTTTACCCAGTGTGCAGTTAGGGAGATATAGCGACCCTGGCCGTGCTTCCTGATCCATGTATCTGTGGTTATGTGGACCTTGCCAAAGATGACGTTGCGCAGCGCACACTTGATTTTAACCTCCATTTGGTTGTGCAGGGAAGGGACGGCTCGCCTGGAAAAGTAGTGGCGGCTGGGTACAACATACTGGGGGACAGCCACCGCCATAAGCTGTTTAGAACAGTCCGTCTCCACCAGACGGAATGACAGCATTTCAAAGGCCAGTAATTTTGAAATTATGGCATTCAGGGACAGGGCTCGAGGGTGGGTAGGTGGGTATTTCCTCCTTCTCTCCAATGTTTGGTAGATGGACAGCTGAATGCTGCCGTGTGACATGGTGGAGATGCTTGGTGATGGTGTCGTATGTGGCGGAACATCCTATGTTTGTTGGTCGCCAGGTGCCACAGTGACGCCACAGGTGGAGGGAGAGGCCGAGCCAGCAGCAGAAGAGGGAGCAGGAGGAGCATGAGAGAGTTCCTTGTTTTTAAGGTGTTTACTCCACTGCAGTTCATGCTTTGCATGTAGATGCCTGGTCATGCAGGTTGTGCTCAGGTTAAGAATGTTTATGCCTCGCATCAGGCTCTGATGGCACAACATGCAAACCACTCGTGTCTTGTCGTCAGGACATTGTCTGAAGAACTGCTACACCAATGAACTCCTTGGAGTAGGCCTTGGTGTGCTCGGTGCCAGGGTGCAGTGGACAGTGGCAGGCGTACTGTCTCTGGAATTGCCGCTGTGCTTTTTCACCCTGCTCCCTCTTTTGCTGTGCTGTTGACTCTGTGTGACCACCGCCTCTTCCTCAAAACTGCACACCTCACTAGCACGACCTTCAGTCCAGTCTGGGTCTAGGACTTCATCATCCTCCACATCATCTTCAACCCATTCATGACCCCTGCCCTACTCGTCGGTCTGCACATTGCAGAAATCCACAGCAGTTGGCACCTGTGTTTCATCATCATCAGAGACGTTTTGTGGCGGTATTCCCAGGTCCTCATCCTGCAACAAAAATGGTTGAGCATCAGTGCATTCAAGGTCTCACTCTTCTGGGGCAGGGCTAGGTGGATGGGCCGCGGATACCCTGCCAACAGAGTCATCAAAAAGCATGAGACTTTCCTCCATGATTTGGGACTCTGACTGCTTGGCTGATTTGCAAGGGGGTGAGGTGGAAGACTGATGGGCATGGGCTGTAGGTGCCAACTCTGAGCTTTCTGCAGAGGACTGGGTGTTAGATACTGTGAAGGAACTAGAGGCACTGTCAGCCACCCAATCTACTTTCGCCTGTACATGTTCTGGCTTCACCATCCGTAGAGCGGCATTTGGGCCTATCAAATAACGCTGCAGATTCTATAACAGTATTAGACTGTTATAAATTGAAAATAATTATTTAAACGACGGATGCACAACAGTTTTTTCAGCCTAAAACACGGCTTTTTTCAGAAAAACCCCAAATGCAGTTTTTAACTGCTGTACATTAAAAGTAGATATTTATACTATGTATGGACACCAGATTTGGGGACCCAGAACACGGATTTGGTTACCAAAATTCAAAAATGCAGTATAAGACTGTTATAAATTGGAAATAATTTTTAAAACGACGGATGGACAACCTTTTATTCGGCCTAAAACACAGCTTTTTTCAATAAAACCCCAAAATGCATTTTTTAACTGCTGTACATTAAAAGTAGATATTTATACTATATATGGACACCAGATTTGGGGACCCAGAACACAGATTTGGTCACCAAAATTCACAAATGTAGTATTTAACTGCTATAAATTGTAAATAATTATTTAAACAACGGATGCACAACTGTTTTTTTGGCCTAAAACACAGCTTTTTTCAAAAACCCCAAGATGCAGTTTTTTACTGCTGTAAATTTGTATGTACAACTGCTTTGTGAAGCAAGAATGTTGCTTTTTTCACACAAAAAAGAATATTGCACTATTTCTCAGCTGTAATGTGAAATCGGTATTTAGGCGGTGTATTTCAAGATGCTCTGTGGATCAGGATTACCACTCTTTTGTCAAAAAAATACACTTATGCTGTATTTCACAGCAGCAATGTAAAATAGGTGATTGTAATGGGTAATTCAGACTGTTTGGTGGACCTTGAATAACATTTTTTTTTCTATAAAAAACAAAGAAGCACTATTTCCATGCAGAAATATAAAATATGTCATTGGACGGTGTATGCAGAACTGTTGGACAAGGAATACGGTTTTTCCCCCAAAATTACACGGATTCTCTATTTCACCGCAGAATCAGGATGACCACTTTTTTTTAACTAAAATACACTGATGCACTATTTGATAGCTGACATGGAATATACGGTTTAGTGTATAGTATACAAAAGTGCTCTGTGGCACCACAGAGCCCAGGCTAGACAAAAGGACTATGCCACCCCTTGAACATACAAAAGGCAATAGTTTTTCCTTTACTGAGCTACAAAATAGGATTAGGCTGATGTCCCTGGCAGGCTGGTAGACACGCAGTACACTGCAGTGCCTAAAATGGCCGCCGACCCCCACCTCAGTAACAGATCGATTACAAAAAAAATATCCTTGGCAGTTGCTGGGTACAGAAATGTTGGATTGCTGAGGCTCCCTTCCTCTTTATGTGCTGTAGCTTGTGGATTAAAGTTGCACAGGTTCTTCAGATTTCTGCCCTATTCTGTCCCTGATCGCACCAGCAGCAACCTTGCTCTAATCTCAATTCAGCAGATCGACTGCAAGAAGTAAAACGCCTGCTGATTGGCTGCTGTGAAAATGTTCGGGTTCGGGTCCGTGTCCCGAACACCCCTACAGTTCGGGTTCAATCAACTCTATTCATAATTCCCTCTATCTTAACTAAACCCCAGTTCCAGCTGAAGAAAAACAGCCCCAAAGCATGATGCTGCCACCACCATGCTTCACTGTGGGTATGGTGTTCTTTTGGTGCAGTGTTATTTTTGCATTAAACATATCTTTTGGAATTATGGCCAAAAAGTTCAACGTTGGTTTCATCAGACCATAACACCTTTTCCCACATGCTTTTGGAAGACTTCAGATGTGTTTTTGCAAAATGTAGCCTGGCTTGGATGTTTTTTTTTTGTTTTTTTTTCCGTAAGAAAAGGCTTTTATCTTGCCCCTCTACCCCATAGCCTAGACATATGAAGAATTTGGGAGATTGTTGTCACATTTTCCACACAGCCAGTACTTGTCAGATATTCCTGCAGCTCATTTAATGTTGCTGTAGGCCTCTTGATAGCCTCCCAGACCAGTTTTCTTCTCGTCTTTTCATTCATTTTGGAGGGACGTCCAGTTCTTGGTTATGTCACTGTTGTGCCATATTTTCTCCACTTGATGATGACTGTCTTTACTGTGTTCCATGGTATATCTAATGTCTTGGAAAATCTTTTGTACCCTTCTCCTTACTGATAGCTTTTAACAATGAGAATCCCTCTGATGCTTTGGAAGCTCTCTGTGGACCATGGCTTTTGCTGTGGGATGCAACTAAGAAAATTTCAGTAAAGATCAACTAGAGCAGCTGAACTTTATTTGGGGTTAATCAGAGGCACTTTAAATGATGGTGGGTGTATGCTGACTCCAATTTAACATGATTTTGAATGTGATTGCTTAATTCTGAACACAGCTATATCCCCAGTTATAAGAGGGTGTACACACTTGTGCAACCACATTATTTCAGTTTTTTTTTTGTTTTCTTCTCTCTACCTAAAGGATTTCAGTTTGTTTTTCAATTGAGTTGTACAGTTTATAGGTCACATTAAAGGTGGAAAAAGTTCTGAAATTATTTATCTTTGTCTCATTATTTTACAGCACAGAAACCTGACATTTTAACAGGGGTGTGTATACTTCGTATATCCACCGTTAACTGCTCCACACAAGGGCAAATAAGACGTTGAAATATTTCCTTGTAATAAACCCTATTAATGGCTCTATCAACAGCACTTGCACCGCCATAAAAAGAACGGTTTGCTGGAATTACAGAGCAGTATAATGGCAATTTGGATCCGCAGTCAGTGCAGCAAGGTGTAATAGTATTGTTCCTATTACCCAGGCTGTAATCTCCCCTACTGAACCCTGTTCTACATAAATACTGTGAAATAATTCCTCCCTAACCTTTCCCTGCACCTTGAATAATCTTTCCCTGAGCTTGTAAATCGTTTTTTTTTAGCACAATAAAGTTTTTTTTCTAGCACTGTCCCTAGCACTTGCTGACTTCTCTCCCTGAACTAAATGCACTGGAAAAGGCTATTTATAGGGCTGTGACAACACAGGGCTGGCTGCTGATTGCATGCATGGCATTATGGGCGATCCCGCATTCCCAGAGTTCCTTGCTCCTTGTCTTCACACATGCAGCAGCCATTTTAAGAAAAAATGTGATTTGTTGCCACGAAGCGTGAGGAAATTCGGATTCGGTCCGAATCAAATTTTTGCTGAAATTTGGATCAAATTCCACTTCGTCAATTTCGATTCACTCATCTCTAGTCGTTATAGCTGTCATATAGGGTTCCATTGTTTTACATATTTTGACATTAGATTTTTTTTTATATTAATTTAAACTAAGATTATTTTAAGTAAGCAGTTAAAAAAAAGGCACCATAGTACTTAATTTACAACTGACACTAGGAAGTTACTGGGTTTAAGGAGAAAATAGTAACACACTGTGCCGAGAAACTGGCACCTTCTGATTAAACTGTTTTCCTCCCAATTTATTTTGTAATCAGGATTCCCTGATGGTAGCAGACATAGCTGATATGTTGAGATTGAAGCTGGAGTAACATGACTGGAAACAGAAATGCAGTTTGTTAACTTATCATAATTGTTTCAGAATTCATTTCAGCAATATTATATCGGGATTAGCATATAATGTTTGTTCAGTAGGTAAATATAAATGCTCCACAACTTTGATGGGCACCTGACACACTAGCAGAAAATCATATCCATATCGGTGAGAAGGATACATATTTAAACATTAAGCATAGTCCATGTCACAGAATATACATTCAGAAATCTGTTACTGGTGTACATGAGTGATTTTTGTGGGGTTGTGCAATTTTCAATACCATTTTTGTAAAAACCCTTCCTTATGATATCCATGAAGAATATGACTGTGAAATTGCAACCAATGTGCAATAAAAAATATTGCAAATTTTTTTAAGTACATTTTTTTCTTTTTTCTCGTAGACCTCCTTCCAGTTCTCTTATTATCTGATTAACTGAGAGAGGCCGAAAACTATAGGCCGGTTAGTTTAACATCCGTCGTGGGTAAACTGTTTGACGGTTTTCTAAGGCCCTTTCACACGAGCGAGTTTTCCGCGTGGGTGCAATGCGTGATGTGAACACATTGCACCCGCAGTGAATTCGGACCCATTCATTTCTATGGGGCTGTGTACATGAGCGGTGACTTTCACGCATCACTTGTGCGTTGCGTGAGAGTCACAGCAAGCTCTATATTGTGCTTTTTTCACGCAATGCAGACCCCATAGAAGTAAATAGGGCTGCGTGAAAATCACAAGCATTCGCAAGCAAGTGCGGATGCGGTGCGATTTTCACGCATGGTTGCTAGGAGATGAATGGGATGGGGGCCTGATCTTTATTATTTTCCCTTATAACATGGTTATAAGGGAAAATAATAGCATTCTCAATACAGAATGCTTAGTAAAATGTGGATGGAGGGGTAAAAATTTTTTTTTTACTTACCTTATCCACTTGATCGTGTAGTTTCTTCTTTAATCATGTGAGCTGCCGGCTAAAGGACCTGTGGTGACGTCACTTCACATGGTCCAATCACATGGTCCATCTTAATGGTGATGGACCATGTGATTAGCGCAGTGATGTCACCACAGGTCCTTTAGCCGGCAGCTCACATGATTAAAAAAGAAACAAGAGATCACAACTACGCGATCAAGTGGATAAGGTGAGTTAATTTTTTTTTAACTCCTCCATCCACAGATCTCTCCCTTCATCTATTATCCCCAGGACTGTGACTGTGACGAGGGGACATCCTCTGCGTCTGGAGGAAAGAAGTTTTGTACACAAACATAGAAGAGGATTCTTTACGGTAAGAGCAGTGGTGGTGATGGTGAGTTCACTAAAAGAGTTCAAGAGGGGCCTGGATGTATTTCTGGAAAGTAAAAATATTACAAGACATAGCTACTAGAGATGGGTCGTTGATCCAGGGAGTTATCTGATTGCTTGATTGGAGTTGGGAAGGAATCCCCCCCCCCCCCCCCGCCTTAAGTGGGGAAAATTGGCTTCTACCTCACATTTTTTTATTTTTTTTTGCCTTCCTCTGAATCAACTTGCAGGATAACAGGCCAATCTGGATGGAAAAAATGTCCTTTTCCGGCCTTATATACTATGTTACTATGTTACATGTTTAGATGGTTACATCACAGTTCTAATCAATACGGACATCAGAAGACCAAATTCACCACTAGTGTAGTTTTAATCAAAGAAGTCACAGAGCACCTTCCCCAGTATAAAACGTAACCCTTAACGGTATTTGTTAATAATACCCCAATTCGTGCCTAAAATCTCTATCTACTTAGGATGGGTATATATGGCCAATTGCTGGGGAAAGGAAAAATATCAGACCCTCCAGCTTGCCCTATAATCTATTAACCCTGCCTACAAAAATGGCATAGCCACCCAGAGAGGGGCGTTCCCATGTCAGGAACCTCCTTATCACCCTGTATGTGGTGATGTCGCGAACATAAAATTTTCCGTTCGTGAACGGCGACTGCGAATTTCCTCAAATGTTCGCGAACGGGCGAACTGGTCGAACCGCCATAGACTTCAATAGGCAGGCGAATTTTAAAAACACACAGGGACTCTTTCTGGCCACATTAGTGATGGAAAAGTTGTTTCAAGGGGACTAACACCTGGACAGTGGCATGCCGGAGGGGGATCCATGGCAAAACTCCCATGGAAAATTATGTAGTTGACGCAGAGTCGGGTTTTAATCCATAAAGGGTATAAATCTCCTAGCATTCCTAAGTTGATTGGAATAACGTGCATTAAAACATCCAGTGTGTGTATACGATCAGGTATGATGTTGTATCAATCAGGTAGTGTAAGGGTTACGCCCGCTTCACAGTGACAGACCAAACACTGACAGACCAAACTCCCCGTTTAACGCACCGCAAACAACCGCAAACAGTCAATTTGCAAAACCGCAAACTCCCCATTTGCACAAGGTTGGATACCAAGCTAGCCATGTCCCGTTCCTTGTCCTCACTGACATCATTGAAGGTCTCTTCCTCCACCGAGCCACGTACAACACCAAGGGTCCCCGAAAGGTGACAACAAGCCCCCTGGGACGCCTGCTGTGGCTGGTCTTCCACCTCCTTAAAACCAACTTCCTCCTCTGACACCTCTTCTTCAGACTCCTCTCTCTGCGGCAAGCAGATCGACGACGACAAGGCTGCTTCTGGTGGTGATGGTGACCACAACTCTTCCTCTTCATGCTCATCTACGGCCTGATCCAGCACTCTTTACAGGGCACGCTCCAGAAAAAATGCATATGGAATAAGGTCGATGATGTTGCCTTGGGTTTGACTCACCAGGTTTGTCACCTCCGCAAAAGGACACATGAGCCTACAGCCATTGTGCATGAGCGTTTAGTAACGTGGCCAAAAAATACCTAGCTCTGCGGTGGCTGTCCTCTTTTTTTAAATTAAAAAAATCTGTTCTTACCAGTTTAATCTCTGTTTTTTCCCCTATCAGGGGCTGGTTTATGGAAGAGATTTTAGGAACCGGGAGATGGAAAAAGATGGTTCGTCGGTCCTCTTCCTTCCAATTTGGGGAACTGCGCATGTGCCGTGCAATGTAATGTGCCACCCTATATGAGTGGTGTGTTAAGTAGTACTATTCCTATCAGTTTAATCCCTGTTACGTCCCCTATCAGGGGACAAGAATAGATATTAGGAACCGGCAGATGGAAAAAAATGACTGGTCGGTCCTCTTACTTCCAATTTGCGGCACTGCACGTGCAATGTACTGTGCCACCCTATATGAGTGGTGTGTTAAGTAGTACTATTTATATCAGTTTAATCCTGTTACGTCCCCTATCAGGGGACGTGAATTGATTTTAGGAACCTGAATATGGAAAAAGATGATTGGTCGGTCCTCTTACTTCCAATTTGGGGCACTGCGCCGTGCAATGTACTGTGACACCCTATATGAGTGGTGTGTTAAGTAGTACTATTCTTATCAGTTTAATCCCTGTTACGTCCCCTATCAGGGGACGTGTCTCGAATAGATTTTAGACAACCGCAAAGAGTTGTCAATAGTTGACACACTCATAACATAAATGTTATTCCTCTATGCGTCAATCTTGGTGTAGTGATGACTGTGCTCATGCGCACGTTTGGGAGATTGCAGGCGATGGTGGTTTTTCAAAGCCTATGATCGTGCTGAGGTAGTTCAGTGACAGTTAAGTGACCCAGAAAACAATGATTCTGCAATGTGGGCCCATTGTTGGCCTAGTAGGCTTTAATGATCACCTTAGATGATCACAAAGAAAATTAATGTTTTTTCTATGAAAAATTATCCAGCCGATCGCTTTTGGTCTGTTCACAATGAAGCAACGAACTTATCATCTGGGGTGTGCCAACATTGCCAACACACTCATAGAGGTGATCGCTTCATTGTGATACGCACGCCCCTTCCCCACAACAAGGTAACGATCACGAAGGGGAATTGACACATGTATGTGCCTTTTTTTGTTTTGTTTTTGCAGCCACAGTGCAGCACCAGAGGCCAGAAAAATTAGGCATGTATACATGCCTGAAAAACTAGGTATTGTTCCAGGCAGAAACTGTACTAAAACATTGCGGCTTGAACCCTAGTTGGTGGCGAGTAAGTCACGCAAGTCATCTGGCATGCAGAGATTAAATACAGCAGCATGGGGACCATTTTTAGCCCAAGGCATCTCATCAGGCATTTTTTAATCAAATGTATCCACGCCTCATTCATCTTAATAAAGGTGAGGTAATCTAGACTTTTTTTTATCTAGACGACTTCTCTTGTCAGTGACAATACCTCCTGCTGTGCTGAAGGTCCTTTCTGACAGGACACTTGAAGCGGGGCAGGCCAGATGTTCTTTTGCAAATTGGGATAGCTCAGGTCAAGCCTGCACACCCAGTAGTCAAGGGGTTGATCGCTCCTCAGAGTGTCGATATCTGCAGTTAAGGCGAGGTAGTCTGCTACCTGTCAGTCGAGTCGTTCTCTGAGGGCGGACCCCGAAGGGCTGTGGCGATGCGTAGAACTTAAAAAGCCCTGCATGTCCTCCATCAACAACACATCTGTAAAGTGTCTTGTCCTTGCCGGCGTGGTCATGGTAGGAGGAGAATTACTTTCACCTCTTCCCATGTTAGAATTCTGTTGTGCTGTGACATCACCCTTATTTGCTGTGTAAAGCATACTTTTTAATTTGTTTTGTAAGTGCTGCATCCTTTCCGACTTCCGGGAATTTGGTAACATTTCAGCCAGTTTCTGCTTATAACGGGGGTCCAGTAGAGTGGCCACCCAATACAGGTCTATCTCCTTCAGCCTTTTTATACGAGGGTCCCTCAACAGCCATGACAGCATGAAAAAACCCATTTGCTCAAGGTTGGATGCCAAGCTACTCATGTCCCATTCCTCGTCCTCACTGATCTCATTGAAGGTCTGTTCTTTTCCCCAGCCACGTACAACACCACGGGTCCCAGATAGGTGACAACAACGAGCATTCTGGGATGCCTGCTGTGGTTGGTCTTCCTCCTCCTCAAAGCCACATTCCTCCTCTGACTCCTCTTCCTCAGACTTCTCTTCCAGCGTTGCCGCAGGTCCAGCAAGTGATGATGATAAGGCTGTTTCTGGTGGTGATGGTGACCATAACTCTTCCTCTTCACGCTCATTTATGGCGAAATCCAGCACTCTTCGCAGGGCATTCTCCAAGAAGACAACAAATGGCATGAGGTCACTGATGGTGCCTTCGGTGCGACTGACTAGGTTTGTCACCTCCTCAAAAGGACGCATGAGTCTACAGGCATTGCGCATGAGCGTCCAGTAACATGGCAAAAAAATACCCATCTCCGCAGAGGCTGTCCTAGCACCCGGTCATTGCACCCCGGTCATACAAATACTCATTGACGGCTTTTTCTTGTTGGAGCAGGCGGTCGAACATTAGGAGTGTTGAATTCCAAAGTGTTGGGCTGATCAAATCAAGCACCTCACTGGCATGTTGTTTCGATGCTGAATATCGGAAAAGTGCGCCATGGCCGTGTAGGAACGCCTGAAATGGCCACACACCTTCCTGGCATGCTTGAGTACGTTCTGTAAGCCTGTAATCTGTACAATCAGTTTCAGCACATGTGCCATGCACGGCACATGTGTCAACTTGCCCAAATTCAATGCCGCCAACAGATTGCTTCCGTTGTCACACACCACTTTGCCGATCTCCAGTTGGTGCGGGGTCAGCCACTGATCCACCTGTGCGTTCAGGGCAGACAGGATTGCTGGTCCGGTGTGACTCTCTGCTTTCAGGCATGTCAACCCCAAGACAGCGTGACACTGTCGTATCCAGGAAGTGGAATAGCCCCTGGGGAGCTGGGGGGGGGTGCAGTTGATGATCTGGAGCAAGACGCAGCAGCAGAAGAAGACTCAGCCGAGGAGGTTAGTGAAGAGGATGGAATAGGAGGGGTAGAGGAGGTGGCAGCAGGCCTGCCTGCAAGTCGTGGTGGTGTCACCAACTCCGCTGCAGAGCCACGCATTCCATGCTTGGCAGCCGTCAGCAGGTTTACCCAAAGCGCAGTGTACGTGATATACCTGCCCTGACCATGCTTTGCAGACCAGGTATCAGTTGTCAGATGAACCCTTGCCCCAACACTGTGTGCCAGACATGTCTTCCTTTTCCACAATAGAGTACAGGTTGGAGATTGCTTTTTGTGAAAAGAAATTTCGGCTGGGTACCTTCCACTGGGGTGTCCCAATAGCTACAAATTTTTTGAAGGCCTCAGACTCCACCAGCTTGTATGGCCGAAGCTGGCGGGCTAAGAGTTCCGTCAAACCAGCTGTCAGGCGCCGGGTAAGGGGGTGACTCTGTGACATTGGCTTCTTACTCTCAAACATTTCCTTGACAGACACCTGACTGTGGGCAGATGAGCAGGAACTGCTGAAGGTGAGAAGCGGAGTGGCGGGTGGTTGAGGGGCAAGGAGGACAGCAGTGGTTGACGTGGCTGAAGATGCTGGACCGGGAGGAGGATGGTGGCTTTGAGTTTGTGTGCTGCTTGTACTCATGTGTTGATCCCATAGGCGTTTGTGATGTGAGATCATGTTCCTTCCCAAAGCAGTTTTACCTAGGTAGGTGTAGGACTTCCCACAAATCAGTTTCTTTTGGCACAGGTTGCAAATGGCATCGCTGTTATCAGAGGCAGACACACACAAAAAATGCCAAACTGCTGAGCTTTGCAATGACAGCATTTTGGTGTTGATTGGCGTGCTGTCTAGCTGACCCCGGATGCCGATACATGCTGTCTGACTGTGCCGATAGCTCCTTGCGATGACCTCCCCCTGCTTCCAACTCGTCTCCTCCTCTTCTCTGTCTCCCCATCTGAACTTTCCCCCTGTTCTTCTTCTCTTTGAGCGGGCACCCAAGTGACATCCACGGACATATAGTCATCATAAACCACTTCACTTGTATCTGACAACTCAGCAAAGGAAGCAGCAGCGAGTACAACATCATCATCATCACACCATACGTCCATGTGTGTAATGCTGCCTGACTGAGACATATCCCTGTTATCTTCATCCTCTGGCAAGAATGGTTGCGCATCACTCAATTCTTCCAACTGATGTTTAAATAACTCAATAACTATGTCATAAAACATTTTCAAGTTCAGGGTATGTGGCCTCTGAACACTGGACATTATTTTAGGGCCAAAGGAAATCACAGCACCACGACGGCCCCTGTGGGGTGGCCTGCCTCTACCTGTCATTTTTTTTATTAGTGGTACTATGCGTGCAAGGTACTGTGCCACCCGGTATGAGTGGTGGGCACTGGAAGTGGGCACACTACAGTCAGTGGAAGTGGGCCTGACACACACTGGCAGGCAACTAACCTTAGATTAAAGGGTAAAAATGAAATGCTATACTTATCGGCAAGCTACTGTGCCACCCAGTATGAGTGGTGGGCACTGGCAGTGGGCACACTACATTAAGTGGAAGTGGGCCTGAAACACACTGGCAGGCAACTAACCTTAGATTAAAGGGTAAAAATTAAATACCTTACTTATCGGCAAGCTACTGTGCCACCCAGTATGAGTGGTGGGCACTGGCAGTGGGCATACTACAGTCCGTGGAAGTGGGCCTGACATACACTGGCAGGCAACTAACTTTAGATCAAAGGGTAAAAATGAAATGCCTTATTTATCGGCAAGCTACTGTCCCACCAGGTATGAGTGGTGGGCACTTGCAATGGGCACATTACAGTCAGTGGAAGTGGGCCTGACACACACTGGCAGGCAACTAACCTTAGATTAAAGGGTAAAAATTAAATGCCTTATTTATCGGCAAGCTACTGTGCCACCCGGTATGAGTGCTGGGCACTGGCAGTGGGCACACTACAGTCAGTGGAAGTGGGCCTGACACACACTGGCAGGCAAATTACCCAAAATTAAAGGGTAAAAATGAAATGCCTTATTTATCGGCAAGCTACTGTCCCACCCCGTATGAGTGCTGGGCATTGCCAGTAAGCACACTACAGTCAGTGGAAGTGGGCCTGACACACACTGGCAGGCAACTAACTTTAGAATAAAGGGTAAAAATTAAATGCCTTATTTATTGGCAAGCTACTGTCCCACCCGGTATGAGTGGTGGGCACTGGCAGTGGGCACACTACAGTCAGTGGAAGTGGGCCTGACACACACTGGCAGGCAACTAACCATAGATTAAAGGGTATGCCTTATTTATCGGCAAGCTACTGTGCCACCCGGTATGAGTGGTGGGTACTGGAAGTGGGCACACTACAGTCAGTAGAAGTGGGCCTGACACACACTGGCAGGGAACTTACCCTAGATGAAAGGGTAAAAATTAAATGCCTTATTTATCGGCAAAATACTGTCCCACCCGGTATGAATGGTGGGCACATTACATATAGTGGAAGTGGGCCTGACACACACTGGCAGGCAACTTACCCTAGATTAAAGGGTAAAAGTTAAATGCCTTATTTATCGGCAAGCTACTGTCCCACCAGGTATGAGTGATGGGCACTGGCAGCGGGCACACTGCAGTCATTGGAAGTGGGCCTGACACACACTGGCAGGCAACTAACCTTAGATTAAAGGGTAAAAATGAAATGCCTTATTTATCGGCAAGCTACTGTGCCACCCAGTATAAGTGTGGGCACTGGCAGTGAGAACACAATAGTCAGTGGAAATGGGCCTGACACACACTGGCAGAAAACTAACCTTCGATTAAAGAGTAAAAATTAAATGCCTTATTTATCGCCAAGCTACTGTTCTATCCGTTATGAGTGGTGGGCACTCTGCAGTGGGCACACTACAGTCAGTGGAAGGGGGCCTGACACACACTGGCAGGCAACTAACCTTAGATTAAAGGGTCAAAATTAAATGATTTATTTATCAGCAATCTACTGTGCCACCCGTTATGAGTGGTGGGCACTGGCAGTGGGCATACTACAGTCAGTCGAAGTGGGCCTGATACACACTGGCAGGCAACAAACTTCACATCAAAGGGTAAAAATTAAATTCCTTATTTATCGGCAAGCTACTGTACCACCATGTATGAGTGTGGGCACTGGCAGTGGGAACACAATAGTCAGTGGAAATGGGCCTGACACACACTGGCAGAAAACTAACCTTAGATTAAAGGGTAAAAATTAAATGCCTTATTTATCGGCAAACTACTTTGCCATGCGGTATGAGTGGTGAGCACTGGCAGTGGGCACACTACAGTCAGTGGAAGTGGGCCTGAGACACATTGGCAGGCAACTAACCTTAGATAAAAGGGTAAACATGAAATGCCTTATTTATCGGCAAGCTACTCTGCCACACGGTATGAGTGGTGGGCACTAGCAGTGGGCACACTACAGTCAGTGGAAGTGGGCCTGACACACACTGGCAGGCAACTAACCTTAGATTAAAGGGTATGCCTTATTTATCGGCAAGCTACTGTGCCACCCGGTTTGAGTGGTGGGCACTGGCAGATGGCATACTACAGTCAGTGGAAGTGGGCCTGACACACATTGCAGGAACTAACCTTAGACTAAAGGGTAAAAATTAAATGCCTTATTTATCGGCAAGCTACTGTGCCACCCGGTATAAGTGGTGGGCACTGGCAGTGGGCATACTACAGTCAGTGGAAGTGGGCCTGACACACACTTGCAGTCAACTAACTTTAGATCAAAGGGTATAAATTAAATGCCTTATTTATCGGCAAGCTACTGTCCCACCCGGTATGAGTGGTGGGCACTTGCAGTGGGCACATTTCAGTCAGTGGAAGTGGGCCTGACACACACTGGCAGGCAACTAACCTTAGATTAAAGGGTAAAAATTAAATGCCTTATTTATCGGCAAGCTACTGTGCCACCCGGTATGAGTGGTGGGCACTGGCAGTGGGCACACTACAGTCAGTGGAAGTGGGCCTGACACACACTGGCAGGCAACTTACCCTAGATTAAAGGGTAAAAATTAAATGCCTTATTTATAGGGAAGCTACTGTCAAATCTGGTATAAGTAGCGGGCGCTGGCAGTCGGCACACTACAGTCAGTGGAAGAGGGCCTGACACACACTGGCAGGCAACTTACCCTAGATTAAATGGTAAAAATTAAATGCCTTATTTATCAGCAAGCTACTGTCCCACCAGGTATGAGTAGTGGGCACTGGCAGTGGGCACACTGCAGTAAGTGGAAGTGGGCCTTACACAAACTGGCAGGCAACTAACCTTAGATTAAATGGTATGCCTTATTTATCGGCAAGATACAGTGCCACCCGGTATGAGTGGTGGGCACTGGCAGTGGGCACACTACAGTCAGTGGAAGTGGGCCTGACACACACTGGCAGTCAACTTACCCTAGATTAAAGGGTAAAAATGAAATGCCTTATTTATCGGCAAGCTACTGTCCCACCCGGTATGAGTGGTGGGCACTGTTAGTGGGCACACTGCAGTCAGTGGAAGTGGGCCTGACACACTCTGGCAGGCAACTTACCCGAGATTAAAGGGTAAAAATTAAATGCCTTATTTATCGGCAAGCTAATGTCCCACCAGGTAAGAGTGATGGGCACTGGCAGTGGGCACACTGCAGTCAGTGGAAGTGGGCCTGACACACACTGGCAGGCAACTAACCTTAGATTAAAGGGTAAACATGAAATGCCTTATTTATCGGCAAGCTACTGTCCCACCCGGTATGAATGGTGGGCACACTACATATAGTGGAAGTGGGCCTGACACACACTGGCAGGCAACTTACCCTAGATTAAATGAGTAAAAATTAAATGCCTTATTTATCGGCAAGCTACTGTCCCACCAGGTATGAGTGATGGGCACTGGCAGCGGGCACACTGCAGTCATTGGAAGTGGGCCTGACACACACTGGCAGGCAACTAACCTTAGATTAAAGGGTAAAAATGAAATGCCTTATTTATCGGCAAGTTACTGTGCCACCCAGTATGAGTGTGGGCACTGGCAGTGAGAACACAATAGTCAGTGGAAATGGGCCTGACACACACTGGCAGAAAACTAACCTTCGATTAAAGATTAAAAATTAAATGCCTTATTTATCGCCAAGCTACTGTTCTATCCGTTATGAGTGGTGGGCACTCTGCAGTGGGCACACTACAGTCAGTGGAAGGGGGCCTGACACACACTGGCAGGCAACTAACCTTAGATTAAAGGGTAAAAATTAAATGATTTATTTATCAGCAATCTACTGTGCCACCCGTTATGAGTGGTGGGCACTGGCAGTGGGCATACTACAGTCAGTCGAAGTGGGCCTGATACACACTGGCAGGCAACAAACTTCACATCAAAGGGTAAAAATTAAATTCCTTATTTATCGGCAAGCTACTGTACCACCATGTATGAGTGTGGGCACTGGCAGTGGGAACACAATAGTCAGTGGAAATGGGCCTGACACAAACTGGCAGAAAACTAACCTTAGATTAAAGGGTAAAAATTAAATGCCTTATTTATCGGCAAACTACTTTGCCATGCGGTATGAGTGGTGAGCACTGGCAGTGGGCACACTGCAGTCAGTGGAAGTGGGCCTTAGACACATTGGCAGGCAACTAACCTTAGATAAAAGGGTAAACATGAAATGCCTTATTTATCGGCAAGCTACTCTGCCACACGGTATGAGTGGTGGGCACTGGCAGTGGGCACACTACAGTCAGTGGAAGTGGGCCTGACACACACTGGCAGGCAACTAACCTTAGATTAAAGGGTATGCCTTATTTATCGGCAAGCTACTGTGCCACCCGGTTTGAGTGGTGGGCACTGGCAGATGGCATACTACAGTCAGTGGAAGTGGGCCTGACACACATTGCAGGGAACTAACCTTAGACTAAAGGGTAAAAATTAAATGCCTTATTTATCGGCAAGCTACTGTGCCACCCGGTATAAGTGGTGGGCACTGGCAGTGGGCATTATACAGTCAGTGGAAGTGGGCCTGACACACACTAGCAGTCAACTAACTTTAGATCAAAGGGTAAAAATTAAATGCCTTATTTATCGGCAAGCTACTGTCCCACCCGGTATGAGTGGTGGGCACTTGCAGTGGGCACATTTCAGTCAGTGGAAGTGGACCTGACACACACTGGCAGGCAACTAACCTTTGATTAAAGGGTAAAAATTAAATGCCTTATTTATCGGCAAACTACTTTGCCATGCGGTATGAGTGGTGAGCACTGGCAGTGGGCACACTACAGTCAGTGGAAGTGGGCCTGAGACACATTGGCAGGCAACTAACCTTAGATAAAAGGGTAAACATGAAATGCCTTATTTATCGGCAAGCTACTCTGCCACACGGTATGAGTGGTGGGCACTGGCAGTGGGCACACTACAGTCAGTGGAAGTGGGCCTGACACACACTGGCAGGCAACTAACCTTAGATTAAAGGGTATGCCTTATTTATCGGCAAGCTACTGTGCCACCCGGTTTGAGTGGTGGGCACTGGCAGATGGCATACTACAGTCAGTGGAAGTGGGCCTGACACACATTGCAGGGAACTAACCTTAGACTAAAGAGTAAAAATTAAATGCCTTATTTATCGGCAAGCTACTGTGCCACCCGGTATAAGTGGTGGGCACTGGCAGTGGGCATACTACAGTCAGTGGAAGTGGGCCTGACACACACTAGCAGTCAACTAACTTTAGATCAAAGGGTAAAAATTAAATGCCTTATTTATCGGCAAGCTACTGTCCCACCCGGTATGAGTGGTGGGCACTTGCAGTGGGCACATTTCAGTCAGTGGAAGTGGGCCTGACACACACTGGCAGGCAACTTACCCTAGATTAAAGGGTAAAAGTTAAATGCCTTATTTATCGGCAAGCTACTGTCCCACCAGGTATGAGTGATGGGCACTGGCAGCGGGCACACTGCAGTCATTGGAAGTGGGCCTGACACACACTGGCAGGCAACTAACCTTAGATTAAAGGGTAAAAATGAAATGCCTTATTTATCGGCAAGCTACTGTGCCACCCAGTATAAGTGTGGGCACTGGCAGTGAGAACACAATAGTCAGTGGAAATGGGCCTGACACACACTGGCAGAAAACTAACCTTCGATTAAAGAGTAAAAATTAAATGCCTTATTTATCGCCAAGCTACTGTTCTATCCGTTATGAGTGGTGGGCACTCTGCAGTGGGCACACTACAGTCAGTGGAAGGGGGCCTGACACACACTGGCAGGCAACTAACCTTTGATTAAAGGGTAAAAATTAAATGCCTTATTTATCGGCAAGCTACTGTGCCACCCGGTATGAGTGGGGGGCACTGGCAGTGGGCACACTACAGTCAGGGGAAGTGGGCCTGACACACACTGGCAGGCAACTTACCCTAGATTAAAGGGTAAAAATTAAATGCCTTATTTATAGGCAAGCTACTGTCAAACCCGGTATAAGTAGCCGGCGCTGGCAGTGGGCACACTACAGTCAGTGGAAGAGGGCCTGACACACACTGGCAGGCAACTTACCCTAGATTAAATGGTAAAAATTAAATGCCTTATTTATCAGCAAGCTACTGTCCCACCAGGTATGAGTGGTGGGCACTGGCAGTGGGCACACTGCAGTCAGTGGAAGTGGGCCTGACAAACACTGGCAGGCAACTAACCTTAGATTAAATGGTATGCCTTATTTATCGGCAAGCTACAGTGCCACCAGGTATGAGTGGTGGGCACTGGCAGTGGGCACATTACAGTCAGAGGAAGTGGGCCTGACACACACTGGCAGGCAACTTACCCTAGATTAAAGGGTAAAAATTAAATGCCTTATTTATCGGCAAGCTACTGTCCCACCAGGTATGAGTGGTGGGCACTGGCAGTGGGCACACTGCAGTAAGTGGAAGTGGGCCTTACACAAACTGGCAGGCAACTAACCTTAGATTAAATGGTATGCCTTATTTATCGGCAAGATACCGTGCCACCCGGTATGAGTGGTGGGCACTGGCAGTGGGCACACTACAGTCAGTGGAAGTGGGCCTGACACACACTGGCAGTCAACTTACCCTAGATTAAAGGGTAAAAATGAAATGCCTTATTTATCGGCAAGCTACTGTCCCACCCGGTATGAGTGGTGGGCACTGTTAGTGGGCACACTGCAGTCAGTGGAAGTGGGCCTGACACACACTGGCAGACAACTTACCCTAGATTAAAGGGTAAAAATTAAATGCCTTATTTATCGGCAAGCTAATGTCCCACCAGGTAAGAGTGATGGGCACTGGCAGTGGGCACACTGCAGTCAGTGGAAGTGGGCCTGACACACACTGGCAGGCAACTAACCTTAGATTAAAGGGTAAACATGAAATGCTTTATTTATCGGCAAGCTACTGTGCCACCCGGTATGAGTGGTGGGCACTGGCAGTGGACACACTACAGTCAGTGGAAGTGGGCCTGACACACACTGGCAGGCAACTTACCCTAGATCAAAAGGTAAAAATTAAATGCCTTACTTTTTTGGCAAGCTACTGTCCTACCCGGTATGAGTGGTGGGCACTGGCATTGGGCACTGGAAGTGGGCACACTACAGTCAGGGGAAGTCGGCCTGACACACACTGGCAGGCAACTTACCCTAGATCAAAGGGTAAAAATTAAATGCCTTATTTTTTGGCAAGCTACTGTCCTACCCGGTATGAGTGGTGGGCACTGGCAGTGGCCACACTGCAGTCAGTGGAAGTGGGCCTTACACACACTGGAACTCAACTAACTTTGGATTAAAGGGTAAAAATGAAAAGCCTTATTTATCGGCAAGCTACTGTGCTACCCGGTATTAGTGGTGGGCACTGGCAATGGGCACACTACAGCCAGTGGAAGTGGGCCTGACACACACTGGCAGTCAACTAACCTTATATTAAAGGTATGCCTTATTTATCGGCAAGCTACTATCCCACCCGGTATGAGTGGTGGGCAATTGCAGTGGGCACACTACAGCCAGTGGAAGTGGGCCTGACACACATTGCCAGGCAACTAACCTTAGATAAAAGGGTAAAAATTAAATGCCTTATTTATCGGCAAGCTACTGTCCCACCCGGTATGAGTGGTGGGCACTGGCAGTGGGTACAGTACAGTCAGTGGAAGTGGGCCTGACACACTGACTGGCAACTAACCTTATATAAAAGGGTAAAAATTAAATACCTTATTTATCGGCAATCTACTGTGCCACCCAGTATGAGTGGTGTGCATTGGCAGTGGGCACACTACAGTCAGTGGAAGTGGGCCTGACACACACTGGCAGGCAACTAACCTTAGATTAAAGAGTAAAAATCAAATGCATTATTTATCGGCAAGCTACTGTGCCACCCAATATGAGTGGTGGGCACTGGCAGTGGGCACACTACTTTCAGTGGAAGTGGGTCTGACTCACACTGGCAGTTAACTGACCCTAGATTAAAGGGTAAAAATTAAATGCCTTATTTATCGGCAAGCTACTGTCCCACCCGGCAAAGTGGTAGGCACTGGCAGTGGGCACACTACAGTAAGTGAAAGTGGGCATGACACTCACTGGCAGGCAACTAACCTTAGATTAAAGGGTAAAAGCAAAATGCCCTATTTATCGGCAAGCTACTTTCCCACCCGGTATGAGTGGTGGGCACTGGCAGTGGACACACTACAGTCAGTGGAAGTGGGCCTGACACACACTGGCAGGCAACTAACCTTATTTTAAAGGTATGCCTTATTTATCGGCAAGCTACTGTGCCACTTGGTATGAGTGGTGGGCACAGGCAGTGGGCACACTACAGTCAGTGGAAGTGGGCCTGACACACATTGCCAGGCAACTAACCTTAGAAAAAAGGGTAAAAATTAAATGCCTTATTTATCGGCAAGCTACTGTCCCACCCGGTATGAGTGGTGGGCACAGGCAGTGGGCACACTACAGTCAGTGGAAGTGGGCCTGACACACACTGGCAGGCAAATAACCTTATATTAAAGAGTAAAAATCAAATGCCTTATTTATCTGCAAGCTACTGTGCCACCCAGTATGAGTGGTGGGCACTGGCAGTGGGCACACTACGTTCAGTGGAAGTGGACCTGACACACACTGGCAGTCAACTAACCCTAGATTAAAGGGTAAAAATTAAATGCCTTATTTATCGGCAAGCTACTGTCCCACCCGGTATGAGTGGTGGGCACTGGCAGTGGCCACACTGCAGTCAGTGGAAGTGGGCCTTACACACACTGGAACTCAACTAACTTTGGATTAAAGGGTAAAAACTAAATGCCTTATTTATCAGCAAGCTACTTTCCCACCCGGTATGAGTGGTGGGCACTGGCAGTGGACACACTACAGTCAGTGGAAGTGGGCCTGACACACACTGGCAGCCAACTATACTTAGATTAAAGGGTAAAACTTAAATGCCTTATTTATCGCCAAGCTACTGTGCTATACGGTATGAGTTGTGGGCCTGAGTTGGCATGGCCCGGGAGCAGGTCCTGTGCCCTCACCTGTCCTCAACCTGCCTCTGTCCTTTGCTGTTCCCTCAGCCACAGAAGTATTATATACCCAGCCAAGATATGTAGGAGACATCCGCCGCTTCCTCTGTTAGACAGGTAAGTAGTGATGAGGAGAGAGACATGGGAGGTGGTGTTGCTAGCTGTCAGGCTCCTGACCCAGAGACCCGTTGAGGAGGACATCAGTGACGTGCAGACGCTACTCGATGTTGATGAAGCGGATCGCACTTGGGAACCGGATGCAGAAGGGGCTATCATCATCATCAGGAGAAGATTGTGGCAGCTTGCCCATGAGTTAGCGGCTGAGCCAGCAAAGTGGTAGAATGGCTGGGAGTCAGCAGGTTGGCAGCAGTGGGAGGTCAAGAGCCAAATGTGCCCAGGGTAGACCCCCTGCTTCAAAGCAGCCCGGGAAGTAGTGGGGCAGAGGATCACGGAGGCAGTGGCGGTAGCAGTAAGTCAGTGCGGACTGTTGGGGGGAAAATCACCTACTCTGCAATGTTGCAGAGCCATGCGCGCTGCATGGCACACGTGTTCAATATGGTTGCCAAGTGGTTCCTAAAGTCTTCCACCCATCTGCAAGACATCCTAAAAATGGCAAGGAAACTTTGCATGCACTTCAGCCACTCGTACATTGCAAAGCACCCTCTTTGGTCTGCAGTGGCAGAATCTCATCCCCCATATAGGCTGATACCCATTGGAATTCCACCCTCCATATGTTTTATTAACTATACGAACAGAGAAAGGCCATCAACGATTTCTTGATGATCCAAGCGGATAGGAGTACTCCCCTATGTAACTTCAATGTCAGCCAGTGGCAGCTTATGCGTTACACCTGCCGTTTGTTCATGCCCTTTGAGGACGCCAAGTTATTTGTCAGTCACCCGGACTACGGGATGAACGACGTCATTCCACTGCTTCATGTCCTGGAACAGATGGTGGTAGCAATGGCTGGTCAGGGGACAGGAGACGTGGCACCTAGATTTCACGGCCACATGAGCCCTGTTGGGGCTGAACTGCAAGAGGAGGAGGAGGGGAAGGAGAAAATTGGAGTACAGGCAATGTGTAGTGAAATGGGTGGTTTTTCTACTCAGCTGACAGGAGAGGAGGAGCAAGAGCAACCAGAGGAGCTATAGGGCGATGAAGAAGATGAGACAGAGGACCCAGACACACCATGGCAGTTTGCAGTGGAGATGGAGGAAGGGAGTCCCTCCGAGTCACTTGCACTTTCGTAGTGACAGCCGAATTGTCACCATTCGGCAGAGGGAAGACGTCTGGCTCTCCACCTCGTTGGACCCTCACTACTGGTTTAAAATAGGGGCCTTTTTTACACCCGCTGAGAGGGAGGCCAAGCTTACTTACTACGAAGACATCCTATGTAGTCAATTGGCCACTGCCTATCTGTGCCATCGTCCATCCTCTCGCAGGTCTGACCGGGGGTACCCTCTGTGCTCACGTTCTACTGCCATTGTTGCTGGGCAGAGCTGGGGTGGCAGGAGTAGTATCAGCTCCATCAGCAGCAGCCTGAGTCTACAGTTGCTGATCAGCAGCTTTCTTCACCGGCATAGTGGAGAAACTACTCACCAGCAGCAGCAGCTAGACCTGGAGGAGGACCTGAGCCAGCAGGTGGTGGCATACTTGGACATCACCCTGCCACTCTACATTGAAGATCAGCTGGACTACTGGGCAGCCAAACTGGATTTGTGGCCGCAACTGGCCGAGTTTGCCCTGGAAAAGCTGTCCTGCCCCGCCAGTTGTGTGGCATCAGAGCAGGTGTTTAGTGCGTTGGGGGCCATAGTTACCCCAAAAATAACTTACCTGTCCACCTAAAATGTGAAGAGACTGACTTTTGTCAAGATGAAACAGGATTTACACCCACCAATGCCTGATGCATCTGATTAGATCATCCATGCCGCCTCACCCAAACCTTGACAAAAGAGACCGGTTTCTTCTGGCTACCTGCCTCAGCTACTACTCTGATGCTGCCACCTTCCTGATGCCACACATCTGATGCCAAGTGCTCCTTCTTTCATCCACCTTCGTCAGCAGTCACTGGTATTGCCACCCACCTCCCCACTCTGTCACCGGGTCACTTTGTGGTCTCCTGATGCTGCCATCTCCAACTATGTCACCTAGCCACTCTATGGTCTCCTCCTGATACTGCTGCCACCTCCAGACTCTGTCATTGTGCCACTCGGTTGCCTTCTCCTGATGTTGCTACTGCTGCTGCCACCACCTCCACACTGTCATTTTGCCACTGTGTGGCCTCCTCCTGATGCTGCCGCCACCTACAGACTCTGTCATTGTTTCACTCGGTGGTCTCCTCATGCCGCTTCCACCTTACCTCTATGTCATAGGGCCACTCTGTGGACTTCTCATGCTGTTCCCACCCTCCCCACTTCATGACTGGCTCATTATTTTACTTTTCGGCCTTGGCTGACATCATCATTTATTTGACCTTTCTTCTGATCTGTCAGAAGGAAGGAAAAATGAGACACACAATAGATCCTGTCTGTGTAGCAGCTGTAAGGCATGTATGGTCCTATCAGAATTGGATTATGATTTGGTAGCTAAAAGCAGGAGTAGGTACAAAACGCAAAAGACATGCAAATATTCCATTCACGTGTCATCTCTGTTTTAGATTCACTCCTGTTTTATTAGGCATTAGCAATACTGATGGATTATTGAGCAAATGCTGACCGAGTGAAGGCGGATGCTTCACAGACAGGATTCGTTTTTTGTGGGTTATGGTTCTGACGGATCAGAGGAAGGGAAAATGAATCAGTGACGTCAACACTTACTGCTGACACCCTCTTCACTCTGTCGGGGGGCTCTACTTGTATAAGTGTTTAATAGAACAGGTTCTGTAGACATCTATGTGGAATCAGCTGACGAGGTTGTAAAAGCAGTGCACTTCTTCTTGACGCTAACATCGACCTGTAAGGCTGAGTTAATACTTAAGTTATTTAGTCAGTTTTGGCCACGTGAATGCCCAAATAAGGGTACTTTCACACTTGCGTTGTGAGGATCTGGCAGGCAGTCCAGATCCTGAAATCCGTGTGCAAACGAAAAGCATTTGTAGACGGATCCGGATGCAGATCCGTCTAACAAATGCATTGAAATACCGTCCCTCTAGTGTCGTCAGGCAAAACGGATGCATTTTTAAAGGTCTATATATCCAAAAAACTATAAAGGGACACACATTACACTTACAAAAAAGCTTTATTGAACACGTTTTGCCAGAACACTTGGTGTCGGATCCGGCATTAATGCATTTCAATGGAAAATAATGCCGGATCTGGCATTCCAGCAAGTGTTCTGCAATTTTGGACAGAGAAAATACCACAGTATGCTACGGTATTTTCTCTAGCCAAATACCATAAGAGTGACTGAACTGAAGACATCCAGATGCATACTGAATGGACTGCTCTCCTTTTAGAATGGATTAGGAAAAAAAGGATCAATTTTTTTCTGGCAAAACATTAACGCAAGTGTAAAAGTACCCTAAATGAAGTGTGCAGTGATTCTAAGAGTGACACCTGTCATATGCATATTATATAATGCAGGTTGAGACCGGCACTCACAGTCTGGAGCTATAGCAGGAGCAGAAGATTCACCGTATGCAATATTATATATATAAAACCACAATTTATTAAGGATAAAGGAAGAGTTAAATTAAAAATATAAGGATATGCACAAAGCGTATTTCAACAACATCAACAAATGCCTGTTTTCTTTGTCTGTAGTAGTAATTGTATCGGGGGAGGTCTAGATGGTCCAACATCTGCTTTAACCAAGAAATCTCTAAGATTCTTTGGTCTTTGGTTGCACGCAAGAATCGGATTTTTAAATTCGTCCACTTCCGGAAATGCTTTATGGAGTAGTGACCAATGGGATTTAATGATATACACTACCTTCCAAGCGCTAGGGTGGAATTTGTGTACAAAGGGGATGCGTTTTTGATTTGGTATTTTGTTTGGATTTTTTGGGGAGATCTTTAGTGTGTGTCTGGGATAGCCCCTTTCTTGGAATCTCTTTTTCATCTCCATCCCTCTTTTTTCTAATTGTAGGATCAGTAACTATAGTTTGCACACGTTTCAATTGAGAACCTGGAAGGGCCTTCTTGGTTGTAGAAGGATTAAAGCTATTAAAGTGTAATAGATTGTTTCTGTCTGTTGTTTTGCGGAATAAATCAGTGGTTAAATGTCCTGTCTGATCTTTATGTACCATGGTGTCGAGGAAACTGATGGCTGAGATATCGTGATGTATTGTAAAGTTGAGTTCCGGGTAGATGCTATTCAAATATTCATGAAACAGCAACAAGTTGTCAAGAGACCCCTGCCAAATACAGAACATGTCGTCTATGTATCGTTTCCATGTTAGGCTGTGTTTGATAAATAGCTAATTTTTGTATATATGGTAGTCTTCAAGATCCGCCATATAGCAATTGGTGTACGGGGGAACCCGTTCCTTGTATCTGTAAATAGAAGTTGTCTTGAAACATAAAGTAGTTGTTATAAAGAACTATGTTCAGTAGGTCAATGCACAAGGAAATTATGTTGTTGTTCTGGTGTGTATTTTTTAGTAACGTATGAACTGCTGTCATCCCTTTGTGGTGTTGAATTGATGTATATAAACTGGTAACATCCCACGTGACAAGGATGCTTTCTAGTGAGAGGGGTCCTAGGTTTCTTTTGATACCAAAAAATGCTTTGGTATCCAATACAAATGATTTGGGTTTTTAACTAATGGAGTCAGGATTTTTTCTAGGAATATGGAAAGTGGGGATAGGAGAGAATCTGATGAAGCCACTATTGGGCGGCCAGGCGGATTTATTAAGTCTTTGTGAATTTTTGGTAAGGCATAGAAAACCGGGGTAATGGGGTGAGCTTGGTTTAAGGATCAGTTGTTTGGATTTTCTGATTGCGGAGGTGGCAGCAGCATGAGGAGGCCACAGAGTGGCATGATGACATAAGATTGTGGAGGTGGCAGCAGCATGAGGAGGTCACAGAGTGGCACGACGACGAGAGATTGCGGAAGTGGCAGCAGCATGAGGAGGACACAAAGGGGCTGCTTCGTCTATTCAATAATGGGGAATATGGGACAGAACAGCAGGTTAAAATTTCTCAACTTTATAAAGTGTTGCTTAAAACACAATTTAATAATACACATTCTCTGGCACAAAAGGCTTGGCAAATTGATTGTCCGGGAATTTCCCTCAAAGATTTTGATAATATTTTGGTGAATTTTAATTTACTTTCTTATAATTTTTATCAAGTTTTGGTTCAATCTAATATTTAATAAATTTAATAAAAAATTAAGTGTTACATAAGACAGGAGAGAATCAGCCAGTCTTCTGTTTATTCGACGATGTGGTTGCGATGGAGAAAGCATTCCAAAAACTATTTCTCTCCATCTGGAGACAAATCCTGTCATGATTGAAGCAAGTGTGGTATCAGCTGCTCATCGAGCCAGATACTTCTGGTGGAACCTGCCTGGCATGAACAGGCCTCTAGTAGCTACAGACAATGAGAAGACAAAGCTTCAAGATTGCTTGTAGCCCAGAAGAGTTGCAAAGTTCATCTGATTCAAACCGTAACTATCAGCTCCTGGTCTCTACGTCAGGGAAAAAATCATGAGTTCCCTGCGATCATGGAAAAAGCTTAAAATCAACGTTGAAAAATATATGGCATCAGAGGTGTGTGAGGACGCCATCACGATAGGACAAGTACGCCATCCAGGGCAGATTGTATATGTGGGCGACATACAGAATATAACCAGGAAACAGATTGAGAAATGGGGACAATTCCATCTGATAATTGGCGGCAGTCCTTGCAATGACTTATCTGTGGTTAACACGCACCGTAAAGGCCTTTATGGGGGCAGTGAACAACAGTTTTTTGACTTTCCGTAATTACTCAAAGTGTTGCCTAAGACAGGAGAGAATTGGCCAGTCTACTGGTTATTCGACGATGTGGTTTCGATGGAGAAAGCATTCCAAAAAACTATTTCTCTCAACCAGGACACAACTCCTGTAAGGGTTGATGCAAGTGCGGTATCGGCTGCTCATCGAGCCAGATACTTCTGGGGGAACCTGCCTTGGCATGAACAGGCCTCTAGCAGCTACAGACAATGAGAAGATAAAGAAAGTAAAAAATTGGGCTGAGCACTCAAATACTGAAGTACTGCATACATAAGGTCATTAATAATATTTATTCTTTGCAAGGAATACACGATAAAAAAACATATAAAACGGACATGTATAACAAATACGGACATATACGCCCTAAAATAAACTCTGCATTAAATGAATCCAAATAAATGTGGCAATATATTGCAATATAGTATCAGTTGATGCTCTCACATGAAGGGGTTAAAATACATGAAGTAGTAGAATCAGCAAGGTTTGGTATGTATCCACCTCAAGTTTAAATAGTAAGTGTATATACACCTGACGAAGGGGTATAGTGTAAACCTCGAAACACGTTTGATCAGGACCTGCTATATTTACGGATGAGCAACTGTATATTTGCCTTTATCCACCATCTTCTTTGAAAAATTGCAGATTGAAAGATATTCCTCTGGAATCCCACCGACTCCCTGGTGTTGCCGGACACCGGCTATATTATACACCGTGTGAATTCTGTGAACATCTGAACGTATTACTCATCACAAACTTGGTCAATTGAGGACCATATGAATGGGCCCGTTCACAAAGGACACTTACAGCAATAGAAGCCATCCAGAAAGGTAAAAGGCGTTTTAGGCAGCGTGGTACAGTGGGACGCCACAAATACACCGCAAATCCTTCTGCCATATCACCTTATTTTATGACTGTTTTACATACTATTATATGACCGCTTCACATTTTACTCATCTGTTCGGGAATAGTGTGGGCATTTGCCTACAGGTGGACATACACACCTGTTATTTAATTAATTAATTAATTAACCCTTCCCGGCCGTCATATGGCTATATACGTGCTATCTGCACATACCCTCTGCAGCTAGCATATGTATAGACGTCATGGCTGATCTTTAATCCAAGCGCTGCAAAGCGCTTGAATTAAATCTTCTCTCCCTGCTCTGCAGATTTCACGGACACCTCAAAGCCCAGGCATGCCGGCAAGGGATATGCAGACTAACCAATGGAGCGCAGAACAGTGTAAATGCTGGAGATCGCAGCCTGAAGTTAGTAAGTGCCCCGTGATTATTTTATAAATAATTGAAAGGCCCCAATGCCCCAACTACAGCCCATGTTCCCCCACTGAAGCCCATGTACTATCATTGCCCGCAAATGTCCCCCGCTGCCCCCTCTGTTCCTCCTCCTCCTCCGTGCTGCGATGTAATGGCAGGTCTCAGGAACGGAGTCTCTGCCATTTGCACAGAGTGTTAGCTGTGACAGTGCTGACACTGATCTGGGGCGTTTAACCCCATAGATGCCGCTGTCAGTAGCCGCCGGCTGCATCCATGGGGTTGAGAGCTCCCTCTCTGTGCCATCACGCTGCTGCTGCGATCGCTGCGGCCAGATGGTTGCCATGGCAACCAGATGCCTTACTAGGGGTCTCATCAGCCTTAGTGTAAATGTAGCACTGACTATACAGTGCATTGCAATAGATGACTGTACTCTGATCAGGCCCACTGGATCTTTAGTGGAAACATTTTTTTTTTTATGAAAATAACATTTAAATGGTATTTTCTCAAATACATTTGTCATAAAGTATAAAAAAATATAAAAAACTACACATAATTGGTATTGCCGCCTCCGTAAAAAACAGCTCTATAAAAACATCACATGACTCAACCCCTTAGGTGAAAAAAGTCAAAAAAGCAATTTTTTGGTCACCTTACATCACAAAAATTCCAACACAAATTGATCAAAAAGGAGTATGCCCCCAAAATAATACCAATAAAACTGTCACTTCATCCTGCAAAAAATGAGCCCCTACCTAAAACAAAAATAAAAAGACTATGGCTCTCAGACTAAAACATGATTTTTTTGGTTTAAAAAATGCTTTTTAGTGTTAACTGTAAACTAAAATGTAAAAAGTAAACATATTATGTATCGCTGCGTCCGTAAGAACCTGCTCTATAAAAATACCACAAGACCTAACCCCTCAACTGAACACTGTAAACAAAAATTTAATAAAATTTTTGTCAAAAAGCCATTTTTGTCACCTTAGATCACAAAAAGTGTAATAGCAAGCGATCAAAAAGTCATATAACCCCTAAAATAGTGCCAATCTAACAGTCACCTCATCCCGCAAAAATGATACCCAACCTGAGACAATTGCCTAAAAACTTAAGAAAAATATGGCTCTCAGACTATGGAGACACTAAAACGTGATTTTTGTTTTTGTTTTTAAAAGGATATTATTGTCTAAAACCTAAATAAGTAAAAAAAAAGGTATACATATTTGGTATCACCACATCCATAAGGACCTGCTCTATAAAAATCTCACATGATTTAAACTGTCATATGAATTTTGTAAAAAATAAAAAGTGCCAAAACAGCCTTTTTTTGGTTACCTTGCCTCACAAAAAACATTATATGTACCCCAAAACAGTACCAATTAAACTGGCATCTTATCCCCTAGTTTTCAAAATGGGGTCAATATTTTGGAATTTCTACAGTAAAGGTGCATCAGGGGGACTTCAAATGGGACACAGCATCTAAAAATCAGTCCAGCAAAATCTGCCTTCCAAAAACCACATGGTGCTCCTTTCATTCTGTGCCTTGCCGTCCGCCCTTTTATCAGTTTAGGACCACATGTGGGGTGTTTCTGTAAACCGCAGTATCAGGGCAATAGATATTGAGTTTTGTTTGGCTGTTAACCCTCGATGTGTTAAAGAAAAAAAAATGGATTAAAATGGAAAATCTGCCAAAAAAGTGAAATTTAGAAATTTCGTCTCCATTTTCCTTTATTTCTTGTGGAACACCTAAAGGGTTAACAAAGTTTGTAAAATAAGTTTTGAGTAAGTTGAGGGGAGTAGTTTCTACAATGGGGTCATTTATGGGGGGTTTCCACCATGTAAGCCTCACAAAGTGACCTGAAGGGGTCCTTAAAAAGTGGGTTTTGGAAATTCTCTTAAAAATTCTAAGAATTGCTTCAAAACTTCTAAGCCTTGTAATGTCCTAAAAAAATAAAATGACATTTACAAAATGATGCTAACATAAAGTAGACATATGGGGAATGTTAAGTAATGAATATTTTATGAGGTATCACTTTCTATTTTAAAAGCAGAGAAATTGAAAATTTCACTATCATGAAGTACAATGTGTCACGAGAAAACAATCTAAGAATGGCCTGGATAAGTAAAAGCGTTCCAAAGTTATTACCACATAAAGTGACACATGTCAGATTTGAATTTTGACCTGGACACAGGGGCATCAATGAACCTTGGTCATGAAAGGGTTAATGACACTGGCAAACTTAACTTGAGGTGTATATACACTCACTATTTAAACTTGAGGTGGATACATATCAAACCTTGCTGATTTTACTACATCATGTATTTTAACTCCTTCATGTGAGAGAATCAACTGATACTATATTGTAATATATCTCCACATTTATTTGAAACCATTTAATGCAGAGTTTATTTTAGGATGTGTATGTTCGTATTTGTTATATATGTCAGTTTTATATATCATTTTAATAGTGTATGCAAAGAATAAATATTATTAATTTATGACCTTATGTATGCAGTACTCCAGTATTTGAGTGCTCAGCCCAATTTTTAACTTTCTTTATATATAACTGTGTTGGTTGGGTGGATCAACAGGGCTTTGTAGCACCACTTCTTTGTTAAGGTACAGTGAGCCACAATTACCTTTGCCTTTAATGAGAAGATAAAGCTTTAAAATTGCTTGTAGCCCGGAACAGTTGCGACCAGCCCCTAGTCTCTTCGCCGGGGAAAACATCATGAGTTCCCAGTCATCATGGATGGGAAGGAGGACATACTGTGGTGCACGAAGATGGAGATGGTCTTCGGATTCCCCCGCACTATACGGACGTCTCGGAAATGAACCGCTGCTCGCGACAGTAGCTCCTGGGAAGGGCCCCCACGCTGCAGATTTATCATGGAGACACCGGATTTTATAATATTACATTATTATATAAAGAAAATAAAGGAAGCCGTCTCTGGGTCAGGACCCTGACCGCTCGCAACACCAGCTCCCACGCCACTCTCCTCATCACTACTTGCCCGCATAGTGGAGGAAAGGACAGAGGCAGGTTGAGAACAGGTGAGGGCACAGGGCCTGCTCCCAGGCCATGCCAACTAAGGGTTGTGTCTGTCCACAGGACTTTGTTTTCTGTCTTGCATAACGGGAACCAGACGGATCCGTTATGCTTTCCCATAGACTTGTATTATGACGGAAAGCAAACGGAATGCCTTTTGCAAAAGAACGGATCCGTCCTTCCGTCTTATGGATTCCGTTATGTTCCATTATAACCACGTCATAACGGAAGGCCATAACGGAATGCATAACACTAGTGTGAACCCACCCTTACCGAGTGTTTTACCATTTAATATGTACGGGTGACTTGCATTATTCCTTCCCATGTGCATAACTTTACATTTTTCAGTGTTAAACCTCATCTGCCATTTCTCTGCCCAAGCCTCCAATCTATCCAGATCCCTCTGTAGAAGAAAACTGTCTTCTTCAGTGTTAATTACTTTACACAGTTTAGTGTCATCTGCAAAAATAGATATTTTACTGTGCAAGCCTTCTACAAGATCATTAATAAATATATTGAAGAGAATAGGGCCCAATACTGACCCCTGAGGTACCCCACTAGTTACAGTGACCCAATCTGAGTATCTACCGTTAATAACCACCCTCTGTTTTCTGTCATTTAGCCAGTTACGTACCCACATACAAACATTTTCTTCCAGTCCGAGCATCCTCATTTTATATACTAACATTTTATGAGGTACAGTGTCAAATGCTTTGGAGAAGTCCAGATATACGACATCCATTGATTCGCCGCTGTCAAGTCTAGAACTTACCTCCTCATAGAAACTTACCTCCACATAGAAACTATATATATTTTTATTTCGCCACTAATATTTTGAAGCCCTATTTTCAGTGTATGAGTGGCGAAATAAAAATATATTCACCGCCCAGTGTTGCATATATCTGATGAAAGCCTGTTGTGTAAAAGTAGAAAACATTTTTGGGCCCAATTAACGTTGGGCGGTGCAGTGATATATTTTGAAGTGCTGTTTTCAGTGTACATCACTGAACCGCAGAACGTCAATTAGGCCCAAATTGTGTTCAACTATTACACAACAGGCTTTTCAACAGAGAAGTACAACGCTGGATGGCGAATAATTTTTTTTTCACCACTAATACCCTGAAAACAGGCTTCTGAATATATCACTGCACTGCTGAGCGGCAAAGATATTTTTTCTTTTTCCAGTAATACAAGGGAAAAAGGGCTTTAGAACTTTGAATTGACCTGCGGTTTGCTGCAATCGCCGTTACGGGGAGGGGGGGGGGACGGCGTTGTGACAGGATGCCTGCTGAATTATTTCAGCAGGCATCCTGTTCCCATTAACCCCTGCAGTGCCACAATGTACTTTTAAAAATATGACATACCGGTACGTCGTGGGTCCTTAAGGACTCGGGAATCATGACGTAACGGTACGCCATGCGTTCTTAAAGTGTTAAAACAGATAACTGCACCACTGAGCGCCCTTCACCACACAACGGCTAATACGCCCCTTTTTTCCCACTAATACAATCTAAAAGATTAACATATAACTGCACCGCACAAGGGCAAATAAAATATAGAAATTAGGGTTGAGCGAACCCGAACTGTAAAGTTCGGGTTCTTACCGAACTTTAGGATTTTTTGTACCCGGACCCAAACATTTTCAGAAAAGTTCGGGGTCGATTCCGGTGTTCGACGATTTAATGGTGCTTGTTGAAAGGCTGCGGTGCAGCCAATCAACAAGCGTTTAACTAGTGTGCCCTTAGAAGCCATCATAGCCATGCCTACTAATAGCATGGCTGTGATTGGCCAAGTGCAGCATGTGACCCAGCCTCTATATAAGCTGGAGTCACGTAGCACCGTACGTCACTCTGCTTTTACTAGTGTAGGGATAGAATGCTTCTGCTGTGAGGGAGAGATTAGTAAACAATTCTGGTCTGGTGTACTTGGTGTTAAATCTGCAAACTACAGCGATTATTTTTGTGGTTGCTCTGCCACATCTTTTTACCCATGAGCACAGTCACCCGAAAAAATACATTTTAACCGTCTGTTTGTTAGGTGGGTGTCGGCGGCCATTTAGAAGGGCAAAGGTTTAAAAGTAATATCAGGAAGAATTACTTTACTGAGAGAGTAGTGGACGCATGGAATAGCCTTCCTGCAGAAGTGGTAGCTGCAAATACAGTGAAGGAGTTTAAGCATGCATGGGATAGGCATAAGGCCATCCTTCATATAAGATAGAGCCTGGGGCTATTCATAGTATTCAGTATATTGGGCAGACTAGATGGGCCAAATTGATCTTATCTGCCGACACATTCTATGTTTCTACGTTTCTATGTAGTGCACTTGCACCTACATATGTGCTAGGAACAATAATTTATTCCTGTTCTTTTAGTTCAGTGGGCAACATAAACCCATTTTTTAAGTGCACCTGCACTGCATATGTGCCAGGGGAAGGGAAGATAATGTAGTTAATCTGTCTGTGACTTCAGGGCCCCGGTGTGGGGGGGTTATCCCCACTTTTTTCTGTTAACTACCCATGTGCTGAATATCTGACAGGGAACATCTATTCATTAAATCCATCTGTTAGATTCTAGGGAGACAAATTCCCTTTTTTTGGCGGTCAAGTACCCCTGTGGCCTGCAGTGCATACCTGGCAGTGAAATTAATTCATTTACATTAGTCTGTCACATATTTGTGTGACCTAAAGCGTTTTTTTCTCTTTTTGACACCGGCACTGCATATCTAACAATAAAACCAGTAAAAACTGCAGTTACATTGTCGGTTGACAAATTCCCATATTTTGTACTAGAAAGTAAATTTTTTGGCCTGCGCTGCATTTCTGACAGTCCATTTAAACCGTTGAATACTGCATTTACATGTTTGGTTTAAAAAAGCACACTTTTTGTGCACAGTCTAATAAAACCATTAAATACTGCATTTACATTTTTGGTAGAAAAGACAGGACAATAATTTTCAAAAATTCATCTGTTACATTGTTGGGTGACATTAACCCATTTTTTGCAGTTTTATCCCCCTGCTCTACATAGCAGACAGGGTAATAATTTTCAAAAATTTGTCTGTTTCATTGTTGGGTGACATTAACCCATTTTTTGCTGTTTAATACCCCTGCTCTACATAGCAGACAGGGTAATAATTTTCAAAAATTCGCCTGTTCCATGGTTGGGTTACATTAACCCATTTTTGTCTGTTTTATACCTATGCTCTACATAGCAGAAAGGGCAATAATTTTAAAAAATTTGTTGTCCAATGTTGGGTGATATTAATCCAGTTTTGTTGTATACAAACTGCTGCTCTGCATAGGTGACAGGGAATTAAATTTCTACTATTGGTCTATTAAATTGGTGGTTGACATTGAACCATTTTTGTAGTACAAAAACCCCTGCTCTGCATAGGTGACAGGGACCTACATTTCTAAAAATCGTCTGTTCCATTCTTGAGTGACATTAATCCAGTTTTGCAGTGAATATACCCCTGCTCTGCTTAGGTGACAGGGACCTATATTTCTAAAAATCCTCTGTTACCTTCTTGGGTGACATTTTACAATTTTTACTGTATAGAAACCCCTGCTCTGCATAGGTGACAGACCTAAATCTCTAAAAATCATCTGTTTCATTGGTGGGTGACATTAACCCAGTTGTGCCGATGGAAAACCCCTGCTCTGCATTGCTGACAGCGAACTAACGTCTGTTAAGGTACATTTTTGGCCTCTGCATTTCTGAGGGTGAAATTTAATCAGTAAATTCAGCTCTTAGATTGTGGGTGGACATTTCCACAGTTATCAGACCAGTCATTCACAAGTGGCTTGGAGGGTCTGTCCCTGCTGCACTGCATACCTCACATGGAAATATATTCTGTAAATTCAGCGGCATTTAGATTGCTGGGTGATCTGTACCCCTTTTTTCTTTCAAACTACCCCTGCACTGCATTCCTGACTGAGAAATATATTCTGTAAATTCGGCAGCGTTTAGATTGTTAGGTGATCTATACCCCTTTTTTCTTTCAAAGTACCCCTGCACTGCATATCTGACTGAGGAATATATTCTGTAAATTCGGCAGCGTTTAGATTGTTAGATGATCTATACCCCTTACAAGCGCACGCTGGTAGACGCGCTGCTGATGGCATTCCCACCTGACACCAGGGCCTCCGTGGAAGCACAAAGCGAAGGCAGAGGAGGAGGAAGAAGTCGCTAACGCAGCTGGGGCACTGCCAGCACCTCAGAAGGCAGAGTTAGCATGGCCGAAATGTGAAAAAGCTTTGTCAGCACGCCACAAAAACCAACACCACCATTTGATATGGAACGTCTTACCAGGAGGCAGCATTCCAGCGACATTGTGGAACAGTATGTGTGCACACACCTACACGTACTGACTGATGGGTCTGCCCCATTCATCTTCTGGGTCTCTAAATTGGGCACATGTCCTGAGATTGCCCTTTACTCTTTGGAGGTGCTGGCCTGCCCTGCAGCCAGTGTATTGTCTGAATGTGTGTTTAGCACGGCAGGGGGCATTATCACAGACAAGTGCAGCCGCCTGTCCACAGCCAATGTGGAGAAGCTCACGTTTATTAAAATGAACCAGGCATAAAACCCACAGGACTTGTCCGTACCTTGTGCAGAATAAACATGTATACCGGCCTCATGCAGCCATTGTTATACTCCAGCACACTTTCTCTTTGTTTTATTTTATATTTTCCACAATGTTTTGTGGTATATACAAATTACATTTAAAAAAAAAGTCTTGGCTACCTCCTTCTCCTCCACCACCGCTTCCACCTACACCGCCACGTCCACCTACACCGCCACTTCCACCGCCTCCTCACATTCCTACTCCAAATGGAACTCCTGCTCATAGTTCAAGATTATTATATTTTAATATTTATTTTATTTTAAGTCATTTCCCTGTCCACATTTGTTTGCATGGCACTTGTTTTTCAGGAAAAAATGAAATTCGTTACCACAAAGCGTAAGGAAATTCGCATTCAGTGCGAATCAAATTTTTCCTGACATTATCTTTCTTCCATAGCCGAATATCCAAGAAGACAATTGATTCCTTCTGTATCTCATGAGTAAAAAATAAACCAATATTATTCTGATTGAGTGCTTTAACAAAAAGATTAAAATTCTGTTTCTCCTCTGACCAAAACACTAGGATATCTTCTATAAATATTACCCATAAAAGGATCAGAGAGGTCTATTTGTTGTACTGGTCAAGGGCTACTATGTTTAGAAGCTTCCCTGCTCTCTTTCTTCTCTCAGGAAAAGTGTTGTGGTATCATAGTAAAGTAGCAGAGGCAGCCCAGACATCCAATCTTCTTTCCTTCCTTCCTCCCTACTCCTAAATACTCCCAGTCCCCAGTCAGTGGAGGAGGAAGTTGGGGGAGGGGGGGTTGCATACTATAGTGCTATTTATTTGTGTAATCACTGTGTTCCTGCGAGATGCAGGTGATTGTCAGATGGGATGAGCTGCTGCCCACCTACAGAAAGTGAAAAAGCAAGAGCTGAAGAGAAGTGTATAACATGAAAAGTGTGGAAATTACTGTATTTTAGCACTGAAATAGTAAAAAATAAAGGACACATTATTAAAATTAGTTAAATAAATTAGTTCAAAACAAACAGCTCACTTTGTACCATTTAATAGGTCAGGTCAGCAGAAGCGTCCAGACTAGAGTGGACACCAAATTAAAGACTTAACCATGGTTCTGAATGCTAAAATAGAGTGCTGAAAAAGCTAGTGGAAGGTACAGTTTGGTAAGTTGCTTGGAGCCAGATCAGTCTGGCAAAGGTCAGAACAGTACCAGGAAAATTGCAGCACAGTAAAAAATTCTAGTATAAACTTAAACTAAAACAATGAACCTATACCAACTGGAAATGTTTCCTTCATATCCTTTAGGCCTCTTTCACACGATCGTATGGTTTTACGGAGCCTCAAAAATAATGGATGACATTCCGATTTTTGCGGAATGGAACCTCTGGCCCCTAATAGAATAGCTCTATCCTTGTCTGTGATGCGGACATTAATAGGACATGTTGTATCTTTGAACGGAACGAAAATACGGAAACAGAATGCATACGGAGTACCTTCCATTTTTGTGGACCCATTAAAAAAGAATGGTTCCGTATATGGACTGTATACCGAACACAAAAAACGGCCTGTACACTCACAAAAAAAAGAACGTTCGTGTGAAAGAGGCTTTAGCTGCAGAAACACAGACTATTTAATGTTTCTTGCACCCTTTGCAGAAACTTAACATCTATGAAAATCTTAAGGGCATTTTCGTATCATTGAATCCTTCTTATTTTGGGCTAAAAATCATATCAATAGTTTTTTTTTTTTAATTATTATTATTATTTATTTTATTATTTATCATCAACTTTTTTTCCTCAACAGATTTCACTTTCAGTGCCCTGAATGTTGGCTTCTGCTTAACAGTGAACCTATCAGGGAGTTGCTCTGACAGATCGAACTATAGCCCTTATCTCTGAACTCCTGACTCATTTAAGCTAAATTAATAGGAATGAGCATTTATGAGCTGTTTGGAAAGTTCTATAAAAATGTTATTTTTTAATAAGACCTATTCAATGTTTTTTTTTTTTTTTACCTACAATGAATAGAATGCCATTATTTTAAAACATGCCCCCAAGGTGTCTGTAACATATCACTTACAATACCTGCCATATTATCTAAATAGCTATCATTTTCTTGAATAACACATTTTAGGAGCATTTTACTGGAAGTGTTTAATCATTCCTATTAAGTTCTAGTTGACTGCAAATGTATTATAAAGCAAGTATTTGCAATATTCACAATAGTAGAAGGACTATTGATTTAATTCCCCAGCTGCGTCTGATATTTGATCAGACATTTCTTTTTACCAATCAATAAACTAGTTGGTTGTATTGTACAATTTCTCAGAAATGAAGTAACACTCAGTAGTACATCAATATTTGTTGTGCTGTCTTTAAAGGCTGTCGCATATGCAAAGACTTTGTTGTCAATAGAAAAACACATTTCAATAAGTGTCATAGATAAAGTGGTGGGTTAATACTAGTTGGTGCATCCTTTATATGGTTTTACAGAGTTTGATTTTGCAAGATGCAGAAAACAGAATGTAAAAATAATTGTGATATACGATTGCTTCAGTAAAGTATCTAGAAAAATACAGTATGTCATTTACGATAGAGTACAAGTGAAAGTCATAGGTTTATTATAAAGTCATAGGTAAGTATAGACCAGTCAGCTTAAAGGGGTTATCTGAGAATTTATACTGTAAAACATGCAATGAGGGGGCACACTAGAGTATCCAACAGGAGTGCAAAAGTGGTCAAAAGAACTGAAGTATATCAAAAAATTGTCCCAGAGGGGACATAGTGACCACTATAAAAATGCACATCCAGCAAATAATATGTAAAACGCAATAATTTTATTGTACAAAAACAGGACAAATACACAAACACACTTTAAAAATTGTATACAATACACCCATTGTGTCGGGATATGATAAAACCGACACACATACTAAAAAGTATGTGTCTCGGTTTTATCATATCCCGACACAATGGGTGTGTTGTATACAATTTTTAAAGTGTGTTTGTGTATTTGTCCTGTTTTTGTACAATAAAATTATTGCGTTTTACATATTATTTGGTGGATGTGCATTTTTATAGTGGTCAATGTCCCCTCTGGGACAATTTTTTGATATACCGTATTTTTCGCCATATAAGACGCACTTTTTTCCCCCCAAAAGTGGGGGGGAAAATGGCAGTGCGTCTTATATGGCGAATACTACCATTTTCCTATAGTTAAAGCTGATACATCGCACAGCATGCGATGTATCAGCATGGAAGGAGGAGGGGGCGGAGCCTGGCAACACGCGGCGGGCGGCCCGCCGCTCACAGCATGACTGCTTGTATAACATTTAAAATCTTTAATTATGTCCCCTTATTTCCTAAAAGCCCAGGACAATAGCGCTCTGCTAACCTGCTATAACGATCCTCTAGCAGGCAGAGCGGTGCGGCGGCAGGCTGGTGTGTAACGTCCTCACTGACGTCATCTGCCTGCTCCTTTCACTTTATGAATGAAGCAGGAGGAGCAGGCAGATGACGTCAGTGAGGACGTTACACACCAGCCTGCCGCCGCACCGCTCTGCCTGCTAGAGGATCGTTATAGCAGGTTAGCAGAGCGCTACTGTCCTAGGCTTTTAGGAAATAAGGGGACATAATTAAAGATTTTAAATGTTATACAAGCAGTCACGCTGTGAGCGGCGGGCCGCCCGCCATGTGTTGCCAGGCTCCGCCCCTAAGCAGCCATGGGCCAGATGTTTTAGAAAAGGGGGCACTCTGTGGATGACACTGTATTGGGTGATCTGTGGATGACACATATAGCATAAGATGCTATATATGTGTCATCCACAGATCCAATCCATTACAGTGTCATTCATAAATGCCCCCATCACAGTGCTATCCACAGATCCCCCCATCACAGTGCTATCCACAGATCCCCCATCACAGTGCTATCCACAGATCCCCCATCACAGTGCTATCCACAGATCCCCCCATCACAGTGCCATCCACATCTCCCCCACATAACAGTGCCATCCACAGATCCCCCCCATAATACTGTCATGCACAGACCACCATTACTTCAAAAGCACACCTTTTGGTTAAAAATATTTTTTTTCTTATTTTTCTCCTCAAAAACCCAGGTGCGTCTTATAGGCCGGTGCGTCTTATAGGGCAAAAAATACGGTACTTGAGAATTTATACTGATTATGTATCCTCTGGATAGGTCATCGATATCAGATCAGTGGGGCTCCGACACCTGGGACCACCACAGATCAATTGTTCCACTGATCCATGAGCATTGCAGCCAATTTCTAGACCAAGTGACATCACCCTACATTAGTCACATGGCTTAGTTGCAGCTCAGCCCCATTCAACTTAATGGGACTGAGCTCCAATACAAGCACAGCCGTTAAACAATGTATGGCGCTATGCTGGGAAAGATGTCGGGAGCTGGCTGAACTCACCTGAGCTCTGGTGAGTTCGATGGCTTCCTAAAACAGCTGATCAGCAGGTGTGCTGGGACTCGGACCCCCACCGATATGATAATGATGACCTATTGTGAGGATAGGCCATCATTATCAATTCCTGGATACCCTCTTTAACTTCTGTTAAGGGAAAAATGTTTGAAGGACTCTTTAAGGGGTTCTCCGGGCTTTTAATATTAATGACCTATCCTCAAGACACCCGCATCCCCGCCGATCAGCTGTATGAAAGGAAGGCGCGTGCAGTACGAGCGTGCCATCTCTCTTCCTGCTCGCCATAGACATAGCAGCAGCGAACAGGAAGAGAAAAGGGAGACGACACACGCACACCCCCACCTATCTGATATTGATGACCTAATTCTAAGGATAGGTCATTAATATTAAAAGCCCAGAGGACCACTTTAAGGGACTATATACTGTATGTGACAACCAGCACAGATTTACCAAGGACAGAAGTTGTCAGACTAACCTGATTTGTTATGAGGAGAGGAGTAGAAACCGGGACGGAGGGGTGGATGTGGCTGTAGTGTTCCAGGATTTTGAAAAGGCATTTGATACTGTCCCTCATAGACGTTTAATAAGTAAAATACGGTCTATACGCCTAGAAAGTATAGTTTGTAATTGGTCAATGAGTCGTGGTCAATGATTCCTATTTTGAATGGTAACTTCCTCTATTTTTTAACTTATTTATTAATGATGTTGAGGATGGGATTTGTAGCGGTGTTTCTATTTTTGCAAACAACAACAAGCCATGTTCAGTCTATGGAAGATGTCCTTAAAGGGAACCTGTCACCGGGATTTTGTGTACAGAGCTGAGGACATGGGTTGCTAGATGGCCGCTAGCACATCCGCAATATCCAGTCCCCATAGCTCTGTGTGCTTTTATTGTTTAAAAAAAACGATTTGATACATGTGCAAATGAATCTGAGATGAGTCCTGTCCCTGAGATGAGTCCATGGACAGGACTCATCTCAGGTTCATTTGCATATGTATCAAATCGTTTTTTTTGCACAATAAAAGCACACAGAGCTATGGGGACTGGATATTGCGGATGTGCTAGGGGCCATCTAGCAACCCATGTCCTCAGCTCTGTACACAAAATCCCAGTGACAGGTTCCCTTTAAACCATAAGCTGACTTGAACAGTGTTTGGGCATCAACTTGGCAAATGAGGTTCAGTGTGCATAACTGTGAAGTTATGCATCTGGCTAGTTATAATCTACGTGCGTTATATATCCTAAAGTGAGTTACACTGGAAGAGTAATTTGTAAAGAAGGATTAGTCCTTTAATGTTCTTTAGATCTATGAAATAACAGCATTAGAGTGAAATATTCACATGAGTGAAGTTTTAACAAATTCTTTTTGAACGCTCCGCCAAACTTTTCCAAAAGATTTGCTTTGTTCCTAATTAATTTGTCACAAAGCGAGTTAAATCCGCTATATCCTGGCCAGGAGGGAGAATCACTTATCTATTATACAAGGTGGATACCCCAATGACAGTAAAATTAGAAAGCTTATTCACCCCAATTTGAGAATCAAGGCGTAATAGAATTGCTTATCTAGTAAACAAGGTAGACACTGCAATAACAGTAGAACTAAACAGCTTAGCCCATCACTGTACAATAGAAAACGTGGGTGCACCTCCAATTTGGGAACCCCAATCCCAATGGATTTTGTATCAACTATGATAAACAATGGAGGGCACACAACTATATGGATTGATTGGAACAGCTCCTTAGATATGAATAGAACAAATTTATTTAAAATGTCAAAAACAACATAAAAATATATATATAAGAAATACCTTGAATAAAATAAGCAACACATTTTTTATATTTTCCAAATCTAGTCGCAGGAATCTATGGCTAAGTTGTTCCAGCCTATAGATTTCAGCCAGTAGCTGGACCATAGTATTCACAGACCAAAAACATTGTTTGACTCCAAAGATATCATTGGCGATTGCATCATGAAGTTCACTGGTGGAACACTTCAACACATATTTTTCCTTTCCATGCACGCTAATTTGACGTATACGTTTTCAATTGTTGCAACAATGTAAAAATATCCCATTATTTCACTGTGTCAGTAGCAAAATCCTACTGTGTGTCAGTACTAATGTCCTGCTTTAAATTTGCCTTTTAGTGAGACTTCGGCTTTGTTTATGCAGTGTTCCACTTTATAGTGTTGCAATCTTCCTGGATGGATTTGATCAGGTACAGTGTATTATCAGGGTAGTGCACTTACCCCTATTGTAGAAGTCATTTTTGTTCCACGTTCGTTCTCAGCACTGCTACTAGTTCCCCGGCGCACTCCTCTGGATGCACGTGTCCAGACCACGTGTCCCTAGTTTTAGTTTTTCACTAGGTTGCTGTTCATATCCTGGAGGTTGTGGTGCTTGTCGGGTAGTTTGAAGTTCTAGTTGCATGTTGTGCTGGCAAGTTGAACCAAATAAACCGCTGTACCTTTTTCACTGCAATGCTTTTTCCATCCTTCTATTGTGGTTTCTCCGTGCTTACTATTGTCGACATCTAGCTTATGGTGACAAAGCGCCAAACATGTTTCAGAGCTGCTGCTCCTTCCTCAGTGGCTATAAGTCACCTCTATAAGCCCAGCTTTTTATACACCTTCATTCATTATTACATTGTTGCAACAATTGAAAACATATATGTCAAATTAGCGTGCATGGAAAGAAAAAATATGTGTTAAAGTATACCACCAGTAAACTATATGATGCAATCGCCAATGATATCTTTGGGGTCAAACTATTAATGTTTTTGGTCTGTGAATAGTATTGTCCAGCTACTAGCTGAAATCTATAGGCTGGAACAACTAGCCATAGATTCCTGCAACTACTTTTGGAAATTATAAAAATCATGTTGCTTATTTTATTCAAGGCAATTTTTAGATATATTTTTATGTTGTTTTTGACATTTTAAATAAATTTGTAATGTCTAAGGACTCTAAGGAGTTGTTCCAATCAATCCAGATAGTGGTGTGCCCTCCATTGTTTATTATAGCTTATTCACCCTAAATTGAGAATCAAGGCCTAATTGAATTGCTTATCTACTAAACAAGGTGGACACCCCAATAACAGTAAAATTAGAAAGTTTATTTACCCCAATTTGAGAATCAAGCGTAATAGAATTGCTTGTCTATTAAACAAGGAGGACACTGTTTAAAAAGGTAGCTCTGTGCCCTATACAGGGATTGATGCTAACTGCACTGTCTCCCTCAGATCCCTTCAGCTTTAGATTACTGTCTCTGCACTGTCCCTGCAGTCTTCATATGCTCACCCTATGATCTCCCTACAGTGTGTAAAAACTATCCTTACAATCTCCCTACACTGTCCCTACGCTCTTCCTATCCGATATTACACAATTAAAAGCTCTTAGCAACACTGTAGCAAGCGCATGTATCTCCCTATGCTCCGTTCAATGGCAGAGAAATGGCAGAGACTGCGCTTTTAAAGGGCTATGACAACACAGGGGCTGGCTATTTGCTGATGGGCCATCTGCAAGGCATTATGGATGATCTCGCATTCCTGGACTTCTTACTTTCACTTTGTAAAAGCTGCCATTTTAGGAAAAAAAAACGATTCATTACCACAAAGCTCGAGGAAATCTGGATTCGTTGTGAATTTCATTTTTCCACACTTCGGATCGATTTCCACTTTGAATGCTTTAATTCACTCAACACTAAACAGCATGTATTGTCAATAAGCTGCTTCTAAGGCTAGCAGGATATTGACATGTATTAAAAGAGTAAGAAAATATGGCTTAAGGGGAGGGCACTCCTTTATCTGGGTCAAAAAATCAGTGAATCAATGAATCAGTGAATGTATTATTTTAAAATATCATCTCATTTATTTTAAGAATACTTTTTTAAAAAATGTTTAAAAATATAATCGATCAAATGTATCAACTATATGATCACTTTTCTCCAGTGGTGGGTAAACCTGTATGTTCTGGGTTCCACCGCTGAGGAGAAAGAGGATCTGGTGTATCAGAATATAAATAATGCAGAAAAAACAATGCAGAAAAAACAACAACAGAGATCTTAATTATAGTAGTTATCCTGTAAACTTAGTAAAATGATTCTTTGTTTAGAAGTTCATCAGTCCATCCAAAAAATTCATCAAAAGTTACCACAAAGAGGATATAGACATAATATCTGAATAGATGCAAACACTTGTTGCTGTGACTTTAATGTTCCAGATGTATTGATTTTCCAATAGATCAAATAGTCTGCAGTGCTGATTGATATAATGAATTATTTTGAATTTCTCTGCGGCATCTGCAGGAAGTTTTTAATCAGCAGGTAATGCCCAATATTTTTCTATTGGCCAATATACCGCATATTGTATTATTAGTATCTGTATAATGATATGTGTGATCTTTTCATATCAATAGAACCTGCAGGAGGTTTGTAAGATAACAGATGATCCGATGTTACTACTGTTATTCATAGGTGTGCCGCACTGGCTACTTTACCCGTCCGGCCGATGCGATCCCCTGTTGTATGCTGTGCTCCCGACTGTGTCTCCGGCTATCAGTGGTCTCACGTTCGGGGGTTGTGGTGCGCAGATTTGAGCTATGGCGTTGGCGGTGTAACAACTGTTATTTGTAAGTATGCCGCACTGGCTACTTTACCCGTCCGGCCGATGCAATCCCCTGTTGTATGCTGTGCTCCCGGCTGTGTTTCCAGCTATCAGCGGTCTCACGTTCGGGGCTTGTGGTGCGCAGACTTGAGATATGGCGTTGGCGGTGTACACACGCGGCGTCCCACGTGGTTTTTACCGCTAGTGAAGTTCAAAGGGTACTGAGCGCTCAGTAATTATATTACTTTTGAGTTCATGTATGCTGGTAATTCCTCCACACCAGAAGCGTTTCGCGACGCTACTGTCCCTTCCTCAGTGGTTTACCAGTCATACAAAAATGTCCTTTTTTATAGGGGAAAAGAAAATAATTTTTTCTAGATAGTGACGTCTATAGTGATGTCACTAATGAGGCAATGTGTTTCTCATACGGATTAACTCCTTCATTGCTAAAATCATAATATTCTGTAGTGCTTCACATCAAACATTTCAACAGAATTATGCATTAAGTATCCCATACAGCAAAATATGAGTATAATATATGAGTTGATAAATCTGGAGAATAAGATAAAATATGATAAAAAATAGTCCATGTAAAAAAATTGTTTTTTTAAAAACAAAGAATTATTTTATATATATATAAAAAATGAAAAATGATACATTTCTGACAATAGGTAATGTGAAAATAGGAGATGGATTCAGAATTTATATAGTTATTATTTTTTGTATTAGTTTTTTTGATATTATAGAGTAATATAGATGGATTGGTATCTATATATAGATATTTACAGTATAGTGATATATTGTTAGAAGTTGTATATTAATAAAAAATGGAAAATTGTTAATAGATAGAATGACGTATATTGATAGAAGAGAAAATGCTGATTAAAAACTTCCTGCAGATGCCGCAGAGAAATTCAAAATAATTCATTATATCAATCAGCACTGCAGACTATTTGATCTATTGGAAAATCAATACATCTGGAACATTAAAGTCACAGCAACAAGTGTTTGCATCTATTCAGATATTATGTCTATATCCTCTTTGTGGTAACTTTTGATGAATTTTTTGGATGGACTGATGAACTTCTAAACAAAGAATCATTTTACTAAGTTTACAGGATAACTACTATAATTAAGATCTCTGTTGTTGTTTTTTCTGCATTGTTTTTTCTGCATTATTTATATTCTGATACACCAGATCCTCTTTCTCCTCAGCGGTGGAACCCAGAACATACAGGTTTACCCACCACTGGAGAAAAGTGATCATATAGTTGATACATTTGATCGATTATATTTTTAAACATTTTTTAAAAAAGTATTCTTAAAATAAATGAGATAATATTTTAAAATAATACATTCACTGATTCATTGATTCACTGATTTTTTGACCCAGATAAAGGAGTGCCCTCCCCTTAAGCCATATTTTCTTACTCTGAATTTTACTGAGGCTGGGGTGTAGCCTTAAAGGGAGTGAGCACCCAATCCATAAAAACCTGAAGGGAGAGCCACTGAACACTCTCAAAACCACATTTATGTATTAAAAGAGGCATGGACTTGCATGCTAGGGATGTAATATTGCAGCTTTACAAATCTTTGGTGCGGCCTCATCTGGAAAATGCAGTTCAGTTCTGGGCACCAGTCCACAAAAAGGATACCCTGTAGCTGGAAAAAGTACAAAGGAGAGCATATAAAATGATAAGGGGCATGGAGGATCTTGGTTATGGACCTTCCATAAAGATTAAAAAAATAAAATGTATTTAGTCTTATAAGAAACATCTAAGAGAGGACATATTTAACCTTTACAAATATATAAATGGGCTGCACAAAAATATGGTGAACGCTGTTCCATATAAATCCCCTCAAATAACAAAGGGGCACTGCCTTCGTCTGGAGAAGAAAAGTTCAGTCTCCAGAGATGTCAAGGCTTCTCTACTGTTTACTGTAAATGTGTGGAATAGTCTACCTAAGGACATGGTCTTAGCAGGAACGGTGGACAGTTTTAAAAAAAGGCTTAGATGAATTCTTAAATAACATTAAGGGCTCATGAAAACAACCATATGTATTTTTCAATCCGCAAAACATGCACAAAAAAATACGGATGATGTCCGTGTGCATTCCGTATTTTGTGGAACAGAACAGCTGGCCCCTAATAGAACAGTACTATCCTTGTCCGTAATGCAGGCAATAATAGGACATGTTCTGTATTTATGTGGAATAGACATGCGGAAACAGAATGTACACAGAGTAACTTCTGTTTTTTTTTGCGGACCCATTAAAATAAATGGTTCTGCATACGCGCTACAAAAAACACGCAACAAACATGGAAAGAAAATACGTTTGTGTGCATGAGTCATAATGCTTATGACAATGTGTAAAAATCTGTCTCTTACTCCTCTTTTCTAAAATTGTCGTCCCCACTTATCCCTTGGTTGAACTTGATACAATGCAACAGCACTCTGGAAGCCTAAATAACAAAGTAAATTCAATGGTACCTTACTCACAAAATAAATATACTAATGCTAACGCTAACACTATGGTCATAGATGTGAGATTCTTGTGCCGGTCCGTCAACAAGATGATCACTTTAAGACAGGAACCTACGCTATATACTCTCTACTCTGGTTCCATACTGGCCTCCATTAAATTCAGGGAATACAGATTCCACATGCATGCTGAGCCCACACTGTATTTTAACTCTTTTGGTTCCATGAAGGCCTTCATTAACTTTGGGAATACAGGTTCCACATGCCTGCTAAGCCCACTGTGTATTTTACCTCTCCTGCTGCCAAATGACCTCCAATAAAAGCAGGGTGAGCAGGCTACAGGTTTAGGCCTCTTTCACACGAGCGTGTCCGGATTAGGTCCGGATGCGTTGCGGATGCGTTCAGTGAAAACTGTGTGATTTCACAGGCAAAGCCATTCAGTTTTGCCTGCGATTGCGTTCAGTTGTTCAGTTTTTTCCGCGCGGGTGCAATGCGTTTTGATGCGTATTTCACGCGCGTGATAAAAAACTGAAGGTTTACAAACAACATCTCCTAGCAACCATCAGTGAAAAACGCAACGCACCCGCACTTGCTTGGATGTGGCTAGGGCTGCGTGAAAAACGCAGAATATAGAACATGCTGCGATTTTCACGCAACGCACAAGTGATGCGTGAAAACAAACGCTCATGTACACAGACCCATTTAAATGAATGGGTCAGGATTCAGTGCGGATGCTATGCGTTCACGTCACGCAATACACCCGCGCGGAAAACTCGCTCGTCTGAAATGGGCCTTATACTTGCACTAATTAAAATCAGCCTATGGGACAGACAAGTTAGGTAGGAGTACACACATTAGGAGGTGTGGCTGTCTCCACTGGTCATGTACTCCATTCTGTCCCATAGGCCGATTTTAAGTAGTGCAATTATAAATCTGTATCCTGCTCTCCCTGTATTTATTGGAGGCCATTTGGCACAAGAGGAGGTAGTATTTAGGATAAATTCGAAGATACTCCAGCAACAGGCGTCTTTTCCAATCGCAACTTTATTTCAATCCATAAAAACAGCTCCACACAGCAAACACCTTCTTTCACCGCGCCAGTGGTTTACATGTTTTGAACCTTGCAGTTCTTATTTAGCATAGGTCCGCGTCCTAAAGAGAATACCTTGTTGTTGACGGACAGGCAAAAATAATTTTGTACAAAATATATTTGCAAAAATCTCAAGTTTATGAGTGGAATTAGTAATAGTACATTTTCTATAGTGAGTATGACACTGTCATGACATTGTGTTTTGTTTTTGCCTTTGTGCATTCAGCCATGGCAACGTGTACCTGCGTATTGGGATGTGCTGACAAACTCCCCTTTCTTTCTTTACAGCAGTGAATATACAGCACACACCGATCTATACCAGCAGTAAATATACAGCACACATAAATATATTCCAGCAGTGAATAAACCGCACACAGCAGTCCATACCTCACAACCGTCTTGGATCCAACAGGACAGTCAATCTTGAAACGGCTAAGGTATGTCTCACCCTCAGTTGTCTCTGCATCCTTAGGACACAGTTGCTTGTCCACTCCCTGCTTCACCATTTAGCTCAGCTGCTAGCGCTCCACTCTGCTGGGTTCCATAAGAGGATCGGTGCGGGCCTGGGAATGAGCCTCTGCTCCTCCTACAGAGCCCAGCAGCGTAATGTGTGACAGCACCCTGAATGCTGCTGGGGAGCTCAGGGTAAGCTGTGATGGTCATTGGAGGAACTAGGTGAGAATTTAGGGGGTCATTTATCAAACTGATGCAACTTAGAACTGGCTTAGATGCCCATAACAACCAATCAGATTTCTCCTTTCATTTTGACCCCCTTACTGTTTTGTTTTGTTTTTACTTCCTGTGAAGGGGGTACATTTGGGCGTGATTAGTGTGAAGGGGCATATCTGGACATAAATATTGTGAAGGGGACAAATATTTAGCCATAACTAATGTGAAGGGGCACATTTGAGCATCACTATTATGAAGGGGGCACATATCTGGTCATAACTACTGTGAGGGGGTGAATGTGGGCACTACTACTGTCATGGGGTATGAGGCCATGTTATGTTTTATTAGTTGGGTAAAGGCTTGCAAACAGGCCCCTCCAAAACCCAGTGGCAAGGTTATTTTTCGACACATGGGCCACAATGTCAGCGTAACTACAGGGTGGTGGCATAAAGAAAGTGCTTAAAGGGGACTGGGTGGAATTGGGACATGTATAGATAGACATTAAGCAGGATTAGAGGCATGGCTTAGTGTTAAAGAAATTTGCTGTGGCACACTATGGGCTTTTTAAAGGTTGAGAGGTACTACAGGGTGGGCCATTTATATGGATACACCTTAATAAAATGGGAATGATTGGTGATATTAACTTCCTGTTTGTGGCACATTAGTATATGTGAGGGGGGAAACTTTTCAAGATGGGTGGTCACCATGACGGCCATTTTGAAGTCGGCCATTTTGAATCCAACTTTTGTTTTTTCAATAGGAACAGGGTCATGTGACACATCAAACTTATTGGGAATTTCACAAGAAAAACAATGATGTGCTTGGTTTTAACATTACTTTATTCTTTCATGAGTTATTTGCAAGTTTCTGACCACTTATAAAATGTGTTCAATGTGCTGCCCATTGTGTTGGATTGTCAATGCAACCCTCTTCTCCCACTCTTCACACACTGATAGCAACACCGCAGAAGAAATGCTAGCACAGGCTTCCAGTATCCATAGTTTCAGGTGCTGCACATCTCATATCTTCACAGCATAGACAATTGCCTTCAGATGACCCCAAAGATAAAAGTCTAAGGGGGTCAGATCGGGAGACCTTGGGGGCCATTCAACTGGCCCACAACGACCAATTCACTTTCCAGGAACCTGTTAATCTAGGAATGCTCGGACCTGACACCCATAATGTGGTGGTGCACCATCTTGCTGGAAAAACTCAGGGAACGTGCCAGCTTCAGTGCATAAAGAGGGAAACACATCATCATGTAGCAATTTCGCATTTCCAGTGGCCTTGAGGTTTCCATTAATGAAGAATGGCCCCACTATCTTTGTACCCCATATACCACACCATACCATCATTTTTTTGTTCCAACAGTCTTGGAGGGATCTATCCAATGTGGGTTAGTGTCAGACCAATAGCAGTGGTTTTGTTTGTTAACTTCACCATTCACATAAAAGTTTTCATCATCATTGAACAAAATCTTCTGCGTAAATTGAGGGTCCTGTTACAATTTTTGTTTTGCCCATTCTGCAAATTGAGTGCACCGATCTGGGTCATCCTCATTGAGATGCTGCAGTAGCTGGAGTTTGTAAGGGTGCCATTTGTGAGTAGCTAATATCCGCCGAAGGGATGTTCGACTAATGCCACTCTCCAGTGACATGCGGCGAGTGCTACGCTGTGGGCTCTTGCTGAATGAAGCTAGGACAGTCACTGATGTTTCTACATTAGTGACAGATTTCATGCGTCCACATTTTGGCAAATCCAACACCGAACCAGTTTCACGAAACTTAGCAAGCAGTTTGCTAACTGTAGCATGGGAGATGGGTAGTCTCGTAGGGTGTCTTGCATTGAAATCTGCTGCAATGACCAGGTTACTGCGTTCACCAGACATCAACACAATGTGTTAACGTGATAACCTCGGCGACATGTCAATGGCTGTAAACAAAGAGAAACTTGTAAATAACTCATGAAATAATAAAGTTACGTTAAAACCAAGCACACCATTGTTTTTCTTGTGAAATTGCCTATAAGTTTGATGTCACATGACCCTCTTCCTATTGAAAAAACAAAAGTTGGATTCAAAATGGCCGACTTCAAAATGGCCGCCATGGTCACCACCCATCTTGAAAAGTTTCCCCCTCACATATACTAATGTGCCACAAACAGGAAGCTAATATCACCAACCATTCATTTTATTAAGGTGTATTCATAAAATGGGTCCACCCTGTACTACATTATCTGTATTAAGAGAGTTATCACTGTTATCTGTGTTGTTACTTATAGTGATGAGCAGCAGGGGCTAAATTGCGATATTTCACAAATATTTGGGCGAATATTCATCATATATTCGCAAAATTTTGTTGATTGCGAAAATCGGCAATGTAATTTCCGTGTAATGCGCGCAAAATACAGGCATGGGTCACTTTTGTTACATTTTCCAAGCTGCTAAAAGTTTTCTGAGACTGGAGAAAATGGTTGGCACAGCAGAACATTAAAAATGTCTTTATATGCAGTTAGAGTGCTCCAATATATTCGCAGTTGCGCTAATCGGCACTAATGATGCAAATATTTTGGCACAATATGTGACACTTCACATTTTAGCAGGTCTCCATGTATGTATGCACAGCAGAACCTATCACACTACCTAGCACACTGCACTGCAGCAGCTACACTATATCAGGATATACCCTACACTGACTATCTCCCACTAACTATCTGTATTATACATATAAGCTATCTAATGTACAGTCGTGGCCAAAAGTTTTGAGAATTACATAAATATTGGAAATTGGAAGTTTTTATAATAGCAATTTGCATATACTTCAGAATGTTATGAATAGTGATCAGATGAATTGCATAGTCCTTCTTTGCCAGGGGTGTAGCTAAAGGCTCATGGGCCCTGGTGCAAGAGTTCAGCTTGGGCCCCCCTTTCCTCAGTGCTTTCTGTGTCTTCTTATGCGACACAAGTGTCTTTGGGCCCCTTCAGGCTCCTGGGACCCCCTATAGCTACGCCCCTGTTCTTTGCCATGAAAATTAACTTAAAGGGAATCTGTCACCTGCATATTACCTAAAAAAAAATTTCATTAATCCAGGTGTAATAAATTACCTTATTTCCATATGTCTTCTTCTTTTAATTGTGTGCCTTGTCTTTTCTTAAAAAAAACGCTTTATCCAATATGCTAATTAGGCTGTAAGGAGCCCAGAGGGGCGTTATTACTTTTCCAAGGTGCCCAGGAATGCCCCCCTTATGTGCCCGGCCCGCCTAAATTTGAAAAAAGAAGAACGCCTCCAGCATATAAAATCGCCTTCCAAGGCTAAGTGCTCCAAACCCCCCCCCCTCCCCCCCAGAGGCGCTCTCTGCTAGAAACATCACCCAATCCTCCTCTCGCACGGCAGCCCGAATTCCCGCGCAGGCGCAGTGACATCACCGCAGATCCTTCTATCTTCATTCAGCAGGACCTGCGATGACGTCACCCCGCTCACCACTGAGCGTGGTGACATTATTGCAGGTCCTTTTGCAGATCCTGCAGAAAGAAGAAAGAAGAGGATACTGGCCATTTTAATTTGTTTCTGTCTTAAGAATTGCTATTATTCTCCATTATATCCATGTTATAATGGAAAATAATAAAATCACCTGAACACAAAACCCAAACTTCAGTGAAAAATTCCGAGTTCGGGTCTGGGTACTTTACAGTTCGGGTTTTCTCAACCCTAGTTAGCAGCACTTGTGGAGAACTTCATTTTTACCTGCCCCCACTGCTCCTTGGTTCACAAGTAGAGATGAGCGAACTTTAAAAAAAAGTCTGGCGTTCGGCGTTCGGGCTGTGGTAAGTCGCGCATCCCGTTATGGATTCCACTATAGCGCCCCCTGCACTGATCACATGACGGTGACGTCACCCCAGGTCCTTCGGCTGTTCAACAGTTCGGGTTGGTGGCAGCCGCCCCTTATGGATTCCATATGCCGCTATAGTGGAATCCATAACGGTATGCGCGACTTACCACAACCCGAACGCCGAACACCGACTTTTTTTAAAGTTCGCTCATCTCTATTCACAAGCTCTTTCAGTCCATGTCTGCAAACCTCTTCATGGAAAGGGTTAGAGTGGGAAAAAAATGACAATGCAACATTACTCTGCAGACACAAAGTACAATATTGCCATAATCATAGAAAACATTCTGATGCTAATTCTACGCTTGCAAATTAGAGACTCTTGGCAAATACATTTTGTACAAAATTATTTGGGTCCATTTGCCAAATGTCAAGACGATCTCTATCAAACGGGAACCAAACACTAAATACTACTTGTAATGTGCCATAATGCTCACCATAAAATTCAGGGAGTGCAGGTTCCACATGCATGCTTGGTCCACTCTGCTATTTACAATTTCTGGTGCCATAACGGCCTTCATTAAATACAGGGATGCAGGTACCAACATGCATGCTGAGCCCACTCTTCTCCTGGTGCCAAACGGCTTCCAATGAATACAATGAAAGCAGGCTACAGCTTCATACTTACTCTGATTAAAATCAGCCTATGTTTGGGATGTGCTGACTGATCCCCCCCCTTTTCTAATGTAATGAAACCGCAAAGCACAGAGCACAGTTATTGACATTACTGTCTCTCTCAGAACTGCAAAAAACATTTTCTGCTGGGGAGGTTCATGGGTTCAGATGAAAAAAATCTGGAATATTCGCGCATACGAATATATAGCATATATATTCTAAATCTTTGCGAATTCTCGAAGTGGTGATATTCGCGATTAAAATTTGTGATTCAAATATTTGCGCCCAACAACAATTTTTTTTATAACATACTATAAAAAATGTATTAAACCTCTTTATTTTTCCTATTTTTCTATTTAAAAAGTAGTTTTATAAGTAAAGTTTTGTAAGTTAATATAATTGTGTGAATCAAATCTGCGACATTCAACAGTTTGTAAATGTTTCCTTATGTAAAAAAAAAACAATAATAATAAACACAAAACAAGTATAGTGGAAAAAAAGAATCAGGGCTAACAAACCCATTATTAATTTCCAAACTTTCCTTAGCTGCAAACATAATCCATGTTTCCCTGTGCATGCCAACTTGCCTGAGGGTGTATAGCATGTGTCTGGAACTATTTGAAAGCATTTGAAATTAAAAGTGTTTGGGGATATATCTGTAATAGATTTTTCTCAACAGCTACTAGTAAACACATTTATACGGCATAGTAAATCGCAGTATGCTGGAAGCACAGCCACATACAGTCTTGAGATTTCTCATTAACGACGTAGGCTCTGAAAACAGTGTGGCATCTGCTACTGTATTACTGGCAGTACCAACACCATCTGCTGCACTTACCAAGGCCTCTCTGAACAAAAATTACAGCTAATTTTAAGTCCCTTGATTAATGATCTTGTAGAATGGAATACAAAAACATTTTTGGGTGAAGCTGCTGGAAATCAAAATACACCTGTACAAATGTAAAATGAATACACCAAAGCCACTGGAAAGGGAGGCACAGATGTTATTGATTGATATTCCTGTTCAAATTATTTCTGCGGAATTAGTAACCTGTTGACAATGTATGTGAATCTCCTAATTACGAGCCGTGTCCATGTGCATTTGCCTGCGTCCATGAGAATAGTAAACTATTGTATGTAATGAAATAAACACCTTTGGCCCTCTGTAACTCACACGGCCGGTGGGGAGGAAGGACGACACCTTCGGCCCCCTGGACTTCACACTGCCGCTGGGGGGGAGGACGACACCTTCGGCCCTCTGTAACTCACACGGCCGCTGGGGAGGAAGGACGACACCTTCGGCCCCCTGGAATTCACACTGCCGCTGGGGGGGGGGGGCGACACCTTCGGCCCTCTGTAACTCACACGGCCGCTGGGGAGGAAGGACGGCACCTTCAGCTCCCTGCAACTCACACTGCCGCTGGGGGGGGGGGGGACGACACCTTCGGCCCTCTGTAACTCACACTGCCGCTGGGGGGGAAGGACGACACCTTCGGCCCTCTGTAACTCACACTGCCGCTGGGGGGGAAGGACGACACCTTCGGCCCTCTGTAACTCACACTGCCGCTGGGGAGGAAGGGCGACACCTTCGGCCCCCTGGGGTACACACTGTCGCTGGGGAGGAAGGACGACACCTTCAGCTCCCTGGGGTACACACTGCCGCTGGGGAGGAAGGGAAACACCTTCAGCCCCCGGGGGTACACACTGCCGCTGGGGAAGAAGGGAAACACCTTCAGCTCCCGGGGGTACACACTGCCGCTGGGGAGGAAGGACGGCACCTTCAGCTCCCTGGGGTACACACTGCCGCTGGGGAGGAAGGACGACACCTTCAGCTCCCTGGGATACACACTGCCGCTGGGGAGGAAGGACGACACCTTCAGCTCCCTGGGGTACACACTGCCGCTGGGGAGGAAGGACGACACCTTCAGCTCCCTGGGGTACACACTGCAGCTGGGGAGAAAGAACGGCACCTTCAGCTCCCTGGGGTACACACTGCCGCTGGGGAGGAAGGACGGCACCTTCAGCTCCCTGGGGTACACACTGCCACTGGGGAGCAGGACCGACTGTCCCTACTCCATGAAACTCCGGCTGCCGTTGGGGATCTGAGCCGACTGCCCAGAATCCCTGTAGGGCCGGTGGAGAGACCTCGGTCCCATCTCCACCTGCCGGTTGGGGTTCCCCCCAGGACAAGTCTATGAGGTCCCCTACCTCTGCAGCTGGCAGTGAAGCAGGGGATACCTTAGTTCTTAGGTCTTCCCAGCTGTAGGGGTGTAGGTCTGGGACTGCCACCCAGCTCTCCGGCAGTCTATATTGGGGCCGAATTGAGCTGAAGAAGTATTGGTACTCCTGCTCCAGCTCCCACTCCCTTGTCACTAGAGATGCCAGGTCTTGTCTCACCTCTCTCGCTGTAGCCCAATCATGCATACCCTCCCGGTAGTCAAAGATATCCCAGAACCGAGACTCTCCAGCATCTCCGAACTCTGGTTCTGCGAAGGCTTCAAAAAACAGGCCAGGGCCATCGTAATCCTCACCCTCGGGTCTGTTGTGCTCAGCCATCCAGGGGGTGTGTCGTATCAAGTACCACCAGAGGGCCTGGTAAGAGTCCTCTAGCCAAAGCTCCTTAAATACCAGGACCCGGAGCTCTGTTACCCACTCGTCCAGGGGCTGTTCTCCCAAGAGACCCATCCGCATCGCCACACGCTTCTGTAGCCGCTGCTCATACTGGGGAGACTCTCACCTTGCCGCCGCTGGGCATTTTCCAGGGCATCATACCAGACTTCCTTTCTGTCTGCATCCCTGTAGTCCGCGGCTGTCTCCTCCTCATCATCATGGAATGCTGTCCGAAGATTAGCCGATTCCATCCTGCTGTAGCCAGGGGCGCTGTACGGATACTAGCGTTGCCCTCAATCCACGAACGGTGTCTCCGAGCTGCTTTCTCCTCACACTAGGACGCCATCCCACCAATGTAACGGATCGACAGGCACCCCGACTGGGTACCTCCGTTGAAATATGCTCCTAGCGCTTCTTGAGGATTCCAAGCGCTCTAGCCGACACCACAACCACCAGATGGGAGAAGCATATGAATGCGGTAAACAGCCGAATAGGAAAAACCATATGAAGAGGTTTACAATCCTAGCAGTCAAACTGGAACAGCATCCAATAAATCCCCCCAATAATGAGACAAAACTTCACTTTGAGGGTCAAGCAGGAACTCTTTATTGGATGGCAAAGCTTGGCCTTTTATGCAAGTCTTCCAGCCAGGGCTACTCCCCCGGGGACCTGATTGAGGACAGGCACACAAAATACAGCGACCAATCAGCATACAGCCAGATATATCCCACCCCCACATGCATGGTCCATTGTGCTTGCTGATTAGGTCACAGGCAATGTCCATTGTGGATGTTGATTAGGTCACAGGTAATGTCCATTGTGGATGTTGATTAGGTCACAGGTAATGTCCATTGTGGATGTTGATTAGGTCACAGGTAATGTCCATTGTGGATGTTGATTAGGTCACAGGCAATGTCCATTGTGGATGTTGATTAGGTCACAGGTAATGTCCATTGTGGATGTTGATTAGGTCACAGGTAATGTCCATTGTGGATGTTGATTAGGTCACAGGCAATGTCCATTGTGGATGTTGATTAGGTCACAGGTAATGTCCATTGTGAATGTTGATTAGGTCACAGGTAATGTCCATTGTGGATGTTGATTAGGTCACAGGTAATGTCCATTGTGAATGCCAACTGTCATTGGGGCCATAGTCGCAGGGTAAGAGGCTAGCAAGCATGCCTCTCCAATGACCAGGGATAAATGGCAGTTTGTCACAAATTGCAATTCATTAATTGTGTTGATTATGTTGTGCAAAGAAAGCCACTTATTTCTCTTCACTTTCCTCTGTGTGCCAAGTAGTGATGAGCAGTTGGCAATGTAATATTTACGTAATGCGCGGGCAATACAGGTGTGGGTCACTTTGGGTACATTTTTCAAGCTGTTAGAAGTTTGCTGAAACTGGAAATAATGGTTGGCACGGCAGAACATTACAATAGCTTTATATGCAGGTAGAGTGCTCCAAGATATTCGCGATTGCGCAATACGTGCAACTGGGTGACATCACAGCACTATGTATGTATGGACAGCCGAACCTATCAGCTACACTATAAATTAATGTAACCTACACTGACTATCTCCCCCTAACTATCTGAATTATATATCTAAGTTAACTGTCTAATGTATATACAGCAAAGCACAGAGCACAGCAATCACACTGCTGTCTCTCTCAGAACTCCATTACACTACAGAAAATGGCTGCTGGGGAGGTTCCTTATATAGTAAGGGGTAGGCAACTTTCCTATTGATTGCTAGGGATGTTGCTAAGCTTATACAAAGACATTGCAGTCTTCTCATTGGCCCCACAAGCAAGAAGCAGGGAGGGTACTAATGGGAAAAAAAAAGTAGAATATTCAAAATTACAAATATATGGCACTATATTCTAAATATTCGTGAATTCTTGACATGCCGATATTCACAATAAATATTCAAATATTCACACCCAACACTAGTGCCAAGTTACTGAGGGGGATAACTGAAGGAAATAGAAACAACCTTGAGTATTTATTTTCTTGTTACACAAGTGTTTCTCATTGGTACATTCATGTATGAGCTTATTGTCTTTTTGTATTATTCCGAAGTACTCAGCTCCTGTATCAATTCCTGATTAAACAAACAGTTCTTATAGATGATTTGTAGCAGTTTGTATCAATCTCTTTAATAACATGTTGCAGAAGTGACACTCAGAAGTCTTTGCTCACTGTTAGCCGATCATTAATAAGGCTGTCAATTTTTCAAAACTCCACGTGATGATGGACAGTGTGGAGGTACACAGTCAGATAGAGTTACCTTCAGATACAAGCGGTACAATATTGAAGGGGTGGGCGGTGATATGGCGATCCCCTCAGAGGTGGCAACCACCGTTATTGCTGATATGGACAATAAGTCTGTATAGGAGCCACTGAACACTCAGCGTTCCACGTGGTACAATGGTAGGTAGTGGCTGGTGAAATGACGATCCCCTCAGAAGTGGCAGCTGCCATTATCACTATTGTGAACAATCAGTCTTTACAAAAGCTGCCAAAACTCAGCGTTCCGCGTATTGGTGGAAACTCAACACTGCACGTTGTGGGATGTAATGATTCCCAGGATGGTTCTCACACATGAAGCGCTTCAAAATAAAATCTATTTTTGTCCTTAAATCCAGTGGGCTCTTCTTGGTGCGTTCTGGGTTCTGTGTATCTTTAGTACCAAACGCATTTTGGAGTTCTATGGACTCCTTCTTCAGTGGCCATGAATACATTGGAAACCTTTCTATTTTTATGCCTACTCTTCCAGTTCCCACTTTCTCATATAGAGTATAATATCCCTGTGTTTGGAAGGAAATTTCAAAGAATATTCTTTCTCCAATCAATGATTTATCTTGATGATATTTATACAATTTTGCTTCCAAAAAACGCATTGCGATTTCAAAGCGGTTTTGATGCGTTTTTTTTTTCTCCAAATGTGTGTTTTTTGAGATTATATGTCTTCTTACTTGTTTATTCTTTCTAAAATATTGCAATATAGAATAAATGTATATAGAAAATAATAATAAGATATAATAAAAAATATGAAAACTAAAAAGGAAAAAATGAATGAACAAAAAGTGAATAAAAAATAAAAATGGATAAATGGTGTAAAAACAGTGAGTACAATGTACTATAGATATAATAACATGAAATATTGAGATTCATTGATAATGAGTCTAATGAAGGTGGTAGGTACTTAATATAATGATATTACATGATATTATATTATATTATATTAAATTAAATTATATTCTTATCTCTTATGGTATACATCTTCTTTTTCTGTAATAGTTCCTATTTATTGAGGAATCTATTAATGAATATAATGAAATTATATATTGTGATAAATGCCCCCAATCTTTTCTTATCGTCTTGCGTGTAGAGATGAGGGTCCCCCCAGGGGTGGGATTCGAATTTTTAGCAACAGGTTCCCTACTCAACTGCGGACACGTGGCGTCACGACACGTTTACATATACCTACACCATATATATGCAACACACATACACATAAATACACCATACACTACACACACATACCGCCCAACTTTTAAGAAGCCTAAGGAGCTAAAGTATGGAATGGAAGCATTCATCTACAGCTTCCGCAGTAATTTTTTACAACCGGATCTGGAGAACCTGAGGGAACTGGCTGAATCCCATGCCTGGGTCCTCCCCAAGGAGATATCGGAGTGCTGACAAAAACAGCCCGACTCGTTGTCTCGTCAGTGAGGGACACCCATCTATCTCCGCACAGGAAACCAAACAATTCTAATTCTGCACTGAGTCCCACAAGTATCAATGTTTCGAAATCAAAAATTCTCCTGGATTCTGAACGGGACATTCTTGAAATATGGTCACCTCCTCGCCAATGTTTTTCTATTTTCTCAAATTCTACATAAATTAGTCCCATTGGGTCTTTGTTGTGGTGCTCTTTAAACTGTTTAGTTAGGGAATGTTTCTCAAAAACATTTTTGATGTTCGTAGGTAGAGATGAGCAAACTTTAAAAAAATTGATTAGGCCGGTTTGCAGAATTTTCTGGAAAAATTTGCTTCGATCTTCATTTATTTGTGGCGAATCGCGTAAGAAAACAGCTATTTTTGGCACAATGACCAAGTCTGGAGGTGGCAGCAGCATGCGGAGGCCACAGAGTGGCACAATAACAGAGTCTGGAAGTGTCAGCAGCATGAGTAGGCCACAGAGCGGTACAATGACCGAGTCTAGAGGTGGCAGCAGCATGAGTAGGCCACAGAGTGACACAATGACAGAGTGTGGAGGTGGCAGTAGCGTGAGTAGGCCACAGAGTGGCACAATAACAGAGTCTGGAAGTGTCCGCAGCATGAGTAAGCCACAGAGCGGCACAATGACTGAGTCTAGAGGTGGCAGCAGCATGAGTAGGCCACAGAGTGACACAAAGACAGAGTCTGGAAGTATCAGCAGCATGAGTAGGCCACAGAGCGGCACAATGACCGAGTCTAGAGGTGACAGCAGCATGAGTAGGCCACAGAGTGGCACAATGATAGAGTCTGGAGATGGCAGCAGCAAGAGTAGTCCACAGAGTGGCACAGTGACAGAGTGTGGAGGTGGCAGAAGCATGAGTAGGCCACAGAGTGGCACAATAACAGAGTCTGGAAGTGTCAGCAGCATGAGTAGGCCACAGAGCGGCAAAATGACCGAGTCTAGAGGTGGCAGCAGCATGAGTAGGCCACAGAGTGACACAAAGACTATAAAGACAATAAAAGAGTCTGAAGGTTACAGCAGCATGAGGAAGCCAAAGAATGGCATAATGACAGAGTCTGGAGGTGGCAGCAAAATAAGGAGGCCACAGAGTGGCACAATGACAGAGTGTGTAGGAGGCAGCAGCAGCAACATCAGGAGAAGGCCACTAAGTGGCACAATGACTAAATGTGGAGGTGACAGAAGCATGAGTAGGCCGCAGATTGGCACAATGACCGAGTCTGGAGGTGGCAGCAGCATCAGGAGGAGGCCACAGAGTTACACAATGACCAAGTGTGAAGGTGGCAGCAGCATGAGGAGACCACAGAGCGGCACAATGACCGAGTATGGGGGTGGCAGCAGTATGAGTAGGCCACAGAGTGGCACAATGACAGAGTCTGGAGGTGGCAGCAGAATGAGTAAGCCACAGAATGGCACAATGACAAGGTGTGGAGGTGGCAGCATGAGGAAGCCACAGAATGGGACAATGACAGTCTGGAGCTGGCAGCAGAATCAGGAGGCCACAGAGTGGCATAATGAGAGAGTCTGGAGGTGGCAGCAGCATCAGGATGCCACAGAGTGGCATGGTGACATAGTGTGGAGATGGCAGCAGCAGCATCAGGAGACCACAAAATGGCAAGGTGTGACATAGTGTGGAGATGGCAGGAGCAGCAGGAGACAAAAAAATGGCAAGGTGACATAGTGTGGAGATGGCAGCAGCATCAGGATAACACAGAGTGGCAAGGTGACATAGTGTGTAGATGGCAGCAGCAATAGGATACCACAAAGTGACCCGGTGACAAAGTGGGGCGGTGAGTGGCAATACCAGTACTCGCTGACGAAGGTGGGTGAAAGAAAGAGCACTTGGCATCAGATGTGTGGCATTAGGCGGGTGGCAGCATCAGAGTAGTAGCTGAGGTAGGTAGCCAGAAGAAACCGGTCTCTTTTTTCAAGGATTGGGTGAGGCAACATGGATGATCTAATCAGATGCATCAGGAATTGGCGTGTGGAAATCCTGGCTGATCTACGCCTGATTCATATTGACAAAGGTCTGTGAACAGGCGAGTTCTCCTTGGGGTGTCTATGGCACCCGCTGATCAGACCTGCAAGAGGATGGACGATGGCACAGATAGGCAACATCCAACTGACTACATAGCATGTCTCTGCCGTAGTTCAGTTTGTCCTCCCTCTCAGTGGGTGTAAAAATCACCCCCATTCTGGACTGGTAGCGAGGGTCCAACAAGTTGAAGAGCAAGAAGTCATCCCTCTGCCGAATGGTGACAATTCGGCTGTCACTAAGAAAGCAAGTGAGCATCCAGCTGGCCATTTGTGCAGGTGCTTCGGAGGGACTCCCTGCCTCCATCTCCACTGCATACTGCCACGGTGTGTCCTGAGTCCTCTGTCTCGTCTCCCTCATCGCCCTGTAGCTCCTCTGGCTGCTCCTCATCTACTGTAAGCTGAGTAGGAAAACCACACATTTCACTACACATTGCCTGTGCTTCAATGTCCTCCTCCCCCTCCTCCCCCTCTTCCAGTTAAGCCCCCACAGGGCTCATGTGGCCTTGAGATCTAGGCTCCACGTCTCCAGTCCCCTGACCAGCCATTGTTACCACCATCTGTTCCAGGACATGAAGCAGTGGAATGACGTCGTTCATACCATAGTCCTTTTAACTGACAAATAACGTGACATCCTCAAAGGGTCTGAGCAAACGGCAGGTTTCAAGCATGAGCTGCCACTGCCTGACATCTAAGTTACACAGGGGAGTACTCCTATCCACTTGCATTATCAAGAAATGGGCTTTCTCTGTTTGTATAGTCGATCCAACATATGAAGGGTAGAATTCCAACGGGTTGGGAAACGTCACATATCAGCCTATGTTGGGGGATGCCGTTCTGTCACTGCAACTCAAGGAGGGTGTGCTTTGCGGTGTACGAGTGGTTGAAGCGCATGCAAAGTTTCCTGGCCATTTTTAGGATGTCTTGCAAATGGGTAAAATACTTCAGGAACTGCTTGACAACCAGATTAAACACATGTGCCATCCAGGGTAAATCGCTGAGACTTCCTTGATGCAGCACCGACACAATGTTCTTCCCGTTGTCGGTCATCATGGTTCCGATTTTCAGTTGTCACTGAGAAAACCAGGATTCAATTTCTTGATGAATCACAATGAGCAGTTCCTTCCCTGTGTGACTTAGTTCGCCCAGACGAGGTGCATAACAGCGTGACACTGCCGTGCCCTGCACATGTGGTATGCTGGAGGGGCATTGTGACTGTGACCCTGCTGTGGAGGCTGAGGACATGGTGGAGGATGAGGAGGCAGAGGCGGACATTGTCGCTGGACCAATGGCGTAAGAATGTGGAGGGGGAAGCAGTTGCTGGTGTGGCTGTGCAGGAACCACATTAACCTAGTGGGCTGTAAATTACATGTATTGACTGTAGGTACAGCTCCACATGTCGGTGCTGCCATGCACTTTAGCAGACACCGACAGGCTCAAGGACTGGCCCTACTTATGTTCTACATATTTGTGCAGGGCTGGTACTACCTTTTTCGCAAAGAAATGACAGCTTGGGACTCTCCACCTCGGCTCGGCACAAGCCATCAGTTCTCTGAAAGGTGCAGAGTCCACAACTTGGAAAGGGAGGGACTGCAGCACCAGCAACCTGGACAGGAGCATGTTCAGCTTCTGCACCGTTGGATGCGTGCACGCATACGGCTGTCTCTTGGCAATCACTTCAGTGATCGATTGCTGACGGAATGAGGAGTAGGAGGAGCAGGAGCATCTGGATCAGCAGAAGATGGGAATAACTGACAGCTCCCTTCGGCTGAGGTGGTGGAGCCTTGTCTGCTTGAAACCCGGTGCATGCCACTGGGTGATGCAGCGGTTGCTGCGGAAGGCTGGACCACCACATCGGAGCCACGGTTCTCTCATGCCAGTGTATGGCGACACTGCCATGTTGACGCAGGACTGTAGTGCCAACATTGGCACCCTGGCCACGCTTCACCTTCTGCCCACAGATTTGACATATGGCCATGTTCACCTCCTCTGGCGCTTTTAAAAAAAACTGCCACACCGCTGAGTAGGTGATTTTCCACCCAACAGTCCGCACTGACAGACTGCTACCTCTGCTGCCTCAATGAAACCCTGCATCTCTACTTCGTGGGCAGGTAGGCTGCTGCGAAGCAGATGGTCTACCCCAGGCACGTTTGGCTCTCGAGCTCCCACTGCTGCCACCCTGCTGATTCCCAGTCATGCTATCACCTTGCTGGCTTTGTTGCTGACTCACGGGCATGCTGCCACCCTCTTCTCCTGATGGTGATGCACCCGTCTCCCATCATCGAGTAGTGTCTGCATGTCACTGATGTCCTCCTCAACGGCCTCTGCGTCAGGAGCCTGACTGCTCTCAACATCACCACCCACCCACACCACTCTCCTCATCACTACTTGCCTGCCTAGCGGAGGAAGCGGGGGATGACTCCTCCTCCACTTCTTGGCTGGGCAGTAGCTGCTGACTTTCCTCTAGTAGCTCTTCATCGCTGAAAAGTATAGCTGAGCCTACAGCATACAGTATAGTACTTCTCGCAGTGAGGGAACAGAAAAAGACAGAGGCAGGTTGAGGACACAGGGCACAGGGTGAGGGCACAGGGCCTGCTCCCGGGCCATGTCAACTAAGGGTGGTGTCTGAAGAACACACCAACTGTTGGCTGGGGGTATTAATCAATCAAGAACCGCTGAATTGCTGGTCAAGACACGACTGCTAGATGACACCGGGAGCTCAGGCCTCTCGCTGCGACCCCTGCTGCCACGCCCCCTTACTCTACTGTGACCTCGGCCTGTTCCAGAAACATTTAGGCTTCTGCCACTCCTCTGTTCATGACCTGGCCCATCTCTGTCAGACATACTTTTAGCTGAACAAAATAAATTAAAAGCAAATTAAAAGACCACTAAAAGCAACAAATATACCGTATTATTCGCCCCATAAGACGTACTCCCCCCCACCCAAAAGTAAGGGGGGGGAAATGCCCCCGCATCTTATGGGGTGAATGCTGACATTTTTACTGCACTAACACTGATATATCGCCGGCTGTGATGTTTCAGCGGGGTGGGAGGAGGGGCTGGAGGCTGTCAAATCGCGGCGGGTCACGGTGCAGTGACTGTATTCTAATACACCGGGCCCCGCACACAACAGTATTCATATGTAAACTATAGGCATTCCATATGTAAACTGAAAGGTTGTGCAATCGACATAGTACTAACTATGAAACACCCATACTAGAAGGCACTGCAGGCTGGCCAGTCACTCACTTCCTCAAGGCACATGCTCCTCCCACTTTATGAATGAAGCAGGCGGAGCAGGCACTTGAGGAAGTGAGTGACCGGCCAGCCTGCAGTGCCTGCTAGAAACTGTAGGCAATCCATATGTAAACTGCAAGGTAACGCAATCCACATAGTAATCACTATGAAACACCCGTGCTAGCAGGCACTACGGGCTGGCCGGTCACTCACTTCCTGCCTGCTCCGCCTGCTTCATTCATAAAGTGGGAAGAGCATGAGCCATGGGGAAGTGAGTGACTGGCCAGCCTGCCTGCTAGCACGGGCATTTCATAGTGAGTACTATGTGGATTGTGCTACCTTTCAGTTTACATATGGATTTCCTACAGTTTACATATCGATTGCCTACAGTTTATATATGATTACTGGTGTGGCGTGGCCCAGTGTATTAGAATACAGTGACTGCAACGGGCCCCACCACGATTTCAACACCAGTTTACGGCCCCCACTGCCTGTATTGGGGTCACTATTTACCATAGACAGGGACACTGTTATGGGGGATTATCTGTGGATGACACATATATAGCATATGATGCTATATAGTCTGTGTCATCCACAGATTCCCCCCATAACAGTGTCATCCACATGATCCCCCATAAGTGCCATCCACAGATCCCCCCATAATAGTGTCATCCACAGATCACCCCATAAAAGTGTCATGCACAGACCACCATTAGTTCAAAACCCACCAAAAGCACACCGTTTCATTCAAAATATTTTAATTCTCTCTCTCCCTCTTCAAAAACCTAGGTGCGTCTTATGGGCAGGTGCATCTTATAGTGCGAAAAATACTATTAGTATTTTTATTTTTGTACTGAAATAGGCGACTAAACGCTTTCACCACAAATAACGGCAACAGTGAACTGCGTAGATATTTTTATTGTAGTACAGAAATACGTCACTAAATGCTTTTATCCCCAAATAACTGCAGAAGTGAACTGCGTATATATTTTTCTTTTTGTAATGAAATAGGCTACTAAATGCTTTTACCGCAAATAACAGCAATAGTGAACTGCATATATATTTTCACTGTAGTACAGAAATACCTCACTAAATGCTTTTAACCCCAAATAACTGCAGAAGTGAACTGCATATATATTTTTCTTTCAGCACTGAAATATGCCACTAAATGCTTTCACCACATATAACTGCAGACGTGAACTGTGTATATATTTTTCTTTTTCCACAGATATAAGCCACTAAAGGCTTATCAACATAACTCTTGCAGTCCAAGAACAAATTGCTAGAATGACAGAGCTGTATAATGGCTCTTTGGATCCCCAAATTATCTTTTCCTGCACTTGTAAATCGCTTTTCTAGCACTGTCCCCAGCGCCTTCTGATGTCTCTCCCTGCACTAAGATGATGTGAAAAGATTCCTCGCTGTCCTTTCCTTGCACTTATAAATAGTTTTTTCAGTTTTTTTTTCACAATTAGCTGTTTTCCAATTGCTGTTTTTAGCGCCTTCTAACATCTGTCCCTGCACTCAGAACGCTAGAAAATGGCAGAATCTAAAATGGCTGCCGTATTTTTAGGGCTGTGACATTACATGGCTGGCTGCTGATTGGTTGCATGCATGCATGTTAATCTTGGTGATCCCGCCTTCCCAGATTTCCTTGCCCCATGTCCTCAGTCCTCACACGTTTTAAGAAAAATTGCAATTCGTTACCATGAAGCGCGAGGAAATTCGCATTTGTTACAAATCAAATTTTTCCTGAAATTTGGATCGGATTCCACTTCGTCTAATTCAAATCGCTCATTTCTATTTGTGATATGTTTGTATATTCTATTTTTTTATTCTTTTCGTTCTACCTATGTATTGTTTTTTACAGGGACTTTCAATTGTAACGGATCAACGGGTGTGGACCCGCTGTGCCACTGACCGGTTTGACTTTGGGCCAAACTTGGGAGCGGAGTCTAAGTGTCCCCCTGGTTTTCACCCTTTATCCCGCTCCAGGATGCGGAAGCTGGACTCAGCTGCAGGGGAGACAGCATGTCGCTACCGCATGAGTGGTCCCGGTTAAATGGCAGCTGGCCGGGCAGGCCAGAAAGCCCCGATGCTAGCACCGGGAAACAGGCAATATAGCAGACAGCCGCAGGAATAATGCTGAGCTGAACAAGCGGTATAGCAGAGCTAGTGCTGTGAGAACAGCAGAGCTGAGTTAGTCCAGGTAGACTGGTGTGACGATCTGCACAGCAGACAGAGGCATGGTTGACAGTCCGGGTCTTTAACTTGAGAGCAGCTAGGTACAAGAGGATCAAGCAGAGACGAGGTCAGGATACAGGCAGAGGTCATAAGCAGGATATCGAATGCAGGAACCACAGAAGCCTTAGCTGTAGGAAGTACAATATTGCTCAGGCATTGCAGGAAGGGGGAAGCACCCTTATAAAGGTGGTGCCTGGCCAGGATTGGAGAGAGGACGGAATCAGGGGCGTGCATTAACTCTTAAGGTACCAGGACGCCTGCGGCTCCTACAAGATATAACAGAAGCTGTCGTAGCCTGCGACAGCGCAGGAAAGCGGGTCCGGAGCCTGCAGCAAAGAGGAGGAGCCCCGCGTGCAGCTCGACTGAGGTACGTAGTCGGACGCACTGCACGCTGGCGGCTGCCAACTGCCATTGTTACAGTATCCCCCCTCTCACGCCCCTTCATTTTGGCCTTGATGCGATGAAAAAATCTTCTGAGAAGATTCGGAGCATGCACATTGTCCTCCGGCTCCCAGGAGTGTTCCTCAGGACCGTAATTCTTCCAGTCTACAAGGAAGTACCTCTTACCACCAACAACCTTGGAATCAAGGATGTTCTGTACTTCAAATTCAGGCTCACCGTCAGTAGGCACGGAAGTAGAGGTGGAGGGAAGTCTGGAAAAGGAGTTGAGGGCCAACGGTTTTAGAAGAGTTACATGAAAAGAATTTGGAATCTGGAGAGAAGGAGGCAACCGGAGTTTATAAGAAACACAGTTGATACGCTCAAGGACCTCAAACGGGCCCAGAAACCGTGGAGCAAATTTGTAACAGGGTACCTTCATGCGGATGTTCCGGGAGGAAAGCCAGACTTTGTCGCCAGGAGAAAACTGAGGAGGAGGTCTACGTTTGTTATCCGCATTTTTCTTCATACGAGTAACAGCCTGAGAGATGGAATCCTGTCTCCAGATGCTGAGGAAGTCTCTGAACAAAGAATTAGCAGCCGGTACCTCGGAAGATGCGGACAGGGGTAAAGGAGTACGAGGGTGTAGTCCATACACTATGTAGAAGGGAGAGGAGCCCGTGGATTCTCCGGAATGGCTGTTGTACGAGAATTCCGCCCAAGGCAGGAGCTGCACTCAATCATCATGCTGAGCAGAGACAAAGTCTGATTAACTCGTTCAACTTGCCCATTAGACTGAGGGTGGTATCCAGAAGAGAAGTCAAACTTCACCTCAAGTAGCCCACAGAGCGCTCTCCAGAATTTGGAAGTAACTTGTACCCCTCGATCGGACACAATGTGCAGAGGTAGGCCATGAAGGCGGAAGATGTGTTCGAAGAACAGACAGGCTAGTCGCTTAGCAGAGGGCAATCCAGGAAGGGGAATAAAATGTGCCATCTTGGAGAATCTGTCTACCACTACCCAGATTATAGAACAGCCAGCAGAGGACGGGAGGTCTGTGATAAAGTCCATAGCAACATGCTGCCAGGGAACTTCCGGAATGGGTAACGGTAGTAGCAACCCTGCTGGTTTGATTCGTGGAACCTTGTTGCAGGCACAGGAGGTACAGGCAGACACAAATTCCATTCCATCTTTGGGTAGGGTTGGCCACCGGTAGTGACGGGACAGCAACTCAAGGGTCTTTCGTACCCCAGGGTGACCAGCGTACTTGGAGCAATGTCCCCAGAAGAGAATCTTCCTCCTATTGGCTTGCGGAACAAAAATCTTCCTCGGAGGAATATCTTTTACTCGAACTGGCGCCACTGAAACCAGGCAGGACGGATCGATGATATGTTGAGGTTCCTCAATTTGATCGGCTGGGTCAAAGGAACGGGAAAGCGCATCAGCCCTCACATTTTTGTCTGCCGGTCGAAAATGCAGAAGGAATTTGAATCGGGCAAAGAAGAGTGCCCATTGAGCCTGACGTGGATTAAGACGTTGTGCAGACTGCAGATAAGTCAGATTCTTGTGGTCAGTGTATATAACCACTGGATGCAAAGCCCCCTCCAGAAGGTATCTCCATTCTTCCAAGGCCATCTTGATAGCAAGCAGTTCTCTATCACCGATGGAGTAGTTTCTTTCTGCAGAAGAGAAGAGTTTGGAGAAGAAACCACACGAGACAAATTTCCCTTTGGAGGTCTTCTGTAAAAGGACTGCACCTGCACCAATAGAAGAAGCATCCACTTCTAGGAAGAACTGTTTGGAAGTGTCTGGATGATGGAGGACAGGAGAAGCAGCAAAGCAATCTTTGAGTTGTCGGAATGCAGACTCAGCTTCAGGGGTCCATTTCTTTGCATCTGCCCCTTTCTTAGTCAGTGCAGAAATAGGGGCTGTGAGAGAAGAGAAGTTTGGAATTAACTGCCTATAGAAGTTGGCAAATCCCAGAAATCTTTGAATGGCACGGAGACCTTGAGGACGGGGCCAATTCGGGATGGCAGAGACCTTGTCGGGATCCATTTGCAGACCAGTGCAGGAAACAATGTACCCCAGAAAGGGTAAGGAAGACTGCTCAAAGATACACTTTTCGAGCTTGGCAAACAGACCATTCTGCCTTAGGCGCTGCAGAACCAGGCGCACTTGTCTCCGGTGGGTGAACAAGTGGGTTGAATAAATGAGAGTATCGTCGAGATACACTACTACACACTTGTATAACAGGTCCCTGAAGATGTCATTTACCAATTCTTGGAAGACTGCAGGAGCGTTGCAAAGGCCGAATGGCATAACCAAGTACTCATAGTGGCCATCACAGGTATTGAATGCCGTCTTCCACTTGTCGCCTTCACGGATTTGGATCAGGTTATATGCACCACAAAGATCCAATTTAGAAAATATCTGTGTGCCTTGCATACGGTCAAACAATTCAGACATCAGGGGCAGAGGATACTTGTTCTTGACTGTAATCTTGTTCAGTCCACGATAATCTATGCATGGACGGAGTGACCCGTCTTTCTTGGACACGAAGAAGAAACCGGCTCCAGCCGGCAAGGTAGACTTCTGGATAAACCCCCTCTCCAGGTTCTCCTTAATATACTCGGCCATAGCCTGTGTCTCAGGCAGGGATAAAGGATAAACCCTTCCACGAGGAGGAGAAGTCCCAGGTAGAAGATCGATCGGACAGTCATAAGTCCAATGAGGTGGTAAAGTCTCTGCCTTCTTCTTACAGAAAACATCTCCAAAGGATGCAAATTGCTGAGGCAGACCAGGCAGGTTCACAGGAACCGGACGAGGAGACATTGGGTGGACCATCGACAGGCAGGAGGTTTGGCACTGAGGACCCCAGCGGAGAATATCCCCCTTTCACCAGTCTAAGACGGAAGAATGCTGCTGTAGCCAGGGCAATCCCAGAATCACTGGGTCTGTGGAATCTGGCAGGACATAGAAGGATATTTCTTCAGAATGTAGCACCCCGACTTGGAGTTTCAGAGGAGCCGGGATGAACTGAATAGGTTTGGGTAAGGTTTGTCCATTAACAATCGTTGCCACCAGAGGCTTCGCCAGACGGGTAGTGGAAACCTGGCACTGGGTCACCAGGGCTTGATTAACAAAATTCCCAGCAGCGCCAGAATCCAGGAAGGCAGGTACCGATATACTGGTTTTCCCAGCAGACACCATTACAGGGATAAGAAGTTTGGGAGAATTGTCTTTTTCACCTAGGGTCACTTCTCCCAATGAGCCTAGGCGCTGAAGTTTTCCGCCTTCTGGGGGCAGGTACGAACAACATGTTCCTTTCCACCGCAGTAGAGGCACAAGTTCTCTGCTCGCCGTCGCTGGCGCTCCTGATCAGAGAGCTTCAGGCGATCCACCTGCATAGGCTCTTCAGACGGAATCACAGCAGGAGTCTGAACAGTCCTCTGGAAGACAGGTGCGAGTTTAGACGTCATCTTCATCCTTGCGGCTTGAGAAAAACGTTCACGAAACCGCACATCTATGCGTGTGGCCAACGTGATCAAAGCGTCCAGAGAGCCAGGGAGGTCCCTTCCCGCTAGTTCGTCTTTAATGCGGTCACACAGACCCTCCCAGAATACGGCTCGTTGAGCTTCATCATTCCAGGACAGTTCTGCGGCCAGTGTACGGAACTGGATTGCGTATTGGCCCACTGTCCTAGCGCCTTGATGCAGACGAAGAAGAGCAGAAGCTGCAGACGTGGCACGGCCAGGTTCCTCAAATACTGTAGGGAAAACAGTTAAGAAGGTCTGTAGGCTTCCAGTCTCGGGTCCGCTTCGCTCCCATATAGGATTAGCCCAAGCAAGAGCTTCTCCAGAGAGCAGAGTTACAATGAAAGCCACCTTTGCTCGGTCAGACTGGAACTTGTCTCCATGTAGCTCAAAGTGGATCAAGCATTGATTCAGGAACCCTCTGCAGGCCTTTGACTCGCCGCTGAAACATGGAGGCAAGGGAAGTTGGACAGCAGACGTGCATTGGTATGCAGACGATTCAACGGAATTAGTAGGAGTTGCTGGAACCTGTAGTGCCGCAGGATCAGTAGTGGGTAGAGCGTTTAGACGTGCAGAAATTGTGTTCAGTCACTGCAGCAGGACATCTTGGCGTTCACTCTGGCGTTGCAGCTCTCGGTATAAATCTTGTACGACAGGCTTGGGCTTGCCAGCGGTGTCCATGGCCTGAGCAAACTGTAACGGATCAACGGGTGTGGACCCGCTGTGCCACTTACCGGTTTGACTTTGGGCCAAACTTGGGAGTGGAGTCTAAGTGTCCCCCTGGTTTTCACCCTTTATCTCGCTTCAGGATGCGGAAGCTGGACTCAGCTGCAGGGGAGACACCAGGTCACTACTGCAAGAGTGGTCCCGGTTAAGTGGCAGCTGGCCGGGCAGGCCAGAAAGCCCCGATACTAGCACCGGGGAACAGGCAATATAGCAGACAGCCGCAGGAATAATGCTGAGCTGAACAAGCGGTATAGCAGAGCTAGTGCTGTGAGAACAGCAAAGCTGAGTTAGTCCAGGTGGAGCTGGTGTAACGATCTGCACAGCAGACAGAGGCGTGGTTGACAGTCCGGGTCTTTAACTTGAGAGCAACTAGGTACTAGAGGATCAAGCAGAGATGAGGTCAGGATACAGGCAGAGGTCATAAGCAGGATATCGAATGCAGGAACAACAGGAGCCTTTGCTGTAGGAAGTACAATATTGCTCAGGCATTGCAGGAAGGGGGAAGCACCCTTATAAAGGTGGTGCCTGGCCAGGATTGGAGAGAGGGCGGAATCAGGGGTGTGCATTAACCCTTAAGGTACCAGGACGCCTGCGGCTCCTACAAGATATAACAGAAGCTGTCGTAGCCTGCGACAGCGCAGGAAAGCGGGTCCGGAGCCTGCAGCGAAGAGGAGGAGCCCCGCGTGCAGCTCGACTGAGGTACGTAGTCGGATGCACTGCACGCTGGCGGCTGCCAACTGCCATTGTTACATCAATCATATATAACATTGGTTGAATTACGTGTCAGAAATTATCATATTTTAGAAATGAAAGAATGTTGATTTGAAGTGATCTCAGTGTTTTTTTTCTGAAATGTGGTATTTTTACAGTTATTACATTTACCACATTTAAAAAAACCTTTTACATTTAGTCAGTTATATAAATAATTCTGTCCTTTCTTTTTTGTTTTTGCTCATGGTGCTATTTTTAGTCCCAAATTTGGGGCTTTACTACAGGTTATTTGAGGTGACATTGTTATTAGAGGGCCAATTATTTTATCCTTCAAAACATAATGCCAGTGTTTTTTTTATAATTATTTCCTCTTTTTGTGCACGGAAGGGTAAGATACTCCGTATAATCTCATTGTCATATTGTTAATAATTTATGTTTCTTATGTTTGTTGTAAAAAAATAACTTCTGTCTCATATCCCTTACTTTTATTAGGGCTATGTCAACCACCTTGGGTGGATATTCTTTAGCCAAAAAATTGTTCTCTCATTTCTTTGGCCTCTTCCTCGAATTTGTCCACTTCTGTAAAATTGTGTTTTAAATGGCGAAATTGGCCTGTAGGTATATTCAACAGCCACCTTGGTAAGTGGCAACTTGAATACAATATGTATCTTTTTTTAGCCTCTGATTTCTGAAATGTGCTACATATAAATCTATATCTAAATTGCTACATATAAATCTATATCTAAATTGTTTTATCATTAATTCCTTTCAAAAATAATTCCAATTCAGGTTTTTGCCATATAAAAAATGACATCATTGATGTATGTACCCAAAACACCAGGGCTCCCCGCAGTCTTGGCACAATGTCCTGTTGTTTCCAATGTGCCATAAATAAATTTGCATAACTGGGGGAAAACCTGCCACCCATGGCACTCCCTCTCATTTGTAAATAATAATCTGATTCAAAGTAAAAATAGTTATGTGTCAGTATATACTGTACTCCTTCTGCAATATAATCAATGTGTGTCCCCTAGAGTTGATCACTATCTCTAACTGTGCCTTAAATACTTCAATTCCTTTTTTGTGGTCTACTATGGTATATAATGAATTGACGTCCAACGTGCCTAAAATCCAATACGATACATATTTTTAAATTTTCTATTATTTGTATTATTTGTTTAGCATCTTTTATATATGAAATTGTATTTTTCACCATGGGTTGTAAAATCCTGTTAATATATTGAGATAAATTGGACATCAAAGATCCTATAACTGAGATAATTGGTCAATCAGGCGGATTTTTTTATCTTTATGTATTTTTGGGAGGCAGTAAAAAAAACGGCAATCTTTGTGATGTTTCTGCTATAAATTTGTATTCATGTTCTGATAGTATATTTTTCTTTAATCCCCTTTTACAATATTCCATCCATGACACCTCAAATTCCTTAGTAGGGTCCCCCCTTAAACGTTTGTATGTTCTCATCTGAAAGTTGTCTTTTACATTCTCAATTATAATGATCCACTTCTAAAATCACAATCGCGTCTTCTTTATCTGCAGGTCGATTAATTATATTTTTTTGATTTTGCAATTGTTTTATCGACTGGAATTTTTGTGTGGTGAGGTTGCTTCTTCTCAATTTTTCCTCATATCTGTTTCTACACATTTACGGAAAGTGGCTAATTCTTATCTCAGATACATCCTTGATTTTTGTTTTAATTCTGTATGTACATATTTAGAATTTTCTGTTATTCCCCGTTCCATGGGATTCTTTATAAAGTTTTTTTTTTAACATAATTTCCTAATAAATTTTTCCACAACTATATAGAATTTATTTAATTTTGTTTAATTTTGGTGCTAATTTAAATCCCTTATTTAATATCCTCACTTATGCTTCTGTAATAATAAGTATAACTTAAATTAACAATTATATTCTCTTTTGTATGTATATTTGTTATTTGTTGTAATTGGTTCTTTTTTTCTTTTTCCTCTCCGTGTTTTCTTCTTTTAGTCTCTGACAATAAGCTGATACATGAATGCACCAATGAGAAACACTTGTATAACAAGAAAATAAATACTCAAGGTTATTTCTACCTATTTCCTTCAGTTATCCCCCTCAGTAACTTGGCACACAGAGGGAAGTGAAGAGAAATAAGTAGCTTTCTTTGCACAATATAATCTACACAATTAATGAATTGCAATTCATATATTTTACACCACACATTTGTTTTTATATATTATTTGTGTATATTTTTATATATTTTTCTTTTTTTATATATTTTACATTATTTATGTGTGACCAATTAATAAATGAGATATCTGAATAATATGGCTAAGATCTCTCTGGATTCCTCCAAATGAAGTTTGCCTGTCTACAGTTATAAATCAATTTGATAATATATATGAACGGGGTGAATCATATAGTCAGAGCCCCCTATACATAGTAGAGAAGGGAGGTGAGCCACCAATTTAAAATATCGTAATTCAGTAAATACAATAACACGAACCCACACACGAACTTCAAAATATGAATTTCGCTCATCCCTACTCATCAAATGTCACAAAAATTATACTCACCTCATTCACTTGATTGCCGAGTGGCCGTCTGCTCCCATCTCGATTAAAGAAAAAGAAAACCCACCAAAGGACATGCGAGCGCTGCCTTCTCTGATTTGTTTAACTGCTCGCTGCAGCAACTGCAGTGGTGAGCAGGTGTAATTACAAGTAGGGCATCCCAATTCACTTCTATGGGACGGATCTCTAGAATTCATCATGCCACCCTCCCAGGTTGGGTCAGTGATTTAATCATGCACCACCTCCTCTTCCACTTCCTTACTCTGGTCATCCTCCTGACTTGTTGAGCATTATCTTCTGCAATCCAACCGAGCCAACTGCTCGCACTAGTCTGACTTCGAGAGGGGTGTCTTGCGCAGCCCAGCAAACTGGGACATAAAGCTAGGCATCGTGGATGAGTGTGTTTCTTGTGCTCTGCCAGCAGGCACAGTTTAATCGCACCCAGTGCAGCCACTTCCCCATCCCTAACTGCTCATCTTCATCATATTAAATGGTATATATGCTTGCAAGTATGTAACATAGTAACATAGTATATAAAATAAAAAAAAATACATTTGTCCATCCAGTTCGGCCTGTTTCCTACAAGTTGATCCAGAGGAAGGCAAAAAACCCCTGTGAGGCAAAAGCAAATTTTCCCCACTTAAGGGGAAAAAAATTCCTTCCCGACTCCAATCAGGCAATCAGAATAACTCCCTGGATCAACGACCCATCTCTAATAGCTATAACCTGTAATATTATTATACTCCAGAAATACATCCAGTCCCCTCTTGAATTCCTTTGTTGTACTCACCATCACCACCTCCTCAGGAAGAGAGTTCCATAGTCTCACTGCTCTTACCCTGAAGAATCCTTTTCTATGTTTGTGTACAAACCTTGTTTCCTCCAGACTCAGAGGATGTCCCCTTGTCACAGTCACAGTCCTGGGGATAAATAGATGATGGGAGAGATCTCTGCACTGACCCCTGATATATTTATACACAGTTATTAGTTCTCCCCTCAGTCGTCTTTTTTCTAAAGTGAATAACCCTAATTTTGACAACCTTTCAGGGTACTGTAGTTGCCCCATTCCAGTTATTACTTTAGTTGCCCTCTTCTGAACCCTCTCCAGCTCTGCTATGTCTCCCATGTTCACAGGAGCCCAGAACTGTACACAGTACTCCATGTGTGGTCTGACTAGCGATTTGTAAATTGGTAGGACTATGTTCTCATCACTGGCGTCTATGTCCTTTTGATGCAACCCAATATCTTATTGGCCTTGGCAGCAGCTGCCTGACACTGGTTTTTACAGCTTAGTTTGCTGTTTATTAAAATTCCTAGATCCTTTTCCATGTCAGTGTTACTGAGTGTTTTACCATTTAGTATGTACCAGTGACTTGCATTATTCATTCCCATTTGCATAACTTTACATTTGTCAGTGTTAAACCTCATCTGCCATTTCTCTGCCCAAGCATCCAATCTATTCAGATCCCTCTGAAGCAGAAAACTGTCCTCTTCAGTGTTAATTACTTTGCACAGTTTAGTGTCATCTGCAAAAATTGATATTTTACTGCTATATTGATATATTAATCCTTCTACAAGATCATTAATAAATATATTAAAGAGAATAGAACCCAATACTAACCCCTGAGGTATGCCACTAGTGACAGTGACCCAATCTGAGTGTGTCCCGCTAATAATCACCCTCTGCTTTCTTTCACTCAGCCAGTTACTTACCCACATACAGACACTTTCTCCCAGTCCGAGCATTCTGATGTCACAAGTACAGTATCGCAGTATTTTTAAGTGTATGCACAAATAAAATACAGTCAATGTCACAGATATTCTGGATGCAGAAACATTATACAGGAGATAATAATGCCAACGCTATACACACATACTACGATGCGTGACTATAATAATGTTAAACAAATGACCATAAAGGGACACGCATTTACAATTTCACAAACTTTATTAGTTGATAAAGGACCAACGACATACACAATATCAATATAAAAATAATTATATATAGCAGCAATACAGGTAGTAGCCAAGACATGTGGCTCCCCTCCCCCACATAGAAAACACCGATAGTTCTCCTATGTAAGGTAAAAGCCTTTTACAAAAGTACTGGCATAGACAAGCACATCCCCAATATAACAATTATATAATGGAACAAAGCCCCACTAAAACTGGTATAGTGGATAAACCACACAAACACTGCAGCAAGGAGGCATATATATTCCATAAATGTATACCTGAGGGACACTTAGAAGGGAGAACACGGGTTTTCTATTGCAGAGAGGAGAGCCCACCCCGACGTACGTTTCGCTCCGCTTTCTCAAGGGGCGTGTTTGAATCGATCTCTCTAACCTCTATATATATCCATGTTCATCAGGTATAATATAAAATACATGTTTGTGTTGTTAATTTTAAACTGACCTCCTCATCGTAAAACACGCTAGGAGCGCGTCACATCTCCGCGCCGTCGCGCCGCCTCTGACATCACAAGCACGCGAGACAGCGCCTAGCAGCTAACCAGTCAGCCGCATGATCTCGCGGCATCATGACGCAAACGGGAATCAAAAAAACAACGCCCACCAGACATCCATCAAGCCGCGAGATCATGCGTGAAGACATCAACACAAGAGTACGTATCTGGAGATAAGTCACGTGTTGCGGCATTACGCCGCATTCGTGACATACAAGGACAGCATCCTTTCCTCAAAGTAATGGTCACAAGACTTCATCAATACAAAAGCATGTGGGACAGATAATACTCGCAAAAATGCTGCCTACAGTTATGTAGGACACACAGCAAGAAAGGCAAAAGCAGAAAAAGGAATAGGACAAAAAAGAATTAACAATAATAATACTAATGAGTACTCCGTTACCTAATATGGGGTACGGTCACCAAAACCGGATACAAAATATGAGATACATGTATATATATTAATGTGAAAACCTGTGTTACACGGTCATCCGATCCTATCTTGATCAAGTGACCTTCATATAAACGTGAAAATAACCTCTTATATAAAAAACCATAAAGTGACAGTGACTAAAGTGCTCAGTGCAATGTGAACATGCAAGTGCCAAAAATAAATAAAAGATTATATAGAATTGTTACAAAAGTATCCTGATAAAAGTGATAATTCATTTTCAATCTAGTTATAAATAGCCAACTGGCTAGTACATAATAAATATATACACAAATATAAAATTTAAAATTTATGCTTAATTCATGTATCCATTCATATATCATGTAACCCCATCTACATATCCAAAGCTACCCCACACTAGCTAAGAATATATATCCAAATTTCCTCCTTCTCTCATATAAAATAAAATAAATTAAATAATAAATAATAAATAACAATTTTGCCCGACTGCATAATCCAAAACGAAAAAGTCCATAAGGAAAGAGTCCATCACATGTCCAAAAAGAATCTCCAGTCTGCCATTTCATCTATACTCAACATGATCTGAAAAACATGAATGTAAAAAGTTAAAGCAATGCAATATATATTATATAAAACAAATATTATAATTAAAAAAATATTTTATTAAAAACAATAATCCGTAAGCATCAGTGTAAATTACCAGGCCACAGGAGCACGAGAGAGAAAGAAAGAGAGGCAGAAATCTATATGTAACTGCTTATCCGACAGATTTAACGACGTACATATATATATAAGTAGAATTCTTATAAAAATGGAGCATAAGTGATTCCCTCATTGAGACCATGAGGTGATACTGTATTGAGAAGAAAAATCCACTTTGTTTCTCGCTGCGCGAGGATCTTCTTAAGATTACCTCCTCTTGGTGACATAATGACCCTATCAATTCCTCTAAAGTGCAACAGGGATCCATCCGATCCATGCCTTTCTTTAAAATGGCGGGGGAGTGTTTTCAGTGATGTTAGATCTTCTTCATCTTTAGCTGCCTCTATAGATAGGACATGTTCTCTCACCCTTCTTTTCAGCTGCCGCGACGTCATCCCCACATATATAAGGTCACACGGGCACTTGGCCCAGTATATAACACCCACTGTAGCGCAATTGATGGTGTGTGTGATTTTAAAAGTCCTCCCATGATCAAAATTATGAAAATGGAAAGCTTTTTCCATATTTTTACACGCTACACACTTCCCACAGGCACTACTCCCCCATGGAGTTCCCTTTGTGCCAAAGGGGTTAGGGGGCTTGCGAGTATATAGGCTCCGAGTTAGATGGTCTCGTAAGTTCTTTGCCCTACGGTATGTGATAGATGGACGGTCTGGTATAACATCCTGTAATTGTGGGTCCTGTGTGAGGATGTTCCAGTATTTGGTCAGGGCTGCATTAACCGCCTTCCACTTAGGATTAAAGTTTGTAATAAATCTGACCACTGGTTTGTCCTCACGTCTCACCTTTTTATGGAGTAAATCTCTTCTACTGGTGGATTTTGCTCTATTGTATGCTCTCTCAATACATCTTTTTCCATAGCCTCTGTCTTGAAAGCGCCCTCTCAAGTCGTCCGCCTGCAACTCAAAAGCAAAATCGGTTGAACACACCCGACGCGCCCTTAGGAACTGCCCCACGGGTATGTTTTTAATCAAATTACCGGGATGTGAAGAACTGGCATGTAATACTGCATTCACCGATGTTTCTTTCCTATATAGGTCAGTTGTCATCCGACCCTCTGAATCCACATGGAACATGACATCCAAGAACTCCATCCTTGTACGAGCCACCTTGAAGGTAAGTTTAATATTGAGTGCGTTGGTATTCAGCTGTGCCACAAAGTTAGCAAAGGTTTCTGGTGTCCCCTGCCAGATCACAACGACGTCATCAATATAGCGTCCCCAATACTGGACGCCATTGGCCTCTGGCAGGGGATCTGTCTGGAGGATCCTCCTCTCCCACAGCCCCAGGAACAAATTAGCATACGAGGGCGCACAGGCCGCCCCCATTGCTGTGCCCCGGAGCTGTAGGTAGAAGGACCCCCCAAACATAAAGAAATTATGCGTCAAGACATACTCCAAAAGTGACAGGAGAAATTCACACTTACGTCTATCTATATTGGAACTACTTAGATAGAATGAGACTGCATCCAGCCCATCACAATGGTTGATAGACGTGTACAAGGATTCCACATCACATGTGGCTATATACATATCAGGCTCCAAGTGAATCTCCTCCATCTTTTTCAGTATGTCTGTTGTGTCTTTCAAAAAAGATGGTAATTCTTCCACCAGTGGTTGTAAGAAGTAATCAACATACTTGCAAATAGTATCGCTCACTCCATCAATGCCAGCAATTATGGGTCGTCCAGGTGGATTCAGGGTATATTGGGGATGTGCTTGTCTATGCCAGTACTTTTGTAAAAGGCTTTTACCTTACATAGGAGAACTATCGGTGTTTTCTATGTGGGGGAGGGGAGCCACATGTCTTGGCTACTACCTGTATTGCTGCTATATATAATTATTTTTATATTGATATTGTGTATGTCGTTGGTCCTTTATCAACTAATAAAGTTTGTGAAATTGTAAATGCGTGTCCCTTTATGGTCATTTGGTTAACATTATACAGGAGATGTAGCGCAGATAATGTCGCTGTTCGCAGCGTCTATGAAAAAAGTACACTGTAAGTCACAGATATTTTTAGTATGCGCACACGTTTAACAGGAGATGTAGCGCAGGTAATGTCGCTGTCCACAGCGTCTACGGAAAAAGTACACTAGATGTCAGATATTTTTAGGATGCACAAACGTTATACAGGAGATGTAGCGCAGGTAATGTCACTGTCCGCAGTGGACACCGTCTACGGAAAATTAGACTGGATGTCACAGATATTTTTTGGCTGCGCACACGTTACACTGGAGAGGTAGCGCAGAAAATGTGACTGTCTGCAGCTGCCAAACAATTGCACACAATTTAGCGCAGGTTGCGCTAATAATATATATTGCTGCCAGATACAAAAATAGTTCTTAAAAGGACTTTTGGTCTCTACAATTGCACGCAATTCAGCGCAGGTTGCGCTAAAAGTATATATTGCTGCCAGACACAGCAATAGTCCTTAAAAGGACCTTTGGGTCTATAACACCAACCCTGCCTAACAAAAAAATAAAATTAAATTCCCTACACCAGGGATCAGCAACCTCCGGCACTCCAGCTGTGGTGAACCTACGACTCCCAGCATGCTCCATTCAATCCATTGGGAGATCTGAGAACAGCCAAGGAGGTGTGCATGCTGGGAGTCATATTTTCACCACAGCTGGAGTGCCGAAGGTTGTTGATCCCTGACCTGCACTATCTGTCCCTTCTACAGCACAGCTCTTCTTGACTAAGAGTTAGCCGAACACGTGTCATCGGGTGCTTTATAACACCCTATGACGTGTTCCGGCCAGCCAATCACTGTAATGCCAGTAACCAACATGGCTACGGCATTACAGTGAGTGCAAAACCTAGCTGCACACTTATTGGCTACATACCAGCCAACAAACCTGCGGTGAGGAAACTCGACCATTGTCCTCGAGAACACACGGTATTCGGCCAAACACTGCGATGTGCCGAGCATAGCAGTGTTCGAGCCGAACTGGTGTTCAGCTGAGCATGCTCTCTCAACCCAATTTATCACCTATAAACTTGTTAGGTGATACATGCTCAGTCAAAATAGATCTGACCACTTGAAACCCAACTATTCACATCAATGTGGGACTCTGGTGCCATGATTTCCCCAATGCAAGACTGCAACTAGTAGTAGTTTGAATGAAGCGGTGGTTGACTATACATTCTGACACTCTTTTCAAAGTCTATGACACTGTTGAAAACAGTGGAGCACAGCGAATATGCAGGGAAATTGGATACTACCACTCTAGCATTCCTCACCTATCTAATACATTAGAGATACATTGTTTGGGCTGGAATACTATTTTAAATGGGTTCTCCAGGATTTAAGAAAATTAAATTACTTAAATGATACTTTTAGAGATGAGCGAATCGAAGCTGACGAAGTGGAATTTGATCCAAATTTCAGGATATATTCGATTTGCACCGAATTCGAATTTCTCAGCGATTTGTGGTAGCGAATAGTGTTGAGCGAACAGTTCGAGCATAGTTCGGGTTCGTACCGAATTTTGGGGTGTTCGGGACACGGACCCGAACTCGAACATTTTCAAAAAAGTTTGGGTTCTGGTCCGTTGTTCGGCGATTACTTCCTGCTTTCTGAAGTGCAGCATGTGACCCAGCCTCTATTTAAGCTGGAGTCACGTAGCGCCGCACGTCACACTGCTCTGATTAGTGTAGGGAGAGGATGCAGCTTCTGTGAGGGCGAGATTAGGCAGGGAAAAGTCAGCAACAGCACCTAATAAACTGATCGATCTACAGCTGTGAATGATTGAACTTCAGCTAGTTACTTGCTCACTGGTTTTTAGGCTGCACAGAGCATTTTTCTGTCACTTATTTTCTGGGGTGATCGTCGGCCAAGATTCATAGTGTCCGCAAAATCATATATTTTGTACTGGGGTGAAATTCAATTGCCAAAATAGCAATACCATAAATCAGTGGTTTCAGCTGTAGCTGGCCAAGTTTCATAGTGTCCTGCAAATTATATATTTTGTTCTAGGGTGAAATTCAATTGCCAAAATAGCAATACCATAAATCAGTGGTTTCAGCTGTGGCTGGCCAAGTTTCATAGTGTCCTGCAAATTTTATATTTTGTTCTGGGGTGAAATTCAATTGCCAAAATAGCAATACCATAAATCTGTGGTTTAAGCTGTGGATGGCAAAGTATAATAGTGTCTGCCAAAACATATATTTTGTTCTGCGGTGAAATTCAATTGCCAACATAGCAATACCATAAATCAGTGGTTTCAGCTCTGGCTGGCCACGTTTCATAGTGTCCTGCAAAGGATATATTTTGTTCTGGGGTGAAATTCAATTGCCAAAATAGCAATACCGTGAATCTGGTGTTCCAGCTGTTGCAGGCCTAGTTTAAAACTGTCCGTAACAGGGTATATTTTGTTCTGGGGTGAAATTCAATTGCCAAAATAGCAATACCCTTAATCTGGTGTTCCAGCTGTTGCAGGCCTAGTTTAAATCTGTCCGTAACAGGGTATATTTTGTTCTGGGGTGAAATTCAATTGCCAAAATAGCAATACCATAAATCAGTGGTTTCAGCTGTGGCTGGCCAAGTTTCATAGTCTCCTGCAAATTGTATATTTTGTTCTGGGGTGAAATTCAGTTGCCAAAATAGCAATACCATAAATCAGTGGTTTCATCTGTGGCTGGCCAAGTTTCATAGTGTCCGCAAAAACATATATTTTGTTCTGGGGTGAAATTCAATTGCCAAAATAGCAATACCATAAATCAGTGGTTTCAGCTGTGGCTGGCCAAGTTTCATAGTGTCCGCAAAAACATATATTTTTTTGTGGGGTGAAATTCAATTGCCAAAATAGTAATACCATAAATCAGTGGTTTCAACTGTAGCTGGCCAAGTTTCATAGTGTCCGCAAAAACATATATTTTGTTCTGGGGTGAAATTCAATTGCCAAAATAGCAATACCATAAATCTAGTGTCACAGCTGTTGATGGCAAAGTATAATAGTGTCTGCCAAAACATATATTTTGTTCTGGGGTGAAATTCAATTGCCAAAATAGCAATACCCTGAATCTGGTGTCCCAGCTGTTGCAGGCCAAGTTTCATAGTGTCCGCCAAAACATATATTTTGTTCTGGGGTTAAATTAAATTGCCAAAATAGCAATACCCTGAATCAGGTGTTCGAGCTGTTACAGGCCAATTGTAAATCTGTCCATAAAAGGATACCTTTCATCAAGGGCCTAAATACTAGCCCTAAAAGAGATATTCCCCTAAATCAGTGGTTACTGCTGTGCCTGGATTTGTGTAATACGCTACATAAATAAATAGGCAGATAGTGTTAGGTGCCTGTAAAAAAAGTCCTGAATTAGAAATCAATACATTGGGCCAAATATTTTTTTTCTTATTGTGGTGCTTGGTGAACGGTAACAATGAGGAAAACATCTAGTAAGGGATGCGGATGCGGTCGTGGTGGTGTTAGTGTAACCTCTGGTGCTGGGAGAGGACGTGGCCATTCTGCCACAGCCACACTTCTTAGTGAACCAACTACCTCAGGTTCCAGTACCCGCCAGAATTTACAGCGATATTTGGTGGGGCCCAATGCCGTTCTAATGATATTAAGGCCTGAGCAGGTACAGGCACTAGTCAATTGGGTGGCCGACAGTGGATCCAGCACGTTCACAACATTATCTCCCACCCAGTCTTCTGCAGAAAGCGCACAGGTGGCACCTGAAAACTAAGCCCATCCGTCAGTCACATCACCCCCATGCATATTAGGGAAACTGTCTGAGCCTCAAGTTATGCAGACTCCCCTGTCAAACTTCGATGTCAGCCAGTGGCAGCTGCTGTTTGCTCAGGCCCTTTGAGGAGGCCACATTATTTGTCAGTCTCCAGGATTACTGTATGAACGACATTATTCCACTGCTTCATATCCTGGAATGGATGCTGGAAAATCTGACTGGTCAGGGGACTGGGCATGTGGCGCCTAGATCTCATAGCCACATGAGCCCTGTGGGTGCTGAACTGGAGGAGGAGGAGGACGTTGGAGCGCAAGCAATGAGTAGCGAAATGGGTGGTTTTGACACACAGGTGACAGGAGAGGAGGAGCAGGAGCAAGAAGAGGAGCAAGAGGGAGATGAGGATGATGTGGCAGATGACCCAGGCACACCGTGGCAGTATGCAGTGGAGATGGAGGCAGGGAGTCCCTCTGAGTTACTTGTGCAAATGGCCCAATGCATGCTCACTTGCTTGCGTAGTGACAGTCAAATTCTCACCATTCGGCAGAGAAATAACTACTGGCCCTCCACCATGTTAGATCCTCGCTGCCGGTCCAAAATGGGGGCCTATTTTACACCCGCTGAGTGGGAGGACAAACTGAACTACTATAGAGACATCCTATGTAGTCTGAGTTGGCCACGGCCTATCTGCGCCATTGTACATCCTCTCGCAGGTCTGACCGGGGGGGGGGGCACTATGCGCTCACGTTCCGCTGCCATGGCTGCTGGGGAGGAGTGGGGTGGCAGGAGCAGTACCACGTCCATCATTAGCAGCCTTAGCAGAACCTGAACCAGCAGGTGGTGGCATACTTGGAGTGTACCCAGCCACCCCACGTTAAAGATCCGCTGGACTACTGGACAACCAAACTGGATTTGTGTCCTCAACTGGTCGAGTTTGCCTTCGAAAAGCTGTCCTGCCCAGGCAGTAGTGTGGCATCAGAGAGGGTATTTAGTGCGGCAGGGGCCATATTTACCCCAAGGAGAACTCATCTGTCCACCCTAAATGTGGAGAGACTGACCCTTTTAAAGATGAATCAGGCGTGAATAAGCCAGGATTTCCACCACCCACCAATGCCTGATGCATCAGACTAGATCATCCATGGTGCCACACCAACACTTTGACAAAAGAGATCTGTTTCTTCTGGCTACCTGTCTCTGCTACTATTCGGACACCCAACTCCACACCTTGCCACTCTGTGGCCTCCTGATGCTGCTGCGACCTCCACACTATGTCACCTTGCCACTCTGTGGTCCCTGATGCTGCTGCTAACTCCACAATATGTCACCTTTGCACTCTGTGGCCTCCTGATGCTGGCTCCACCTCCTTACTATGTCACCTTGTCAATCTGTGGTGTCTGATGCTGCCACTACCTCCACACTTTGTAATTGTGCCACTCTGTGGCCTCCTGATGCTGCCGCCACCTCCACAATCTGTCATTATGCTACTCTGTGGTCTCTTGACGCTGCCGCCACCTCCAGACTCTGTCTGGTTCCACCTCACCACTATGTCATAGGGCCGCTCTGTGGACTTCTCATGCTGTTCCCACCCTCCCCACTTCTTGACTGGGCAACTATTTTGCCTTTCAGCCTGGCTTACATCATCATTTTTTTATTTATTGTATTATTCGCTCATCTCTAATTACTTTATTATAAATATATTCCCAAATACCTTTCATTAGTTATAATGGCTTGTTTTGTCTTGGGAGCAATTATTAGGAGAAAAAAAATGGCTACCGTCCTATTAGTACACACAAAACTTGTCCTAATCACACATCAGAGCAAGTTACTACAGAACACTGAGCTAAAGAGCTGCCTCATCTTCCTCTCTGCTCTGCTTCTCAGCGATTGTGATCCTGAATACAGCTGATAAGATTTTCAGCGTAAACTCTGTGGGAACGGAGTTCATGAGGAGACATGAAGTACAGAGAGGATGAACAGGACAGACTGTGGTAATGTAGACTGCATATAAGAGCTGCTGCTCATTAGCCACATCCCCAACCTTGTATCTGTACTTCATGTCTCCTAATGAACTCCATCCCTACATAATTTCAAAATTCATCATACCATGAAAGTGCCATATGTTATTTCTATTGTAATCACTGTATTTATATGTACAGTTGTGTTCAAAATTATTCAACCCCCACTGAAATTGAGTGTTTTGGCCAGTTTGACATTGATTTTGATCATTTCAGTCATCTTGTTTACAATTAAATCAAAGAGGCACTTGTAAGTCAGACAAATATAACATAACATTTATAATGAAATAACCACAAATGTCTTTTCTGTGCTCACATCATTATCAGTTTTATTCAACCCCCAAGTGACATTCAATCTTAGTACTTAGTACAACATCCTTTTTCAGTTATAACAGCTTTTAAACGTGAACTATAGCTTGACACAAGTGTCTTGCAGCGATCTACAGGTATCTTCGCCCATTCTTCATGGGCAAAAGCCTCCAGTTCAGTCACATTGTTAGGCTTGCGCGCTGCAACTGCTTTCTTTAAGTCCCACCAGAGGTTCTCAATCGGATTTAAGTCTGGTGACTGCGATGGCCACTTCTAAATGTTCCAGCCTTTAATCTGCAACCATGCTCTAGTGGACTTGGAGGTATGCTTGGGATCATTGTCCTGTTGAAAGGTCCAACGTCTCACAAGCCTCAGGTTTGTGACGGACTGCAATGGCATTTTCATCCAATATCTCCTGGTACTGAAGAGAATTCATGGTACCTTGCACACGCTGAAGCTTCCATGTACCTGTAGAAGCAAAACAGCCCCAAAGCATGATTAACCCCCTGCCATGCTTTACAGTAGGCAAGGTGTTCTTTTCTTTATAGGCCTTGTTCTTCCTCCTCCAAACATAGAGTTGATCCATGGGCCCAAACAGTTCAAATTTTGTTTCATCAGTCCACAGAACACTATCCCAAAACTTTTGTGGTTTGTCCACATGACTTTTGGCATCCTGCAGTCGACTCTTCTTATTCTTTGGAGACAGCAAGGGGGTGCGCCTAGGAGTTCTGGCATTGAGGCCTTCATTACGCAGTGTGCGCCTTATTGTCTGAGCTGAAACTTCAGTACCCGCATCTGACAAATCATTTTTCAGTTCCTTAGCAATCACACAAGGACTTTTCTCCACTTTGCGCTTCAGGTAGCACACAGCAGTCGAAGTCAGCATCTTCTTTCTGCCACGACCAGGTAGCGTTTCAACAGTGCCCTTTGCCTTGAATTTGCGAATGATGCTTCCTATGGTGTCTCTTGGTATGTTTATCATCTTTGCAATCTTCTTATAGCCATTGCACTTCCTGTGAAGAGAAATCACCTCTTCTCTTGTCTTCCTGGACCATTCTCTTGACTTCACCATGTTTGTAAACACACCAGTAAATGTCTAGAAGGAGTTGAGTATCACAGTCATTTTACAGCTGCCTAATTGGTGCTTATTATGCTTGATTGCTGCTCCTTGACATCCATTGGTGTTTTCAATACCTGATCAAAAACACTTGAATGAACCTCTGTTCTTAAGATTGGTAGTCTTTAAAGGGTTGAATAATTGTGTCAATGAAGAAATCACAAAAAAACATTTAATACAGTATTACAAAAACAATTGATGTTATTTTAGTTGCATTTGGTTCTTTAAAAAGTCCTTGTAAGATTTCATTCTGAACACAATTACAAATGTACACTAAATTCCCTAAAACCCTTTACAGCATTGGGGGTTGAATAATTTTCAACACAACTGTATGTGTTTAATGTATGCACTGTAATTGATTTTTATAGTTTTTAATGTACATGCTGCTGAGAAACATTGTTACATTCTACATAGAAAATAATAAAACTATAAAAATTTCATTTTTTTAAATATGCTATCCCTTCTAGCTATCAAGAACCATAAAATTAAAGCCAAAATTTCTGTATACAAATTTACCTACAGTGAACCCTGATGTGAACCCATAGCTAATTTACATATAACCCTGAAACCTTAGTACATGCATTCATATAAAGAGTACTTTTCAAAATCATTTAAAAGCTTTTTTCTCCCCATGGTGTTTGTTTAGTAGCATATAAAGTACATTTCTCTCAGTTTTTAACAGCGGAATTATTTCCAATCCGTTTGCCTGCTTTCCTTTATGCTCCTAATTATATTTCACTGTAGCCAAGAGCTCCGATTGCTTTTAGCACATTGCTGCTGTCTTTGTGAGCCTCTCAGACTGATGTAAATGGCCTTGAATAACAAGTCATCATTATGACAGTGTGGTGTCAAAAACTAGATATATTCGTCCACTTTCCATTGTTTCAGTAACATCATTTCTCTTTCCAATTTTCTCTCATCATTTGTACTGGATACATCTTCTGTGCTGCTGTTTGCTTAGGTACGGCTAACAGTAGACATGCTCAAAATGTTTATGTGATGCAGAATACCGGATTCTGTGTGTTATAGATTAAAGTTTAGTTTACATGCCAGTTGTACTTTCAGCTGTTACTGACAGAATTTTAAGTTTTATTTAATTATTTTATGCACTTATATAGCGCTACTTTATTCCTCAGTGCTTTACAGACATTGACATCATACTGTCCCCAATGTGGCTCACGATCTAAGTTCCCTATCAGTATGTCTTTGGAGTGTGAGAGGAAACCAGAGTACCTGGACAAAACCGATGCAAACACGGGGAGAACATACAAACTCCATGCAGATGTTGTCTTTGGTCGGATTCGAACCTAGAACCCCAGCTGTAAGGCACCAGTACTAACTACTGAGCCACCGTGCTGCTCTGAGTTCATTGTTCATTTTCTGGATTTTATCAGTAATTTTATTAATAGGGAAAATAGAAATGTAGAGTTGTTTAGTTTAATGGTGAAAAGTAAAAATGTCCTTGTATCTGATAGAACTCTATACTTATTAAAGATTAAGAACAGAAACCAGTTATACAGCTCTATATAGCTGTCTAATGTTATTCCGAAAGACAACCACAAAAAACACCATTTAAGATAAAATAGAAGGGTGTTAAAGGGGTTTTCTAGGAGTTTTACACTCTGGATAGGTAATCAGCAGGGATGAGCGAATCGACTTTGAATGAAACATCCGAAGTCAATTCGCATAAAACTTTGTTCTAATACTGTACAGTATTAGAATGTATTGGCTCCGATGAGCTGAAGTTATTGCTTTGCGAAGTCTCGTGAGACTTCACGCAATAACTTCATAAATTAATTTGTACTGTAAAAAAACTTTTTCTGAACTCGGGTTCAGTTTCAAGGTACCACTTGGAACCGAACCCAACATCGGGAAATGTTTTTTTACAGTACAAATTAATTTATGAAGTTATTGCATGAAGTCTCGCGATACTTCGTGAAACAATAACTTCGGGTCATCAGAGCCAATACATTCTAATACTGTATGGAGCTCCTGCTCTGTACAGTATTAGAACAAAGTTTTATGCAAATCGACTTCGGATGTTTCATCCGAAGTCGATTCGCTCATTCCTAGTCATCAACTGTTTGGGAAGACTGTAGTGCTGCAACCTACTCTCAGCTTTTACTGGGCCATATGATGTCATGTTCATCGGTCACATGGCCTAGGCGCAGCTCCACCCCATTAGAGTAAATAGGACTGAGCTAAAATGCCAAACACAGACGCTATACAATGTACTACACTGTGCTTTGTTTGCAGAGAAAACCATGGTGCTACTGTGAGCGCCGATGCAACAGCTGATCGGCGGGGGTCTCAGGTGTTGGACCCCCCAAATTCAGTATTAAGCTCACAGAAAACTGCCTTAATATTCTTAAAGAAGCCTTCTCACCACATAATGCATATTGTAGTGAAAATAATTGTGCTGCTTGCTGTTGAGTAATCCAGTTCCTTTCTGGACCACAGTAATGTCATGTGACCAACACTGACTCTCGAAATGACAATATTTATATGGACAGGAAGTTGGATAAGTGTTTCCAACCATCCAGAAATTTCTGGACAGATTGTAAAAATTGGTGGCTTTTCTCCTGTGTCCGTGAAAACAAATACATGTGTCTGTGATATTTTTTTGAGGCTGGTAGTACTTAACTACATTATTTTGGCAGTAAGTATCATCATTATTTCACAGCTGGTAATGAGTTCTTATCAGTATATTGAGCTGTAGACATGTATTAATTATGGTTTTCTAATTTGTGGCAAAGACAGGTGCACTCTGCGGTAATACTAAACCCTCACACTGATGTTAAAATTGAGAGGTTAGTTCGACATATCCTACTAGGAGGACATGTCTTAAGCTCGGGCACCGCACCAAGGTCTCTCAAGTAGCCCGAGGCCCTACCACTCACCTACCTGTGCCATATGGGCGATACAAGGGGCCAGTGGGCGAATTACCGGAGCATAAGGCCTGACTCACAAACAGCTTACCAGTAACCTCCAGCGTGTAGCCATGTTTGCAATGGGAGGTGGGAGGTTCCTGTGGGAGGTTTATCCGCAAAAAAGTGCTGTATGTGGTTCTGGAATAAGTTGTCCAGAAAAAAGAAAAATTCTGGTTGGAAATCCTGAGTTGGTTTCTCTATTCATTTCTATGAGAGCCTCAATACGAGTCTCATAGTAAAGAAAAGAGAAAAATAAGATGATCTGGGAGTTGGAAAGTCAGAATGTTGATTAAGTGACACATATGAGGACCAGAAAAGAGTACACAAATCTCCACGTATTTTTCTAATGGGCAAGAGAATAAAAAATGTGTGGGAGTGCTGCTTTAACAATTACCACAAGCTTCTAAAGGATGCGCCTTCTTCTACTTGACTGAATGGCTCAAAAGACAATATATGAGTCTCAGGCTACACAGCAACATACAGTATGTGTCATGAAACTGTAAGTCTTAAGTTGGATTTACATGGGCCTACTGCGCGGCCGATAGTCATAAAGGAAGCTTCCTTCTCAACAGTTGAATGCTTGTTCAGTTGATTCCATTGCATTTACATGCAGAAATCTCCTTCATTGCTGTTTTGACAGCACAATCCGTGTTAGCGCAATTTATGTGCTTCTCATCTTAGTTGTGTGGTGCCAAATAAATTAGAAGTCTACGTTTGCACGTGCTATACTTCTTTCATAATGAGACCAGACACACAAGTTGGTTCCATTCAATGCTCTTCTGATCCCCCAAGACAAGAGACCTTTATTCAAGTTCCATTCACTTAAATAGTAGACATGACATCACATAAAGGGTGTTCATTAAGAAAAGGTAATTGGTTCCTTAACTTCATAGGAGTGGTTTCAGCAACTTCAACTCTGAGTTCATAGGTAGATTTGAAACCTGTAACCTAACTCCCCCTCCTCCTTTACAGTGACCTTACACACACATCTGGATAACGGCCATGTTGTGGACAAAAATGTGTAGTACATAATTTTCAAAAATGCTATCTCTCACAAATCCCTCTTTTTTTTTACGGAAATAGACCCAAGGTGAACAGGCAAAATGAGGTACTCTCCCAACGCCCTAAACAGCGAAGAGCTGGACTTTCCTTATTGCTTCATCAGGTCCTCTTAACTCCCTTTCGGTTTTGCCTTCACCTTGTCCTATTTACCCCACAACCATCAACAAGGTTTTATTTTTTTCAGGATAGAATAATCTTTGTCTTTGACAGGGGCACATAGCACATATACATAGTATGGGCATGGATGAATTAAACATTTCCAAAACAATTTTCCTAACAGAAAACTATACAGCACCATGTTAAAGCCAAAGGCTAAAAACACTGTAGTCACTGAAACAGTTCCCAAAACATTATTCTGACCATGATGTGATTAATTTCAAAATTTTTCCCATTAGTACATTTAATAAAGTCTATCAGTTTCTTCAGATCCTTGGTGATCCTTCCATCAGGGGCAGTTTATCCAGAATGTAGATGCAGCAGGAACTTCCAACGATCTTGTAGATCCCTCCTATTTCTGCTGTGAAGGACCAGTCGGTTCTGTAAAGTTATCATTGATTGCAACATGACACGTCGATCCAATCAGACCCTCCTTCCAATTCAACAGCAGTGGCGGTGGTTATCAGGACTTGATGTAGATTTTCAAACCGTAGCTCTAGGACCGTCTCTCATTTTATCACTACCCCATCTCCTGATTGTAAAGAATGAATTTCTTCTAGACAGTCTGGATTCTAGAAAACAACTAAAACTTGGAAATACACATTTGTAAATCAATTTGTGCAACAGACAACATAATTTGGAAAACTACTATGCTGCATCTGGAGCTGTTGGGGAAAATAGAGACCTAATCTAGGGGTATTCCTAAAGAGAACTTCATAAGGACTTAGGCCTATCTTCTGGTTAGGGGTGTACCGGATAAAAGAAAGCCCCAGGGGTAGGTACTCTTAACTCAGGCAGTAGCTTTTATCTGTAGCCTTTGCTACAGGTCAAATCTCTGAATATCCTGGAAAGAGATCAATATAGACACAGACATATTCACACTGTTCCACCTTTGTTCTGAATGTAGTCAATCCGCAGTCTATGAAATGGTAAAATGACCTTGGCCTATGCCTTCCCAGAACTCCAATAGTTCTCCCATCATTATTACAGCATTCACCTTCAACCAACCCAGAAGAAGCATTGTTGAACCCAGGAGCCATTCACAACCCAATCAAACCTTCTCTCTCTTGATTTGCCCATGTTCTAAATCCATCCTCTCTAGGTAAAGTGCCCTCTAGAGGTAGAGTTTATCAACCCTCCAGAGTCCATTTTCAATTATCACTTCTACCTTTATCCTTTGATGTTTCCTCTATGTAGCCTGTATCTGAAAAAGACAAACTTTTTGAAAATCTACTGGCCATAAGCCACCCTGTATCACACAGACTTCCATGTAGCATAGACTTCAGATAATAGTTGAGCCTTTTCCTTCTCAGGCAGCATCAGGGCATCAAACATCTTTTATACACTCAGCATTCATTATTGATGGGCTTACCCATGGATTAAACAATCTCTGCTCTGCCAGAGTAGACCATAATAATGAGTGATACCGAAAGCATACCTGGATTAATATTGATGTTAGCAGTCTTACCCTCAGCCATATTACAAACCTCAGAGAGTGTCTTCATCTCTGTCTCCTGCACTAACATTGCTGGAGGAATGGTTATTTCTTGACAACATCAGATTAAGTAGGAACAGCATATCCTGTCTGAGATGATCCATCTTCCAAAAACCGGAAATTATCTACCAGAAACTCAAAAATGTGGTTATTAATTGGAGATGGTCATGTGAATTTGAATTTTTATTTATAGAGGTACTACAGTACTACTCCTTACGCCTTCCAGGGGCAGCAGAGTAGTTGGATCTAAAATTGTGCACCTTTAAGGCAGTGAACAGAAATGATGTCCAGAACTACTTACTGGAGAACAGTTCCCGGCGAACATCGCATGTTGGGGTTCGCTGCGGCAGGCAAACATATACGATGTTCGGTCCGCCCCCTATACATCATCATTGAGCAAACTTTGACCCTGTACCTCACAGTCAACAGACACATTCCAGCCAATCCGCATACCCTCCCTCCCAGACCCTCCCACCTCCTATCAAAAAGCAAGGACAGAATCCATCTTAAATTCATTCTAAAGCTGCAGTGTTAGTTAGAGCAGGGAGAGTGCTGCTGCTGCTGAATTAATATAGGGAAAGATTTAGCTAGGCCAGTGTTCTGTGTCCACTCCAGTCTTTAAAGACTCATCTGCTGTAAGGACAGCGTCCTGACAGCACCCCAAAAAGCCCTTTTTAGGGCTGGTACATCAGTCTGCCTTTTTTTTTTCTACAGGGTGGGCCATTAATATGGATATACCTCAATAATATGGGAATGGTTGGTGATATTAACTTCCTGTTGTGGCACATTGGTATAGGTGAGGGGGGAAACTTTTCAAGATGGGTGGTGACCATGGCAGCCATTTTAAAGTTGGCCATTTTGAATCCAACTTTTGTTTTTTCAATAGGAAGAGGGTCATGTGACACATCAAACTTATTGGGAATTTCACAAGAAAAACAATGGTGTGCTTGGTTTTAATGTAACTTTATTCTTTCATGAGTTATTTACAAGTTATTTACAAGTGGGCTCTTGCTGAATGAAGCTAGGACAGCCACTGATGTTTCTTCATTAGTGACAGATTTCATGCGTCCACATTTTGGTAAAATCCAGCACTGAAGCAGTTTCCCGAAACTCAGCAAGTTTCGTAGTTTTAGTATGCTAACTGTAGCATGGGAGATGGGTGGTCTCGTAGGGTGTCCTGTATTGAAATCTGCTGCAATGACCCGGTTACTGCGTTCACCAGACATCAACACAATTTCTATCCGCTCCTCACGTGTTAACCTCGGCAACATGTCAATGGCTGTAAATAAAGAGAAACTTGTAAGTAACTCATGAAAGAATAAAGTTACGCTAAAACACACCATTGTTTTACTTGTGAAATTCCCAATAAGTTTGATGTGTCACATGACCCTCTTCCTATTGAAAAAACAAAAGTTGGATTCAAAATGGCTGACTTCAAAATGGCCGCCATGGTCACAACCATCTTGAAAAGTTTCCCCCCTCACATATACTAATGTGCCACAAACAGGAAGTTAATATCACCAACCATTCCCATTTTATAAAGGTGTATCCATATAAATGGCCCACCCTGTATATATATATTGCAGTTGCCTGCCCGTGTGTGAGAGGCCGCAGGCCCACAGACTGTACTGTGTGCACACCACTCATATAGGGTGGCACAGTACCTTGCAGATTAAACAGTCATTTCATTTTTACCCTTTAATATAATTGCAGTTGCCTGCCAGTGTGTGTCAGGCCCACTGACTGTAGTGTGCCCACTGCCAGTGCCCACCACTCATATCGGGTGGCACAATACCTTTCAGATAAAAAAAGTCATTTAATTTTTACCCTTTAATATAATTCAAGTGCCTACCAGTGTGTTTCAGGCACACAGACTGTACTGTCCCCACTGCCCACCACTCATATAGGGTGGCACAGTACCTTGCAGATAAAAAGTCATTTAATTTTTACCCTTTAATATAATTGCAGTTGCCTGCCAGTGTGTCAGTCCCATAGACTGTACTGTGCCCACTGCCCACCACTCATATAGGGTGGCACAATACCTTGCAGATAAAAAAATCATTTAATTTTTACCCTTTAATATAATTGCAGTTGCCTGCCAGTGTGTGTCAGGCCCACAGACTGTACTGTCCCCACTGCCCACCACTCATATAGGGTGGCACAGTACCTTGCAGATAAAAAAGTCATTTAATTTTTACCCTTTAATATAATTGCAGTTGCCTGCCAGTGTGTGTGTCAGTCCCACAGACTGTACTGTGCCCACTGCCCACCACTCATATAGGGTGGCACAGTACCTTGCACGCAGAGTACCACTAATCTAAAAAAAATTACACTTTCATGCTGTTATGTCTGTTGAGGGACCCTCATATAAAAAGGCTGAAGGAGAACTACCTGTACTGGGTGGCCACACTACTAGACCCCCGGTATAAGCAGAAAGTGGCTGAAATATTACTGAATTACCGGAAGTCGGAAAGGATGCAGCAGTTCCAAAACAAGTTAAAAAGTATGCTTTACACAGCGTATAAGGGTGATGTCACAGCACAATGGAAATCTAACAGTTAAAGAGGTGAAAGTAATCCTCCTCCTACAACGACCATGCAGGCAAGGACAGGACGCTTTACAGACGTGTTGTTGATGGAGGACATGCAGAGCTTTTTAAATCCTAAGCATCACCACAGCCCATAGGGGTCCACCCTCAGAGAACGACTCGATTGACAGGTAGCAGACTAACTCGCCTTAACTGCAGATATCGACACTCTGAGGAGCGATGAACACCTTGACTACTGGGTGTGCAGGCTTGACCTGTGGCCTGAGCTATCCCAATTTGCAATTGAACTTCTGGCCTGCCCGACTTCAAGTGTCCTATCAAAAAGGACCTTCAGCGCAGCAGGAGGTATTGTCAATTACAAGAGAAGTCGCCTAGTTCAAAAAAGTCTAGATTACCTCACCTTTATTAAGATGAATGAGACGTGAATACCGAAGAGACTGACAGTGGGGGATGCATTTGACTAAAAAAGGCCAGATGAGATGCCTTGGGCTAAAAATGGTCCCCGCGCTGCTGTATTTAATCTGTTTTAGTACACTTTCTTCCTAGAAAACATACATTTTTCTGTTGTTCGGCTGCAACAATACCAAATTTTTCAGGCATGTGTACATGCCTAATTTTTCTGGCCTCTGGTGCTGCACTGTGGCTGAAAAAACAAAACAAAAAAACGTCACATACATGTGTCAATTCCCCTTCGTGATCGTTGCCTTGTTGTGGTGAATGGGCTTGCGTATCACAATGAAGCGATCACCTCTATGAGTGTGTTGGCAATGTTGGCACACCCCAGATGATACGTTTGTTGCTTCATTGTGAACAGACCAAAAGCGATCGGCTGGATAATTTTTCATAAAAAAAAACATTAATTTTCTTTGAGATCATCTAAGGTGATCAATAAAGCCTACTAGGCCAACAATGGGCCAACACTGCAGAATCCTTGTTTTCTGGGTCACTTAACTGACACTGAACTACCTCAGCATGACCATAGGCTTTGAAAAACCGCCATCGCAAGCAATCTCTCGAACGTGCGCACAAGCACAGTCATCACTACACCAAGAGTGACGCATAGAGGAATAATATTTATGTCACGAGTGTGTCAACTATTGACAACTCTTTGCTGTTTTCTAAAATCTATTCGATACACGTCCCTAATCGGGACGTCACGTAACTAGAGATTAAACTGATAAGAATAGTACAACTTAACACACCACTCATATAGGGTGTCACAGTAAATTGCACGGTGCACACGCAGTGACCTAAAATTCAAACGAAGCGGACCGAGCATGGGTCTTTTTCCATCTCCCGGTTTCAAATATCTATTCACTACACCGGCCCTGGCCCTGATAAGGGACAAAACAGAGATTAAACTGATAGGAATAGTACTTAGTTAACACTAGTAGCATTTGTGGCAATTGCAAGTGCCCAAAATTAGAAGGAAGCGGACAGAGCAAGCTTTTTTCTCTCATGCAAGGAAAGCAAGCTCTTTCTTCTCATGTGGTGAATGGGCTTGCGTATCACAATGAAGCGATCACCTCTATGAGTGTGTTGGCAATGTTGGCACACCCCAGATGATACGTTTGTTGCTTCATTGTGAACAGACCAAAAGCGATCGGCTGGATAATTTTTCATAAAAAAAAACATTAATTTTCTTTGAGATCATCTAAGGTGATCAATAAAGCCTACTAGGCCAACAATGGGCCAACACTGCAGAATCCTTGTTTTCTGGGTCACTTAACTGACACTGAACTACCTCAGCATGACCATAGGCTTTGAAAAACCGCCATCGCAAGCAATCTCTCGAACGTGCGCACAAGCACAGTCATCACTACACCAAGAGTGACGCATAGAGGAATAATATTTATGTCACGAGTGTGTCAACTATTGACAACTCTTTGCTGTTTTCTAAAATCTATTCGATACACGTCCCCTAATCGGGGACGTCACGTAACAGGGATTAAACTGATAAGAATAGTACAACTTAACACACCACTCATATAGGGTGTCACAGTAAATTGCACGGTGCACACGCAGTGACCTAAAATTCAAACGAAGCGGACCGAGCATGGGTCTTTTTCCATCTCCCGGTTTCAAATATCTATTCACTACACCGGCCCTGGCCCTGATAAGGGACAAAACAGAGATTAAACTGATAGGAATAGTACTTAGTTAACACTAGTAGCATTTGTGGCAATTGCAAGTGCCCAAAATTAGAAGGAAGCGGACAGAGCAAGCTTTTTTCTCTCATGCAAGGAAAGCAAGCTCTTTCTTCTCATGCAAGGATTCAATTCAACATACATCCCCTGATAGGGGACTTAACAAAGATTAAAATGGTAAGAATAGTAGTTCACACTATTTGTATTGGTGGCGCAGTACATTGCGAGGCGCACGCGCAGTGCCCCAAATTGGAAGTAAGAGGACCGACCAATCATCTTTTTCCATCTCCCGGTTCCTAAAATCTATTCGATACACGTCCTCTGATAGGGGACCTAACAGAGATTAAACTGAAAGGAATAGTACTACTTAACACACTAGTAAGAACAGATTTTTTTAATTTATTAAAAAGAGGACAGCCTCTGCGGAGCTGGGTAAATTTTTGGTCATGTTACTGAATGCTCATACACAATTGCTGTAGGCTCATGCGTCTTTTTGTGGAGGTGACAAACCTGGTCAGTCAAACCCAAGGCAACATCATCGACCTCATCACATATGCGTTTTTTCTGGAGCGTGCCCTGCGAAGAGTGCTGGATCAGGGCATAGATGAGCATGAAGAGGATGAGTTGTCATCACCATCACCACCAGAAGCAGCCTTGTCGTCGTTGATTGCTGGACCTGTGGCAACGCAGAGAAAGGAGTCTGAAGAAGAGGAGTCAGAGGAGGAAGGTGGCTTTGAGGAGGTGGAAGACCAACCACAGCAGGTGTCCCAGGGGGCTTGTTGTCACCTTTCGGGGACCCTTGGTCTTGTACGTGGCTGGGTGGAGGAAGAGACCTTCAATGACGTTAGTGAGGACAAGGAACAGGACATGGCTAGCTTGATATCAAACCTTGTTCAAATCGGGAGTTTGTGGTTGCGCAAATGGACTTTTTGCGGATGTTTGCGGTGCGTTAAACGGGGAGTTTGGTCTGTCAGAGTTTGGTCTGTCACTGTGAAGTGGGCGTAACCCTTACACTACCTGATCGATACAACATCATACCTGATCGTATACACACAATGGATGTTTTAAAGCACGTTATTCCAAACAATTTAGGAATGTTAGGTGATTTATGCCCTTTATGGATTAAAACACGACTCTGCGTCAACTACGTATTTTTCCATGTGAGTTTTGCCATGGATCCCCCTCCGGCATGTCACAGTCCAGGCGTTAGTCCCCTTGAAACAACTTTTCCATGACTATTGTGGGAAGAAAGAGTCCCTGTGGGTTTTAAACATTAGCGGAAGTTCGTGTTCGCCGTTCGCGAACGGAAAATTTTATGTTTGTGACATCTCTAGTGAACAGTTGGTAAGTTCTGGTAGGAACTGTATTACTATCTACTCCTGCACATGTGATACTACCCTTAGCCATGAGGGATCATGGAACATGTTTGCTATGAGACAATAGAAGCAGACCCCAAGGATTGTTTAGATAATAGGGATCTAGTATTTGATTCTGGGTTGTTAATTTCCTATGGGCATTGCACTTGAAGGGCTGAACATTTGTAGCTCCTCCCACGGGCAAGGAAGTGGGCAAGTACGTACAGAGTCTTCCTTCCCCCCTTCTTGTGGTAAGAACTCATAGGCAGACATGCCCGCATTAGGCCTTTGTTCAATTGAACTTCTACAACATGGAGGGACAAAATGTAGGGCTATAGTGAACTTCACTCGGGCCTAGCTAATACTAGACCTTTTTAGATGATCCTCAAGACCATCCACAAAGGCAGCACTTATGATTTTCTCATTCATCTCTAAGGCAGTGTTTCCCAACAAGTGTGCCTCCAGCTGTTGCAAAACTACAACTCCCAGCATGCTCGAACAGCCTCTGGCTGTGCGGGCATGCTGGGAGTTGTAGTTTTGCAACAGCTGGAGGCACACTGGTTGGGAAACACTGCTCTAAGGTATATTCAAAGCCCAAATCCACCCAACTTTCCTGGAGTCGAATGAGAACTTTCTCCACACTCTCTGCCCTGCACTGATGCACATTCAGACAATGTAACAGGCTAATCGCTTAAATGCTTCCTCCCCCACCCACTAACAACATAAGAAAACTCTCCATTTTTTTTTTTACTACAAACCAGCATAGGTAAGTCCTCTGAATTGGGAATTCTACTCATCAGTAAAATTGTTGTTATTACTATTTGGGGATAATGGGTACAGTAGATTTCATACATCATAAAACTATTGTCACTACCAGAATTTTGAGGTGTTCTCACAACTCTGTTTCTCTGCCCCTGTGATGATGTCACTACCAGAGTTTTGAGGAGTTCTCACAGCTCTGTTTCTCTGCCCCTGTGATGAGGTCTTTACTTTCAGTTTCCCTCCTCCCAGCTGTCCCTCCTGTGATTGATTCCTCTTCCTATAAATCACCCCTCTTCCTGTTTAATCGTGCGGATTATATTTCTCATCTGAGTTGTGTCAGCCGCTGGAGTATCTACACTTGTGTGGTCTCTTTACACTGGACCTGTGTTCTGCTGAAGCGAGTAACATCAGATATTGTCTGCTCAGTTTGGATCTGTCTTCACTGCTGCTGCAGCTGCTACAGATAAGTTTGCAGACATTGTGTGTTTTGGTTTGTTTGCTGACTGGATCCGAGGCGACCCCGGTTCCGTTCGTGTTCTGAGCAGGGCGCCGGTGGCCGTGCCCCTCCCACTATTGTAGGGGTTTCAGCTGTCACCAGCCTTAGGTACGCGGGCATTCTACGACCCACCATCAGGGGCTGGGCATGGGCATAGCAGCATAGGGAGAGCTCTTAGGGTCTGACAGGGGTCACCCTTTATGCTCCCTAGTTTGGGTCCGGTCAGTAGCTTCAGCACTGTTTATGCTCCTGTTGTTCACATATACCCGTGACAATTATGCTAGAAACCTCACATTTTTCCTGTGATTGTAATCCACTTCTAAATAAGGACTGAGTCCCTAATTTAATAGGTTTGGACACTTCCAAATGCCATCATAGGGATATTCTCTGCATGCACATTTTTAACTAGTGGCACATACAATTGGGACATACTGGAACCTATAATATGAACATATGTTACTAACTTCACAGATGCATTACCAATTACCAGCCCCCACCATAAAGGGGTTGAATTCCTGAGGTGGGGGTTTCAGCAGAGCACAGTTGGGGGTTGTAAAAGAAATGAACAGAACCACAAAGATGGGAGGGGTGCCTCTGGAGGAGTACATGCTAGACAGAAGGAATTAGTTTTTGTAGAACTATAAGCCACAGAAAAACACTGTGTGGGTTACAGCAGATGTGGCGGGGAAAGGGATGCCACATAGCAGACTCTTTGCTCTCTATAGGATTCAAAATCCTCCATCTTGCATAGACATGCTGCTAATTTCATTTCTCCACTTTCTTTAATTTCTATCAATCACTTCCATAGACAATTTTCACCATAACTTAACTTGCACCAGCCTATTAATATCCTTCAACCAACTTCTCTTTTCCTTCAATACACTTTCCACAATCCTTTATTTAGTCTACCTCCTACTGTTCTTTCCTTCTTATACAGTTTTGATATACAGTCTCTAGGGGGAACTCTTACCCAATACTACGTATTTCCGTATAATACCGTAAATCTCTGCTACATAGTAATTTATAATGCTATCAATTTTTTTTACTCTTAACTGAAACATTTTCCTCTCTTGCATTACATTAGCTGAGCCGCTGTTAACATCTCCTCATTATATCCTGTAACATTAGAATTTCCGATTATTGGGGGCTCTACAGCTTATTGATCCCAATATCTTACACTAAACGAAGAAAATGTTAATACACAATTCAAACAATATATAACCGCTTCTGATCCCACACTACCTTTGGTGAAGACCCGAGGTCTAATTCACCTCTTAGGCATACATAATCTTAATAACATCCAATCGCCTCTATAATACGCGATTGGCGTTAATCTTAATCTCTGTAGGGATACACAATCTTAATATCTGCCAATCGAATTGGTGTTGTTAATCCTACTTTCTGTAGGGTTACACAATCATAATAACTGCCAATCGAATTGGTGTTTATCCTTCTAGTTACTCTCCAAGACTCTCGTCAGAGCTTGGCTGGAATCCAATTCTATGTCACAGGATATTCGACTCAGCTTTCTAAGTTCAGTTTCTTCTCAGTTTCAGCACGTTCTACCACACAAAGAAGGAATATTCAATAGGGTTCTTTCATTCTTAAGGACAGATCAGCTATAATTTGAACCCTTCTAACGCGATAACACCAATTCAACTCTTGAGAACTACAAAACCGGAAGTTTCAGAGGCAAATCGTAAGAAAATAAAACTTTCTTACCTTGCTAGCATGTGATCTCGTCTGATGGTTCCTTTTAGGTCGCTCTCTTTGCATTTGAATCGGAATTTACTCAAGATGTCTGCCCACCCAGGGACGCCATTTTGTTAGCGCAATTCATGCGCTTCTCATCTTCTTTGAGTGGTGCCAAATAAATTAGAAGTCTTAAGTATGCACGTGCCATACTTCTTTCATAATCAGACCAGACACACAAGTTGGTTCCATTCAAAGCACTTCTGATCCCCAAGACAAGAGGCCTTTAATCAAATTCCATTCACTTAAATAGTAGACATGACATCACATAAGGGGTGTTCCTTAAGAAAAGGTAATTAGTTCCTTAACTTCATAGGAGTGGTTTCAGCAACTTCAACTCTGAGTTCATAGGTAGATTTGAAACCTATAACCTAACTCCCCCTCCCCATCTTGTGAACAAAAATGTGTAGTACATGATTTTCAAAAATGCTATCTCTCACATCTGCTGCCCAGAAGCCGTAATCGGTGGTGCCTGTATGAATGACAGTATCACCTGAGGAACAATCTTTTTGCTCATTCATTGGGTGATTGGTGGCACATTTACATGGCCAGATTGTCAGAAACAGTCATTCACGATAATCTGCCCGATTCTCGGGACATGTAAATGCACCTCAAGAAAAGTCCCACAACCAAGAACATCTGAGTGACTTGTGAGACATCTGAGACTTCCCTGACTGCTTCCTTAAAAGGGTTTTCCAGGATTCATTTTTTTTTTTTACTGTTGACCTATCCTCTGGATAGATTTTAATTTCTGAATGTAGGGGTCCTACACCCAGGACCTCCGCTATTTTGTATAACGGCTGTGCTTGGTATTGCAGTCAGCCCCATTCACTTGAATGGGGTTGAGCTGCTCCTAGGCCAAGTGACACATGAATGTGTAATCACTCAGCATAGGAAAAGCAGAGAGAAGCCCACAGCACTCACAGGAGTGCCGCTGCCTTCTCAAACAGCTTATCGGCAGGAGTCCTGGTTGTCGGTCCCCCACTGATCAGATACTGATGACCTATCCTGAGGAGTTGATTCTCAAATTGGGGTGAATAATCTGTCTAATTCTACTGTTATTGGGGTGTCCACCTTGTATAATAGGTAAACAATTCTATTGTGCCTCGATTCTCAAATTGGGGTAAATAACCTGTCACGTTCTACTGTTATTGGGGTGTCCACATTGACACAGAATAACTTATTTTACATATACAGTTAGTGTCACATCCATAGACAAGGAAACGCAATGGTGAGACCTAACTAGAACCCAACCCGCTATACCTGATTACTTGCAGAGCAAACCCTAAGCGGCAAGTCCACAATTGGTCGACCGTACCTATGCTGGTAAGTGCAGAGAACCAAACCAAGCACCTGCAGTAAAAACTGTTGGGACCTGTTCACACAACAGAAAACCAAAACTGACACACAGAGAAGGGTCTTACAGAAATAAGTCAAAGCAGGGAGGTCATTACAGCACAAAATCGCAGAGAGGAGGGTGGTAACAAATAGCTAAGCCAAGGGACAAAACCAGATGGGAATAGGGGTACAAAATTGCAGAGCAGAGAGGTCCACCATCCAAGTCAAGCCGAAGTCAAATCCGAATAGGAACAATCCAAAAACGCAAAAGTAACACAGAAAGGGAAAACCTATGACTGGCAGGTCCAGGGACTCAGCACCTGATTGGACTTGAAAGAAGCAGTCCTGAGATAGGCAGGCTAAGCAGTCACTGAGCTTGCATCACAAACATACACGGGTGATACAAATAACTCCTAACCTGAAGGGGCGTGGCCTAAGTCAAGGCCCGTGAAGGAGTTTGGCCTAGATGGCAGGGGGGCATGGCCTGGCAGTGCATCTGACACAGCGCTGCAGAGCCCGAGCCCCAGACTGCGGCGCTGGAGCTCGGACAGGTAACTTGATGACAGTTAGTGTTAGTGTCCAGTGTGTCCAAAAGACAGTTGCCAGGACCCTCCAAAGGAACTGGCAGTGGCAAAAATGTTGCTGTACCTGACATAAGTAGCAACAGAAGAATGGGGATGGCAGCAGAAGCCAAAGCAACAGGCCAGAGATGCCACTGTCATCCAGCGGTCATGTTTTGACGACCAATCCCACTATCCTTGAATGGTTGACTCGTAGTGTTGATTGAGCACCAAAGTGCTCAGGTGCTCAAAAAGAACACCTTGGGATGGAAGTTGATGGGAGAACCTGGGCATTAAAACAGGTACCCTGTGCTCTGAAAAGGGGAAGGTGTCTAGTTCACATGAAAAGGTCAGAAATTGAAGAAAAAACCACTGAAATGGTTGGGGAACAGCATGGATAGGATGTCGGGATGCATCCTGGACTCCAAGATCGCTGCTGGGAACGATGTTGTCCCAGTAGTACGCCAATTTTACAGACTGACAATAATGAGCACAAAAACGAAGATGAAATCGATTTTAGAGGAAAAATGGTTAGAAAGCAGTATTTTCTGTATATTTAAGGAACCGTCACTCCAATACACCCTTTATTACACATAAAGGAGGGCATCATACACACCCTTGAAAAATTATGATTGATGGCCTGCTGGTGACCCTCAAAAACATTAGTAGCAAGGGCCTGCTGGTGACCCTCTAAAACATTAGAGGCAAGGGCCTGCTGCTGAGCTGACCATCTAAAACATTAGGGGTGAGGGTCTGCTGCTGAGCTGGCTCACTAAAACATTAGGAGTGAGTGCCTGCTACTGATCTGACCATCTAAAACATTATGGGCGACGGCCTGCTGCTGAGCTGACTATCTAAAACATTAGTTTTCTCTTTGTAGCAGGGGTCGAGAAGGGTGAACAACCAGTAATCGGTGTTGGCCAAAATGCGTATCACGCGTGGGTCACGGGAAAGGCAGCATAACATAAAGTAAGCCATGTGTGCCAGAGTCCCAACAGACAAAACTTTGCTATCCTCATCAGGAGGATGACTCTCAATCTCCTCATCCTATACCTCCTCTTCTGCCCATTCACGCTGAACAGATGGAATAAATCTGCTATGGGTACTACCCTTTGTAGTGGAGGCAACCGTCTCCTGCTCTTCCTCATCATCATCCAATTTTCACTGAGATTACGAAATGAGGGTGGTCTGGCTATCACCCTGTGTACTCACTTCACCCATTTCCACCTCTTCCACATGCAAAGCGTCCGCTTTCATTGTGAGCAGCAAGCGTTCCAGTAGAAAAAAGTGGGATGGTTATGCTGATAATAGCGGCATCGCCACTCACCATCTGTGTTGATTCCTAAAGGTTGTGTAAAACCTCACTGAGGTCAGACATCCATGCCCACTCGTCGCTTGTGAAGAGCAGAAGCTGACTGGAATGGCGATGACCATGTTGCAGCTGGTATTACACTACTGCCCTCTGCTGATTACAAAGCCTGGCCAACATGTGGAATGTGGAGTTCCACCGTGTGCTAATGTCACACAACAGTCTGTGAGCTGGCAATTGCAAGCGCTGCTGCAGTGTTGCCAGACCGGCGGCAGCTGTAGATGACTTTTGGAAATGGGCAGACACGCGGCGCACCTTTACCAGTAGCTTTGGCAATTTGGGGTAGGTTTTGAGAAACCACTGAACCACTAAGTTTAACACGTGGGCTAAGCATGGTATGTGTGTGAGCTTGCCGAGCTCCGAAGCCGCCACCAAGTTATGGCATTTATCAGACACAATATAGGTTGAGTGGCAAGAGCCACTGCTCAGTCTGGTCCCTTATAACCTGCCATAGCTCTACGGCGGTGTGCTGTTTGTCACCTAAGCAAATTAGTTTCAGCATGGCTTGTTGCCATTTCCCCACTGCAGTGCTACACTGCTTCCAGCTACTGACTGATGGCTGACTGGTGCTGCAAGATGAGAATTCAGAGGTGGAAGTTGAAGTGGAGGAGGAGAAGGGGGATTGCAGCCACTAATGAAGGTGGTGGCGAAAATCCTGATGGAAGAAGGGCCTGTAATCCTTGGCGTCGGTAGAATCTGTGCCACACCCAGTGTTCCAGCAGGGAATTGTCCCTGCTCATTTTGGTATGGCACAGGTCGCAAATGACAATTATTTTATCGTCCACACTTTCATCAAAAAAGCACCACACTGCGGAACATCTACCCCTTGGCAAGGGAGATTTCCACAAGGGGCTGCTTCGGGGAACAGTTGCAAGCCTGTTTGGTGTGTCCCGCCTTCTCCTTTTTGCCACCCCACTGCCTCTTCCAGCCTGTTGTGGTGCTGCGGATTTCTCCCCCTCTTTACTGCTGTCATCGCTCCGCTTGCCACCTTCCTAGGTTAGGTCAGTGATTTCATCGTCAACCAACCTCCTCTTCCACTTCCTCACTCTGGTCATCCTCCTGACTTGTTGACCTAATAAGAACCTCACTTATTGATAACTGTGTCTCATCCTCATCATCAACCTCTTGAGACTCTACTGTAATTAACGTTGACTTATTGGCAACTGTGTCTAATCATCATCATCCCCCTCATGAAACACTAATTGCCATTCCCCACCACCATCTTCTTCTGACTGTGGATGCTCAAGAGTTTGGGAATCAGGGCACAAGATCTCCTCCTATCCCTCTACAAGCAGGCTTGGCGAGAGGCCCAAATTAAGGAATGGGGATGAAAAGAGCTCTTAAGAGTAACCGAGTGTGCTATCACTTGTTTGCAAAGACTCTCCATGTTGGGAAGAAGGAGGATCAGGGTGAGGATTCTGTTGACCAGTCTCTTGGCTACTAAGACTGGACATTGTGGAAGACAGGGTGGTGCTTAAAGGGATTCTGTCACCAGGTTATAGCCTATATAGATGTGGACATGCACGACTAGATCGCTGCTAGCATGTCCGCACTATGTCTGTGCCATAGCACTGCACTTTTTTATTCAGTGTAAAAAATTATTTTATTGATATGTAAATTAGGGTGTTAATGTGCCCAAGGGGCGGTACAAACCTTTCTTATGCCCAGCCATGCCCCCCTGTGAAGGAGCTCAGCACCGCCTCCGTTTTACCAATCTCCTCCTTGCTCACAGTTATATCGCCATAAATCTCGCGATGCGCGAGATCTCACATGCCCAGTTCCTTCCCTGAGGCTGATGCCAGCACAGGGAAGGAACACTATGGCCTCTTTCACACGAACGAGTTTTCCACGCGGGTGAAATGCATGATGTTAACACATTGCACCTGCACTGAATCCGGACCAATTTATTTCTATGGGGCTGTGTAAATGAGCGTTATTTTTCACGCATCACTTGTGCGTCTCGTGAAAATCGCAGCATGCTCCAGTTTCTGTATTTTTCACGCAACACAGCCCCCAAAGAAATGAATGGCAATGCGTGAAAATCGCATTGTATCCGGATTGCATGCGTTGCGTTGTGTTTTCTAACGCAAGTTACTTAGCAACACAAACTGGATTTAAGACAGGAAGTAGAATTTCTCACAGTGTCTGGCTCCAGACAGCACATGAGGCAGGATTTTTCTGCAAACTTTTTCAGCCCTTGCGGACCATTGTGCGGAATCCCACAAGCCATGCCTAGGACACCAATGCCTATGGATGTGGAGAGGCTGTTTGTACACTTATGTAGTAAAAGGGGTATTCCCATCTTATCCAATGGTGGAATATTGCTCGGATATGTCGCCATTGTCTCAGAAGTGAAAATCCCTTTTTAATCTTCTTTTGTTTAAATATTTTCAGTTTCCAAAGTCATATTTTTCAAAGTTTCCTGGCCCACCCTCTCCACCTGGGTGTTATATAACTTTGTAAATTTTTCATTTTTTGGGGGTTTGGTTTGTAAAAAAAAAACATCTGCAATAGTCGATCTGACTAAAAAACTTAAGTTTTTATAAAACAAGTTTTATTTATAACCGTAAAATAGTTACTTGTCTTTATTATATACATATCATATTTATATATCACCAACACAGACACAACATGAATAATAGTGTACTGTATAGTGTTCTATAGTTTATTATAAAAGTACAATACTATACTAAGTACAGACATGTGTAGCCACATTTTAAAAAAGGTGTAGGAATGAGGTATTAGTACATATTTCACATACTGTGTTGTAAGCCATAGATATGTCTGCAAAATATGTAAGCTTGCAACCCACATCAATGGTCCTCATTATCTTGTGAGTCCCTAACTACCAAAACCAAAAGCTAACTAAAAAGATATCCATCCATGTTAAAAAACAAAGGGCCAAAAATAAACGTCAATGAGTCAAGGTCTACTGCTGCAAAGGAAAAGACCCGCTAGGGGACATAAAATATTCTGAAAATAATTCACGAACTCGCAGTCCAGCAGATCCAGTTCCTCCGAGTGGTAAAGTGTCTCTGGCGGATGGCAGAGTGTAGACTTGGGCGTCCTCATCAGGTGTTGACTCATAGGTGCGCATGTAGTTATGCAGCACTACACACGCCTTGATCACCACATTGACATTCTGTGGGGCCAGCTGGATGGGCGAGAGGAAAAACCGCCATTTATGACTAAAAATTCCAAAGGCACACTCCACAAACCTTCTGGCTCTACTTAAGCGATAATTAAACATTCGCCTCTTGGCATCCAAACCACGTCGAGGAAAGCGCCGCATAAGGTTGTTTGAAAGGGCAAAACCCTCGTCACCTACAACCACATAAGGCGCTGGTGGCCCAGTGGAGCCAGGAAGAATTGCTGGCTGTGGTACGTCCAGTTGGTTGGACTGAAGCAAGCGACCCATTCTGGAAGCCCTGAAGATGCCAGCATCTGCAGTACTTCCATAGGACCCAATATCTACAATTATAAACCTGTAGTTTGTGTCAGCCAAGGCCAACAAAACTACAGAGAAAAACTGCTTATAATTATAGTATTGGGAACCTGTGTTCGACGGCTTCTTAAACCGTATGTGCTTCCCGTCGAGGGCACCAATACAATTTTGGAATTGAGCCAAGGAAGCCCTGGGCTATATCAAGCCACTGCTGCATGGTTGGAGGTGGCAGCACTGAAGCCTTCAGTGTCAATCAAATGGCCGCACATGTAGCCCGTACCACGCCAGCAATTGTGGAGGTCGCCATTCTAAAAACAAAATGTAAGGCGGAAAAAGAAGTTCCTGTCGCAAGATATCTGAAATGAAAAAAATAAAATAAAATGATACACTACTTAGCACAACCTAAAACATCTAGAACATTATTGTACATTTTATTTGATGCCAATGTGTCTGGCAAGTTTTATTTTAAAAAGCCAAAAGTACAAGATTGTAAACTCTATACTTTAGATTCATACATACTTTAAATAAAGAAAGGGCATTGAGCAAACAATCCAAAAAAAAACATTACCAGATACCCACAGGTGATGTCTCCTCATCATTACATCCCAAATTTGACTAATTAACCCCCGCCAAAGTGGAATCTGGTGTGACTAACCAACTACTTGTTAGTACACCAAGTGACTTTATCCAAAGTAGCAGACCCCAAAAAAAAAACAGTTTGTGATCCCCCTCAAAAAAGGAAATACAATACTTGGGGCCTACTATTAAGTATATAGACATAGAACAGGTAAAGTTTGGAAGAGACAGGGCAGAGAAAAAAAAAAGGTTTAGCTAAACAGTGGGTCATTCATGTAGGAGTCTGAGAATATATAGTCTTTTTCCTTAACGTAATAAGGAGACGTTCTTCAGGTGACACACTCCGCCGCATGTTGGTGTCCTGGAAAGTCAAGGATGGCCTCAACAGCTGATCAAAGGTAGGCACCGACATGCGGCAAAAATTGAAGAACTTGGGAGGGTGCGTATGGAGCTCAGAGTACAAGCCAAGAAAGAGACCTTTGCTGGCCTGCTGCGAAATTATAGGATGCACCCACATACACTTCCTCCGTGGTTCCTCCTCAATCATTTCTGGCCGCTCTCCAAAACAGCGAGTGCAAGAAGACATGGTCAGTTGTGGACAGCCTGAAAGTGGACATCCTGCAAAGGAAAAACCACTACCAAACACACACACACACCAACCACACGACAACCACTCCACCAAAAATAAATCGAGCTGGCCAAAAAAACTAGCCATGCTGGGGGTATTTATATGTGTTTGCATTCACAGGTGAATGTAGTGGATGGATCAGTTTTTTTCATTCGCTCTTCTACGGCTGAAAAACATTCCCTTGCTGATTCGTCCCAGAGCGCTGCTCCCGCTAAGCACCCTAGAATCTACACTGAACCCTCCTCTGACGCTGATGGCGCCCCTATGGCTGTTGATGGTTCCTCAGATGTAGGACGTGAGGAAGGGGAAAGGGAAGACTCTGACACAGAAACAGTAGTGAAATACTACTTTGATTCTGCTAATATAGACTCCCTTGTGTCCGCCTTCCGTAATACCATGGACATTGAAGAGGAAGTACAACCTCACTTAATTCAGGACCAGATGTTTGGTGGTTTGAGAGCCAGGAAGCGTAAAGTTTTTCCTGTAAATCCAAATCTGAAGGAACTCATCATGAATGAGTGGGCGAGCGTTAATAAAAAATTGTTGGTCCCTAGATAATTCAGGAATAGACTTCCATTCTGTCCTGAAGATGCAAAAGTCTGGGATGAAATCCCTAAAATTAACGTACAGGTTGCTAAAGTAGGCAAACATACATCCATTCCCTTCGAAGATGCCTCTCAACTTACGGACCCCATGGACCATAGGTCGGAGGGCTTACTTAAGAAACTATGGGAGAACGGGGCCATTTCCATTAAAACTAATGTGGCAGCCACCTCTGTTGCAAGGTTGATGTTTGTTTGGCTTAACAAAGTTGAAGACCATTTAAGGAAGGGTACGCCTAGAGATAAAATCTTAGAGTCCTTTCCCCTCATTAAAATGGCCAATAGATGCAAGAAGGCCTCAAAAGACACAATCGGTAGGTGGATTAAGTCAGCCATCATACAGACTTACAAGACACAAGGGAAGAATTGTCCTCTTTCAATAAAAGCACACTCCACAAGAGGAGTCTCTTCTTCCTGGGCCTGAGAGAGCAGACGCATCTCCAGATCGGATCTGCAGGGCGGCTACATGGTCAAGACTTCACATATTCACCCGTCATTAGAGAATGGACTTGTTGGCCAACAAGGACTGTTCCTTTGGACGCAAGGTCCTTCAGGACCTTCGTGGTCCCTCCCTAGAGCTACTTATCTGGTATGGCTTTATTTTGGTGCCGTCATGAAGGGGGATGCAGTGGAAAAGGGAATTATTCCTACCGTTAATTCGGTTTCCACTAATCCTTCATGACGGCACCACCGTAACTCCCACACTATATTCTTGGTGTTGGGTTTATTATCTCACATACCGGTAGTAATTTGGAAAGCACTGGAGTGTGTAAGGGGAGGGGTCCTTTTAACCCTCTCTGTTTCCTGTCCCTAGAGCGACAAGGGGAGCATCCTCCATTTTGGTGCCGTCATGAAGGATTAGTGGAAACCAAATTAACGGTAGGAATAATTCCCTTGTTTCTTGTACTCTCCCAGCAGGCACAGTTTCACTGCACCCAGGGCCACGGCCTCTGTGTGTTCCATCAGCAGCACAGACATTTTCCCGCACTTTACTGCTCACCTTCATCATATTAAATGATATATGGATCAACTAGCAGGATGACAGGCCAAACTGGATGGACAGATGTCTTTTTTTCGGCCTTATGTACTATGTTACTATGTTACTAGGAGAGGTTCCACAGGTAATGGCGCTGCTGTCAACAGCGGCTAAAAAAATAATTACAGTCAATGTCAGAGATATTTGGGATGCGGAAACGTTATACAGGAGATATAGTGCAGGTAATGTAACTGTCCGCAGCAGACACCGTCTACAGAAAAAGTACACTGGATGTCACAGATATTTTTAGGATGCGCAAACGTTATACAGGAGATGTAATGTAACTGTCCGCAGCGGACACCGTCTACAGAAAAAGTACACTGGATGCCACAGATAATTTTAGTATGCGCACACGTTACACAGGAGATGTAGCGCAGATAATGTCGCTATCTGCAGCAGCCAAACTATTGTACGCTATTTAGCGTAGTTTGCACTAAACATATATATTGCTGCCAAATACAACAAAAGTTCTTATAAGAACTTTTGGGTCTCTAACAATTGCACACAATTTAGCGCAGGTTGCGCTATTCATATATATTGCTGTCAGATACAACAATAGTCCTGAAAAGGACTTTTGGTCTCTACAATTGCACACAATTTAGCGCAGGTTGTGCTAAAAATATATCTTGCTGCCAGACAAAACAATAGTCCTTAAAAAGACTTTTGGGTCTCTAACAGCAACACTGCCTAACAAAAAAATTAAATTCAATTTCCTACACTATCTGTCCCTTCTACAGCACAGCTCTCCCTGATTAAGACTGAGCCAAACGTGTCATCGGGTGTTAGTCGGCGTCGGCGGCCATTTTGTGTAAGTGCAGTGCACTTGAACCTGCATAAATGCCAGGGACAATAAATTAATCCTGTTCTTGTAAAAATAATCTTGGAAAATAATATAGGCAATCCGTCTGTGAGTTCAGGGACCCAGAGGGTTACATAGTTATATATTTTTTTCTGTAAAGTACCCCTGTGCTGCATTTGTGACAGTGTAATCAATTCAGTAAATCCATCTGTTAGATTCTGGGGGTACAATTAATATTTTTTTTGCTAAAAAGTACGTTTGCGGACTGTGCAGCATTTGCGATAGTGAAAGAAAATCAGTAAATCAATCTGTTTCATTGTGGGCAAAAAAAAATCACCTTTTTTTTGCTAGAAAGTACCTTTGCGGCCTGCACTGCATTTGTGATAGTAAAAGAAAATCATTAAATCCATATGTTTCATTGTGCGTAAAAAAAATAATCTTTTTTTTGCCAAAAAGTACCTTTGCGGTCTGTGCTGCATTTTTGATAGCGAAATATAATCATTAAATACATCTGTGACATAGTGGTTGAAAAAAAATCTGCTTTTTTTTAAACTAAAAAGTACCTAATCAGTAATTTCAACTGGGACATCGTGGGTGAAAAAAAATCACCTTTTTGTTGCTAGAAAGTACCTTTGCGGCCTGCACTGCATTTCCGATCCAGCTCTTAGATTGTGGGTGGACATTTCCACGGTTATCAGGCCAGTCAATCACAAGTGGCTTGGAGGGTGTATTCCTGCTGCACTGCATACCGTACATGACTGGGAAATACAGGGAGTGCAGAATTATTAGGCCAATGAGTATTTTGACCACATCATCCTCTTTATGAATGTTGTCTTACTCCAAGCTGTATAGGCTCGAAAGCCTACTACCAATTAAGCATATTAGGTGATGTGCATCTCTGTAAAGAGAAGGGGTGTGGTCTAATGACATCAACACCCTATATCAGGTGTGCATAATTATTAGGCAACTTCCTTTCCTTTGGCAAAATGGGTCAAAAGAAGGACTTGACAGGCTCAGAAAAGTCAAAAATAGTGAGATATCTTGCAGAGGGATGCAGCACTCTTAAAATTGCAAAGCTTCTGAAGCGTGATCATCGAACAATCAAGCGTTTCATTCAAAATAGTCAACAGGGTCGCAAGAAGCGTGTGGAAAAACCAAGGCGCAAAATAACTGCCCATGAACTGAGAAAAGTCAAGCGTGCAGCTGCCAAGATGCCACTTGCCACCAGTTTGGCCATATTTCAGAGCTGCAACATCACTGGAGTGCCCAAAAGCACAAGGTGTGCAATACTCAGAGACATGGCCAAGGTAAGAAAGGCTGAAAGACGACCACCACTGAACAAGACACACAAGCTGAAACGTCAAGACTGGGCCAAGAAATATCTCAAGACTGATTTTTCTAAGGTTTTATGGACTGATGAAATGAGAGTGAGTCTTGATGGGCCAGATGGATGGGCCCGTGGCTGGATTTGTAAAGGGCAGAGAGCTCCAGTCCGACTCAGACGCCAGCAAGGTGGAGGTGGAGTACTGGTTTGGGCTGGTATCATCAAAGATGAGCTTGTGGGGCCTTTTCGGGTTGAGGATGGAGTCAAGCTCAACTCCCAGTCCTACTGCCAGTTTCTGGAAGACACCTTCTTCAAGCAGTGGTACAGGAAGAAGTCTGCATCCTTCAAGAAAAACATGATTTTCATGCAGGACAATGCTCCATCACACGCGTCCAAGTACTCCACAGCGTGGCTGGCAAGAAAGGGTATAAAAGAAGAAAATCTAATGACATGGCCTCCTTGTTCACCTGATCTGAACCCCATTGAGAACCTGTGGTCCATCATCAAATGTGAGATTTACAAGGAGGGAAAACAGTACCCCTCTCTGAACAGTGTCTGGGAGGCTGTGGTTGCTGCTGCATGCAATGTTGATGGTGAACAGATCAAAACACTGACAGAATCCATGGATGGCAGGCTTTTGAGTGTCCTTGCAAAGAAAGGTGGCTATATTGGTCACTGATTTGTTTTTGTTTTGTTTTTGAATGTCAGAAATGTATCTTTGTGAATGTTGAGATGTTATATTGGTTTCACTGTTAAAAATAAATAATTGAAATGGGTATATATTTGTTTTTTGTTAAGTTGCCTAATAATTATGCACAGTAATAGTCACCTGCACACACAGATATCCCCCTAAAATAGCTAAAACTAAAAACAAACTAAAAACTACTTCCAAAAATATTCAGCTTTGATATTGATGAGTTTTTTGGGTTCATTGAGAACATGGTTGTTGTTCAATAATAAAATTAATCCTCAAAAATACAACTTGCCTAATAATTCTGCACTCCCTGTATATGAGTGGTGGGCAGTGGGCACAGTACAGTCTGTGGGCCTGACACACACTGGCAGGCAACTGCAATTATATTAAAGGGTAAAAATTAAATTACTTTTTTATCTGCAAGATACTGTGCAACCCTATATGAGTGGTGTGCACACAGTACAGTCTGTGGGCCTGCAGCCTCTCACACATGTGAAAGCAACTGCAAAAGATGGCCCCTTTCACACGAGCAAGTTTTCCGCATGGGTGCAATGCGTGACGTGAACGCATAGCATCTGCACTGAATCCTGACCCATTCATTTCAATGGGTCGGTGTACATGAGCGTTTTTTTTCACGCATCACTTGTGCTTTGCGTGAAAATCACAGCATGTTCTATATTCTGCGTTTTTCACGCAGCCCTAGCCCCATAGAAGTGAATGGGGCTGCGTGAAAAACGCATTGCATCCGCAAGCAAGTGCGGGCGCGTTGCGTTTTTCACTGATGGTTGCTAGGAGATGTTGTTTGTAAATCTTCAGTTTTTTATCATGCGCGTGAAAAACGCATCAAAACGCATTGCAACCACGCGGAAAAAACTGAACAACTGAATTCAATCGCAGGCAAAACTGAATGGCTTTGCCTGTGAAATCGCACAGTTTTCACTGAACACATCCGCAACGCATCCGGACCTAAGGCACCATTCACACATCTGCAATTTTTGTCCACATCCATTCCGCAGTTCTGCGGAATGGATGCGGACCCATTCATTGTAAATGGGGTCGGACGTGATGCGGAGAGCACACTATGTGCTCTCCGCTTCCGCATTTGCAGAGCAGCATTCCCGAATTTCTGGGTTTTGGCCCCGAAACGTCCAGCTGCGGCTCCGCAAAAGATAGAGCATGTCCTATTCTTGTCCGCAGCCTCCGGACAAGAATAGGCATCTTTATAGGGAGTGCCGGCATGTTGTGTTGCGGATCCGCAACACACTACGGATGTGTGAATGGAGCCTAAACCGGACACGCTCGTGTGAAACAGGCCTATGAGTCTTTGAGGACTGGAGTGGACACAGAACACTGGCCTAGCTAACGCTTTCCCTATTAATTTAACAGCAACAACACTCTCCCTGCTCTAACTAACACTGCAGCTTCAGAATGATTCTATGATGGATGCTGTCCTTGCTTTTTGATAGGAGGTGGGAGGGTCTGGGAGGAAGGGTATGTTGATTGGCTGGAATGTGTCTGCTGACTGTGAGGTACAGGGTCAAAGTTTGCTCAGTGATAAAGTATAGGGGGCAAATCGAAGATCGCATATGTTCGCCGGGAACTGTACGCCGGCGAAAAGTTCGGGACATCTCTATACACGTAGTGACTGATGGGTTTGCCCCATTCAACTTCTGGGTCTCCAAACTTGGCACATGGCCTGAGCTTGTCCTTTAAGCTTTGGAAATGCTGGCCTGCCCTGCAGCCAGTGTATTGTCTGAACGTGTGTTTAGCATGGCAGGTGGCGTTATCACAGACAAGCGCAGCCGCCTGTCCACAGCAAATGTGGACAAGCTCAGCTTCATTAAAATGAACTAGGCATGGATACCACAAGACTTGTCCATACCTTGGGCAGAATAGACATGTATACCGGCCTCACCCAGCCTTTGTTATACTCCAGCGCATTTTCTCCTCGTTTTCGTTTCTATATTTCCCAATGTTTTGGGGTCTACCCAAATTAAAAAAAAAAAAAAACAGTGTTGGCGACTACCTCCTCCACCACCACTTCCGCCTACACCGCCACTTCCACCACCACCTCCTCAACCTACTACTCAGTATGGACCTTCTAATAGTTCAAGATTATTATTTTAAATTGTTATGTATTTTATGTTATTTTAAGTCATTTCCCTATACACATTTGTTTGCAGGGCAATTGTCCTGTTCTTTTCCCCATTTTGCTTCCTTTTGCAGCCATCTTGCCCTTTCCATGACTTTTTCGAGGCATTTTAGTGCCCCAAAGTTCGGGTCCCCATTGACTTCAATGGGGTTCAGGCTTGGGGTCAAGTTCGGGTCAAGTTTTTTTTTTTTTGCATGCAATTGAATTAGACAGTATTTGAACTGTGTTTTTAATATATCTACAAAATTCACATGTAGTGGCCGAATGTATCTCAAAAGGTCACCGTTTTGGCAAATTTTTGGTATATGGCACACTAAGGTGTCCATCAAGACAATTTTCTGTCTACAGTTGTGTTCACAATTATTCAACCCCCACTGAAATTGAGTGTTTTGGCCAGTTTGACATTGATTTTGATCATTTCAGTCATCTTTTTTACAATTAAATCAAAGAGGCACTTGTAAGTCAGACAAATATAACATAACATTTATAATGAAATAACCACAAATGTCTTTTCTGTGCCCACATCATTATCAGTTTTATTCAACCCCCAAGAGACATTCAATCTTAGTACTTACTACAACATCCTTTTCCAGCTATAACAGCTTTTAAACGTGAAGCATAGCTTGACACAAGTGTCTTGCAGCGATCTACGGGTATCTTTGCCCATTCTTCATGGGCAAAAGCCTCCAATTCAGTCACATTCTTAGGCTTGCGCACTGCAACTGCTCTAGTTCTAATTTTGTTTCATCAGTCCACAGAACACTATCCCAAAACTTTTGTGGTTTGTCCACATGACTTTTAGCATACTGCAGTCGACTCTTCTTATTATTTGGAGACAGCAAGGGGGTGCTCCTGGGAGTTCTGGCATGGAGGCCTTCATTACGCAGTGTGCGCCTTATTGTCTGAGCTGAAACTTCAGTACCCGCATCTGACAAATCTTTTTTTAGTTCCTCAGCAGTCACACGGGAACTTTTCTCCACTATGCGCTTCAGGTAGCGCACAGCAGTCGAAGTAAGCATCTTCTTTCTGCCTCGACCAGGTAGCGTTTCAACAGTGCCCTCTGCCTTGAATTTGCGAATGATGCTTCCTATGGTGTCTCTTGGTGTGTTTAACATCTTTGCAATCTTCTTATAGCCATTGCCCTTCCTGTGAAGAGAAATCACCTCTTCTCTTGTTTTCCTGGACCATTCTCTTGACTTCACCATGTTTGTAAACACACCAGTAAATGTCTAGAAAGAGCGGAGTATCACAGTCATTTTAAATCTGCCTAATTGGTGCTTATTATGCTTGATTGCTGCTCCTTGACATCCACAGGTGTTTTCAATACCTGATCGAAAACACTTGAATGAACCTCTGTTCTTAATAGTGGTAGTCTTTAAGGGGTTAAATAATTGTGTCAATGAAGAAATCACAAAAAAAACATTTAATACTGTATTACAAAAACAATTGATGTCATTTTAGTTGCATTTGGTTCTTTAAAAAGTCCTTGTAAGATTTCATTCTGAACACAATTACAAATGTACACTAAATTCCCTAAAACCCTGTTCAGCATTGGGGGTTGAATAATTTTGAACACAACTGTATATAGAGTGAGAGGGGGCAAAATGAAATGTATACAGAGTGAGAGGGAGCACAATTAAATATATACAGAGTGATAGGGAGGGTAATGGGGGGCAATCCAAAGTATGCCATGGAAGCCTGAAAAACTTACGCAAAAGATTGGACCTGAAAATATTTACGTACTGTGATTACTTTTCTTTATGTGCTTCTCAAGTATCCTTGAATATTATATTCTGTTGTTCTCATGTTTTTGGTTTGCAATATACTGTACTATTGTTTCACTTGCATCTTTTATCTATACATTTATTATTTGTAATTATTTTCATTGTAGATTTTGTACATAATAATTAATTATTATAGTAATATTGATATTATATTTCCTGCATTCCCTTTTAAATTCCATGACTTATTCTTCCATTTTATTCTAAAGTTAAGAAAAAAGGAATACAATCTCTTGGTACTTAATTAATTGAGGGCACTGCGGTCTGCAGATCCCAGAATCATTAAACAGTACCTTATTCATTTTGATTCAATCAACTGAAACGCTGTTAAGGTGTACATAGCTCTGTCTATGACTTAGGGGAGATGTAGTTCCAGTCAGCATGAGATGCTCTAACTGGAGCACACGGCAAATGTGTCAGTTCTAACTGATTTTTTGAGTCTTTCTGACTTCTAACATCAGTTGCCAAGTAGAGTTCAGTGGAGTCTTACTGGGGAGAAGCAGCATGCTTCCTCTTCCATTTAAATGCCATTTCCTGTTTGAACTTCCAACGTGTATCTTTGAAATGTACTTTCTCAAGATGTATTCAATGTGAATTAATACAATGCTAAAAACTACATTATTATGATGATTATATTTTATTTGTGAAGTTGTTAATGCTCTGCAGAAATGTGTTGTGCACTTACATGAAACAAACTTATTTTTTTTTTGTTGTTCGAAAAAAAATACTGTTAGATAAATTGGATAAAAATCTACTTAGTGAAGTCTGATGTTTTCAGATGTGTTGCAGGAACATTTATTAAACTATGCAAAGGTCTCTCAAAAAGCTTATGAAGTACTGGTGTGGAAAGATGAATACTAGCTAACTATTTTAACTAATATTAAGTTGCTATCGTAAATAATATCACTATTTGATTTTTTTTTTTTTTTTTACTCTGTAAGGTTAAATACACAAAACAGCCATTCTGGCATTAATTTGTATTGTGTTTTTGTGTTATGACGTTCTTTGCACAGGTGAAATAATGTGATAATTTAAAGGGCCAGGCTGTGCAAGAGTGATCATGCTTAGCCCTGTCAACTAAAGTGCAGGGGGCGCGGCAGTTGCAGAGAGAGCTGAGCCTCTAGGCGTAACAGAAACCACACCTGTTGCTCCTAGAGGCTCCTAGAAAACCCCTTTAATTCCTGCTCCTTCTGGGCTTAGGATTCCAGTGGGCAGTCTTACAAGAAGTTGACAGCTATATCTGTATGAACATTTACACATAGATGTCTGTTAATCACTCATAGGACCCAATTGTATGCATAAACCCAGAAGGAATTAAAATTAATGAATTACACAAAGAGGGGACATGATAGCGTCAGGTAAGTACGTACTGCTCTTCTACTCATACCTTCGATGTAGTGGCACCATGTTGTGAGGTTGTATGATGGAGAAAACACTAAGCCTGTACTGTGTCTATGCGGAGCTGCTGGTAAAGTGCAAGTCAGTATTTGATGTATTGCTCTCACCCTTGATTGGACTGACTTTGTTGTGCACTGGAAAGGTGTATGGAGTTAAGAAGAGTACTGGCTGATAAGTGCATTGTGGCCCATGTGAATTAAAGCTACAATGCTGGAATTTTGATACAGTGAGTAGGATTGATGTGAAGACCCTGGATTTAATTCAGCATTGAAGATTGATAAAGGGGAACATTGTGCTACAACATTTGGGACTACAGAGTGGTTAGAGGGACTGATATAAAGATTGCAATACTGTTCTTCTTTTAAGTTTCCGCTCCTTGCACTGGTCTGTATTGATGCACATTAATTATTTATCACCTTAGCATCTCAAATATTGGCTACTTGTGGTCTCTGTAGTACTTCTGTATTGAATTGTTGTGGTCTGCGGTTAAAGGATTTTCACACGTTTACTTTTAGCTGTTAGCCACTATATTTTGTTCGGGATTTTGCCCCTACCATAGAATGTTTTTTAAACTACATATGTCAAAGTATCAACGTGAAATTTTAGTGGTCTTGGAAAAAAGAATAAAAAGGTGTGTGTTGTTTGATTTAATAACTACTATCATATGTCTTTTGGAAATTGATCTTACTAAGGAGAAAGTTCATTAGTTTAAGAAGGGACAGATTTTCCATGTTCATTATTTGAGAGGAATTAGATTTTGTAGTATAGATTTCATGATTGAAACACTATTGTCTGATAAGGGGGAACAATATTAGATTGTATGCTTTCTCTTTTGTCCTTTGTTTATATTCCACCACCATATTCTCCTTATTTATTGGGTAAATTACTTTTATTTATGGAACTAATAGAGAAATGTCTGGTTACTGGAGGCTCTACAATTGTGCTGTGCACATATATCGTTGTGTCTTGTCATCTATATCATTAGGCCAACCTGCCATGCAGCTCTATAGTGTAGAGGTTAAGGTTCTTGGATGTAATGTAGAAGGTTGTGAGTTCAAATCCCACCAGAAACTTTTCAGAAATATAGGCTAAATTTAATTTAAACTTATATATACATTTTAGCCATAATATATTTACATATATTATTATATATTTAGAATATATAATATATTTAAATATATTATGGCTAAAACATCAGTAGTAGTTTCCCACATGTTATGCATTCATATATATCAGAAGTATGATTTTTATCTACTGTATTTTTTGCCCCATAAGACGCCCTTTTTTTCCCCCAAAGTGGGGGGAAATGTTAATGCATCTTATGGGGCGAATACAGTGCAGAATAGGGATAGCAGCCTACGATGTACAGGACATCTGTCTTACTTTGACAGCAGAGTGAGTGAGGTGGGGGCTGGAGGAATGTGCTGCTGGAGAGCCCACCGGGGGGAGGCTGGAGATTGGAGAGTGCGTGTCTGAGCCTGCAGATGCACAGTAGCAGGGAGACCAGGAACTGGTGGGCTGGAGCAAGCAGACGATGGGCGGGAGCAGGCTTTACTGTCACACATGGCTGCTCTGCCCTTACGTCTTCCCACATGTCTACTCCTGTGTCCCTCTGTCCCCTGGTGACTGTGCTGCTGTGAAAAATTATCCGGAGTGCATCTAAACTACTGACAAATGGTACCATTAGTGTCCCCCTAATAAAGTGTCCCCCAAAAGCCAATTACTGGACATCCCCCTCCCACAAGTGTGTCAGCAGCAGATCCCCCCATAACAGTGCCTCGCAGCAGATTCCCCCCAATAACAGTGCGTCACAGCAGATTCCCGCCATAACAGTGCGTCACAGCAGATTCCCCCCCATAACAATAAGTCACAGCAGATTCCCCCCCACCATAACAGTGTGCAACAGCATATTCCCCCTATAACAGAACGTCACAGCAGATCCCCTCATAACAGTGTGTCACAGCAGATTACTCCCCATAACAGAACATCACAGTAGATTCCCCTCATAACAGTGCGTCACAGCAGATCGTCTCCATAACAGTACGTCACAGCAGATTCCCCCCATAACAGTGTGCCATAGCAGATTCCCCCATAACAGAACGTCACAGCAGATCCCCTCATAGCAGTTCGTCACAGCAGATTACCCCCACAACAGAACATCACAGCAGATTTCCCCCCATAGCAGTGCGTTACAGCAGATTCCCTCTACAACAGTATGTCACAGCAGATTCCCCCCATAACAGTGTGCCACAGCAGATTCCCCCATAACAGAACGTCACAGCAGATCCCCTCATAACAGTTCGTCACAGCAGATTACCCCAATTACAGAACGTTACAGCATATTTTTCCCCATAGCAGTGCATCACAGCAGATCCCCCCCCCACATAACAGTGTGTCTTAGCAGATTCCCCCCGTAACAGTGCACCACAGCAGATTCCCCCCATAACAGTACATCACAGCTGATCCCCTCATAACAGTACATCACAGCTGATCCCCCCATAACAGTGCATCACAGCAGATTCCCCCATAACAGTACGTCACAACAGATCCCCCATAAGCGTATGTTGCCTTATGTTCGCGACATCTCTAGTGGTGGGTTTTGTATACCCAGTCAATACAATGCATGCAAGGTTGTACATTCTAATATTCAGCAAGTTCAAGCAGCCTGTGGCTCTGGGTAGCATCAATTTGGACAAAGCTATTCTTGGTCGTTTCCCCGCCCATAAAAACTTTGTGAATGCTGAGTTAAGGAACTTAACATCTGAGTGCTTCAATAGCAGTCTGAATAAGATATAATAATTTCGGGAAGCATATCATTTTTATCAAATTACTCCTTAATGGAAGATTCCGCCATCTTTCCAAATCTTTAGTGATAGTTTTAAACAGTGGTTGGTAGTTAAGACTGTAAAGGGAAGTGGGAGTTTTCCCAATTTTTATTCCCAGATTAGCACTCCTTTTTTCTGATATTTCTGAGTTTGGTTATCTAATCTAAGCAAACACCTTCAATTGCTTTTCAATGGCTTTTTTCTCAAGATAATGAAATGAGTTAAGAAATTTGAGTTAACAGCGGGAGTGCTAACCCTGCTACATCTGTAGTTCCCTGATATTGAGATTGGGCAGCCCGGATAAGGCCAATTGGTTTTTATATTTCTGATTCCAAGAGGCATAAGTACGCATTTCTCTACATTTATTTTAAATCCAGAGACTGGGACAAAAGAGTGCAATAATTCCAATACCCCTTCTAGATGTTCAGTCGGATCTGCCATGAATAGAAGCAGGTCGTCTGAAAATAAGGATGTGCATACCTCTCTCTGGCCTATTTTGATCCCTTGTAATAGATTCCCTTCCTCTAATACACATATCAGGGGTTCTAGTACCAGGTTAACCCCTTAAGGACTCGGGGTTTTTTCATTTTTGCATTTTCGTTTTGCGCTCCATGCCTTCCGAGAGCCATAACTTTTTTATTTTTATGTTCACATGGCCATATGAGGGCTTTATTTTTGCGGGACAAGTTGTACTTTCCAACGCCACCATTTAATATTGCATACGATGTAGATGGAAGCGGGAAAAAAATTCCAAATGGGGTGAAATTGCAAAAAAAAAACAATTCTACCACAATTTTACGGGTTTTTAAATTACGACGTTTGATGTGTGATAAAACTGACCATTTAGTTTTATTCTACAGGTCAGTACGAATCCGGCGATACCCAATATGTATAGTTTTTCTTGCGTTTTGATAGTGAAAAAAAATTCAAAAGTGGGAAATTTTTTATTTATTTTTTTTGTCGCCATATTTTGACCCCTATAACTTTTTTTAATTAAGTGTATAGCATTGTATGGGGGCTTATTTTTGCGGGCGATCTGAACTTTTAGTTGATACCATTATGGGGTGTGTAGGACTTTTTGATCACTTTTTATTTAATTTTTTTGAGGAAATGAAGCGTTCAAAATGGCGAATCCGCCATTTGGGCGCTTTTTCCGTTTTCTGTTTACCGTATGGGGAATATATTTTTATATTTTTATACCACGGGCGTTTTCGCACATTGCGACACCCATGATGTGTATTTTTAAAAAAAATTATTATTTTATTTTAATTTTGGGGAAAGGGGGTGATTTGAATTTTTAGGTTTTTTTATTTATTTTTTATTTTTTTATTTCTTTTATTTTTCTTTTACACTTTTATATAGGTCCCATAGGGACCTATATAAATCAGTCATCTGATTGCTTCTTACATAAACTCCAATACACTTGTATTGGAGTTTATGAGGATTTACTACTTTCCTATGAAGCCCTATTGCTAACAAGGGCTCCATAGGAAATAGTAAGTGATAGCCTCAAGCTGAATGAAAGGCTTGAGGCTATCCTCATAGCGCTCCGATTCTCCCGATCACCACTAGGGGGAGCCGGAGAGCTGCCGAAAGTTTTACTTTCGGTTTAGCGCAGCGCAGATGCCGTGGTCAGGATTGACCACGGCATCTGCGGGGTTAAATGATTGCGATCGGCATCGCTGCCGACCGCGATCATTAGCCGGGGGGGTCAGCTACAGGAAACAGCCGGACCCCCGCAGCGATCGCGCCCACAGAGGGCAGGAGCGGGCGCCATACTTAGGGATCGGACCCATGACGTACCCATACGTCATGGGTCCTTAAGGGGTTAAATAGGAGAGGCAAGAGACAACCTTGCCGGGTACTTATATAAAGCATGAATGGGGCAGACAGAAACCCAGGTAAAGAGATCCTGGCTCTCGGGGCATTGTATAGTGCAGACAAAAGAATTCAAAAGGGGCCCAAGATCTTTATCTCATCTAGGACTCTTCCCAGCCAATCCTATCTAACATTGTCAAATGCTTTTTCCGCATCTATTGCTAACAATGCTGGCGCCTGGTATCTATCCATGTTCCATTGTACTGTATCTAAGACTGTCAGTACCTTCCTTATGTTAGAGACTGCTGATCTGCCTTTTATAAAACCCTATTGTGATGGCGAGGTCAAGTCTGGCATGATATTTTCCAATCTGTCTGCCATAATTATAGCTACTAACTTGGTGTCAAAGTTTATTAGTGATATTGGCCGATATGAGGCGGGTAACTCTGGGTTTTTTCCTGGCTTAGGTATGAACTTTATAAAAGCCATATTTTCAGAAGGGGAGAGGGGAGAGCCTATCAGTAAGCCATTGAAGACTTTGGTCAATATAGATTTGATATCCTCCCTGAGAAGTTTATAAAATTCCCCGGTATACTCATCTGGGCCTGGGGCTTTATGTAGACATAGCCTTTTAATAGCCTCTAACGTTTCACTTTCTGTAATAGGTGCATTTAGCGATTCTAATTGTTCTGCCTTGGGGGATGGCAATCTCCTACACTTCAGGAAAACTTCAGATATAGAATCAATGGAACCCGGGTCCTTATATAAAGAGGCGTAAAAGTCACCTAAAATGGACACTATTTTATCGAGTTTGTCATGTATTCTCCCCTGTTCATCAACTAGTCTTAGAATATGTTGTTGTTTCTTGGAGTTTTTAACTAAAGTGGAAAGCAATCTTCCCGCCTTGTTCCACCCCTAAAAAATTTCGCCTCTGCTCGCGACAAATCAAGTTGCGCTCTCCTTTCATACCAGAGCTCATACTCGTTCCCTGCATATTGCCATTTTTGTTTAGCGTGTGGGGTAGGCGTTGTTAAATAGTTTGTATAGGCCTGCCTGAGAGAAGTGCTGGCTGTCTGAAGCTGGTGGTTCACTTTTTTCTTGAGCCCTCTCTTGTATGCCATAATACGACCTCTAAGGACCACTTTTGCTGTTTCCCAATAGACAAATGGTGTATCCAAATGTGCCGCATTGTCTCCCGCATACTCCAAGTTCCAGACCCTCAGTATATGTTTAAAGTTTTTGTCAGTGTATAAGTAAGAAGGAAAGCACCACAGGGAGTCTGTACCCTTCGGCTGTTGGTCTGAAAGAGTGACAGAGACTGGCGTATGGTCAGAAATGATTAGATCTTGAATGCGGATATCCCTTGCTCGATACTGTAATTGTTTGCTTATCAGGAGATAATCGATCCTAGACCAGGAATCATGAGCGTGCAAATAAATGGTATATTCTCTACGGTCTGGGTTACTACACCGCCGTACATCTGAGAGGCTGTGTCTTCCAAAAAAGGTCCCAGAACTCTATCCCCCACATTATTCTGTCTAGAACTAGGCTTTGTACTATTCCTATCCTCTTCGGGATTGACCACCGTGTTAAAATCCCAGCCAATGATTTTATTCTTGGACGGATCCCCCGCTATTTTCCCTGCAAGGTCTGTGAAGAAGGACTTGTTATCCCCATTAGGACCATAGATATTGTATATGCTAAGCTCCTCGACCCCTGTGGAAATGCGTATGAAGAACCATCCCTCCCCCTCATCAGCTTCCAAATCCAGTATGGTAAAAGCTAGGTTTTTATTCAATAGTATTAGCACTGCGGCTTCACGTGGTGACGCCGGCGCTCCTACAACTTTCCCTACCCAATTTTTCTCCAGCCTAGGGAAATCCTCCTCCTGTAGATGGGTCTCTTGTAGGAGGGCGATATCTGCTTTAAGGTGTTTCAGGTGTCGAAGAACCTTATTGCTTTTCTGTGGGGGCCGTAGCCCTTTAACATTCCACGATAATGCCTTCATGCTGGATTCTGGCAGATTGAGAGGACCGAGACCGAAAGCCCTCGCCATAATCCCTGAATAATAGGGTCTTGGTACCTCGCAGGATAACAGGTTCCCTCTGACTTTTAATGCTCTAAGGAGTGCGTCCTTATCTGTGTAATCAAGGTATTTCATGATTACTTGCCGTGATCTGGTTGGTGCTCGATTGCTGTCCCGCAGGTCAGGGCCCACTCTGTGTGCACGCTCGACTTTGCAAGGGCGCAAAATTCCCAGCACCTGGGGGAGCTCCTGTTCGCAGATGGTGAGCAAGTCTTTTGCTGGTATGTTCTCCTGCAGCCCCACCAGTCTAAGGTTATTGCGATGGGATCTGTTTTACAAATCTTCCAGTCTATCCCATAGCCGCTTGTTTTCTATCGAGGCTGTCTGAACTTTCTGTAGGATAGACTCTGTCGTGTCTTCCACTACTTGGATACGATTTTCCGCCACTTCCAACCTTGAATCATGTTGTTGTACCGCTTCTTGCAATTGCTGCATGGCATGTTGCACCGAGTGTGCCAGGGTATCACGGAGGTCCGGTGCCAGCTGGTTAGCTACCTCCATGGCAAGAGCTTTGTAATCAATGCTCTGGGTCCGAGGTTCAGAATGTGGTGCTGGGAGCACCTGCTTGTCTTTATCAGTTCCCACCTGGTCCGGAGGCGCGTGTTCCTCCAGCTCGCGCAGGCTCGGCGCCATGTCTGTGGACAGCGTGTCATCTTGTGCTTCGGTGAGAGCCGTCTTGCCTCTGTTTTTTTTGCCCATATTGACTAGGAATCGGTCCATAAACGGTGGCAGGATCCTTAGAGGTCTGTTGGACCCGCAGATTATGGCAGAGTTTGGCAGTTTTGTGTGGTAAGTATGTCAGCAGCAGAGCAGCCTCTCCTCCTTGCTTCCTCACATGGCGGCGCCGGAACCGGAAGTATATGAGTGATTTTAATTGTGTGATCAATCCACAGGATGACCAGGTCCTGCTTTATCAAATGAAAGCTAATTTGCATACCGGAGGAGACTCCTCGAGTCCTCACACAGGGGAATCTCTCTTTCTCTCAATTCTACACAGATAAATCAGGAAATGATTCTATCAAATCCGATAAAAAAAAAAGATTCAATTTGCTCACCTCTTATGGAAACCGATTAGCTTATTTCTATTGATTCATAATTCAAGTAAGAAACATATCATAAATAGTGATGAGCGAGCACCAAAGTGTTCGGGTGTTCGGGTGTTCGGGTACTCGGTCCAAACACATACTGATATTCGTGCGCTCGGCCGAGCACTCGAGTATAATGGAAGTCAATGGGAGACAACCAGGCACCTCCTGCTCGAATGAGGGGAGTGTGCCTGGCCCATTGGAAAAGGTCAGAAAGTGACAGAAACACCACCGAAATGGATCTGGAACAGCATTGGGACCATATCTGGGTGCATCTTGGTCTCCAATGTCACTGCTGGGAACCATGTTTTCCGCCACTTTTACCGACAAAATTATGCCCAAAATCCCGCCTTCTCAAAAAAAATAAAAATTAACATTTTTAGAGGTAAAATCGTTAGGAAACATTCTTTCCTGTATGTTCAATTGTATATACAGTGCAAGTGCTGCCAAAAATTACAAGGAGGAAGCACTCCGATACAGCCTGTATATCACATAAAAGAGGGCCTCATTCACATGGTGCTACAATTGTTCGGGTACACTGCTAAACTCATAAAGCCTATGCAAGGGCTGCCAAAAATTACAAGGAACTGGCACTCCAATACACCCTTTATTACACATAAAGGAGGGCATCATACACCCTTGAAAAATTATCATTGATGGCCTGCTGGTGACCCTACAAAACATTCGCAGCAAGGACCTGCTGATCTGACCACCTAAGAAGATAATTGAACTGGTCAGCACAGGCTACTTAGAAAGAATGACCGATTTCTAATATTAATTTTCGTTTGGGTTCCAGATAACGTCACATAGCAGAGTTAGCACAGGGAATGGCGGTCAGCATTTGTGGCTTCTTTACATTATGGAAAGCCATTACCGGAACTATACCACAATTACAAGCTGCTATCTGACTATCTTGGAATTTTATTGTCTACCCCAAAGAAAGATTTAGGGAAAGTGGCACATTCAATGAAAAAAAAAAAGAATACAGTAGATGGTATAAAAGCTTTAGTTTTCAAACCAGGGAAATCAACATTTGACTGTATTACCTGTAATGTTCTCCACTAGAGTTGAGCGAACCCGAAGATTTCCGTTTCCATGTCTCTATTTAAGCTGCAGTCATGTTGCACCGCTCGTCACTCTGCTCTTCTAAGTGTAGGGATAGGATGCTGCTGCTGCTGTAAGGGAGAGATTAGGGAAGAATTCTATTCAACTTGCTGGTGTTAAATATTCAAACTACAGCAATTATTGATGGTGCTATGCTACTACTTCTACCCAGCCCTGAGCCCTGTGATACTCCAAAATAATTCTTAATCTATCGGTTAGTGAGGTGGGTGTCGGCAGCAATTTTAGCAACTACAATGTCCTTCGAACTGAATGTGATCTGCATGTGTGCCAGGGAGATTAGTCAAATTATTTTCTGGTAGCTCAGTGGAGGAAAAATTCCCTTTTTTTGGCAGGTCAAGTACCCCTACAGCCTGCAGTGCATACCTGGCATTGAAAACTATCACACACTGTCACACATTTTTTGTGACCTAAAGCGATTTATTTATCTGCCTGCCACAGGCACTGCATATCTGACAGTCCGATAAAACCATAAAATACTGCAGTTACCTTGCTGCTGTAAAAAAAAGCACAATTTTTGTGCTAGATAGCACTTTTGTGCACAGCGCTGCATTACCTATTTTATAATTTACCAGTGACATACTGCATTTCTATAGTTGGTTGCCAAAACTCATATTGTAGTGCCACAGAGCACTTTTGCATACAACGCTGGATTACCTATTTTATAATTTACCAGTGACATACTGCATTTCTATAGTTGGTTGCAAAAAACACTGGTTTTGTGCTAGATTGCACGTTTGTGGCCTAGTCTTCACTTTTGATATTCCAATAAAACCGTAAATTACTGCATTTACATAGTTGTTTGCAAAAAACACAGTTTTTGTGCTAGATTGCACTTTTGATATTCCAAAAAAAAATGTAAACTACTGCATTTACATAGTTGTTTGCAAAAAGAACACAGGTTTTGTGCTAGATTGCACATTTGTGGCCTAGTTTGCACTTTTGATATTGCAATAAAATGGTTAACTACTGCGTTTACATAGCTGTTTGCAAAAAAACACTGTTTTAGTGCTAGATTGCACATTTGTGGCTTAGTCTGCACTTCTGATATTCCAATAAAACTGTTAACTACTGCATTTATATATATTTTTTTAAAATAAAAACATTGTTTTTGTGCTAAGCTGCACACTTGCGTCCCATGCTGCGTTTCTGACAGTCAAATTAAACCGTTAACTTCAGTTGTTACATTGTTGGTTGGAAAAATCAAATTTTTGGTGATAGAAACATAGAAACATAGAATGTGTCGGCAAATAATAACCATTTGGCCCATCTAGTCTGCCCAATAATGTGAAGTGATAGTGAAGTAATTGTATTGAATTGCTCCGTTACACTGTTGTGTGACCTAAATAAATTTATTCTGTTTATGACACCGGCACTGCCTTACTGTTAGTGAACTTAATTGTTGACTATTGGCAGTTAAATTGACACCTGAGATAAACCCTCTGTTAGTTTTCTGGATGAACGTAAATAATGAGGAGAACATCAAATAAGGGATGTGGACACGGTCGTGGTGGTGTTGGTGGAGCTCCTGTTGCTGGGAGAGGTTGTGGCTGTTTTGCGCCAGGTACACGTACAAGTGAAACACATTCCTCAGGTGCGAGTAGGCGACAGAACCTGCAGCGGTATTTGTTAGGCCCGAATGCCACTCTACGGATGGTGAAGCCAGAACAAGTACAGGCGATGGTAGATTGGGTGGCTGACAGTGGCTCCAGTTACTTCACATTATCTCCCACCCAGTCCTCTGCAGAAAGCTCAGAGTTGGCACCTGCAGTACTATGCCCATCAGTCTTTAACCTCACTCCCTTTCAAATCAACCAAGCAGTCTGAGCTCCAAGTCATGCAGCAGACTCTTATGCTTTTTGATGACTCTGCTGGCAGGGTTTCCCCAGGCCATCCACATACTGTAGCCCTGACCCAGAAGTGGAAGACATAGAATGCACTGATGCCCAACCACTTATGTTGCAGGATGAGGAAATGGGAAGCACATCTCTGATGATGACGAAACACAGGTGCCAACTGCTGCGGCTTTCTGCAGTGTGCAGACAGACGATGAGGGCAGGGGTCAAGAATGGGTGGAAGATGATGTGGAGGATGATGAGGTCCTAGACCCCAACTGGACTCAAAGTCATGCTAATGAAGTGTGCAGTTCTGAGGAAGAGGCCCACTGCCTCGCACAGAGGCAACAGCACAGCAAAAGAGGGAGCAGGGTGCAAAAGCGGAGCATCCGTGCCCGAGACAGTACGCCTGCTACTGTCCAGCGCACCCATGGATAGAGCACCCCAAAGCCAGCTCCAAGGAGTTAATTGGCGTGGCAGTTCTTAAGACAATGTCCTGATGACAAGACATGAGTGTTTTGCATGTTGTGCCATCAGAGCCTGAAGCGAGGCATAAACGTTCCAAACCTGAGAACAACCTGCATGACCAGGCATCTACATGTAAAGCACGAACTGCAGTGGAGTAAACACCTTAAAAACCCAAGTAAGGTCACAGGCTCCTCCTGCTTCCTCTTCTGCTCCCTTCTCTGTCACTTCCTCCACCTCTGCAGTCACAGTGGCGCCTGCCACCCAGCAAACAGAGGATGTGCCACCAACACCACCACCTCTGTCATCACCACCAAGCATCTCCACCATGTCACACGAAAGAAAGAAAGAGGAAATACCCACCTACCCACCCTCGATCCCTGGCCCTGAATGCCAGCATTTCAAAATTACTGGCCTTATGGACTGTTTTAAACAGCTGATGGCGGTGGCTGTCCCACAGTACGTCGATCCCAGCCACCACTACTTTTCTAGACGAGCCGTACCTTCCCTGCACAACCAAGTGGAGGATAAAATCAAGTGTGCACTACGCAACGCCATCTGTGGCAAGGTCCACATAACCACAGATACATGGACCAGAAGGCACGGGCAGGGACGCTATATCTCCCTAACTGCACACTGGGTAAATGTAGTGGCTTGGCATGAGACAGATATCAGTTTGGCGCATGTTCTTCCACCACCGAGGATCGCAGGGCATTATTCTTTGCCTCCTGTTGCCTCCTACTCCAACCCCACTTCCTCTTCCTCCTCTTCTACGACCTCCTCATCCGGTCAGCGGAAGACCTTCACCACCAACTTCAGCACAGCCAGGGGTAAACATCAGCAGGCGGTTTTAAAACTCATGTGTTTGGGGGACAAACCCCACACTGCACAGGAGCTGTGGAAGGGCATAGAAGAACAAACTGATGAGTGGTTGCTGCCAGTGAGCCTCAAGCCCGGCCTATTGGTGTGCGATAATGGGCGAAATCTTGTAGCAGCTCTGGGACTAGCCAGTTTGATGCACATCCCTTGTCTGGCACATGTGCTAAATTTGGTGCTGCAGAAATTCCTTAAAAACTACCCAGACATGTCAGAGCAGCTGCAGAAAGTGCAGTCCATCTGTGCGCACTTTCAGCATTCTCACCCTGCTGCTGCTCGCCTGTCTGCGCTGCAGCGTAACTTCGGCCTTCCCGCTCACCGCCTCATATGCAATGTGCCCACCAGGTGGAACTCCACCTTGCATATGCTGGAGAGACTGTGCGAGCAGCAGCAGGTGATAGTGGAGTTTCAGCTGCAGCACGCATGGGTCAATCGCTCTGCAGAACAGCACCACTTCACCACCAATGAGTGGGCCTCCATGCGAGACCTGTGTGCTTTGTTGGGGTGTTTTGAGTACTCAACCTACATGGCCAGTGGTGATGACGCCATTCTTAGCGTTACAATACCACTTCTATGTCTCCTTGAAGAAACAATTAGGGCGATGATAGAAGAGGATGTGGCACAGGAGGAATAGGAGGAGCAAGAGGGGACATTTCAAAGAGTTTCAGGCCAGTCATTCAACAGTGGCTGAGAGTGGGTTCCTGCACCAGCAGAGGCCAGGTACACAATTGGCCAGCCAGGGCACAGTACTGGAGGACGAGGAGGAGGATGAGGTAGAGGAGGAGGAACCGGGTTCACAGCAGGGTGGCACCCAACGCAGCTCATGACCATCACTGGAGTGTGGCTGGGGGGATACGGAGGACATAGACAATGCACCACCCACAAAGGACAGCTTATCGTTACCTCTGGGCAGTCTGGCACACATGAGCGACTACATGATGCAGTGCCTGTGCAACGACCGCAGAGTTGCCCACGTTTTAACTTGGGCTGACTACTGGGTTGACACCCTGCTGGATCCCCATTACAAAGACAACGTGCCGTCCTTAATTCCCTCACTGGAGTGTGATAGGAAGATGCGCAACTACAAGCACAAGCGCATGGTTAGCATGGCCGACATGTGGAAAAGCTTTGTCACCATGCCACAACAACAAGCACCACCAGCTGATATAGAACGTCTTAGCAGAAGGCAGCATTTGAACAACATGGTGGAACAGTACATGTGCACACGCCTAAATGTACTGACTGATGGTTCTGCCCCATTCTACTTCTGGGTCTCCAAAGTGTTCACATGGCCTGAGCTTGCCCTTTATGCCTTGAAGGTGCTGGTCTGCCCTGCAGCCATTGTATTATCTGAACTTGTATTTAGCATGGCAGGGGGCGTCATTACACACAGACACAGTCGCCTGTCCACAGCCAAAATGGACAAGCTCACGTTCATTAACATGAACCAGGCTTGGATCCCACAAGACTTGTCTGTACCTTGTGCAGAATATACATTTATACTGGCCTCAACCATACATTCTTGTACTCAAGTGCACTTATTCTTTGTTTTCTTTTTTTTTTCATTTGTCCTATTATTTTGGGAGCTACTCCAATAAAAAAAAAATAGAAAAAAACATTGTTGGCTACCTCCTCCTCCATCGCCGCTTCCACCTACAACACAACATTCACCGCCTCCTCACCCTTCGACTCCACATCCACCTCCTCCTCCGAGTTGCAGGTTAATCGTTTTTACCTTTTATTTATTTTATGTTATTTCCCTATCCACATTTGTTTGCGTAGTACTTGCCATGCTCTTTAGCACATTTTGCTGCCTTTTGCAGCCCTCTAGCCCTTTCAAGGACTTTTTTACAGCCATTTTAGTGCCCAAAAGTTCGGGTCCCCATTGACTTCAATGGGTTTCGGGATCGGGGCAAAGTTCGGGTCCTGAACCTGAATTTTTTTGTGAAGTTCGGCCGAACCCGTCGAACTCGAACTTCCAGGTGTCCGCTCAACTCTATTCTCCACAATAGAAAGAAACATGGTCAATCCTTTAAAAGGCAAATGCAGGATAAAAGAAAATTCCTGAATGGTCATTTCCCCCCCGGAAACGGACATGCTTTCAAGTGTCTGCTGATAATTTTAATTCCTCAAGGCCCCAAATGCGAAATGGGCTAATATCTCCTGAAAAGGCATCTTCAAAGTTGACAGGAGAAAATTGAGTCAAGCCTGACATATCTAAAAAAAAAAAAAAAAAAAACTTATATATATTTATTTACCCCTGTGCCACTATATAACATAGTAACATAGTAACATAGTATATTAGGCCAAAAAAAGACATTTGTCTATCCAGTTCGACCTGTTTCCTGCAAGTTGATCCAGAGGAAGGCAAAAAACCCCTGTGAGGTAGAGCCAATTTTCCCCACTGAAGGGGAAAAAATTACTTCCCGACTCCAATCAGGCAGTCAGAACAACTCCCTAGATCAACGACCTATCTCTAGTAGCTATAGCCTGAAATATTATTACGCTCCAGAAATACATCCAGGCCCCTCTTGAATTCCTTTATTGTACTCACCATCACCACCTCCTCAGGCAGAGAGTTCCATAGTCTCACTGCTCTTACCGTGAAGAACCCTTTTCTATGTTTGTGTACAAAACTTCTTTCCTCAAGACGCAGAGGATGTCCCCTCGTCACAGTCACAGTCCTGGGGATAAATAGATGATCAGAGAGATCTCTGTACTGACCCCTGATATATTTATACATGGTTATTAGATCTCCCCTCAGTCGTCTTTTTTCTAAAGTGAATAACCCTAATTTTGATACCCTTTCATGGTACTGTAGTTGCCCCATTCCAGTTATTACTTTAGTTGCCCTCCTCTGAACCCTCTCTAGCTCTGCTATGTCTGCCTTGTTCACAGGAGTCCAGAACTGTACACAGTACTCCATGTGTGGTCTGACTAGTGATTTATAAAGTGGTAAGACTATATTTTCATCACGGGCATCTATGCCCCTTTTGATGCAACCCATTATCTTATTGGCTTTAGCAGCAGCAGCCTGACACTGGTTTTTACAGCTTAGTTTGTTATTTATTAAAATTCCTAGATCCTTTTCCATGTCAGTGTTACTGAGTGTTTTACCATTTAGTATGTACGGGTGACTTGCATTATTCCTTCCCATGTGCATAACTTTACATTTGTCAGTGTTAAACCTCATCTGCCATTTCCCTGCCCAAGCCTCCAATCTGTCCAGATCCCTCTGTAGCAGAAAACTGTCCTCTTCGGTGTTAATTACTTTACACAGTTTAGTGTCATCTGCAAAAATTGATATTTTACTGTGCAAGCCTTCTACAAGATCATTAATAAATATATTGAAGAGAATAGGGCCCAATACTGACCGCTGAGGTACCCCACTAGTGACAGTGACCCAATCTGAGTGTGTACCGTTAATAACCACTCTCTGTTTTCTATTACTGAGCCAGTTACTTACCCACATACAGATATTTTCTCCTAGTCCAAGTGTTCTCATTTTATATACTAACCTTTTGTGTGGTACAGTGTCAAATGCTTTGGAGAAGTCCAGATATATGACATCCACTGATTCACCCCGGTCAAGTCTAGAACTTACCTCCTCATAGAAACTGATTAAATTAGTTTGACATGACCGATCCCTTATGAAGCCATGCTGATATGGTGTAATTTGCTTATTTTCATTGAGATACTCCAAGATAGCATCTCTTACAAAACCTTCAAATAGTTTACCCACAACAGATGTTAAACTTACCGGTCCATAATTTCCAGTCTCTGTTTTTGGACCCTTTTTGAATATTGGCACCACATTTGCTATACGCCAGTCTGGTGGAATATTCCCTGTCAGTATGGAGTCCGTGAATAGCAAAAATAAGGGTTTGGCTAGGACATCACTTAATTCTCTTAGGATACTGGGGTGTATGCCATCCGGTCCTGGCGATTTGTCTATTTTAATCTTTTTAAGTCTGCTGTACTTCTTCCTGGGTCAGACAGGGCACTTTTAAAGGGGAATTTACTTTTACATTTTGCATTTCATCTGACAGTTTATTTTCCTCAGTGAAAACAGTGGAGAAGAAAATATTTAATAGCTTAGCTTTATCCTTGTCGCTTTCTGCAACTCCCCCCTCATTGCTATGTAGAGGGCCGACTCCTTCAGATTTATATTTTTTACCATTTATATAATTGAAAAACATTTTAGGGTTAGTTTTGCTCTCTTTGGCAATTAATCTCTCGGTCTCTAGTTTGGCAGTTTTTATTAGTTTTTTTACATATTCTATTTTTTTCCTTCTAGTTTATCAGAGCTTCCTGGCTCCCCTCCTTTTTTTAGTGATTTATATGCTTTCTTTTTGTCATTTATTGCTTTTTTACGGTTCTATTTATCCACATTGGTTTCTTCTTATTTCTTAGCCTTTTATTTCTATAAGGTATGCATTGATCACAATTAGATGTTACGATGCTTTTAAAAATCTCCCATTTTGTGGTTGTATTTTTATTTTTGAGGACTTTGTCCCAGTTAATTGGGCCTATGGCCTCTCTTAGTTGGCTAAATTTTGCTTTTTTGAAGTCCGGTATTCTTGTTCCTCCCTGTAGAAACTCTCGTTTGAAGGATAATTGGAAGGTTATTACTTTATGGTCACTATTTCCCAGGTGTCCCCCGACCTGCACGTCTGTTGTTCTATCAGGTCTATTGGTTAATACTAAGTCCAGTATGGCCGTCCCTCTAGTTGGGTTCTGAACCATTTGGGAAAGGTAATTGTCTTTGGCTATTGCCAAGAACCTGTTTCCTTTATGGGATGTACAGGTTTCAGTTTCCCAGTCTATATCTGGGTAGTTGAAGTCCCCCATAATAACCAACTCATTATGGTTTGCCGCCTTGTTTATCTCGTTTAGTAATAGATTTTCTGTGGACTCTGGTATATTAGGTGGTTTATAGTAAACTCCTATTAGTAATTTATTATTGTTTTTGGCTCCATTTATCTCAACCCACAATGACTCCACATTTTTGTGTCCCTCACAGATGTCTTCCCGGAGTGTGGGCTTTAGACAGGACTTTATGTAAAGGCAGACCCCTCCCCCTCTCCGGTTTTGACGATCCTTTCTGAACAGATTGTAACCTTGTACATTAACAGCCCAATCATAGCTATCGTCCAGCCATGTCTCAGTTATTCCCACTACGTCATAGTCCTCCTTACACATCACTAATTCCAGTTCCCCAGTTTTATTAATCAGGCTTCTGGCTTTAGTATACATACATTTGAGAGGTTTATGCATATTTTTTGCCCTACACCTTTCCTTCTGGACTTTTCTAGTCCCTCCTTCCATTCCTCCCCCAGTCCCACTACCTTGCCCCGGTCTTTATCTGCACTATTTTCCCCGCCTATAATGTAATTTCCCTCCCCCCCAGTCCCTAGTTTAAACACTCCTCCAACCTTCTAGCCATCTTTCTCCCCAACACGGCTGCCCCTTCCCCATTGAGGTGCAGCCCGTCCCTACGATAGAGCCTGTAGCCGATAGCAAAGTCGGCCCAGTTCTCCATGAACCCAAAACCCTGCTTCCTACACCAGTTCTTGAGCCACTTGTTAACCTCTCTAATCTCCCTCTGCCTTTCTTGTGTGGCCCGTGGTACAGGCAGTATTTCGGAAAATACTAACTTTGAGGTCCTTGCCCTAAGCTTTTCACCTAAATTCCTGAAATCATTCTTAAGGACTCTCCACCTACCTCTAACTTTGTCATTGGTTCCGATATGGACCATGATCGCTGGATCTTCTCCAGCCCCTACCAGTAATCTGTCAACCCGATCTGCGTTGTGTCGAACTCTAGCGCCAGGAAGACAGCACACTGTTCGGCGATCACGATCTTTGTGACAGATCGCCCTATCTGTTCCCCTAATAATTGAGTCTCCCACTACCAGCACCTGTCTGGCCTTCCCTGCTCTCCTGGTCCCCTGCTTACTGGAGCTGACATTCCCCTGACTGGCAGAGGAAGTGTCTGGCTGCAGCAGTGCTGTCCCTGAGCTGCCACCCCCCTCAGCTGCCAAACGTGCAAACTTGTTGGGGTGTGTCAGATCAGGGCTAGCCTCCCTGGCACTCTTCCCTCTACCCCCCTTTCTTACTGTCACCCAGCTAGCTACCTCACTTTCCTCAGCCTCCTTACTGTCACCCTTCCCTGAACTACCCCTAAAGACTGCTTGCTCGGTGAGCAGCAAACTCTTTGCAAATTGTCAGTGGCTCTCAGTGTTGCAATATGCCCGTTTAGAGACTCGATGTGCGATTCCAAACGGGTAATTTGCTCACATTTTGAACAAAGATATGCACCCTCAAATGGCTGTTCTAGGACTGCATACATCATGCAAGATGTGCACTGGACGGCATTGTCAATTGTGCAAGACATACTAATGGGGATTACACCACAAAAACATAAAAATACTATATAATGTAGTAACAAGAACTGACGAATTTCAGTCCCCCACTGAAGTCCCTGAATCTGAAGTCACTTAATCTTAAGTCACACTTACACAACCACACACTTAATCAACCACGCGTCGCGACCAACCTCGCGTTATATATATATCTACTTATATAAGTATATTGTAAATGAAACTCAAATACACCAGCCTGTTTTTTTCCCCTCTGGATTCATATAAAAACCAGAATCCTGTAAAAAACACATGCGTGAAAGATTCACCACAGAAGGAAAGCAAATTATGTTTCCTTCCAAGTCTGAAACATAGAAAAGAATATACCATGTGAGCTGACCCCTAAAAAAATTGTAGGTGAGAGCCTGCAGATTGAGCTGACCCTCTCTGAAGAGGGACATGATGATATCTAATGCACTGATCCCCAAACTCTTCAGCATCCACAGTCAGAAGAAGATGATGGTGTGAAATGGCAATTCGTTTTTCACGAGGTGGATGATGCGGATGAGACACAGTTGTCAATAAGTGAGGTTCTCGTTAGGTAAACACAAGTGAGGAGGATGACCAGAGTGAGTAAGTGGAAGAGGATATGGGGGACGATGAGATCACTGACCCAACCTGGGAAGGTGGAAAGGCGAGCGAGAACAGCAGGACAGAGGGGGGATTCACAGCACCGCAATAGGCTGGAAGAGGCTGTGTGGTGGCAAAAGGGAGAAGGCGGGTCACAATAAACAGGCCCGCAACTGTTCCCCCTTGTGCAAATCTCCTTTGACAAGGGGTAGGTGTTCCGCAGTCTGGGGCTTTTTTGAGGAAAGTGGGGACGATAAAAGAATAGTAATTTGCTAACTGTATCTGTGCTACACCTAAATAAGAACTCAACATTTTCTAAATAACAATAACCATAACGTATTTTATATCCTATTAATAAACTAACTCAAACTATTACAATAAACATTCAAACATGGAAACTTAATGGGGGAAGACTGTACACTGAAGGCTAAATGAGTAGGGTTGGGAACACTAGCAACCTCAACCCCAACAGCATGATACACCACGTGGCATCACAGCACCCTAATAGGTGCGCCGTACCCCTGGGTCCACAATCAGTGTCTGTGGGTCACACCACTGCCTCCTCTTTCTCCCCTGTGTTACGTGGTGGCCAATCCTCTGTCCTAGACGCAGGCCTGGATGACTTCAGCCCTGCAGCTGGGCCTTTGCAAGCACCATCTGCTAGCACACCCCTTTCTGTGCCCAAGCACAGCGTCCAGATGTCCTTACCCCAAGCCTTTGATCGTAAGCAAAAAAAGCCAGCTACCCACCCACAGGCTATAGCACTAAATTCACCTCTTTCAAAATTTATGGCCATGAAAATGTTACCATTTAGGCCTGTGGACACTGAGGCATTCCTCAGCTTCATGGCGGCGGCTGTCCTTCGTTACTCAGTCCCCAGCTACTATTGTTCACGGTGTGCTGTCACTGCATTACACCAGCAATTGTGTGTGTCCCGTAACATCACCCGTGCCCTGACCAAAGCAGTTATTGGGAAGGTCCACTTAACGACAGACACATGGACAAGTGCTTTTGGCCAGGGACGCTATATTTCCGTGATGGCACGCTGGGTGAACCTTGTGTAGGCCGTTAGCGAGTCGGATCCTGGGATTGCACAGGTGCCACCGACGCCAAGGATTGCAGGCACTACTTCTATAAGGATTTCTGCCACCACCTTCATTTGTGGCTGAAACCGCCCCCCCCCCTTCTTCTCCTCCGCCTCCAGATCCTCATCCACTGCAAACTTTGAATTCTTATGGGGAAGCGGCAACAGGACTTGCTGAAATTAATTTGCTTGGGTGACAAAAAGCACACAGCCGCAGAGATTTGGCAGGGCATAAGTGACCAGGTTGGCTGTGTCTGATAATGGCCATACCTTGCTGGCATCTTTGTAGCTCGGCAAGCTCACACAGATGGCAATCATACAGCATATATGTACCATGCACAACAAACATCCCAAACTTATACATTAATATAACTAAAAACCTAACAAACAAGAGTGGAGTTAAACCAATGGCATGAACTATTTAAGAACTCATAAATAACCAAATAACCATAACATATTTTACAACCATAAACTATAATAACAATAATAATACCAACTATAATACAAACAAAAAAATATTATAATAACAGAAGAGAATGGCATTGTAGAAGAGTACGACAGAGTACGTAGTTCATTGGGCAATGCAGAGCGGAGATGAGGGGGACACACCGCAGTTCCAACAGAGGCAGGACAACTCTCTACAAGGCCTGCAACAGTTTCATGACACCCCGACAGCACCCTCACCCTGATGCGTGGCCTAGTGTCACAAGGAGGGAAACATTTTGCAAGATGGTGAAGGAGTACATAGCAGACCATGTCAGCATCCTCAGTGATCCCTCTGTGCCTTACAACTATTGGGTGTCTAAGCTGGACACATGGCACAAACTTGCACTATGTGCCTTTGAGGGGCTGGCCTGTACAGTGTATTCACTAAAACCTCATCCAAAACTTACACATTACTATAAAATACAAACATAACATACAACAGTGGTGGTAAAACAATTGCATCGGTATTTTGTGCTGCTGGGGCAATAATAACAGATAAGGGTATGCTCCTGTCAACTGAAAATGCTGACAGGTTGACTATTATAAAAATGAACTGGGCCTGGATTACCCCTGATGTTTCTACTCCACTAGATGAAAGCGGCTAAACATAAAGGCATTTTAAATGTGTTGTTTGTAATGTACTAAATACACTGTATTCGCATGCACCTCTGCCATCAATAAAAAGATTATATGGTTCAATCTTCTTTATCTTGTTCTTCTCCTCCTCCATCATATGAACATGCTTTTTACGCTGCCCTGGCAAAATAATGTTTTATAGGGTCAGCGAAACTCTTGCACAGGTGCCAGAGGTGACACTCAGAGCCCTCTCTGTGGGCACCCTTACCCTTGGAATAGTCTGTAGTGCACCAATTTGCCTTACACATTTCCTGCCAATCATCAGCGTCGGGTACGCCATGAATGGCACAGGCAGCAAATTGACTGTAGGCAGGCTACTATAGTTAAATAATAGGGAACATGGAAGATATTCTATATTGGACTGTAGTATTCAGGGTAAATGATTGTGTGGGCACTTTGCACTTTGCTATAGAAAAAGTAACCAATCCTCTCAGGGGTGGCGATTTTGGTAAAAAATTACATTTGAGGGAGGCATTTTGGATCTTTCGTTTAAATACCCGTGTTCCCCTAGAATTAAACCTAAAGAAAGAGTTAATTTATATATATCAATAGCTCTATTTATATATTATATGTATCATGCTGAAAATGTTCTTTGATGGTTTTTTGTTACACATTGTTTTATATTTGTATGTGTACTGCAGTTCACACGATGCGGTTTTTTGGCCAGAGTTCACACAGTGATATAGCTATTTTTCTCCCTGGACCACACAGGGTTAAAAAAGAGAAAAAAAGTGAAATTCGGTCAGCACCAGCACGTGTGGTTGCACCTTTGATTGTTGTAATCTGTAACAGCCAGTGTCTGTCTCTGTGACCAATAGCATTTGAACAACTGCACCACATAACAAGTGGGAAGGTATTAATTTGTCTTATATAAGGTTTACACAGAGACTGACACAACGTTACGATTAAGGACGTTTAGTCCGAAACGCGTCAATGTTTGTCGCAATTGCCATGGAATTTGTCTGTGTGTGAATATGCACCAATAAAGAAGTTCTGTCTCTCCCCATTGATACATATTTGTGGATCTTTCTTCTTTTTCATTCCTGGTATAATCACTCCTCCCACTTGCCACAGGTGGTTTTAATTAATTAGCAGGAGACTGCATGAAAGTGTAAGTGACCCACTAGCTGTCAGTCCTGGTTTCTGTTAGTACTGAGTACGGTTGCATTAGGCTCCTGTTCAGACGATGCTGTGCTGCATGGTGGCCTTCGTTGTTGTGGTGCTTTTTTGGGTGGCCGACGTAACTGCAGCCTGCTGGGACAGTGCCACGTGTCGCCATGCAGCTCGGCGCCTTTATTAGATTATGGACAAAGTAGGGACTCACTCTAGGAAACAACCATGACGGGATGAGCCGGCTTATTACCTTTTGATCAAAATGTACACTAATGTCTCCAATATTTGCATGCGATGTGGGGGACTAGTGCTATAGTAATGTAGCTGAATAGCACATATCAAGGGTTAAGCGTTGTGGATGTGCGATCCAGTTCTGTCTCTCCCCATTGATACATATTTGTGGATCTTTCTTCTTTTTCATTCCTGGTATCAGCACTCCTCCCACTTGCCACAGGCGGTTTTAATTAATCAGCAGGAGACTGCATAAGAGTGTAATGGACCCACTAGCTGTCAGTCCTGGTTTCTGTTAGTACTGAGCAGATTGCATTAGGCTCCTGTTCAGACGGTGCTGTGCTGCATGGCGGCCTTTGTTGTTGTGGTGCTCTTTTGGCTGGCCAACGTAACTGCAGCCTGCTGGGACGGTGCCACGTGTCGCCATGCAGCACGGCGCCTTTATCAGATTATGGACAGAGTAGGGACCCACTCTAGGAGACAACCATGACGGGTGAGTGGGCTTATTACCTTTTTATCAAAATGTACACTAATCTCTCCAATATTTGCATGCGATATGTGGGACTAGTTCTATAGTAATGTAGCTGAATAGCACATATCAAGGGTTAAGCGTTGTGGATGTGCGATCCAGTTCTGTCTCTCCCCATTGATACATATTCTCAAGTAGAGTTGAGCGGACACCTGGATGTCAGGGTTCAAGAAGTTCGGCCGAAGTTCACGAAAATGTTCGGTATTCGGGATCCGAACTCGACTCGAACTTTACCCCGAACCCCATTGAAGTCAATGGGGATCTGAACTTTTGGGAACTAAAAGGGCTGTAAAATAGTACAGGAAAGGGATAGAGGCCTGCAAATGGCAGCAAAATGCAGGTAAATCTCCTGCAAACAAATGACTTAAAATAAAATAAAATAAATAAAAATTAACCAATATCAATTGGCAACTTGGAGGAGGAGGAGGTGGAATAGGAGGTTGGGGTGACATCAAGTGGGAATGCTATGGAAGTTGAATTTCTCATCACAGCCAAAAAGGATTCATGTCTGCCTGCAGTGCCAAAGGCCTCATTCACAGACTCAGGGCCATGGCACCCGCAAAGAGGGGAGCGGTCCCGTAACAGCAACACAGGCCTCAGCTCAACCTGCAATGGAACAGGCCATTATCATTTATGTAGGTTCCTGACACCCAAACAGAGGAGAGGTCATTTGACAGCAAAAAGAGTTTAATGTCTTCTACCAAGACAGCAAGCAATTAAATGAAATATAGGCCACTGACGCCCAGACAATGGGGCGGTAATTAGACAGTAAAAAGAGTTTAATATCTCCCACCAAGACAACAAATGATTAAACGACATATAGGCCCCTGACACCCACACAATGGGGCAGTCATTTGACAGTAAAAAGAGTTAAATGTCTGCCACCAAGACAGCAAGCAAGTACTTGAAATTTAGGCACCTGACACCCACACAATGGGGTGGTCATTAGACAGCAAAAAGAGTTAAATGTCTGCCACCAAGAGAGCAAACAAGTACGTAAAAGTTAGGCTCCTGACACCCACACAATAGGGCGGTCATTAGACAGTAACAAGAGTTAAATGTCTGCCAACAAGACAGCAAGCAAATACGTGAAAGTTAGGCCCCTGACACCCAGACAGAGGAGAGAGGTCCCATAGCAGCAAAAGAGGCATCATGTCACCCACCAACAGAGAAGGCCACTTTTAGTTATTTAGGCCCCAGCACCCGGACAGAGGAGAGAGGTCCCATAGCAGAGAATCAGGCTTCATGTAACTCACCAATGGAGAATTTTCAGATATTTAGGCCCCTGGCACCCAGACGGAGGAGAGGTTCATTCAACTTTGGGTTGCCCCGCAAAATAATGGTAAAATTGAAAAAGAGGATTCAATAAAGATATGCCCTGGAGGACAAGTATAAACGTTTAAGGGGAAGTAGTTATAAATGTCTATTCTGCACAAGGGATGGACAGGTCCTGTGGGATCCATGCCTGTTTCAGTCTTTATGAACTTCAGCTTGTCCACATTTGCTGTGGACAGGCGGCTGCCTGTCAGTAATGACGCCACCTGCCATGTTGAATACAGTTTCAGACAAACGCTGACCTCCAATGCATAAAAGGTTAGCTCTGGTCATGTAGACAATTTGGAGACCCAGATGTTGAATGGGGCTGAACCATCAGTCAGTACGTGGAGCGGTGTGCACACGTACTGTTCCACTAAGTTATTGAAATGCTGCCTCCTGCTAATATGTTCCGTACCAGGTGGTGGTGCAGATAGCTGTGACGTGGTGACAAAACTTTCCACATCTCTGCCATGCTAACCCTGCCCTCAGAGGAGCTGGCCGTGACACAGCTGCGTTGGCGACCTCTTGCTCCTTTTCTTCCTTCGCCTTGGGCTTCCACTTGTTCCCCTGTGACATTTGGGAATATTCTCAGGAGGGCGTCTACCAGCGTGCGCTTGAACTCGTGCATCTTCCTATCACGCTCCAGTGCAGGAATTAAGGTGGGCACATTGTCTTTGTACCAGGCATCCAGCAGGGTGGCAACCCAGTAGTCCGCACACGTTAAAATGTGGGCAACTCTGCTGTCGTTGCGCAGGCACTGCAGCATGTAGTCGCTTATGTGTGCCAGGCTTCCCAGAGGTAAGGACAAGCTGTCCTCTGTGGGAGGCGTATTGTCATTGTCCTCCGTTTCCCCCCAGTCACGCACCAGTGATGGGCCCAAGCTGCGTCGGGTGCCACCCCGCTGTGAACATGCCTCATCCTCCTCCACCTCCTCCTCATACTTGTCCTCCTCGTCCTTCAGTAGTGGGCCCTGGCTGGCCAAATATGTGCCTGGCCTCTGCTGTTGCAAAAAACCTCCCTCTGAGCCACTTCTAAGAGACAGGCCTGAAAGTGCTAAAAATTACCCCTCTTCCTCCTCCTCCTCCTCCTGGGCCACATCCTCTTCCATCATCGCCCTAAGTGTTTTCTCAAGGATACATAGAAGTGGTATTGTAACACTGATAACGGCTTCGTCGACACTAGCCATGTTGGTGGAGTACTCGAAATAGCGCAACAGGGCACACAGGTCTCGCATGGAGGCCCAATCATTGGTGGTGAAGTGGTGCTGTTCCGCAGTGCGACTCACACATGTGTGCTGCAGCTGAAACTCCACTATGGCCTCCTGCTGCTCCCACAATCTCTCCGGCATGTGCAAGGTGGAGTTCCACCTGGTGGGCACGTCGCATATGAGGCGGTGAGCAGGAAGGCCCGAAGTTACGCTGTAGCGAAGACAGGCGAGCAGCTGCAGGATGTGAATGCCGGAAACGCGCACAGACGGCGCGCACTTTATACAGCAGCTCTGACATGTCAGGGTAGTTGTGAATGAACTTCTTCAGCACCAGATTCAGCACATGTGCCAGGCATGGGATGTGTGTCAAACCGGCTAGTACCAGAGCTGCGTCGAGATTTCGCCTATTATCGCACACCACCAGGCCGGGCTTGAGGCTCACCGGCAGCAACCACTCATCAGTCTGTTGTTGTATACCCCGCCACAACTCCTGCTCGGTGTGGGGCCTGTCCCCCAAACATATGAGTTTCAGAATGGCCTGCTGACGTTTACCCCGGGCTGTGCTGAAGTTGATGGTGAAGGTGTGTAGCTGACTGGATGAGCACGTGGAAGCAGAGGATAAGGAAGCCGAGGAGGAGGCAACAGGAGGTAAAAAATGATGCCCTGCGATCCTTGGCAGCGGAAAGACGTGCGCCAAACAACTCTCTGCCTGGGGCCCAGCCGCCACTACATTTACCCAGTGTGCAGTTAGGGAGATATAGCGTCCCTGGCCGTGCTTACTGGTCCACGTATCTGTGGGTAGCTGGACCTTGCCACAGATGGCATTGTGCAGTGCACACTTGATTTTATCAGATACTTGTTTGTGCAGGGAAGGCACGGCTCGCTTGGAGAAGTTGTGGCATCTGGGAACAACGTACTGTGGGACAGCCACCACCATCAGCTGTTTGAAGCTGTCCGTGTCCACCAGACTGAATGACAGCATTTCAAAGGCCAGCAGTTTAGAAATGATGGCATTCAGGCCTAGGTCTTGAGGGTAGCTAGGTTGCAATTTAAGCTTTCTCTCCGATTTTTGTGAGATGGAGAGCTGATCGCTGCTGTGTGACATGGTGGAGATGCTTAGTGACGCAGGTGGTGGTGTCGGTGGCACATCCTCTGTTTGGTGGGTAGCAGGTGCCAACATTCCTCCCGAGGCGGAGGAAGAGGCCGAGGCAGCAGTAGAAGAGGGAGCAGGGGGAGCCAGAGTAAGTTCCTTGTTTTTAAGGTGTTTACTCCACTGCAGTTCATGCTTTGCATGTAGATGCCTGGTCATGCAGGTTGTGCTAAGGTTCAGAACGTTAATGCCTCGCTTCAGGCTCTGATGGCACAGCATGCAAACCACTCGGGTCTTGTCGTTAGCACATTGTTTAAAGAAGTGCCATGCCAGGGAACTCCTTGAAGCTGCCTTTGGGGTGCTCGGTCCCTGGTGGTGGTGGCCAGTAGTAGACGAACTCTCTTGGCGGCGGCTGTTCTGCTTTTGCCCCCTGCTCCCTCTTTTGCTACGCTGTTGGCTTGGTCTCACCACTGCCTCTTCCTCTGAACTATGAAAGTTAGTGGCACGACCTTCATTCCATGTGGGCTCTAGGACCTCATCGTCCTCTGCATCATCTTCCACACCGTCTTACTCCCTGACATCCTGTCCGGTGTGCACACTGCAGAAAGATGCAGCAGTTGGCACCTGTGTTTCGTCATCATCAGAGACGTGCGGACTTCGAGGAGGCGGTATTCCCATGTCCTCATCATCAGGAAACATCAGTGGTTGTGCATCAGTGCATTCTATGTCTTCCACCACTGGGGAAGGGCTAGGTAGATTCCCTTGGGAAACCCTGCCAGCAGAGTCTTCAAACAGCATAAGAGACTGCTGCATAACTTGAGGCCCAGACAGTTTCCCTGATATGCATGGGGGTGATGTGACAGACTGATGGGCTTGGTTTACAGGAGCCACCTGTGCGCTTTCTGCAGAAGAATGGGTGTGAGATAATGTTGTGAATGTGCTGTATCCACTGTCGGCCACCCAATTGACTAGCGCCTGTACCTGCTCAGGCCTTACCATCCTTAGAACAGCATTGGGCCCCACCAAATATCACTGTAAATTCTGGTGGGTACTGGAACCTGAGGTAGTTGGTTCACTAGGACGTGTGGCTGTGGCAGAATGGCCACATCCTCTCCCAGCACCAGAGGGTCCACTAACACCACCACGACCGCGTCCACGTCCCTTACTAGATGTTTTCCTCATTGTTGCGGTTCACCAAGCACCACAATAAGAAAAATTATATTTGGCCCAATGTGAAGATGTCAAATTCAGGCTTTTTTTTAAAGGCCACCTGTACTGTACAAATAGACATCAGTTAAAAATGTATACAACAAACATCATAGTTTATTCACAAATTTTTGAAAGACATGATTGACACAACTCAGGACACAGAATTAAAATCAATTAAAACTACATCCTATGCTGGCGGTGCAGAGAGAACGCACAAACCTGTCTGAATCACTATTCAATGGCAAGTGCACCATAATATAACAGGATGTATATCAACACTGGTAAGTATAGAGTATAAATACAAATGGTATACCAAGCAAGTGCTGTACGCAGTCCAGAGATGTAAACCAATTATTATACCAACCAGTAAGACAAAGGGAAGGACGCCCGTCAATGCACCGCCAGCATGGACCCCTGACGCGCGTTTCGCGTGAGCTTTTTCAAAGGGGTGATGCCAGTCTGAGACACACAGAATTATTTATAGAGCCCCTATTGCTAGGATAGGTGGAGCGCACCTACATCACCACGCCCCCACTTCAACATTCCTGATTGCACCCGCTGTACTAGTATCACATAACCCTCACCTATTGATTTCTTTAGAATACAGCTCACTATATGGCGCACAACAATCCGGCATGAACGCCTAGAATGTGGGCGGCGGCTCCGTCGGTCCGAACGAGGCTGGTCATGTGACATTCACATGACAAGCAAAGTCACGGAGCAAGGGAGCGCGGCCCACTCCAGGCGCATGCGCAGTAAGTTGTGCGCTCCGCTGTAGCCATCTCCAGTGAGGGCAAAAGAAACAAATCCCTAACATGTGAATTTCATGTGCAAAGGTCTATATACGTACATAATATATTTAAAATATATAAAAAATATACTTAACTGTGCATAATGCAAATAGATAAATAAATAAAAATAAATAAATGAGGTATAACATAATAATTCATAATTATCAGTGTATAGAATTGTATATTTATATAACACACCAAATCAAACATAGTATGGTGATGGTGATCAATAGTGATGTGATAAAAAAAAGAAAAGAAATAAGGGTGAAAAGAAGGTGAAAATCAAGTGAACACATATGAATGTGTGGTGTAAAAAGTGTGTTAAACGAAAGGGTTATATATTTACCTGTGAAATAAAAAATAATTAGTGATACATTATACACTCATGCAATAATGTTTAACCTATTGTTCCACCCTGCATATGCCTTACACATCAAACAATCCACTACACCACACTGGATATATAACCATACTAGCGATGAGCATCATATACACCACAAGTCATTTGCACACCACGTACACAACAAGAATTAAAGAATTGAGGGTATCCCTTGGTGCAATCATTCATAAAACTCAAATAGATTACTCCATATATTACCCATACTTTCTGTGTGTCACAGACATATAACTAACCAATAGCACTAATAACTGAGGATTTTTTTTAAAGGCACCTAACACTATCTGCCTAGTTATTTATGTACCGTATTACACTAATCCAGGCATAGCAGTAACCACTGATTTTGGGGAATATCAATTGTAGGCCTAGTATTTAGGCCCTGGATGAAAGGTATCCTTTTACGTACAGATTTCAAATAGGCCTGCAACTACTGGAACACTTGATTTATGGAATTGCTTTTTTAGCAATTAAATTTCACCACAGAAAGAAATATACCCTTTGACGGACTGATTTCAAATAGGCCTGCAACTGCTGGAACACTAGATTTATGGAATTGCTATTTTAGCAATTACATTTCACCACAGAAGGAAATATACCCTTTTACGGACAGATGTAAACTAGGCCTGAAACAACTGGAACACTAGATTTATGGAATTGCTATTTTAGCAATTAAATTTCACCACAGAAAGAAATATACCTTTTTATGGACAGAGTTAAACTAGGCCTGCAACAACTGGAACACCAGATTTACTGTATTTTTTTTTTGTTACTGTATTTCATTACAGAACAAAATCTATCCTTTGACGGACACTAGGGAAATTACCCAGTCACCGCTGGAACACCAGATTCTGGGAATTGCTTCTTGTGCAATTACATATTACCCCCCAAAAAAAATATATTCTTTGCCAGACAGCAGACAGTATTACACTTGGCTAGCCACAGCTGGAACACCAGATTCAGGGGATTGCTTTTTGGCAATTAATTTTCAGCCTGGAAAAAACATATATATTTTGGCTGACAGTATTACACTTGGCTAGCCACAGCTGGAACACCAGATTCAGGGGATTGCTTTTTGGCAATTAAATTTCAACCCCAGAAAAAAATATATTTATCTTGGCTGACAGTTTTACACTTGGCTAGCCACAGCTGGAACACCAGATTCAGGGGACACGTGATCGTAGCGGCCCAGTTATTCCTCGTTGACGCGTGGGCGCGTTATCTCGCGAGAGGAGAGATTTCCTGTGAGCGTGTGCGCGCTCACAGGATCACATCGGGAGGAAGTTTAACTACAGCCTGCTAGCGCTGATCATGCGCTGGCAGGCTTTAGTAGTTAAAAAAAAATCGCATATCAGACGCTGTTTTGCTAACAGCGTCTGATATGCCTGCTGCCTGCTCCTCTGGTGGTCCCTTTTGCTTGGGACCACCAGAGGAAACATATGTAAGTGCACCAATCACCACAGTTTACAGAGATATTTCTCTCACCCAGCATGGTTATATGTAAAAATACACCCCAAAACACATTGCCCTACTTCTTCTGAGTAGGGCGATACCACATGTTTGTCACATTTTTGCAGCATAGGTGCGTAAATGGGCGTAAAGTCCAACAAGTACCTTTAGGCTTTACAGGGCTGCTCACAATTTAGCCCAGCCCAAAATGCCAGAACAGTAAACACACCCCACAAATGACCCCATTTCGGAAAGTAGACACCCCAAGGTGTTCACTGAGGGGCATAGTGAGTCTGTGGGAGATTTTAATTTTTTTTTGCCAGAAGTTAGCAGAAATGGAAACTTTATTATATATATTTTTTTCCTTAGAAAGTGTCATTTTCCGCTAACTTGTGAAAAAAAATGATATGATACATGAACTCACCATGCCCCTCCGCGAATACTTTGGGGTGTCTTCTTTCTAAAATAGTGTCATTTGGGGGGTAATTATACTATCCTGACATTCTAGCACCTGAAGAAACATGACAGGTGCTCAGAAAGTCAGAGCTGCTTCAAAATGCGGAAATCCACTTTTTTGCACCATAGTTTGTAAACGCTATAACTTTTACCCAAACCAATAAATATACACTTATCGCATTTTTTTTTATCAAAGACATGTAGAACAATAATTTTAGAGAAAAATTTATATAGAAATGTAGTTATTTAAAAAAATATTTGCAACAGAAAGCGAAAAATGTCATTTTTTTTGGCAAAAATGTCGCTAAATTTTTATCAATAGCAAAAAAAGTAAAAATTTCAGCAACAATGAAATACCACCAAATGAAAGCTCTGTTAGAGAAAAGAAAAGGAGGTAAAATTCATTTGGGTGGCAAGTTGTATGACTGAGCAATGAACCGTGAAAGTAGTGTAGTGCAGAATTGTAAAAAGTGGTCAGGTCATTAAGGGTGTTTAAGCTAGGGGGGCTGATGTGGTTAACTTTCAACCCCAGAAAAAAAAAAATATTTTGGCTGACAGTTTTACACTTGGCTAGCCACTGCTGGAACACCAGATTCAGGGGATTGCTTTTTGGAAATTAAATTTCAACCCCAGAATTTTTTTTTTTATTATGGCTAACAGTTTTACACTTGGCTGGCTAGCCTAGCTGGAACACTAGATTCAGGGGATTGCTATTTAAGTGAATTTCAGTTTAACCACTTAATAATATATAGAAAAATCTTACCTGAGTTACTAGGGGTGACAAAATAAGCACAGCCAAGCCCCTGATATAGCAAAAAAAAAAAAAAAACTACTATTGAGGGATTAATGGACTTTGTGGCAGCTTGTTCTGGCGCACCACAAGACACAAAATGGCCGCCGCCGATCACCCCAGAAAAAAGTGACAGAAAAACGGTCTGTCCAGCCTAAAAACAGTGAGCAATTCACTAGCAGTAGTTGAATTATTCACAGCTGTAGATCTTTCACTTCATTAGGTGTTTTTGATGAGTTAATCCCTGCCTATCTCACCCTAATGCAGCAGCTGCATTCTATCCCTACACTAATCAGAGCAGAGTGACGTGCGGCGCTCCGGGACGCCAGCTTAAATAGAGCCTGGGTCACATGTTGCATTTGGTCATTCACAGTCATGCCAATAGTATGCATGACTCTGACGTCCTCTTGGGGCAAGTAGTATGACGCATGTTGATTGGCTGCTTTGCAGGCTTTCAAAATGCGCCATAGAAATCTCCGAACCCGAACTTTTACGAAAATGTTCGGGTTCGGTCCGTGTCACGAACGCCCCAAAATTTGGAACTATGCTCAAACTGTTCGCTCAACACTATATATCTCACTAGCAGGCACACTGTCTTGAATATGCCCCTTTTTATAATGTCTGCCCAACACACTACTTTGTGATGGTGCAGTGTATATCTCACTAGCAGACACACTGTCTTGAATAAGCCCCTTTTTATAATGTCTGCTCAACACACTGCTTTATGATGGTGCAGTGTATATCTCACTAGAAGGCACACTGTAGTGAATAAGCCCCTTTTTATAATGTCTGCCCAACACTCTGCTTTATGATGGTGCAGTGTATATCTCAGTACTAAGCACACTGTAGTGAATAAGCCCCATTTAATAATGTCCGCCCAACACACTGCTTTCTGATGGTGCAGTGTATATCTCACTAGCAGGCATACTGTCTTGAATAAGCCCCTTTTTATAATGTCTGCCCAACACACTGCTTTATGATGGTGCAGTGTATATCTCACTAGCAGGCACACTGTAATGAATAAGCCCCTATTTATAATGTCTGCTCCACACACTGCTTTTTGATGGCGTACTGTGGATGTCACTAATCTGAAATCTTTCTGTCTTTTAGAATTTGGGGTACTTAAAAAAGCGATTATCAAGCCCTGCACTATCTGTCCCTTCCTCAAGACGCCTGTCTCTGATAGTACTGAATTAAACCCCTTCTTAAAAAAAAAAGGTGCTGCACTGCTGTCAAACACACACTGTAGTCCTTAAATGGACTGTTTGGTCTTTCGATAAGGTTTTTGAGGTAAAATCAGTAAGTTTACAGCAAAACGCTATCTGTCCCTGCCTACTGTCTGCTCTCTCCGACGCTGAATAATCCGAGTGCCGGACCTTAGCTCCTATATCAACTTGTATCACGTGCTCCGGCCAGACAATCAGTGTATGGCTTACAACTAACATGGCTATGGCTTTACACTGAAGGGAATTACTTACCTGGACCTTAATTGGCTGCTTAGGAGGCGCCAAACGTGCGGGGAGGAGACTCGAGCAATGCAACTAACACACGTGGTGCTTGGCAGAGTTCAGCCGAGCATAGCGATGCTTGAGCCGAACCAATACTCGGCCGAGCATGCTCGCTCATCACTAATCATAAAGTTGTATTGTTGTCTACAAAATTATAGCTAAATGTACTGTTTTATCTTCATTCACATTTGTTCCAATATATTAACAATGCAGAATGATAAAATCCCCAAAAAATTAACATAGAAACTGGTGCTTTCTACATTTGTAATGGAAAAATAGCACATTGTGTATAAGAAACCTAAGTGCATTTAGTCAGTGAAAGACACTTCATAAATATGGATGTGAGGTACTGATTACTGAGTGGACAGGCAACATAATATATAATTCTTTCTACACAAAATTCAATCTGCTGATACTCTCTTAAGTGAGCAATTCAAGTGCTCCTTTCTGAGCAGTTCAAGGGTGGGCACAATCATTTGAAACATAGCCAATAATCATTACACTGAAACCATTATTCCAAAATAGAGGTATTGCAAAAAAGTGAAATATCTCTTTGATATTTGGAGAAAGGAAATACATTAAAAATAGGCTTTTATAAGTTTAACATTTTTGTAGATAATATATTCTGTAAAATAAAAAACAAACAAACACCCACTAAATATTTTAACAAACCTATATCTATTCTTTAACGCTATTAGTAGAATGGAACACAATGGCAATTCATAGTTCTTGCATGTCTACAAGGGGGTACATGTCTTCATCACAAATGCACATGCATTATCCACTTTAATCAGTATCTGTCAGTAGGATCTACCCTATTAAACAATGCATAATGCGTGCTAGGGTTGGATGGGCTGAGTAAAAGCATGCATTTGTTATGTAGATCTGTTGCTTCATTCTGGAGAAAAAGTACCTCTGCCAGCCCCACCCTCTGCTTCCTGACTCACAGACAATTCCATATAGGAACCTGACCCTGTCAATCAAGAAGGAGAAGGAGGGGCTGGCAAAGGAAGCAGGAGGAGCCGGGTGCACAGAGCGTCATGGACCTGCTATCAGTACACTTAACTGCTTAGTTACATATGGATTAAAAGTGCTTATTCTCCAGAAAAAAGCAACTGATCTGCATAACAAAGGTATGCTTTTAAACAGCAGGTTCAACCCTACCAAGCACCGTGTCTGGTTTAATAGTGTTGATTCTGATGACAGAATCTCTTTAAACATGTATGCTTTTGAGAATTTTAGATTAGACACAGCTTTATCAATACAGTAGGTGAGTAATATGAATGAAAGCTACTTTTACACTATTACACAATTACTCACAATTGACAGGCAATTTAATATACTTGAATGGAATATAGCAGCAGTTAGCATTAATATGGCGGCCATGTCAAATGTACAGAGCTGTGCCAGGTAAATACTGAAGTGTTCTCCAAAGTGCCACAGCATCTACAATCAGTTGATCATGGGGGTGCAAAGTTGGAACTCCCGACATCTACTTTTCTATGCAAACTCATACAGGGAAGGTTGTCAACAGGGGCGTAACTATAGGGGAAGCAGGGGAAGAGGCTGCTTTGGGGCCCTGACCCAGAAGGGGCCTATCCAAGAGGAGGAGGAGAAGTACTAAAAGACTTTGTCAGGGCCCCTCAACAGTATTACACAATGAAATAATATACAGTTGCAGTATAGACAGTGTAGAAAACGGATGGAACAGCTGCCGGGCCTGGTCTGAGAGAGCGATCTTTACTAGCCACAGGAAAGGGGGCAGCATGAAAGGAAGGAAATTACTGGGGAAGGGGGCCCCATTCAAAAATTTGCTGTGGGGTAAAGTCATTTCTAGTTACGCCACTGGTTGTCAGTCACTAACTAGGACCACCTACTAGACTTCTAAGCATAAAATAAGCAGGGATTTAAAAATTAAAATACAAGTACAGTAATACTGAAAATTTTTCAACAATAATATATACTGTATAACAATACTACTGTATATATCAGCCCCTCCTGCTCTATAACCTGCTGCCATGTTCAAAGTGACAGGTTCCCTTTAAAGGATAACTGTCACATTTAGACCCTAATTTCAGTTTTCATATATGTAGTTACTAATATGATAATATTCCTGAATCAATAACTATTAGACTTACTCACCCCTTATTTAATAAGATTCAGCCCTTAGCAACCAGTCTGCATAAAACTGCAATTTCACTATTCTGTTAAGATGGCCGCCCTCAGCCCTGAGGCTAATCCATAGGATGCCTGCAGTGAAGTTAGTGAAGACCAGCTCTGTATAGAGGGTTCTTGCAGTTAAATTTCCAGGTCTGGCTGAAGCCTATAGTCCTCCTACAAACTATCCTCTTATCAGATAAGGCTTTCATTTATACACTGAGCAGAGGGCAGATCTCCCTGAGCTCTACATTCTCCAGCACTGCTAAGGGAGTGTCTGCTAAGCACAGGCATGTGGAGAAGTTCACGCACACAGCCCAGCACTGTTATCTCCTGTCAGGAAGAACCTGGCTTTTTATACATTCCCTTACAATGTTGACTCACTATCAGTTCCCAGTGCACGCAGCCAGCGGGCTCCGTCCTCATCTGGTAGACGGAAGGAGCATAGCAACCTGATTTTAATATTTTAATCTCAGGTAAAAATAGCCAATACTGGGGACATTTAGGTGGCTTTTAGGGGTTATTTATTAAACAATCAGAAATTAAAACAGGGCCAACAAGGTGATATTAATCACCAAAATCCAATAGTAAAAAAAAAAAAAAATTGACAGTTATACTTTAAATTTAACAATCCTGCCATATCTACTCCCCTAGTAGTGGTTGCAGAAATGTGCATGCAGATTTTAAAATGTTAATTTTTTTCTTACATAATAACATTGCTCTGAAAATGGAAGAAAGAATGCAAAAACATTTCTTTTTCCTTGAGGCTTGTTTAAAGAGTAGAATTTCACAGAAGTTGAACTTGAAATCTTCGTGAATGTTACCTATTCTTTCAGTCGGTATGCCTTGTATAACTAATGTAATTGTTCACATTCTTCTTTGCCACTGCACAGATAATGAAACATGTAATCAGCACATGATATTGATGTTTTCCATTATGACTTGTATATCTACGCCATTGCTACACTTTGCCTGTAGGAAATTTTTACAAAAAACTCTATAACTTATAAACTGTAGACTTCTTATTGTTTCTAAAATATACCATCTGAAATACAGTAATTGTTTAAATACTGTAAGTTTAAATATATACTTATTTATGCACTGAAATATATAATAATAGTAATAATAATAATAATTAGAATCATTATTATTATTATTATTAATATTATTATTGATGCACCAGAGTTTGGTACATAAAAGAATGCAGCAATTTTTTTTTTTTTTCTTTTATTCCATCTTTTGGGAGGAGGGATAAGCAATAACCAGCAATGTTAGCACTGTTTTTTGTTGTAGTTCATCTGGGGACTTAGGTTTAAAAAAAAAAAAAAAAAAAGAAGAAGCATGTGTCCGACTGATAAATCTCTCTACCACATGCTGTTACCTGGAAATCATCATCACAGTATGTAGTGAGGAGATTTATCAGTTGGACCCCCCTTTTTTTGTGTCGTTATGTTTGCTTTGAATCATAATCAGACAGCTTATGCATAAGGCATAAATCTTAGCCAATCCTCAGAGGTCCATGTCCGTACTTGCGTTAAAAATTGAAGCCTTTTTGCGCCGATGCAACTTCATTACCATCCAATTACTTCAGAGCCTCATACTCAGTAAGGTTCACTAAACTGTAGTTTTAGAAATACATCTGGTAGCCACCTGGTCCATTTTGGTGGTGAGCTGCTCCATTCTTGTGTGTAGGAACACCATCACGCATCTTCATAGCTGATGTTTACCTCTCATATCTGTGGCATGTGGTGCTTCTCAGTCTCCACATAACTTATTCATAGAGGTGTAATTTGTCCACTCACGATACACCTTCACCACAGCAGCATGTGGACAGTTCAAAAACTGACCAGTTTCAGAAACACTGCCACATTTGGCCGATAAGCAAATAATCATCCCTTTTTGCAGCTTACGTCATGTGTAGGAAGTGTAGGTCATAATAATGTGACTCGACTGTATATATATATATATATATAAAGAAGAAAAATGGACAGCACTCCAGACGAGGTTTCTTGAAAACGGATGTGATTTAATCACCCATCTCACATGGGTGATTAAATCACATCCGTTTTCAAGAAACCTCGTCTGGAGTGCTGTCCATTTTTCTTCTTTGTATTTATGGGTAAGGACTCACACCCTTGGACCTAGCACCCACTTCATATATTTTGGACTCTCGGTGCCGCCATTTTCTTTCCATTTTTATATATATATATATATATATATATATACATACATAAACTTAAAAAAAAGCCAGCAGCACTCCAATAAAGAATCAAAAACGTGGTTTATTAACCCAGTGTCATAGCCACGTTTCAACCGCTTGTGGCGCACTTTCTCAAGCTATACAGACTTGTGCTCAATAGTGACATATAAAGGCAAAATCAATTACAATGATCATCAAACAATTAAAATCTGAAATCCATATAAATTCATATATATAAAGTGTCATAGTGCATAATAAATATAGAGTATAATACATATACAACTTACATTAGATACATAAGTTAAAACATGTTGATAAAAATTCATATCGTGTCCTAAATACATAAAAAGTCTTAATTGATAATCTAATATACACAGGTGCAATAAATATAGTGTAAGTACTAAAATCATACCAGCTGAAGCATTCCCACATGGTGCTAGTAACTCAGGGACCACAGCGGCGTATATGCTAACCTATTGCGCATGCACGAGATTACACAAATCTCGCAATATCAAAAGCGCATTCCCACATACTGTGGGAACATAGACTCATCACAGTCCGGGGAATAACTCCTAAATTAGCATAGAACTACCTTTATTGCAGTCAAATGACTGAGATCAACAAACTATCTCATAGAAAATCATGTCCAGAATAACATATCGTAAAATCAGGAACACACAACAAGGTCGTTCTATGCTAATATTTGAGTGAACAGGCGCAATACATAGGTTGTCTTACTGCAGCCATTTTTGTTATGGTATTCCCCGGACTGTGATGAGTCTATGTTCCCACAGGATGTGGGAATGCGCTTTTGTTATCGCGGGATTTGTGTAATCTTGCAGATGCGCAATACGTTAGCATGTATGCCGCTGTGGTCCGCGAGATACTATCACCATGTGGGAATGCTTCAGCTGGTATGATTTTATTGCTTACACTATATTTATTACACCTGGGTATATTAGATTATCAGTTAAGACTTTTTATGTATTTAGGACACAATATGAATTTTTATCACTGTGTTTTCACTTATGTATCTAATGTCACTTGTATATGAATTACACCCTAGATTTATTATGCACTATGACACTTTATATTTATGGATTTATATGAATTTCAGATTTTAATTGTTTGATGATCATTGTAATTGAGTTTGCCTTTATATGTCACGATTGAGCACAAGCCTGTATAGCTGCTGGCTTTTTCTTTAAGTATTGGATTAGACCTTGGTTCCGATCTTAGCTGCTGGATTTTTGCCCCCACCTGAAGCAGTGTGCTGCTCTCTCCCTTTCTCTTCTATATTTTGCACCAGAGGAGCTCTGCACCTGAATATGGATTTAAGTACCGATACAAGCAACCCAGATGTCTTTACCTAGGAGAAGGAGGATGAAATATGGCTAGAAGGTTGGAGGAGTGTTTAAACTAGAGACTGGGGGGGGGGAGGGTAATTACAATATAGGAGGGGAAGATAGTGCAGATAGAGACCGGGGGAAAGGTAGTGGGACTGGGGGAGGAATGGAAGGAGGGACTAAAACAGTTCAGAATGAAAGGTGTAGGGTTAAAAACATACAAAAATCTCTTAATTGTATGCATACTAATGCCAGAAGCCTGATTAAAAAAACTGGGGAACTGGAATTTGTGATGTGTGAGAAGGACTATGACATAGTGGGAATAACTGAGACATGGCTAGATGATAACTATGACTGGGCAGTTAATGTACAAGGCTACAGTCTGTTTAGAAAGGATCGTCAAAACCGGAGCGATGGAGGGGTCTGCCTATATGTAAAGTCCTGTCTAAAGCCCACAGTCCGAGAAGATATAAGTGAGGGATATGAACATGTGGAGTCAATATAGGTAGAGATACATGGAGGCAAAAACAATAATAAATTACTAATAGGAGTTTACTATAAAACACTGAATATACAAGAGTACATAGAAAACATATTACTAAACGAGATAGACGAGGCCGCACATCATACTGAGGTGATTATTATGGGGGACTTCAACTACCCAGATATAGATTGGTAAACTAAAAGCTGTGCATCGCATAAAGGAAACAGGTTCTTGGCAATAACCATAGACAATTACCTTTCCCAACTGGTTCAGGACCCGACTAGATGGACGGCCATACTGGACTTAGTATTAACCAATAAATCTGACAGAACAACAAATGTGCAGGTTGGGGGACACCTGGGAAATAGTGACCATAAAGTAATAACCTTCCAATTATCATTCAAAAGAGCATTTCTACAGGGAGGAACAAAAATACCAAACTTTAAAAAAGCTAAATTTAGCCAACTAAGCGAGGCTATAGGCCTAACTAACTGGGACAAAGTCCTCAAAAATAAAAATACAACCACAAAATGGGAGATTTTTAAAAGCATTATAACATCTAATTGTGAGAGGTACATACCTTATAGGAATAAAAGGCTAAGAAACAATAAGAGACCAATGTGGATGAATAGAACCGTAAAGAAAGCAAAAAGTGACAAAAAGAAAGCATATAAATCACTAAAACAGGAGGGTAACGAGGAAGCACTGATAAACTATAAGGAAAAAAATAGAACATGTAAAAAACTAATAAAAGCAGCCAAACTAGAGACCGAGAGAATAATCACTAAAGAGAGCAAAACTAACCCTAAAATGTTCTTCAATTATATAAATATTAAAAAGTATAAATCTGAAGGTGTCTGCCCTTTAAAGAGTAATGCGAGGGGAGTTGCAGAGAGCGATGATGAGAAAGCAAAGCTGTTAAATATTTTTTTCTCTCCAATGTATTCACTGAGGAAAATATACAGTCAGATAAAATGCTGAATGTAAAAACAAATCCCCCACTAAAAGTGTCCTGTCTGACCCAGGAAGAAGTACAACAGATTAAAATAGACAAATCGCCAGGACCGGATGGCATACACCCCCGTATCCTAAGGGAATTAAGTAATGTCATAGCCAGACCTTTATTTCTGTGGTGACAATATTCAAAAAGGGTCCAAAAAAAAAAGAGCCTGAAACTATAGGGCGGTAAGTTTAACATCTGTTGTGGGTAAACTGTTTGAAGGTTTTCTGAGAGATGCTATCTTAGAGGATCTCAACGGAAATAAGCAAATAACGCCATATCAGCATGGCTTCAGGAGGGATCGGTCATGTCAAACTAATTTTTTACATTTAAACAGTTGCGAATCAATGAATGTCGTGTCTCTGGACTTCTCCAAAGCATTTTACACTGTACCTCATAAAATGTTAGTATATAAAATGAGGATGCTCCGACTGGGAGAAAATGTCTGTAAGTGGGTAAGTAACTGGCTGAGTGACAGAAAACATAGTGGGGTACCTCAAGGGTCAGTATTGGGTCCTATTCATTTCAATATATTTATTAATGATCTTGTAGAAGGCTTGCATAGTAAAATATCAATTTTTGCTGATGACACTAAACCGTGTAAAGTAATTAACAGAGGACAATATACTGCTACAGAGGGATCTGGATAGATTGGAGGCTTGGGAGTTACTATGATTGCCTTATTGGAGTCGGGAAGGAATTTTATATTCCCCTTTAAGTGGGGAAAATTGGCTTCTACCTCACAGTTTTTTTTTTGCTTTCCTCTGGATCAACTAGCAGGATGACAGGCCGAACTGGATGGACAGATGTCTTTTTTCGGCCTTATGTACTCTGTTACTATGAATGGGGAATATTGCAAGGCATGGTGAAAGATACTACCTTTATTTTTCACTCCATCTACATTAGAAGTTAAAACGAAATATGAATATGATTCTAATCGTTTGATTAATCTGGAACTACATATGTCAACCCTGTGTGAATATTATAAAGAACATAGGATCCCTAGAGGCATGCGGTTACATCTTAGACCAGACCTTTTTTCAGAGAATGTGGATTTTTGTGCAAGGTACATACAGATTTTGAATATGTATTCGTTTGAAGCAATTTTGTTGAACACTGAATTTTTACAGAAAGAAATAGCAATGGTGCAAGTTGAGATTTAAAAAAATTCCGATAGATTACAGCAATTGCTATCTACTGAGGACTTGGATATTTATATGGTTTCATGTACTCCACACTTTGAAAAATTTAGAAACGAATTACAGGATAAAAAAAGACGCACGTGGACTCGTGATATGGAAGATTACACGCATGGATATGTATATAATTGTCAAGGTGACCTGAAAAGAAATCACAGAGGGGGTGGAGAAAGAAAAAACCCAAGTGATTATGGCAATAAAAGATCACAAAACCGAAGCTGAAAAAACTTGAATACCACAAGGGATGATGTCTCTCAAGATGCGTCTATGACTCCTTTTTTAGAAAACAGCCCCAAAGTATTAGAATCAGGCGGGGCGATAAACGCCAACAGAAATGGCAAAAAAGGGGGAAATCTGAGATCACAGCGACAGAAAACCATCAACAAGAGGAGAATATAGTGTTAAATATTTCCTCTGTTACTTTAGATGTGGATCAACAATCGGTGCTTAATACGAGTCTGTCTTTTTGTCCGGTATCTAGAACAGATTGGTTCAATATGGAATTGGATCTACAATTTTTTTTACAATATATTAAATTGAAAATCTGGTTTGCCACACAAAAGGACAGACCCCTAGATAGGAATGAGAGGACTACTGAATTGAGTCTACTTAACACTGGACTGTTTTTGAAGAGTAATTTTAATCCTTCAATCGATCATCCAGCGATTGACGCTTTTTTTCTGTCTGTCAAAAGGGACATTGATTCATTGAAGAGTGATTGTGTCAACAAAACATTTGAATTTGCTAACATTAGTAAAACTAACCCTAAAATGTTCTTCAATCATATAAATAGTAAAAAATATAAATCTGAAGGAGTCGGCCCTCTACATAGCAATGAGGGGGGTGTTGCAGAGAGCGATGAGGATAAAGCAAAACTATTAAATATTTTTTTCTCCACTATATTCAATAAGGAAAAGAAAGAAGAAATGCAGAATGTAAAAGTAAATTCCCCATTAAAAGTGCCCTGTCTGACCCCGGAAGAAGTACAACAGCGACTTAAAAAGATTAAAATAGACAAATCGCCAGGACCGGATGGCATACACCCCCATATCCTAAGGGAATTAAAGGATGTCATAGCCAGACCTTTATTTCTGATATTTATGGACTCTATACTGACAGGGAATGTTCCACAGGATTGGCGCATAGCAAATGTGGTGCCAATATTCAAAAAGGGTCCAAAAAAAGAGCCTGGAAATTATAGGCCGGTAAGTTTAACATCTATTGTTGGTAAACTGTTTGAAAGGTTTCTAAGAGATGCTATCTTGGAGTATCTCAATGACAAAAAGCAAATAACGTCATATCAGCATGGCTTGATGAGGGATCGGTCATGCAAAACAAATTTAATCAGCTTCTATGAGGAGGTAAGTTCTAGACTTGACAGCGGCAAATCAATGGATGTCATATATCTGGACTTCTCCAAAACATTTGATACTGTACCTCATAAAAGGTTAGTATATAAAATGAGGATGCTCGGACTGGGAGAAAATGTCTGTATGTGGTTAAGTAACTGGCTGAGTGACAGAAAACAGAGGGTGGTTATTAACGGTAGATACTCAGATTGGGTCACTGTCACTAGTGGGGTACCTCGAGGGTCAGTATTGGACCCTATTCTCTTCAATATATTTATGAATGATCTTGTAGAAGGCCTGCACAGTAAAATATCTATTTTTGCAGATGACACTAAACTGTGTAAAGTAATTAACACTGAACAGGACAGATTTCTGCTACAGAGGGATCTGGATAGATTGGAGGCTTGGGCATAGAAATGGCAGATGAGGTTTAACACTGACAAAGGTAAAGTTATGCACATGGGAAGGAATAATGCAAGTCACTCGTACATATTAAATGGTAAAACACTCGGTAACACTGACATGGAAAATGATCTAGGAATTTTAATAAGCAGCAAATTAAGCTGTAAAAACCAGTGTCAGGCAGCTACTGCCAAGGCCAATAAGATAATGGGTTGCATCAAAAGGGGCATAGATGCCCGTGATGATAACATAGTCCTACCACTTTACAAATCACTAGTCAGACCACACATGGAGTACTGTGTACAGTTCTGGGCTCCTGTGAACAAGGCAGACATACTGTAGCAGAGCTGGAGAGGGTTCAGAAGAGGGCAACTAAAGTAATAAATGGAATGGGGCAACTACAGTACCCTGAAAGGTTATCAAAATTAGGGTTATTCACTGTATAAAAAAGAAGACTGAGAGGAGATCTAAAAACTATGTATAGATATATCAGGGGTCAGTACAGAGATCACTCCCATCATCTATTTATCCCCAGGACTGTGACTGTGACGAGGGGACATCCTCTGCGTCTGGAGGAAAGAAGGTTTGTACAGAAACATAGAAAAGGATTCTTCATGGTAAGAGCAGTGAGACTATGGAACTCTCTGCCTGAGGCGGTTGTCATGGTGAGTACAATAAAGGAATTCAAGAGGGGCCTGGATGTATTTCTGGAGTGTAATAATATTACAGGCTACAGCTACTAGAGAGGGGTCGTTGATCCAGGGAGTTATTCTGATTGCGTGATTGGAGTCGGGAAGGAATTTTTTTCCCCTTAAGTGGGGAAAATTTGCTTCTGCCTCACAGGGGTTTTTTGCCTTCCTCTGGATCAACTTGTAGGAAACAGGCCGAACTGGATGGACAAATGTCTTTTTTCGGTCTTATATACTATGTTACTACTATGTTACTATGTTACTGTGCTAGATTCTCTGGCCTCCAACCACAACCTCACCATCAAGCCTGCAGATAAAGGTGGTGGGGTTGTGGTTATGGACACCTGGAATTACGTGCAGGAAATTAGAAACCAACTTGGGGACATTAATGTCTATGAGAAGGTAGAACAGGAGCCAAAGTTTACACTTCTTAGGGAATTACATAAGAATTTGAACCAGGCTCTAATGGCAGGAATTATTGATAATAAATTGTTTGCTTTTCTATATTGTGACAAACCAATTACTGCTATCCTGTATACCTTACCTAATATCCATAAGTTTAGAGTCCCCACCTGGTTGCCCGATAAAGTCAGGTAGGGGTCGTTATTTTGCAATGTTGCAATTTTTCTTGACAAGTTTTTATGTCCCTTTGCCATTTCATCAGAATCCTATATTAGGGATACTGATGACTTTCTTTCTAAAATAGCAGGTCTTCGGATACCAAATGGAGCTATTCTTGCATCTTTTGACGTGTGCAGTCTCTACACGTCAATAGAACATAACCTAGGTGTCCAAGTGGTGCAGAGATGTCCATTGAATACGGCATATATAAGTGAATGTAGGGAATTGATACTTACATTGTTGAACTTTGTGTTGACCAAAATGTATTTTTTGTTTCAGGACGATTTTTTGGTACAGCAACAGGGGACTGCGATGGGGTCCAATGTGGCGCCCACTTATGCTAAAATCTACATGTCACACTTTTAGTAAACGTTTGTCTATGTGAGACATGTCTGGGAGTGGTGGGGTTAAATAGACAATAACTTCTTGATGTGGACGGGCGCCACATTGGACCTCCTCACGTTCCACTCCTTCATAAATGAGCTAGACCCGAGTGTTAAATTTACTGTAGTTAACTCAGATCAGAAGTTACAGTTTCTGGACACAGAGATGTCCATACAGGGTCAGATACTAACTACTGACTTATATGTCAAAACAACGGACAAAAACACACTTGTGCGCTTTGAGAGTCGTCATCCTCACCCTATGATTAGGTTATTACCTTATTGCTAGTTGCTACGGGTTACTAGAATTGTGAGAGAGGGATCTAATAGGGATAAAAAGCTGACGGAAATGGGTGATAAGTTCATTTCTCGTGAGTATCCTAAAAAACTGATCTCAGAGAATATTGCCAAATTAGATAGAGGTACCTTTCCTAAAAATCCAGACAAGAGTAAACTTCCTCCTCGTATTCCATTTGTGTCTAACTATAGTGTGGAGAGTCCTCGGATTGTTACTATTCTAAGGAAACACTGGAGTGTATCAAATAGTAATTTCTCTCAAATTGAAGAATTCAGGTCGCCTTTTTTTCATATCACAGGAGCCAGAATCTGGGAGACAGGATTGTCAGATGAGACGCTGGCTCCTGCAAAGTGAGTATGAGATCATATTGTGGCTCTACTTGAAGGGGGTGTTATCCTTGCCACAATTGTGTCAACTGTTGCTTAATGATAAGGGGCAATACTTTCTATAACCCATTGACTGATAAAACTATTAAGATTACACAATTTCTCACATGCAATTTCACCCACATGGTCTACCTACTATCTTGCCCGTGTGGCAAGTGGTATGTGGGAGAGACCAAGTGGGATGTGAAAACGTGTCTGAACCAGCACAGGTATTCCATCAGAAAAGGAAAATTGGATCTTCCAGTCTCCAAACATTTTAAGGAGGCAGGACATTTAGAGAAAGACCTTAAATTTAGGATACTAGAACAAGTACACACGGGAAGAAGGGGAGGAGATAGGAATGCTCTTTTAAAAAAATGTGAACTATGTTAGAATTTTATGCTTAAAACTTTGAGACCGAACAGTGTCGATGTGGATTTCAAAGTGATGGGATAGGTTGCTGTTCTACTCTGCCTTACTTATTTTCTGGACTCTTCTGAGTAATGTAGTTTTGGACATGTGCAAGTATTTATTCCTTTTTGTTTTTTAGATAAATGAACAAGTGGGTACACCAGTGAACATTCTCACCGGCATTTGTGGAAATATGGGTCCACATTGGTCTTCCTTGAAGTATATCTTGGCAACATTTTTTTTCTCACATTCTGCTGAATACCATACTATTACTCACTTATATTTTATTAGCATGGATGGGTTGCCATTTCAGGGTACATTTGCCTGCTGTTGTGGGCTTATGTCCCTCTGACTGGGACTCCACTCATATTTATTTGTTTTGATGGTTTTATTGACCTTTTGCAATTTGCAGCGTGTCCTAGATATGGGGATGTGCAACATGCCTGTTGGATATTGATGCATTTCACTGGGATAATCCCAGGTGCGATGGACTGATTCCATCGGCTGCTGGTCAGAAGGCCAATGATGGTTGCTATGGGTTGCGACAGGGACGTTTCTCTGTAGTGACCTGTGGGGACGCCACTGCTTGCAAACAAGGGGGGGGGGCATGACTGTTGGCATGGCTGTGCCATTTTTGCTTGGCACCCTAGGCTAAGATGTGGTGTTCCCGATTTTACGATATGTTATTCTGGACACGATTTTCTATGAGATAGTTGGTTGATCTCAGTTATGTGACTGCAATGAAGGTGGTTCTATGCTAATTTATGAGCGAGCAGGCGCAATACATAGGTTGTTTTACTGCGGCCATTTTTGTTATGGTATTCCCCGGACTGTGATGAGTGTATGTTCCCAAAGTATGTAGGAATGCGCTTTTGTTATTGTAGGATTTGTGTAATCTCGCACATGCGCAATAGGTTAGCATGTATGCCTCTCTGATCCCCGAGTTACTATCGCCATGTGGGAATGCTTCAGCTGGTATGATTTTATTACTTACACTATATTTATTACACCTGTGTATATTAGATTATCAATTAAGACTTTTTATGTATTTAGGACACAATATTAATTTTTATCACCGTATTTTCAATTATGTATCTAATGTCACTTGTATATGTATTATACCCTATATTTATTATGTACTATGACACTTTATATATATGAATTTATATAGATTTCAGATTTTAATTGTTTGATGATCATTGTAATTGATATTGCTTTATGTCACGATTGAGCACGAGTCTGTATACAGTACATAGTATTTAAGACCGAAAAAATACATTTGTTCATCCAGTTCGGCCTATTTCCTACAAGTTGATCCAGAGGAAGGCAAAAAAAAAACTGTGAGGCAGAAATCAATTTTCCCCACAGAAATATATCCAGTCCCCTCTTAAATTCCTTTATTGTACTCACCATGACAACCGCCTCAGGCAGAGAGTTCAATAGTCTCACTGCTCTTACCATGAAGAATCCTTTTCTATGTTTCTATACAAACCTTCTTTCCTCCAGACGCAGAGGATGTCCCCTCGTCACAGTCACAGTCCTGGGGATAAATAGATGATGGGAGAGATCTCTGTACTGACCCCTGATATATTTATACATAGTTTTTAGATCTCCCTTCAGTCGTCTTTTTTCTAAAGTGAATAACCCTAATTTTGATGACCTTTCAGGGTACTGTAGTTGCCCCATTCCAGTTATTACTTTAGTTGCCCTCCTCTGAACCCTCTCCAGCTCTGCTATGTCTGCCTTGTTCACAGGAGCCCAGAACTGTACACAGTACTCCATGTGTGGTCTGACTAGTGATTTGTAAAGTGGTAGGACTATGTTATCATCACGGGCATCTATGCCCCTTTTGATGCAACCCATTATCTTATTGGCCTTGGCAGTAGCTGCCTGACACTGGTTTTTACAGCTTAGGTTGCTGTTTATTAAAATTCCTAGATCCTTTTCCATGTCAGTGTTACTGAGTGTTTTACCATTTAGTATGTACGGGTGACTTGCATTATTCATTATAATGTGCATAACTTTACATTTGTCAGTGTTAAACCTCATCTGCCATTTCTCTACCCAAGTCTGCAATCTATCCGAATCCCTCTGTAGCAGAAAATTGTCCTGTTCAGTGTTAATTACTTTACACAGTTTAGTGTCATCTGCAAAAATTTATATTTTACTGTGCAGGCCTTCTACAAGATCATTCATAAATATATTGAAGAGAATAGGGCCCAATACTGTCCCCTGAGGTACCCCACTAATGATATTGACCCAATCTGAGTGTGTACCGTTAATATCCACCCTCTGTTTTCTGTCACTCAGCCAGTTACTTACCCACATACAGACATTTTCTCCCAGTCCGAGCATTCTCATTTTATATACTAACCTTTTATGTGGTACAGTGTCAAATGCTTTGGAGAAGTCCAGATATATGACATCCATCGAGCTGCTGTCAAGTCTAGAACTTACCTCCTCATAGAAACTGATTAAATTCGTTTGGCATGACCGATCCCTCATGAAGCCATTTTGATATGGCGTTATTTGCTTATTTTCATTGAGATACTCCAAGATGGCATCTCTTAGAAAACCTTCAAACAGTTTACCAACAACAGATGTTAAACTTACCGGCCTATAATTTCCAGGCTCTGTTTTTGGACCCTTTTTTAATATTGGCACCATATTTGCTATGCGCCAATCCTGTGGAAAATTCCCTGTCAGTATAGTGTCCGTAAATATCAGAAATAAAGGTCTGGCTAGGACATCACTTTATTCACTATGGATACAGGGGTGTATGCCATCCGGTGCTGGCGATTTGTCTATTTTAATCTTTTTAAGTCGCTGTTGTATTTCTTCCTGTGTCAGACAGGGCACTTTTAATGAGGAATTTACTTTTACATTCTGCATTTCATCTGACATTTTATTTTCCTCAGTGAATATAGTGGAGAAAAAAATATTTAATAGTTTTGCTTTATCCTCGTCGCTCTCTGCAACTCCCCCCTCATTGCTGTGTAGAGGACCGACTCCTTCAGATTTATATTTTTTACCATTCATATAATTGAAGAACATTTTAGAGTTAGTTTTACTCTATTTGGCAATTAATCTCTCGGTCTCTAGTTTGGTAGTTTTTATCAGTTTTTTACATATTCTATTTTTTTCCTTATAGTTTATCAGTGCTTCCTGGCTCTCCTCCTGTTTTAGTGATTTATATGCTTTCTTCTTGTCATTTATTGCTTTCTTTACGGTTCTATTTATCCACATTGGTTTCTATTGTTTCTTAGCCTTTTATTCCTATAAGGTATGTACCTCTCACAATTAGATGTTACAATGCTTTTAAAAATCTCCCATTTTGTGGTTGTATTTTTATTTTTGAGGACTTTGTCCCAGTTAGTTAGGCCTATGGCCTCGCTTAGTTGGCTAAATTTTGCTTGTTTAAAGTTTGGTATTTTGTTCCTCCCTTTAGAAACTCTTGTTTAAAGGATAACTGAAAGTTTATTACTATATGGTCACTATTTCCTAGGTGTCCCCCAACCTGCACATCTGTAGTTTCTATCAGGTCTTTTGGTTAATACTAAATCCAGTACGGCCGTCCCTCTAGTTGGGTCCTGAACCAGTTGGGAAAGGTAATTTTTATTGGTTATTGCCAAGAACCTGTTTCCTTTATGGGATGTACAGCTTTCAGTTTCCCAGTCTATATCTGGGTAGTTGAAGTCCCCCATAATAACGACTTCATTATGATTTGCCGCCTCGTCTATCTCGTTTAGTAATAGATTTTATGTGGACTCTGGTATATTAGTGGGTTTATAATAAGCTCTTATTAGTAATTTATTGTTTTACCCTCCATGTATTTCTACCCATATTGACTCCACATGTTCATGTCCCTCACAGATGTCTTCTCGAATTGTGGGCTTTAGACAGGACTTCACATAAAGGAAAACCCCTCTTCCTCTCCGGTTTTGTTGATCCTTTCTAAACAGATTGTAACCTTTTATATTGATTGCTCAGTCATAGCTATCATCCAGCCATGTCTCAGTTATTCCCACTATGTCATAGTCCTCCTCACACATCACTAATTCCAGTTCGCCAGTCTTGTTAGTCAGGCTTCTGGTATTAGTATTCAGTCGTGTCCAAAAGTTTTGAGAATGATACAAATATTAGTTTTCACAAAGTTTGCTGCTAAACTGCTTTTAGATCTTTGTTTCAGTTGTTTCTGTGATGTAGTGAAATATAATTACACGCACTTCATACATTTCAAAGGCTTTTAACGACAATTACATGGCATTTATGCAAAGAGTCAGTATTTGCAATGTTGGCCCTTCTTTTTCAGGACCTCTGCAATTCAACTGGACATGCTCTCAATCAACTTCTGGGCCAATTCCTGACTGATAGCAACCCATTCTTTAAAAATCACTTCTTGGAGTTTGTCAGAATAAGTGGGTTTTTGTTTGTCCACCTGCCTCTTGAGGATTGACCAAAAGTTCTCAAAGGGATTAAGATCTGGGGAGTGTCCAGGCCATGGACCAAAAATGTCAACATTTTGGTCCCCGAGCCACTTATCACTTTTGCCTTATGGCACGGTGCTCCATCGTGCTGGAAAATGCATTGTTCTTCACCAAACTGTTGTTGGATTTTGGGCATAATTGTGAGTGAAAAAAAAATTCACAGAACTAGCGCCGGACGCTGTCACCACGTGTTGGGACAGCATCAGCTCAGTACTCTGATTATAGGCAGGGAATGATTAGCTCCTGATGATTCTCCTTGTATGTGAAGAAACGCGTTGAGCACACCCTTATGCCAGTCCTTTGAGCTTAGTTTTATTTTGTGGCTACAGAGAGACCTCTAGGTGCATTCCCTCTGCTAAACGAGGGTTCATATAGCACACCTGGTCTCCATGCTCTCCCAGTGAATTGACCTGCTCTCTCCCAATTTATCTGGGGGTCCTGGAGTGAGTGACAGTTATAGCCTCTGGCAGACAGAGCAAATTCTCTCTATCTTGCCCATACCTTACAGTGAAGGCACTGCACGTGATTGTATTATTGGAGGCGATCCTCCATTTCTCCTAGAATTGGGAGATCAATCACTGCTGCAGTAATGTGCCCCTCTCACTGACACAAGTTTACAGCAGTGTCTCTATCTATATGGGACCTACTGACCCGGGACCTATTTGTTCAAGTCCCTGGGATATATGTTTTGTACGCCTTGTCTTTGTGTCAAGTTATTTGAGGGCCGTTTATGTGTTTGACCCTCCCTTTTTAATGTATATCGAATAAAGTTATCTATTTTAGCGTTCCCTTCTGTGATAATTGTGAGTGAGCCCACTCCCTTGGATGAGAAGCAACCCACACATGAATGGTCTCAGGATGCTTTACTATTGGCATGACACAGGACTGATGGTAGCACTCACATTTTCTTCTCCGGACAAGCCTTTTTTCAGATGCCCCAAACAATCGGAAAGAGGCTTCATCGGAGAATATGACTTTGCCCCAGTCCTCAGCAGTCCATTCACCATACTTTCTGCAGAAGTTCAATCTGTCCCTGATGTTTTTTTTGGAGAGATGTGGCTTCTTTGCTGCCCTTCTTGACACCAGGCCATCTTCCAAAAGTCTTCGCCTCACTGTGGGTGCAGATGCGCTCACACCTGCCTGCTGCTATTCCTGAGCAAGCTCTGCACGGGTGGCACTCTGATCTTGCAGCTGAATCCTTTTTAGGAGACAAGCATGGCGCTTGGATGCCCTGAAGGCTTCTTAACAAGAATTGAACCTCTTTCCTTGAAGTTATTGATGATCCTAAAAATTGTTAATTGAGGTGCAATCTTAGTAGCCACGATATCCTTGCCGGTGAAGCCATTTTTATACAACGCAATGATGGTTACACGCATTTCTTTGCAGGTCACCATTGTTAAAAATGGAAGAACAATGATTTAAAGCATCACCCTCCTTTTAAAATGTCAAGTCTGCCATTTTAACCCAATCAGCCTGACATAATAATCTCCAGCCTTGTGCTCGTCAACATTCTCACCTGAGTTAACAAGACGATTACTTAAATGATCTCAGCAGGTCCTTTAATGACAGCAATGAAATGCAGTGGAAAGGATTTTTTGGGATTATGGTAATTTTCATGGCAAAGAAGGACTATGCAATTCATCTGATCACTCTTCATAACATTCTGGAGTATATGCAAATTGCTATTTTAAAAACTTAAGCAGCAACTTTTCCAATTTCCAATATTTATGTAATTCTCAAAACTTTTGGCCACGACTGTACAAACAATTGAGAGGTTTATGTATATTTTTTACCCTACACCTTTCATTCTGAACTGTTCTATTTCCCCCTTCCATTCCTCCCCCAGTCACACTACCTCGCCCCTGGTCTCTATCTGCACTATCTTCCCCTCCTATCTTCCCCTCCTATAATGTAATTACCCTCCCCCCAGTCCCTAGTTTAAACACTCATCCAATCTTCTAGCCATCTGTCTCCCCAACACAGCTGCCCCTTCCTATTGAGGTGCAGCCCATTCCTACGATAGAGCCTGTAGCCGACAGAAAAGTCAGACCAGTTCTCCAGGAACCCTACACCAGTTCTTGAGCCACTTGTTAACCTCCCTAATCTCCCGCTGCCTTTCTTGTGTGGCTCGTGGTACAGAGAGTATTTCAGAAAATACTACTTTTGAGGTCCTTGCCTTAAGCTTTTGACCTAAATCCCTGAAATTATTTGTAAGGACTCTAACTTTGTAGCTTGAGAAAGACAGTAACAAGAGGTTGAAACATTGCTATGACACTGGGTTAATAAACCACATTTTTGATTTTTTATTGGAGTGCTGCTGGCTTTTTCTTTAAGTATTGGATTAGACCTTGGTGCCGGTCTTAGCTGCTGGATTTTTGCACCCACCTGAAGCAGTGTGCTGTTCTCTCCCTTTCTCTTCTATATATTTGTATATATATATATATTATATAGCAACAGATGCTGATGTAGTCACCATGTGGACAATGTAATTGTGTTCAACCCCAGAGATCACAGGGCACGCTGCTATTTCCTGGCAGCCAGGTTCCTCTGGTAGCGACACTTTCTGCTGTATCCGCACTTTCGGGATGATGATGCAGATAATAAAATTGTGAAGCAGAGATCTGTTAGCTACCTGCTCCACTATTTAGCATGTGTCAAGTGATGTGGTGCTAGCAGGCAATATGAAGTGACATCATCAAACCTGCAGTTCCTAGCCACTAGAGATACTGGAGCAAATCTGCAGAGAGAGATCTGCTCCAGTTATTGTGAGAATGTTTTGTTTCTTTTTGGTCAGCAGTGGTTTTTGTCTTGAAACTCTCTCATGGACACAATTTTTGCCCAGTCACTTTCTTTTTGTTGAATCATGAATACTGACCTTAAGTGAGACAAATGAGGCCTGCAGCGCTTTAGATGTTGTTCTGGGTTCTTTTATGACCTCATTGATGAGTCATTAATTTTGGTAGGCAGGTTTTCTACATTTGTGGATAATAGCTCTCACTGTAGTTCGCTGGAGTCCCAATGCCTTAGAAATAGGTTTGTAACCTTTTCCAGACGGAGAGATGTCAATGACTTTCTTTCTTATCTGTTCTCGGATTTCATCAGATCGGGGCATGATGCGTTGCTTTTTACAATATTTTACCCTACTTAATGTAGTCAGACATGTTCTATTTAAGTGATTTCTTGATTCTACAGGTCTGGCAGTAATCAGGCCTGGGTATGGCTAGTGAACTTTAACTCAGCTGTCCAGAAACTGTGGTTAATCACAGTTAATTCATGGAGTGGTAATTATTTTTTCACATAGGGCCAGGTTGTTTGGGATAGCTTTTTTACTTAAATAAATGAAATAATCATTTGAAAATTGCTTTTTAGATTTAATCGGGTTATCTTTGTCCGATATTCAAATTTGTTTGATAATCTGAAGTGTGACAAATGTGAAAAAAAAAGTTCACAGCACTGTGTATTTAGTGTCCCAGTACTATGGTAGTTAAAAATGTGCTTTTATGATATATGAGCATTTTATGCGCTTTTGGTGAACAAGGTGTTAATAGGCCTTAATTACTATGACTAGTTGGGGCTGTTGCCCCCCTTTCCATCAGAAGTGGATAGAGACACTGTCTAGACATTCATGAGTGCAGATGCAGAAGCAGCTGATGACAGTCCTGTTCATATACTAACCGGAGAGAAGCAAAGAAAAAAAGAACTTAATATATATTTGAAAGGAAATCCAACGTTCAGAGGAGGAGCGTGTAGAAGCTCTGTGGAGATAAACTGGCTAAAAGGACTATGCAGGATCTACAGTAAACTTGTTCAGGCATCTGAACATACGTGCATTAGAAAACAGCCTGGCCAACTGTAACAATACCACATTCCACTGAGGACATTGTGTGAATTATAGCTATGAGTATAGTGACCTGTACAAAAGGTGCAAAACTTAGTCTGCCATTGGGGTCCGGCCGTTGCCTCATGTGAAGCGTTGTACCCCTATTTCTGGATGTTTATGTGAAAGTCAGAGAAGTTCTGTGTGAGGCAAATTGTTTTGAAGGGAAATCTTGGATTGTTAACTACTAGTGATAAGCGAGGACCAAAGTGTTAGGGTGTTCGGGTACTCGGTCCAAACACATAGTGATATTTGTGCGCTCGGCCGAGCACCTGAGCATAATGGAAGTCAATGGGAGACAACCAGGCACCCTAATGCTCGGATGAGGGGAGGGTGCCTGGTCCATTGGAAAAGGTCAGAAAGTGACAGAAACACCACCGAAATGGATCTGGAACAGAATGGGTACCATGTCTGGGTGCATCTTGGACCCCAATGTCGCTGCTGGGAACCATGTTGTCCCAGTTTTCTACCACTTTTACATAGAGACAAAATCATGCCCCAAATCCCGCCCTCTCAACAATATAAAAAAACATTTTTAGAGGTAAAACATTTTTCTATTGTATATACAGTGCAAATGCTGCCTAAAGTAACAAGGAAGATGCACTCTGATACAGCCTGTATATCACATAAAGGAGAGCCTCATTCACATAGTGCTACAATAGTTCAGGTACACTGCTACACTCATAAAGCCTATGCACTAAGTGAAAGGGCTGGCAAAAATTACAAGGAACCGGCACTCCAATACATCCTTTATTACACATAAAGGAGGACATCATACATACCCTTAAAAAATTATGATTGATGGCCTGCTGGTGACCCTCAAAAACATTTGGTGTAAGGGTCTGCTGGTTACCCTCTAAAACATTATAGTTGAGGGCCTGAAGGTGAGGGGACCCTATAAAAAAATTGTAGTGAGGGCCTGAAAGTGAGCGAACCCCATAAAACATTGCAGGAATAGCATACAGGTGAGCAGACCATATAAAACATTAGAGGTGAGGGACTGAAGCCGAGCGAACCCCATAAAACATTGTTGTGATGGCCTACAGGTGATCAGACTGTATAAAACATTAGAGGTGAGGGACTGAAGGTGAGCAACCCCATTAAACAATGCAGTGATGGCCTAAAGGTGAGCAGACCACATAAAACATTAGAGGTAAGGGCCTGAAGGTGATCAAACCCCATAAAACATTGCAGTAATGGCCTACAGGTGAGCAGACCGTATAAAACATTGGAGGTGAGGGCTTGAGGGTGAGCGAACCCCATAAAACATTGCAGTGATGAACTAAAGGTGAGCAGACCATATAAAACATTAGAGGTGAGGACCTGAAGCCGAGCAAACCCTACAAAACATTGTAGTGAGGGCATATATATTATGTATGGAAGAGGAGGCGGAGGAGGTGGTGGATGAGAAAACAAGATTCAAACATATATCCTTTTTTGCGGTGAAAAGGGTGCATCTGAATCTTGTGAATTGAGTACATTATAAAGCATACATTTAAATTGCCTTTTTGTTCCTCATTAGCTCAGCTTTCCTCTAGTGGAGTGGAGAAGTCAGGGGCAATCCATGCCTTGTTAATTTTTATCTGAGTCAACCTGTCAGCATTGTCAGTGGACAAGCGGATACATTTGCTATAATGCCACCAGCAGCACTAAATACACGCTCAGACAATACGCTGGCGGCGGGGCACCTCCAAGGCATAGAGTCCAAGTTCGTACCACGTGTCCAGCTTGGACACCCAGTAGTTGTAAGTACTGAGGCTGCGCTTCATGGTGAGGTTGCTGGCGGGGTGTCATGAAAGTGTCCCATGCATTGGAAAGTGTTGCCCTGCCTCTGTTAGAACTACTGTGTGTTCCCATTGTCTCCCTTCCTCAGTTGCCTAAGGAAGTACGGACTCTGGCGGCCGAATTGTCAAATGGAAAATTTTTGAGAAATCTGTCAACCAGTACCTTCTGGTATTGCACCGTTTTACTCGTCCTCGCCACCACAGGAATGAGAGATGAGAAGTTCTCTTTGTAGCGGGAGTCGAGAAGGGTGAACACCCAGTAATCTGTGTTACCTAAAATGCATATAACGTGAGGGTCGCGGGAAAGGCAGCCTAACATGAAGTCAGCCATGCGTGCCAGAGTACCAACAGGCAAGATGTCGATGTCAACTTCAAGATGACTCTCCATACCCTCCTCCTCCTCCTCCTCTTCTGCCCATCCACACTAAACATATGGAATTAAAGTTCCATGATTACTAGACTCTGTAGCAGAGGCAAGTGACTCCAACTCCTCCTCCTCTTCATGGTCCAATTTTCACTGAGAAGACGAACTGGGGGAAGTCTGGCTATCACCCTGTGTCATCTCCTCCCCCATTACTTCGTTTGCCACAGTCAAAGCATCCTCCTAATTGTGAATAGTGATTGTATGAGTACACACAGCAGTGGGATGGTTACGCAGATAATATTGTTATCGCCACTAACCATCTGTGTGGATTCATCAAAGTTTTTTAAAACCTCACATAGGTATGACATCAATGCCAATTCATCGCTTCTGAATAGTGGCAGTTGACTGGAAAGCGACGACCATTTTGGAGCTGGTATTCCACAACTGCCCTCTGCTGCTCACAAAGCCTGGCCAACATGTAGAACGTAGAGTTCCAAAGCATGCTCACATTGCACAGTTGGTGAGCTGGAAGCCGCAAGCACTGCTGCAATGTTGACAGACCGGCTTAAGCTTTGGACGACTTTCGGAAATGGGCACAGAAGCTGCACACCTTCACTTGTAGCTCTTTCAAATTGGGGTAGGTTTTGATAAACCGCTGAACCACTAAGTTTAAGACGTTTAAGATGTGAGCTAGGCATGGAATGTGTGTCAGGTTGCCGAGCTCCAAAGCTGCCACCAAGTTACGGTCATTGTCAGACACAACCATGCCTGTTTGTTGGTTGATTGGCGAGAGCCACATGGTCTAGTCCCTTATACCCTGCCATAGCTCTGCGGAGGTGTGCTGTTTGTCCACTAAGCAGATCACCTTCAGCACGGCCTGTCGACGCTTTCCCACAGCAGTGCTAAACTGCTGACAGCTAGCGACTGATGGCTGACTGCTTTAGGAGGTGGAAGTGGAGGAGGAGGCGGCGGAGGAGGAAAAGTGGGGCTTGAAGCCAGTAACATAACTGCTGGTGGAGACTGGTAGACGTGAAGCGCATTCTGGGTGTGGGTAGCAACTGTACCCATCAGAGGTATGGCTTGCTCCTGGCCTACAGCATTCACCCAGTGTGTGATCAGGAAATATGCACTCCCTGGCCTGCAGCGCCAATCAATGTCGTGTGGTGAGGTGTGGACTTTCAGTAAGTGCGTTGGTGGTACGGGTGATGTTCTGGGACACATGCTGGTAATGCGTGGCTGCACACCGAAAAATAGTGGCGGCTGGGGACTTCATACTGAGGGACAGGTGCCGGCATCAGGCTGCAGAAGACTTCAGTGTCCACAAGCCTAAATGGCAACATTTCAAGGGCCAGTAATTTCGAAAGTTGTGCATTTAGTGCTATGGCCTGTGGGCGCCTTCGACAAGGGATTGGCCAGCAGTGCGTAACACAGGGGAAAAGGAGGCAGTGGTGGGACCTGCAGACCCAGAGTGTGGACCCATGCGTTCGGCCCACTTATTAGGGTGCTTGGATGCCATGTGGCGGATCATGCGGAGGTTGCTAGTGTTCACGCCCCGTCTCATTTTGGTATGGTGCAAACTCTTTTCTCTGCTCTTTCATCAAAAAAGCGCCATACTGCGGAACACCTACCCCTTGGCAAGGTAGATTTATGCATGGGGGTGCTGTGTGTGATGGTTGCGGGCCTGTTTGGTGTGGGCCGATGTCTCCCTTTTGCAACCCCACTTCCTCTTCCAGACTGTTGTGATGCTGCGGATCCCTCCCCCTTTGTACTGCTGTCTTCGCTCGGCTTTTCACCTTCACATGTTGGGTCAGTGACCTCATTGTCCACCACCTCCTCTTCCACTTCCTCACTTTGCTCATCCTCCTGACTTGACCTAACCACAACCTCAGTGATTGACAACTGTGACTCATCATCATCCACCTCGTGAATGAATGATTGCTGTTCACCACCATCATTTTCTTGAGATTGTGAACGCTCAAGAGGTTGGGCATCAGGGCACAATATCTAAGGTACCTCTTCAAGCGTGCTTGGCGAGAGAGCCAAACCAAGTACTGGGCCTGGCAATGAAAAGAGGCCATGTGAATATCGGAGTGTGGGATCCCTTGTTTGGCCAGACACGACAAGGTGGGAGGAAGGAGGATCAGAGTGAGGATTCGGTTGACCAGAATCTTTGCTACAGAGACTGGACTTTGTGGAAGAGAGGGGGGTGCTTAACTGACTGGAAGCATTATCTTCTGCAATCCAGCCGACCACCTGTTTGCACTGGTCCGACTTGGACAGTGTTGTCCTGCGCCGCCCAGCTAAGTTGGACATAAAGCTGGGTTTGGTGGATTTTTTTGTTTTTTCTGGTGCACTGGCAGCAGGCACAGTTTGATTGGGCCCAGGGCCACGGCCTCTGCTTGCACCATCAGTATGACGCCCACTTCCCCGTCCCTTTATGTTTGCCTTCTTCATATTAACGGTTTTGTCTTTAGATGTGGCGCAGAATGTTTTACTGTCCGCTAAAGACTTAGTTTTCTGATGCAGGACAGTACTGGATACAGAGAAGTACAGATTTTGGCCACTACACTAGGCCCAAGTGAATGTAATTTTTACGACACAAACTGTACTAAGATGCAGTAAAGTACTGGATACCAAAAAACACTTATTTTGGCCACTACACTAAGCCCAAGAGAATATAATTTTTAATATACACACTGTATTCAGATGTAATTCTATATTGGATACAAATCTGTCCCAAATAAAATGTATTCCCTGCTGGAATACTGTATATATGGTTGCGGCCTAAACGCAAACACAGATGTGCCCAAAACTAGTTAGCTATGGCCAAAATATAAAACACTCTTTGCTGGAGTAATTTAATATAATAGTTGCGGATTGAACGTACACACAAAGTTAGGTTCATTTCCCCCAAAAAAAAAAATTCTCTAATGGTGCAGTGAATATATCAGTGCAAGGCATACTGTAGTGAATAAACCCCTTTTTATAATGTCGGCCCAACACACTGCTTTATGATGGTGCAGTGAATATCTCAGTACCAGGCACACCATAGTGAATAAGCCCCTTTTTTATGTCTGCCCAACACACTGCTTTATGATGGTGCAGTGTATATCTCAGTACCAGGCACACTGTAGTGAATAAGCCCCTTTTTATAATATCTGCCCAACACACTGCTTTATGATGGCGTATTGTAGATGTCACTAATCTGAAATCTTTCTGTCTTTTAGAAGTTTTGGTATTTAAAAAGTGATTTTCAAGCCCTGCACTATCTGTCCCTTCATGGTAAAGTCTGTCCCCGATAGTGCTGAAGCAAACCCCTTCTTAAAAAAAAAAAAAAAAAAAGGTGCTGCACTGCTGTCAAACACACACTGTAGTCCTTAAAAGGACTGTTAGGTCTTTCGATAAGGTATTTGGAGTAAAATCAGTAAGTTTAGTGCAAAACGCTATCTGTCCCTGCCTACTGTCTGCTGTCCCTGTACCTGAATGAGCCAAGCGCCGGACCTCAGCTCCTATATGAAATGGTATCATGTGTTCCGGACAGCCAATCAGTGTAGTGCATACAGCTAACATGGCTATGGCCTTACACTGAGGGGAATTACTTACCTGGACCTTGATTGGCTGCTTAGAAGGTGCCAAACATGCGGGGAGGAAACTCGGGCAATGCGACAAACACACGTGGTGCTTAGCCGAGTTAAGCCGAGCACTGAGCATAGCGATGCTCGAGCCAAACCAATACTCGGCCGAGCATGCTCGCTCATCACTATTAACTACCTATGCAGCTGTGTAACCTGTAAAACAATGGAAATTGCACATTTTGTAAAAACAGATTTTTCTTTAACTTGGTCTTTTTGAAAAGAACTGTTGTTCTTCAAAACAACTTCATAATTGTCTCCACTGCTAAATGGGACCCCACCTTGCACTTCAATTCCTCACCATCAAGGGTATCCGAACCACCTCTGCACTCTTCCCATCTCTGCATGGCCCACGGGAGAGCCAGTGTAACAATTACAATCACTATTATTCCTACTATCCTCTCCTCTGCTCTCGTGGGCACTCTGCATATAGCAGATAGCATGTGTAACTTCCAACAGAGTATTTCAAAATCTTTTTTTTTTTTTTTTTCAAAGCTGTTTAGAAATCACCACAAATAACATATGTCAAGCTAAATGCATAGGTAAGGAAAGAAATTTCTGTGTACGGAAAAAAAAATTCTTATATTGAATGTGGCTTTAAATATTAAAAGAGCTAGATTTCCTTTCTGAAGACACAATATCCTAAAATTTTTATTTTATATTTAAATGTAAAACATAATTTATATTTTCTTTTTAAAATTCTTTTTATTGTTTATAACAAGAATAACATATATTATTCATAGCAAAACATGTATATCAAAAGGTTACACGGGTTTCAGATACAGTACAAAATCATGGCAGCAGTAACGATCAGCATGTAAGGAAGCATGGCACACTATGCAATAGGTGAAAGTATCGGGTGAGGTAGAGGTAGCCATCATAATAAACAGAAAGCCAGTAACGCTGTGCGTGACAAAGCGCCATCCAGTTAGAGAGGCGAGCCAAACTGGTTGTACTGTATTCTAGTAGGGAGATAAGCATGGCAAAGGGGGGAAACAAGGACATGACGAGACATGACATACGAAGACAAAAGGGTGGGGGGGTAGGAGAAAAAAGGGGGGGGAGGGGGGGCTATATTACCGGTCAGCTAACGTCATGGTATGGCGGGCGCTGATTGTCGGAAGGTCATCCAGGGGGCCCAAATCAGGTTGAAGGCGTTGTGGGACTTAGATTCCCAGCTAGATAATTCCTCCAGATGATAAAGTATATCAACTTTGTCAATCCATTGAGTGAGCGTGGGCGGATATGACTCTTTCCATAGTGTAGGTATCAGTATACGGGCTGCCGCCAGTAAATGCCTAAGCAGTTTCATGGTGTGTCCAGACAGTCTACCGGGAAAGAGTTGAAATAAACAGATCTCTGGGGTGAGTGGCAGGTGCGTCTTGAGTATCGAATTAACTCGGGCCATGATATGTGTCCAATAGGGCGTTATACGGGGACATGTCCACCATAAATGGCAGTAGGTCCCTAGGTGTTGATTGCATCTCCAACAATTCGGGTCATAACCTGGGTTATATTTATTCAGTAAAGTGGGGGTCAAGTGCCATCTGGTTAGGATTTTGTACCCACTTTCCTGCATCCTAACACATCGCGAGGTCCGTTTTGGGGCCGCAAATAGTAGTTTAATCTCCGCATCGCTGAATTTACGTGAGAGATCTGTCTCCCACACAGCAATAAAAGAATGTTTCAATTGCTCTGGTGGTGACGATAGCAATTTACTATATGTCGAAATTATCTTTTTGGGGGGTTTAACTTGGGCTAGGGAGATCTCAAAGTGTGTCAAAGAGCGGTATAGATCGGTGTGTTTGCAAAGTAATTTGAAGGAGTGAATGAATTTATTATAAACCATATGTGGTATCGGAGAGCATTTGAGGTAATCCGATAAGCTGTCTCTTGTAGGAATTGTACCTGCGAGCAAGAATGAGTCAATTTTTGAGTCGTTGAGGCTGATGTCTTTGGGAATAGATGAATTATAATTGTGATATGAGGTTAGTATAAGGTCTCTAACCTGAAGTAAAGGTGAGGGATAAGGGACGCATCTCGAGCGTACATTGTTATGGTTCCAAACTTTGTATGTTTCATCTGTAAGAGCATTAAGAATCTTGGATTGAAGAGGGACGACCTTATCTGAGAAGATGAGTTGTCGGAGTGGGAATTGGAGAATATCTTCCTCTATAAAAACCCATAATTTGTGCGAGGTCCTCCTTATCCAGTCAAGTATACGGTTGAGATGTATTGCTTGAACAAACGGCATGTCTATACCGCCCTTGTTTTGAGGTAATTGGAGAGTAGAATATTTAATCCTGGGTTTCTTTGCATGCCAGATATAGCGGGAAAGGATCCTATTTAACCGAGTATAGAAGCTGGCTGGGACGTGTATAGGGAGGGCTTGTAGTATGTAAGTCACTTTGGGCCAGATCAAACATTTTGCGATGTTTTTCGAGATATATGGTGTGGGCCATTCGTCAAGTATTTTGGAGATGTCCTTCAGTAAAGGTAAGTAATTATTTTTGAAAAGCGCCTGCAGGTTAGAGAAGATTTTAACGCCTAGAAACTTGATATAGGGTTGATTCCAGTCAAAAGGTGAGTCTCTAGAGAGTCGGGAGGCCTCGGTGCTGGGTAAAGATATATTAAGTGCTTGGGATTTGCTCATATTAACTTTAAAGTTCGATAGCAGACCAAACTGGTGGAAAGTGGTTTCAATGACCGGTAATGTTTTGACAGGGTTAGAAGTAAGTAACAAGAGGTCGTCTGCATATGCTGCCACCTTGTGCTCCCTGCCACCTAAGAAAATCCCAGAGATGTCGGGGTTCTGTCTCAGTTTTTGCAGGAGAGTTTCCATCATTAATACAAAAAGTAACGTGACAGAGGACACCCCTTCCTGGTGCCATTTGTGATAGGGAACACAGGTGACAGCACACCATTGACCAAAACCCTGGCTGAAGGTCTTTCATACATAGTGAATATGGCCTTGACAAAGGGATGGGGGATGCTGAAGGCCAGTAGAGAGGCTTTCAGAAAATCCCAATCCACTCTGTCGATCGCCTTCTCGGCGTCGGTGCTAAGAAGCAGCAAAGGGACGTTCGATTGTTGGACATAGGCGATCAGCTGAAGGACCCTATAGATATTATTCTTCCCTTCTCTCCCCATTACAAAGCCCACTTGATCTGGGGCTATAAGCGTGGACAGTAAGGATTGAAGCCTGCGAGCAATTATTTTTGCAAAGATCTTAAGGTCGAAATTTAAGAGAGAGATAGGGCGATAGTTGCTACATAGGCTTGGATCTTTACCCTCTTTATGTATGACTGTAATTTGGGCCATCAGTGTATGGTCATGGAAGGGGAGTCCTGATAAAGCAGAATTGTATAGACGCAATAAGTATGGAGTGAGTGTGTCTAGACATGACATGTAATAAAAGGCCGTTAATCCGAGGTAGCTGTAAGGAAGCTAGAAATTCCGAGATTAGGTCAGATTTTGGTATATTTGAAGTAGTTAATGTAGATCTCAGATTGTACAGTTCTCTATAGAAGGAGCTAAACTCAGCGGCAATGTCTACCGTTTTATGGAGAATCATCCCTGACGAGCTTTTCAAATTAGCTATAAAATCTTTGGTATATAATGGAGAGTGAATCTGGATCGCACATCCTCAACACTATGCTTTTGATGTAATGACTGTCTCAGCATAATTACGTGGCATATCCGCCCAATTTGTAATACATTGTATGCTGTGCATAAGAGGCATTAGTATACAGTTTGATCAAAGAGCATAGGCCCACTTTCCGCGACAAGGAAGCCTCTGCAAGTGGGAAACTACTCTAACCTATAAATGGCGCAGCCGTGCGCGGCGACCACCGGCGCCCCAGCACCGCACCAGCAGCAGACAGCGGGACCCAGGAGCCACACAGCAACCCCACTGTGCAGCAAAGCCTCCTTGGCTCTGGGACCCACCGCCCCGCCAGCACAGCACTGAGGCAGCAATGGCAGACACGCAGTACTGCACCATGTGAACAAGTGCATGAGCTCACCCAGTCACGACCCTCAGGAAATGCATCTGAGAGATAGTAGGAGTTTATAAACCCCTTGCAGCTAAGGCTAATTTAAAACACCTAGTCCAAATGGGGAGGAGTGCTGATACCAGAGGAGGAAAAAGAAAATAAAGTGGGCCTATGCTCTTTGATCAAACTGTATACTAATGCCTCTTATGCACAGCATACAATGTATTACAAATTGGGCGGATATGCCACGTAATTATGCTGAGACAGTTATTACATCAAAAGCATAGTGTTGAGGATGTGCGATCCAGATTCACTCTCTAGTATATAAAATCTTTGGTTTTCCTGTTTTTAATTTGTGCAAGCATGAACCTAGTAGGTTTGTCTCCATGAGCATAGTGTTTAAATCTCGCTGACAGATAAGCTTTGGCTGAGCTCAAGTTCAGTAAGTTCTTAAGTTCAGACCTATATTCGGTTAGTTCAGCTAAGTGAGAGGCTAAGAGGGACCGTTTGTGTAGTCTCTCTAACCGAGGGATTTTTTGTTGCAAGTCTGACACTTTTTGTGTCATAACTTTGCGTGTATATGCTGACAGAGATATGAGTTCACCCCTAACATAGGATTTATGAGTTTCCCAAAGAGTTTGGGCAGAGACGTCAGCGGTATCATTGCGGGTAAAGAAATCACTTAAACGTGAATTAATTCTCTGAACGTTTTGGGTAGATTTCAGGAGAAGGTCATTTAACCGCCAGCATCTGACAGGCGGTGTTGTGTGTGGAATAGCGAGGACTATTTCAACCATAGAGTGGTCGGATAGGACTTGGGATACTATAGAGGCAGAGATGCAGTTTTGGATTTGCGAGTTTTGAAGAAATATGTAGTCTAGTCTGCTGTATGAGTTATGAGGGGCAGAGTAATAAGTATAGTCTTTGACCGAGGGATTTAGTGTTCTCCAGGTGTCTAGAAGCTGCAATGATTGTAGGGCGTGAGTCAGTTTTGCAAGGGTCCTAAAGCGAATACTAGATTTGCCCGTGGAAGAATCTAAAATAGGATTCAAGGCCACGTTCAAGTCTCCACCGAATATCAATGTTCCTTCAAAGAAGGTCGAGGCGTCTTTAAGGCCATCGTTAACCAAGAAATTTGGTCTGAGTTAGGAGCATAAATATTCCCTACTGTAAAAACCTCTGTGCCAATTTTACCTTTAATAAAGAGGAAGCGACCTAATTGATCAGAGCACTTGTCTAGCAATATGAAATTTGTATGTTTACTGATCCCAATGCTCACGCCCTTAGATGATTTAGTATCTGAGCCTGAGTGGTACCATTGAGTGTAGTGAGTCTTATTCAAAGTGGGTATTTTCCCTTTCTGAAAGTGCGTCTCTTGGAGGAGGCATAAGTCCGCCCTGGTTTTCTTAAGAGCACATAAAACCTGTCCCCTTTTGGAGGGAGAATTTAGCTCATGGACGTTATAGGTAACAATTTTAATAGTTGCCATGATGACGTTTGCGATATAAATTCTGGGTCAGAGTCCGCTGTAGATTGCAGTAAGCTGCTTTGGTGGTCGTAGGCCGGGTGGGAGGGGGGGGAGGGGAGGAAGGCTAGAAACACGGGGTAAAACAGCAACAATTAGTCAAAATCAACAATAGTTCAACCATCAATATAAGAGCATATTGTAGAGCAATCACAGGAAAGTAGGTATACTCTAACGTGAGTGCCACATGTAGAAAATGTAACTGGTGTTGCCTTTCGGCAATCAGAACCAGAATAATCAGTGGTAGTAACATCACATATAACAATATGGCCCAAAGGTGGGCCCAACTTCTTAATTTAGGTCAATAAATTGGGAGAGAGTGAGAGGAGTAAGATAAGAAAGGGAGAGAGAGGGAAGGGAGGAGAGGGCAGGAAGGGAAAGGAGGAAAGGAGAAAAAGGGGGGGGGGAGGAAGGGGAGAGGAGGGGGGGGGGTATTAATGTAGTAGGGAGAGTAGAGAAAAATACACTATGGTAGTTATATAAATGTAGTGTGAGTTATTGCCTAGTAACCAGGACGTAGAATTGTGTGAGTCCACTACTTGGAGCAGGATCAGGCTTCATCGGGAATGATGTTTTTTGGAGCCAACTTGCCGGACTTCTTCTTGGATTTAGCCGCCCGGCCGGAGACAACTTCTTCCCAGGGTGTAGGAGGAGGAATCATTGGGAGGTTATCCAAATCTTTCACCACTGCCCAGTCAGGAATCTGCAGATCCTGGATATCCAGAGCTTTGTACACCCCAGGCAGGTCAGCATAGGAGCGGACTGTGTATCTCTTGCCGCTGAACGTGAAACCTAAGCCAAATGGGAACTGCCAGCTGTAGAGGACTCCTTTAGAGCGGAGGGCCATTGTTAAAGGCTTTAGGATTCTCCTTTTGAGTAGTGTCTGTGGGGATAAGTCTTGATAGACATGGATTTGTGCATCCCCAAAGATGATTTGTGGCGACATCCTGGCCTGGCGTATGATGTCTTCTTTAACAGAAAAGTGCAGGAGGCGACAAATTACATCCCTAGGGGGATCTGTATCCTTAGGTTTTCTACGCAGAGCCCTGTGAATACGTTCTAGTATAATTTCGCCCTGATACGTGTTTCCCAATATATTGCGGAAAATTTCAGTTACAGTACCTGCTAGGGCGGAGTTATCTACTGATTCTGGCAACCCTCTAAGCCGGAGATTATTTCTGCACCCTCTATTGATCCTCCAAGGCATCAAATGCTACATTTAGATAATTTTGGCATGTGGTAAAGCTAGAGGATAGGGCAGCAGTGTAGTTGCATAGGGTAGTTTGTGTCGATTCGAGTTGTTCCACCCTGGAGCCGAGGTGTTTGATGTCGTGCTTTATATCTTGGAGATCCTTGGATAGGGGGTCAAGCGCTTTGGTTAGTGCTCTCTCCAAAGTTTTTTGTAAGAATGAGCGGGAAACAGGAAGAGTGTCTTTTTGAGTGGTATTTTCCTGCTCACTGTCAGAATCCTCTCCTGTATCCAGTGGAGCTGCTGATAGAGAGTCCTTAGAGGGAGTAGTCAGCTTGGGGTGGGGACTCTTTCTTTTCATGTATTTATCCATTTCTCCCTTTTGTGCTGTGGATTTTTGTACGAGGTTAGGATCTCTGGGAACAGAATTCCCAATTTTGACCATGTTGCAAGCTGAGGTGCTGATGTAAAGTTGGACCTAGGGCCCCAGGGGTAGGTTAACGCATTAGTGGCCAGGAAACGTAGTGGTCAATATAAAAATTGTGGCTCAAAGTCCAGCTATAGGATCAGGTACACGAGTGTGATAATCAGACCGGTACTCTTGTCAGTCCCGGCAAAAAATTTGAGCTATGCTCTTATGTCTGCTTTATGCAGTAGGGTAGGTTGCGGTTGTTCTAGCAGGGTGGGAAGGGGGGGGGGGCGGATATGTCCGGAGCCCGCTGTTGTGCTAGCGGTTGGGCCAGTAAGAAGGCCGGGGGTAGTGAAGCGATGGTACTCACTATCCAGCGGATCCGACGGCCAAGATCGAGAGTGCAGACAGACCTGTGGAGGTTTCTGGGTGCCGGGTGTGCAGTGGCGTACAGATCTTGGCACGAGTCCCAATGCAGGCGCCGGAGGTAGGCCGCAGAGTTGCAGGTCGCAGGTCTCGGCAGTCCAGGTCCGGCCCTGAGGTTGAAGGGGTCAGGCAGAACTTCGGTAAAGTGGGACCGGAGAGCTGTAGGGTCGGTTCTGTAGCAGATTGGCCAGCAAGACGTCCGTTCCACAGTGGCGGGCAGGCGGGCGGCCTCAGATGTTAGGCCGCGATCTCTTTGGTCCTCTAATTCAGCCGATCTTGGGCTAATTTCAGTCTGGGTATCCTCAGAGAGACTTCAGAGGACTAATACAGGAGTCCCACGTAGAGAAAGCCGCCGATGGCTAAGGATTAATCTATAAGCTCAGAGAGCTCTTTGAGGCGCGTCTTAGCTGCACGGCGGTAGACCACGACCCCCAACATAATTTATATTTAATATTCATGCCAGTTCATACCCCTGCAATTTAACAACAATTTAATCAAAATGCATATGTCGTACAAACGCTATCTGGCAACCCTATATCACAATCAAACAGTCATTTCACTTAGCAATAGAACTACTGTTTGTCTAGCTGTCCTACATGAATCCACTTTGAAGGATTGTAAAACCTTTGGATGTCTTTATGATATCTTCCGTTATTTGTCTTAATGTCCCATTAGTAACTGCTGCTATAAACTGACATTACTGAGTCATGAGCTTGATTTCCAAGTTTCTACATTCAGATAACAGAGGTGCAAAAGCATCATAAAACTGCCAGGCAGAGGAATGTCACAGAATGTTGTATGTAACAACCTGCTAATCGATTTATGTTTAAATTTGCTAAAACTACAGTGTTTTACCAAAGAGCTCATTAAAACTCTTACCCTCAGTTCACACATTCGCGTAAAACGCCGCTTTCGAACGCGCAAAAAAACGCACAACAGTACAGGAACCATGCATTCCAATGGAGGTGGTTCACACTTGCGCGTTTTAATGCGCGTTCGTAGGCGCCTAAAAACGTCAGACGCATAGGCAAGTATGTTCGCGTTAATTTGGGCGTTTAACCAGCGTTTGGTTCCAATAGACTTCAATGGGAAACGCCATAGGCGTGTTGTTCGAGCGTTTGTGCCGCGTAAAGCGCGCCTATGGGCGCTACTTTGCAACATGCTGTTGAAAAAGGCCAAAGCAACATGTGCAAAGCACCCAGAGTTTTGCAGGAGAGCAGACATGGAGGAGGCCTGTGATTCTGAAAACATTATCAGGCTAGTGCAGGCCAAGCGGTGCCTATATGACACCCAAGACCCCTATTATAAAAATCGCAGGGTCCGACTACAAGCCTGGGAGGACATTTGCAAATCCATCTGGCCAGAGTGGCCGCAGTTTACCAAGACTGTCCGACAAGGCAAAGGTATGTGTGATTTTGGTTCTGACCTCAAAATCTAGTGTGCACTGGTGTTGAAAATATTATATGTAATAGCTCCGGCCATCTCTGGCAGTACGGCTTGAGGTGATGTCCTAATGCAGCTTCCAAAATGGTGGGCTGTCTTGTACTTGCTGGAGCCTTGCAGGCATGCATGTAGCTGTATTTGGACATCACCTACAGTGCCGCACCATCCTCAATCAAACTTAATATAGTATATAGCCACTCTTTTAGCATAGTTCGCCTTGTCTCATGGGCACATAATTTGGATCCAGTACCCTCTGGCCTGTAGTAATTGCCTGCTGCTGTGTGTCACCTGTTTAAATAGCTGTAAATATGTTAGCAAACGCCACAAACTGTGGGGGCTTTCAGAATGGTTATTTTCTCCTGCTACATGTTTTATGTCTCCCTTCTAGTGAGGTCTGTGTAGGAGTTGTATGTGGGATGTGTCAGTTGTTATGTGGCCAGTTGGTAGTTGCCCCTGCGCACAATTATGCGTCAGTGCAATGGGCCAGTACTATGATTGACGTGTAAATGGTGCAGCTGAATAGTGTTTGTATGCGCTGTGTATGAAAGCTCATGTTGTCCAATGCAGATATTTTGCTCTATTTGTGGCCTGGTTAGGCGGATTAGTATATTGCTAGTGAGGTGACGTATGGAAAACAATAGTACGGATAGTGGCCTATGTATTTACGGACAAATTTCAGTGGTGTATACGTCAGGTCAGTCGAATGTCGGCCCTCCAGCCGTTTCATACATGCTACTGTGATCATGCTCTACCATAGCTTCACACAATGTTAGCATGGTATTTGTTGTGAGTTATATTCAGCTGAAGGGTCACGTTTGTTGTGGGAAACTTTTTCGTACATTCGCATTTATAGGCACCTGCATGGACACATTAATTGCTCCATCATTAGGACTAAATATAATGGTGGAGTAGTTACCCCCAAAAGCGGTTACGTAAATTCGCCCACCATATGCTTTGTACCACACGTGATTGGAATATGGCCTCCTAAAGGCCACTCTCCATGGCCCATCATATATATAAAAACAAGATGAGACAAAATGGGTCAAACAGAATTTATATGTGTGAAAATAAACTGCAAACATTACTGTACAAATAAATTAGGACGCATATTAACACAAAATAATCATGGCAAATAAATTTAAATCGAGTCTAACTGCCATGGTAAGGCCCCATGTGGCGACATAAAGTATGCTGTGAACTGTTCCCGCACTGCTGCACCCTGTCTGTGGCCACGCACAACACTCGGCCGATGACTGTGCAGGGAATGGGTGAGGAATCCTCAAAATTAAATCCGTCTCTAGCCCGGACAAAATTATGTAGGGCGCAGGCTGCTTTTACGGCCGAGATTGCAGTCTCCAATTTGAGGTGGATGGGGGTGTGGAGAAATCGCCATTTGTTGGCGAGGATGCCAAGCGCACTCCACAACCCTGCGCGCTCTAGTCAGCCTATAATTAAATACTCGTCTGGCTAGAGACAGTCCCCTGCTAGAATAGGGCCTCATTAGGTTTTCACCCAGGGCAAAGGCCTCGTCGGCCACAAACACAAGCGGCATCGCTGGTGAAGTGGTGCCAGGCAGTGCGGTGTTCTCAGGGAGATCCAGAGCCTTGTCATGGAGCAGTTTGCCAAACTCCGAATGGGCAAAGACCGCCGAGTCGGACCTACTGCCATATGAGCCCACGTCAATGTACCGGAAGCTATAGTTGGCATCACACATCGCAAATAATACAAAAGAAAAATATTTTTGTAATTGTAAAACTGGCTTCCAGTTCTCACCGGCTTCTTAATGCGGATGTGCTTGCCATCTATAGCTCCGGCACAGTTGAGGAATTGGCAGGTTTGCATGAACACATCGGCAATTTCCTGCCACTGCTCCTTCTGCGGTTGGCCCATCACTGCTGCATGGAGTGCATTCCAGATTGCCACGCAGGTCTCACGGATGATGACACTTGCCGTGGATTTGCCAATCAAAAGCGAAAAATGCAGACTCGCCAACGACTGGCCTGTACCTAGGTACCTGAAAATAGAATAAGAAATAATGCTCATTAACTTTATTTTTAATATTTGTAGTCAACACCATCAAAAAAAAATGGAAAAGTATCAAGGACGCATTCATACGACATCGCCGCCTAGAGAGGGAGCAGAGGAGCGGCTCTTCACCCACACGCTCTTGTTATGTGCATGCGGAGCAAATGGCCTTCTTGATTCCCTGCACTGAAATGAGGAGGTGAGACATTGTAGTCCTCATTGGGGAGAGGATGTGGCATTACATAATGTCACATATATTCACAATGATATGCTTTAAATATTTAACAAAATATTTATCTTTAACAGCACAGAGAGCAGCTGGGAACACAGTCAGGCTGCAGATGAGGCGGAAGAGGACTCTGGCCACACTCGGGACAGCGAGCCAGGACCATCTTCAGCGCCAACCAGTCCACCAGGGACAGAGGGCCCTCCGGCGCTTACAAGCCCCACACAGCCAGGGCCATCTGGGGCAGAAGCGACTCGCCAGCTAAGGGCAAAAGGCGGAGAGGTGAGCGGCAGGAGGACCGACTGATAGCCAGCCTGGATGCCCTGGCACATCCGGTACCAAAAATGACCAGCAACGGGTATTTCCTTCTCAGTCTGGAGGACAGATTGCAAAATGTCCCCAGACCGCAACTCACCACTGTCCAAGAGATGCTGATCCGTGCGCTGGACACTTTTGCATCACCATTCAGGAAAACCAGCCGGGACCCCTGCAGGCCACACAACTGGCCTCACAAATGGCCACTCAACTGGCCACTCAACTGGCCACTCAACTGGCCACTCAACTGGTCATACATCTTGAACCAGTAATGGCCCAACATCAGGCCCGCAGCTGTCACCACACCAGGCCACAAAGATTGCTCAACAAGTGGCCACTGAAATGGCCACCGAGTTGCCTCTGAAATGAGCACCAAAGTGGCCACAAAAATCGATTCTTTGCATGGCCCGATGCCGGCTCCTATGCAGGCCTCCTCTCCCGGCTCCTAGGCAGCCTCCCATCCCGCTCTAGGCAGCCTCCCATCCCAGCTCCTAGGCAGCCTCCCATCCCGCTCCTAGGCAGCCTCCTAGGCAGCATACAATTCCGGATCAATGCAGCCTACTATGCAGGCCCCTATACAGGACCCCATTATGGGCAACAATATGGCCACCCACATGGTCCCCAATTTAGCCAACATGGGCCCACAAATCCAACAACATATGGCCCAATATATCCCCAGCAGTATGCGCCACAGGGATCAACATATGCAGAGCAATATTCACAACCTGGGGAACCGGTGCAACAATATAGCCGATACTATGGACCACATTACGACCAACATGGCCCCCAAGAAGGTCCACATTATGGGCACCAGTATGGGCTGACCACATCCACAAGCACCACCACCAGCACACAGGCCAATGCCGAGCTTCTATCGCGACCAAACATTCCTACAAGCCGGGATCCGGAACCAGAAATAACCCGCCCGATTATGAGGACCTGTGAGAGATGTTAATGCGAATTAAAGTGCCGGTATTTGAGTTGGCCACTACGTTATTTATTTTTAATTAAAAGGAAGAACATTTTGTTTGCGTATTGCACAAAAGTTATGGTCATTTTGTGTACTCCGTATAAACATGTTGGGGAATGTACTGAGTTTCTTTATTGCACTAAACATAACACAATTACTAACTATATGTTTGGAGTCTTTTTCCATGGAAAGGGTTACACCTTGCAAAGGTGGCTACATGATGCATGTGCTGAATATTTATTATGGTAACAGGCATACCACAGAAACCACACAGTACTAAAATGCAAAAACAATCATAAACAGTCGCTACACAATAGACATGTTTTAGAAGGACACGAGGTATATAAAACTTACCGCAAAGTTATCACCAGTCTTTCCACAGGTGGAATGCTGTCCCGCATGAAAGGTGTCCTGGTGCATCAACCTACTCTCCAACAGCCCCAGGAGCTCATCAAAGCTGGAGACAAATTAAATTAAATAAAATTAACATTACGACATTACTACACTTTCTGTAAAACCCAAAAAAACATGAAAAAACACGTATACATACTAACCTTGAAATGGACATTCGCATGTAGGCAAAAAAATGGTCCTCATGGGCACGCAGGTTCTGGTAGAGCGCCCAGAACTGGCCCCTCTCCTGCCGCTGTGCAATCACCGGATGGACCCAGAACCGGCGCCTGCTGGCCTCCTTCTCCTCAAACGCTCCAGTTGGATGGCTGTCACAACAACAGCAACATGTCGCCTCCTGTAGCAGTCCATTTTGGCCAACACACACACAATATCAGCCACCATGGAATTTCACACCTCAAAATCACTCTGATTGGCCAAACTATATATAGCGAGGGCTGTTTGGTCATTGGTCCACTATGCAGTCAATCACATAAGCGCGCGTTAAGCGCGCCTACACTATTACAAAACGCTTGAAAAAACGCGCCTAAACGCCTGTCTTGAGCAGCGCATAAAGCGCTAGGCTTCTAAGCGCTCAGGTCTGAACCCAGTGTCATCCTGGGAACTCAACATGTGAAAAGCCATGCATCCCTATGGGCATGGTTCACATTTGGGCGTTTTAAAGCGCGTTTGAGCAGCTATAACGCCCAACGCCTAAACAAGTACATGAGCTTTTTTTGGGCGTTTTAACGCGCCTATGGACAATGTTGCCATAGGGGAGAATCACTGAATCGCGCGTATGACGCGCGTTTTTCAGTTACAAAAACGCGCATCCAAAAACGCGTGTAAAGCGCGCGTCATACGCGCGATTCAGAAACGTCTAGGTGTGTCCCCAGCCCTTAAGTCAGTGAGCACAATACAATTGCAGAGATAAAGGATTTAAACCACTTAGAAGTGTAAATGGTGGACAATGTGTCATCAACATAACATTATTAATCAGAACAATTGACATTTAGAAGTGTATTAGTCACCTGCATATCTTTCATAAAGAATTGAAGTGAAGGCATAAGAAAGCAAGACTTCAGTAGCTGCATGAAATAGATGTCTTCAAAGCCTGATAATACTGTATATGACATAAGCAGAGTACAAGTGTTTTAACAAATCCATGTCAGTCCTCTGTGTCCATTTAAAAGATCATAATTTACAAGTCAAAGGGGTTATCTCATGATATCAACACCTTTTATATTGAAGTCACCCTAGGGATCATTTGGCCATTGGAGGTCGAGCTTCTTAATGCTCTCCACAATAAACTGTTACATGCTGTAATCTCTACAGCATGGGAGGAGAGAATCTATGCAATCACTCTTCCCCATGCTGAATTACCCAATGAGCGAGCGATTACTCATTCATTGGGAAATCTGTGGCAGTATAACACTGCAAGATGAGCGCTAATGAGCGTTCATATGAACACTGATTAGCAATCACCTGCCAAAAAATTGGCAGGTGTAATGCAAACTTAAGAGCTGTAGCTAGTGGCCGTCAATAGGGTGGGGGCCTGAGCCCACCTCTTTACTATTGAAAATAAACTAAAAATAAGAACACATCCATTAAGTTTTCTATATACTTTGCAAAACAGAATTATTTGAAGACAATGTGGTGTAATAAACTAAGAGAGAGAGATTTCTTTGTGAACGGACTTACTCTTAAACATATGTGCTCAAGGTGGGTTAAACATAAAAAATAAGTCATACTCACCCTCAAAGATTACTTACCATTGCTGTTTTAAAGTACAGTACCCCAGAGCAGGAGGTATCTGCAAATGGGTTGTTAAATATTGTTATGTTATGTATTGCAACCAGCAAAGCTATATATGGATAGCACAGCCAGGGTTAAAAAACCTGGTGCAGCCCTTGTAGAAGAATAGGTAGTGGCTGGCTCCTACCCTAGCTTGAAAAAGTTCTAGGGAGAGTTCAGAGAGACACAGAGGAAGCTGCTGACTCATTCTCCCTCAGGCCCAAAAAGCTACAGAGACTTGCCGATCTCTGCTTCATCGACAGAAAGAAAGGGAAGAGAATTGCAGAACTTAGACTTTGCACAGTCACACGAACCAGATAAGCAGTTTCCACAGTGTTCTATGGATTATGAGCTCATGTGCAGTGTTGACGAAGGTAACGTGACATATGAGGTGAACCAGGCTGATGAAGGAGTTCCTGGGTGGGTTAATGACGTGAACCGGATTGAGTACCGGAAGTGGCCATATATAGTGAGATTGAGAATGTGTTGCAATTAATTCCCACTGAGAAAGCAGAAGAGGTGGTTCACGGCCCGAAGTCTGCTCTGGGTAAATAGCCAGTCAGGCACCTGAACAGAAGGCTGACTTCCATATGATGTGTACAGTATAGGTGCTGGGAGGCATGTATATCCCACCCAGATACTTCAGCTGGGTGAGATAACTGAAATCCAGAAAGCTGCAGTGGTTTCAGCAAAGTGTAGTTTGCGGAGACAGTTGTGTCTAGATGTTGTTCTGGTCTGTATTTTATGTGGACTGGGGGATAGGTTTAGTAGTGGGATCTACCAGCCCACACCCTTCCATTACATGTATTGTCTTTTGCTGGAGGTGATCACAGGTGAGGCCTGCTGCTGTAATCAAGGAGGGAGAAAACAACCCTCTGTGTATGACATGGAGGGAGAAAGGCTGAGGAAGCCTAAGAGGTTCTGTGTGGTCTCAGCCAGGAGGCTGAGGGGCCACGAGGCTTTGTAAAGCCTGAAGTTTGGGGGGCCCAGCAACGCATACAGAAAGAGTGTTGCACGGTCAGAGTCGGGAGGACTTCTGGACCATCTCCCCCAAGGGGTGCTGGTGTGGCTACAGCCTAGAGGCTGCTGGAACGTATATGGCTGAGGAAGCCGAATCTAATCCCCTGTGTGAATGGCACTCTCTAGGTGAGGTTAGGTAGAGACAAATGTGTATTAGGTAGAGCCCAGATGGGCAGGTGTTTATTTTCAATGTTTATGTGTGTGATGGTGCTGAAGTGCCAAAATAAAGTACCTTTTGGACTTGTCAAAGGCGAAATTTGTGATTGCGACCTCCAGAGAGAGATTGATCCCTTACAATTGGTGTAGAATGCAGGCATGCAGCAAGTTGCTAAGGGTGTGTGCCCATGATAAAAGGGCACACTGTTGTTGCTAAGGCAACAGAAAGTTAAAAGGCAAAGTGTTGCTAGGGTCGACGGTATGACAAAAGAGCATGTGCTGCTGAAGGTTGAATTGGAGAAATTGTCAGGGCCAGAAGCCCAATGTCTGAATAAAGCTGCTGTTGCAAATCTGGACACTTTTGCTGTGTTGCAAGGAAATCTTGAGGTGATTAAAAGGGCTTGGAGCTCAAGGGAAAGAGATTGACCTGTGGAGGAAAAAAAATTTTTTGGGGGGTCACTATGAAATCTATGTGGAAGTTGCTGCGGCTTGGTGGAGCCCATCAGGTGCAACAAAGTATTGCTGGGAGTGTTGCCAGCTGGAGGACTGTGCAATGGAGGATTGTTTGATCAGGAGATCTGACAAAACATGTGAGAGATCCTGCAAGTTGGTGATTGGGGGAATCCCGCTGGGGGTCATTCTAGATTCTCGCCAACAAGTGTCTCAGGGCATGCCCGACGTTCTGGACTTTCTGAAGAGGGGGCCAGAGACAGATACCACTGTGTCTCTGACCTTTGTAACAGACAATGGCTCTGTATAGTGGGAGCTCTTGAAATGTGAGACCCTGAAGGTAGAATTAGTACTGAGCAGATACTTTCCGTTGTTTTGGCAGCTATGGAGCGGAGAAAGTGCTTCAAATTGTGTGATTGGAGAATCTGAGGAAAAGTCTTCAGCAGAGTGTGTGACTAGTGTTGATCACGAATATTTGAATTGTGAATTTTTATCGTGAGAATTCGCGAATATTTAGAATATAGTGATATATAATCATAATTTTGAATATTCAAGATTTTTTTTAAACAGTACACATGATCCCTCCCTGCTTCTAGCTTGTGGACCAATGAGAAGGCTGCAATACTTTGATTTTAGGAGTAGTGTTGATTAAGAATTTTCGTGATGCAAATTTTTACAATCAAGAGAATACTGTCTGGAGATCACAAATTCTCGAATATATTGCGAATATTCGCCCGAATTTTTGCCCAAATATTTGCGAATTCGAATATTGCCCTGCCGCTCATCACTATGTGTGACTAGTCGGCTTGAGAAAGAAGACTAAATTCAAGGCCAAGGTGTTTCCCATGGCAACGGCTGCATTGAGGAGCCTATATGTGAAAGTGTGACAAGGAACCAAGGGCTGGAGGTTCCTTACATCCAGGAGAAGGATGATGTGCGTATAGCACTTGAGAGCGCCAAACCCATGACGTCTGTTGGTAAAAGCATTCCTGTTATGGTGTATGTGATGGAAAATGTGATAGTGAGCAAGGCTCTGGAGGTTGGGCATGTTGCTGACCAGTGCCCTACTACCTCAGAAGCCGTGAACTGTGGTGTGACCTGGCGGCAGTCGATATGTGCCGAGCCGGTAGGTGATAAGACACTGGGACTAGAGACTGCAACAAAAGTGTGTGACATTGTAGTAAATGGCAGTCCAATCCAAGCATTGTTAGATGCAGGGAGCCTGGGGGTGAGCCTGGTACATGCCAGCTTGTTAGCTGGGGACTATGTGTTGGACAAAAAGCAAAGTGTGCTGGACATACATGGGGATAGCAAAGACTATCCTGTGGCTCACATTGAGTGTGAGACTCCAGTGAGAACTGGGACTTATGAACTTGGTGTTGCAAAAAGGCACATGCATGGGCCGTAATTTCCCATTCTGCGAGTTGCGGGGAAGAGGAGACACTTCTGCAGCAAGTGACGAAACTCCTGTAGAACCTGTACCTGTCCCTTTATATGATGGTGTAAGGGAAATGACAATGGTGCAGAATAAATATGTGAAGTTAATTGAAATGCATAATGAAAATGTGGAGTTATGTGAAATATATGATGATGATACCCCTTTTCCTTTGCAGGCTGTGATCAGGGAAGAAGCTCCCCCTGCTGGTAAAAATGTATATGATTTAGAAATGCTGATTGATAATGTTGGTAGCACAGAGCTGAGGGAACTCACTGTGGTAAATGTGCAGGAAAGTATGGCAGTGCTAGAAGGTGTACCACATGAACCAGATGCAGATAACTAGTTTCCACAGTGTTCTATGGATTATGAGCTCATGTGCAGTGTTGACGAAGGTAACGTGACATACGAGGTGAACCAGGCCGATGAAGGAGTGCTTGTGTGGGTTAATGACATGAACCGGATTGAGTACCGGAAATGGCCATATATAGTGAGATTGAGAATGTGTCGCAACTAATTCCCACTGAGAAAGAGAAGAGGTGGTTCACGGCCCGAAGTCTGCTCTGGGTAATCAGCCAGTCAGGCACCTGAACAGAAGGCTGACTTCCATAAAATACTGGTTGTGGGGTACAGAACTGATTTTTGTGACAAACTTGTTCTTGGTGTGGCAGAATAAAGGGAAAAGTGTGACACTGGCAACATCTTCCGCAGGACACGGTGCGATGTGGATCTAATCTCTTGTGTAAATGGCGCTCTATAGGTGAGGTAGAGACAACACGTGTATTAGATAGAGCCCAGACGGGCAGGTGTTTATTTTAGATGAATATATATATATATATATATATATATATATATATTGTGGTGGTCTGTTGCCCAGCTCCCCTTTCCAGGGGTGAAAAGGCAGGGGGATTAGTCAGATATCTACCGCAAGGAGACCTCAGGAGCCCGAAGTGCAGTTACACTGGCATCCTGCAAAACAAAACACAAATCATAAACAGAACACCTAGCCTTGTCCAGGCTCTAACTAAACAATAGTTCCCTCTCTAGGACGTGGCTGTGCTAACCTCAGCCCACGCAAAATAACCACACAGTCTGAACAGCAACCTGTGATACTTGCAGTTTTTCGGCTCTGGACCTTCAGAGGTTCCTCAGTGAGATGTGGCTTCTCCAGCTCCTGGGGAGTTCTGAGCAAACCTTTTTGCCAGCCCAGTTATCTAGCAACCCCCCATGTGCAGCTCATCAGGACACAGGCTTAGGTTTTTAACCCTTTCCCTAAATAGCTTTCTTCAGCCCATGCTAGGAACCTGGGAGACACATATACACCCTCAATTACCTCACCCTGTGAGACACCACATTCCCCCTTTGCACTAACCTATGGGTTGGGGCACCTTGGCTTGACAAACAGTATGTATGAGACAAACTATCCACATTTCCTTGGAGGCTGCCTGCTCGGTGTTGTACTGTGAACCTAAAAGGCTGGAGGGACAGAAACCACCTGGTAACCCTACTATTCTTTTCCTTGTTATTCTGCATCCACTTTAGGGGTGCATGATCTGTAATGAGGGTGAATTCTCTCCCCAGTAGGTAGTATTTGAGAGATTCCAGGGCCCACTTAATGGCCAAACCCTCTTTCTCTACAGTGGCATACCTCTTTTCATGATCATTCAGCTTCCGACTTATGTATAAGACAGGGTGTTCTTCCCCATCAAGTAATTGTGACAACGCTGCTCCTAACCCCGCCTCTGAACCATCAGTTTGAACCAAGAATGGTTTTTTGAAATCCGGACATATCAGTACCGGCTGGGAGCACAGGGCTTGCTTCAAGGATTGGAACGCCCTCTCGGCCTCTGGGTTCCATTTTACCATTACCAAATTTTTCCCTTTTGTAAGATCGGTTAAGGGCACCGCCCTAGATGCAAAATTAGGGATAAACCTTCTGTAATACCCTGCAATTGCAATACCCAGAAATGATTTCACTTGCTTCTTGTTTAAGGGTCTAGGCCAGTTTTGTATTGCTTCCGTTTTGTTTAGCTGGGGTTTGATCCGACCACGCCCAATGGTGTATCCCAAATACTTGGCTTCTTCCAAGCCGATGGCACACTTTTTGGGTTTGCAGTGAGGCCTGCCTGTCTCAGTGGAATCTACGACCGCCTGCACTTTTTGTAGATGGGACTCCCAGTCGCTACTGTATATTATTACATCATCCAGATACGCTGATGTATAACTAATATGTGGCCTTAGGACCCTATCCATCATACGCTGAAATGTCGCTGGGGCCCCATGGAGTCCAAATGGCAACCTAGTGTACTGGAAATGACCGCTGGGTGCGGAAAAAGCTGTCTTTTCCTTGGCCCTTTCAGTTAGCGGAATTTGCCAGTACCCTTTTGTCAAATCCAGTGTTGTTAAGTACCGAGCATTACCCAACTTGTCTATTAGCTCATCTACTCTCGCCATTGGGTAGGCGTCAAACTTCGAGACCGAGTTTAACTGGCGATAGTCATTACAGAACCTGATGGTCCCATCGGGTTTGGGAATTAAAACGATGGGGCTGGACCACTCACTTACGGACTCTTCTATTACCCCTAGGTCTAACATCTTATTAATCTCTTGCGTAATGACCTCGCGCCTCGCTCGGGGACCCGGTAGGGCTTAATCTTCACCTTAACCCTGGGTTCTGTGACTATATCGTGTTTTATCACATGAGTAAGGCCAGGCAGTTCCGAGAAGAAATCTTTATTCCTCATTATGAATTCCTGCGACTCCTGTTTTTGATGGGAAACAGGGACTCTGCAATTCTAACCTCGGGTACAGTGTAGCTTGGTGGTACTGAGTTTACCACCAAAGCTTCCCTATCTTTCAGGGCTTTATCAGGTTAATATGATAGTTCTGTTCAGGTTTTCTCTTCCCAGGCTGATGAACTAGATAGTTCACCTCGCTTATTTTTTAATAATGGTGAAGGGCCCTTGCCATTTTGCTAAGAATTTGCTCTCTACGGTGGGTATTAACACGAGCACCCGGTCCCCTGGACTAAAATGACGCAGTTTTGCCCCTCGGTTATATATTCTACTTTGGGCCTGCTGAGCTTGCTGCATATGTTCTCGAACCAAGGGCATGACTGCCTTGATCCGGTCCTGCATCATCGATACATGCTCAATTACACTGCGGTAGGGGTCGATTCTTGCTCCCATGTTTCTTTAGCTACGTCGAGTAGCCCTCGGGGCTGCCTACCATACAGAAGTTCAAAGGGTGAAAACCCCGTAGATGATTGTGGTACTTCTCGTATGGCGAACATTAAATAAGGAAGTAGGCAATCCCAGTCCCTCCCATCCTTAGCAATTACTTTTCTCAACATGTTTTTAAGGGTTTTATTGAATCTTTCCACCAATCCATCCGTTTGTGGATGGTAGATGGAGGTTCGGATATGCTTCACCCTGAATAGCCGACACAATTCTTTGGTCACCCGGGACATAAATGGGGTGCCCTGATCCGTTAAGATCTCTTTAGGGATCCCAACCCTACTAAACACCTGGACCAGCTCCTTGGCTATGGTCTTTGCCGTCATATTTCTTAACGGAATAGCTTCTGGATATCGGGTGGCGTAGTCTAGGATCACCAGTATGTACTGATGTCCCCGAGCTGATTTCACAATAGGGCCTACCAGATCCATAGCTATTCGTTCAAATGGCACTTCTACAATGGGCAAGGGTACCAGTGGGCTTCTAAAGTTAGGGGACGGAGCTGTGTATTGGCACTCCGGACAAGACGCACAGTAATCCCGTACCTCTGCTACTAGCCCTGGCCAAAAGAAACGCATTAAAATTCGTTCTTTTGTTTTTCCATCCCAAGATGTCCCCCAACAAATGACTGTGGGCTAGATCCAAGACAGTCTTCCGAAATGGCTTAGGAACTATCAGTTGTTCAACGATGTCTTCACCTTGCTTGACCATCTGATACAGCAAGTTATTTTGCATCGCCATATGGGGATAAGCAAGCGTGTCACCTGGGTAAACCAGTACTCCATTTATTATTTTTACATTTTCCCGGGCCCGAACCAAAGTAGGGTCATTCAGCTGCGCTGTGGCAAAATTGTCGTGTGAAACCTTTATATCCGCTAAGACATTGTCAACCCTCTCTTCTGGCTCCCCACTTACATCCATGGTTTCGGTATCCCCGGACATTACATCAAAAGGGAAAACAGCCCCATTAGGAGACGACAGAACCTCCTTAAGAGGCTCAGGCTCTGTGCCCCTTTTTTCCCACAATTCCCAGAAAAAAGGAAAATCCCTCCACAGTATTACATCATACAAGAGAGTGGGCAGGTTTTTTGTAATATAGCAGTATTCAGCAGCAACCTGCTCCAGCGATCAAACAGGCTTCTGTTCCTTTAAGTTTGCACCCAGCAGCAACACTGCAGTATCCAGCTTTTCTGAGGTGTCGCTGCCCGCATCCGACACCAACTGTGGTGGTCTGTTGCCCAGCTCCCCTTTCCAGGGGTGAAAAGGCAGGGGGATTAGTCAGATATCTACCGCAAGGAGACCTCAGGAGCCTGAAGTGCAGTTACACTGGCATCCTGCCAGCTTTATTTCACAGGTTGAACAAAACACAAATCATAAACAGAACACCTAGCCTTGTCCAGGCTCTAACTAAACAATAGTTCCCTCTCTAGGACGTGGCTGTGCTAACCTCAGCCCACGCAAAATAACCACACAGTCTGAACAGCAACCTGTGATACTTGCAGTTTTTCGGCTCTGGACCTTCAGAGGTTCCTCAGTGAGATGTGGCTTCTCCAGCTCCTGGGGAGTTCTGAGCAAACCTTTTTGCCAGCCCAGTTATCTAGCAACCCCCATGTGCAGCTCATCAGGACCCAGGCTTAGGTTTTTAACCCTTTCCCTAAATAGCTTTCTTCAGCCCATGCTAGGAACCTGGGAGACACATATACACCCTCAATTACCTCACCCTGTGAGACACCACAATATATATATATTTATTTATTTTTGTGGTCATGGCTACGGCCAAGAGATATCAGAAGAACCTTAAGGAAAGAAACAATGGGAACAACCTAACCGAGCTAGGCGTGTCTTAGCTAACCTGACTAAATGGCTTGTTGTGTGCCCTAAGCCATGATCGTGGGTAGGGCTATAAATGAGCAAAAACCAAGCCAAGTAGGGTAGAAAAGGAACTCAAATGGCATGTGCAAAATAATCCCCAAGCCAACTGCAAGGCTTAAGCAAAAATTTGGGGTGTATGAGGCAAGACCAGAAGCAGACCTACAACCCATTTTGTGGATGACAAGGCTGGAGACATGATGCTCAATATTGCGGATACTGCCCCAAAGCGGAATGGAGGACCTGTAATACGTTGTGAAATGGATCATGAAAAACCAACTGAACCTTGTAAAGTTTTGGGTCTAGTGTGAGTACTGACAATGCCCTAGCCTCAGGAGATCGTGGAACCAAAACCTGACTGCCTAGACCAGGGGTAGGCAACCTTTGGCTCCCAGCTGTTTTGAAACTACAACTCCCAACATGCATAGTTGCTCTGTTCTTCTAAGAACTTACATAGAAATGAATGGAGCATGCTGGGAATTGTAGTTTCACAACATCTGGGAGCCGAAGGTTGCTGATGCCTGGCCTAGACTATGGAGAAATGAGGGTCAAAAAGAACCACGTAGATAGGAAGAGAAACCTTGAATTGTTCCCCAGACAACAGCTATCTGCTAGCCGTGGTCCGCGCGTTGTTCTTCTGTGTGCCCCTGAGAATTGTTTAAACGCCTGAGACCTGAAGACTGACCTAATATCTGAATCTTCTACCGTGAGGGAATGCTTAACCTTGTCCAAAATCCGATTTAACGTGGATGTAGGGAGTCTAAGGTTAGTGCAGCAAGAAGATACGAAGCCATAATATACAAGATTCTGTCTATGCCCTCCCATGAGTGAGGGAATGCAATTGCAATGAAGCTACCGACGAAAATGAATTCCTGGTCATAGTAAAAAGGCAAAGACTTTGCGCGGGGACCTGGTTGACAAGATATAATCAACTACGATCAGAGACTGAAATGCTAGAGAGAATTACCCTACTTGTTCCTCCTCTGGCAGGACCTGAACGAAAGCATGAACAATTAAAGCAAGACGAAATATCTGCGTAAGACATGACAATGATGCCTTTTTTTTTTTTTGTAAAGAAATTATAACTATAATAAGTGACCTGAATAAGGTGCAGGTGAAATTAAACCATGATCCTGACTGATGTGGCAGGCGATACCTAAGATAAACTATGTGGCCTGAATAACATGCCAGGCGAAATATCGTTAGGAACGGGACCTGACCGACGTGGAAGGTGACCCCCAACATGAGTTCAACTACGTGACCTGAAAAGACGAAGGGAAACGTGACAGAAAATGGAGATAATAACTGACATTAACTAAAATGAAACCTAAATAACACAAGCTGGCAAGCAGGTACTGATGTGAGACATTCAAAACCAAAAGCATAGCTGCACAGGTGGACAGACAGCCATTGATCTGACCCCTGAAGCCATGGGGCCGAAGCAACTGCCAGGGGCCCATGGGGCCAGGCAGCCGCCGGGATGCGAACCTTAAGATTTTAGGATGGCTGGGGGAAAAATTGGGGCTTAACCTGACGGGTTTAGTAATGAACCGGGACTTGATAACCTAAAAAGACAAAGACATGGGGTAAGCTTCTTAATGAAATGAGGCTGAAATGAACCGCAAATACTAATCTATAAAATATAAATGAACAAAAGAAAACTTCTGAAAGGTGTGCCATGAAAAATAGTATCAGATGGCCGTATGAACTACCAATGTCGATGTCAATTGTGAAATTCTCTGAGCCAAGAGCCACTCCAGTGAGTGCCTTATGGCAGGAGCCATGCGTGCGAGTGCCTTATGGCAGGAGCCATGCCTGCGAGTCCCTTATGGCAGGAGCCATGCCTGCGAGTCCCTTATGGCAGGAGCCATGCCTGCGAGTCCCTTATGGCAGGAGCCATGCCTGCGAGTCCCTTATGGCAGGAGCCAAGCCTGCGAGTCCCGTATGGCAGGAGCCATGCCTGCGAGTCCCTTATGGCAGGAGCCATGCCTGCGAGTCCCTTATGGCAGGAGCCATGCCTGCGAGTCCCTTATGGCAGGAGCCATGCCTGCGAGTCTCTTATGGCAGGAGCCATGCGTGCGAGTCTCTTATGGCAGGAGCCATGCGTGCGAGTCTCTTATGGCAGGAGCCATGCGTGCGAGTCTCTTATGGCAGGAGCCATGCGTGCAAGCCTCTTATGGCGGAACAAGTATCAGATGACCGTGCGAACTACGAATGACAATGCCAGTCGTGAGGTCCTATAAGCGAAGAGCCACTCGTATGAGCCTCTTATGACTTTTTTTTTTAAATAAACCACTTATGCAGCACTGCCTTGGGGACTCGCATAACCATGACCCCCTCCAACAGCAAACCTGGGACACTAACCAGCCTACAACCATGTCGTACCCCTAACAAAAAAAGCATGAAAAAGGTCATGGGGCCCCCGGAGCCATGAGGCCGGATCAGTCATAGGGCCCCCGAAGCCAGAGGCCGAAGCAGTCATAGGGCCCCCGAAGCCGAGAGACTGATCTGGATGACGTTGCAGTGATGATAAGTAATTAAAACATAAGCCGGACCTGACTTGAATGATTGGATTGGCTAGAAGGTTACCTAAGAAACATAACTGCCAACAGGCATTGAAAATATAGACATTAGTAATCTGAAGCCCGTGCATACATAAAACACTAACCACTGCGAACCATAGAACGTAAACATGAAATTTAAACAGAGATGGGAGAAAAACAATAGCCTGAGGCATTGCAAGTTGACTAATAGGAGTCTCTCATTGTGACAAACAAATAAACAGCTTGTGAAAACATAGCAGGAAACTTACTCCTATTGGCCCACTGACCTCCGCTGAGGAGCTGTTTGGTGAACTGGGGCAGGAGACCAAGCTGAGTGAATACAAACCAAAAGTAAAAGGATACCAGTCTGAGTGAATAAGAAGACCAAAATATATATATTTTTTTCTGAAGTGAACAAAAAAGTAGGCCTATGGAATGTAACAGACCACCGAGGAAAGGAACGTAAACCTGAAAATAATACAGTTATGTTTGTCAGGAGAGAGGTACCAGAGCGGTGGGTGCAGACTGCCCCGATGAGATTATTGAGTAAAACCATGACGTAGCAATGAACAGGAGAATGAAGCTTTTGAGTGGGAGCAGAGTACAACACATGATGTAACAACAAATGAGTGAATGCAGCTTTGGATGTGAGTGGTACCTAAAAAACAGGCAGTCGTCCCTGCTGGAAAAAGGCAAAGTGTTGCTGGGGGCAACGACAAGGCAGAAAGAGCAGGTGCTGCTGAATGCTGCTGTATTGCAAAGGATTTGCTGGGCAGTGAATTTAAAGGGCCCGAAACCCTGTGAAGAGACTGTCTTGGTGTAAAAGTTTTTTTTTTCCGGGTGTGGTCTCTGAAGTGAACTGTGTTTTCTGACAAATCTGCTGGAATGGGTCTCGGAGAAGAATACATCTGACGGACCTGGGATATAAAACATCAAGAAAACCTGGCCAAGGAGCTGGGTTATGGTCCAAGTGAAATGGCGAAATTTGACGCAGAGCGAGAGGCTTTGGAGGCGCAGCTGGCCCTGAGGAGAGGGTCCTCGACGCTGTATGGTCACTGTGCAAAAGTACCAGAGGTCGGTGGTGTGCCGGGAGTTCCAGAGGACAAGCCAAGATATGCCGTTTCCAAGGGCAACCATCGGGAAGATAAAGAGATTCTCAGGAGTTCCTGTATTCCTTGCGACTGTGCGCAAGGTTCTAAAGGGTGCGGCTGGAATGTCCGTCCAGGAAAAGTCTTAACTACAGGCCAAGTTGTTTCCGGTAGCAACTGTTGGAGTAAGGTGTCTGCAGGTGATCATGGTACCAGGAATCAAGGGCAGGTCTCCAAAAGCTGGGTTTTGGAGGATGATCTTGGTAGAGATGTAAGTGGGATGCTGCCGAACCTGTGACAACAAAGGGTAAGACTGTACCTGTTATTAATTATGTGGCAGACCCACTTACAGTGAGCCGGTGGCAGTTGCTACCTGCCGGGCTGGTGACTGATAAAGCGCAACAGCGAGAAAATGTCTCAAAAATGTGTGACTATGGGAAAACTGCTGTGTCTGAACAGGCGGGTAAGCCTGTAGCAGTTGCTCCCTCACAGGAATCTGCAGGGGAGAAGCTCAATGTGTTGTCTAAAGTGCCTGTGACTAAGGCTAGATTTGGGATGGCGAAAATCAGAGATCCCATGCTAGCCTGGGTAAGAGGTAGAATGATGAATGTTTAGGACAATTATGTGAATACTGTGGGCTATCCGGTGGTCCTCATGGAGGGTGAGACCATTGTGAGAACCAGGGGCGTAGCTAGAAATGACTGGGCCCCACAGCAAATTTTTGTATTGGGCCCCCCCACCCGCGCGTTTCGCTCCCCCTCTATAATGTGCCAGCCATATAGCCCCCCTATAATGTGCCAGTAGTCAGCCATATAGCCCCCCCAGCCCCCCTATAATGTGCCAGTAGCCAGCCATATAACCCCCCTATAATGTGCCAGTAGTCAGCCATATAACCCCCCCCTATAATGTGCCAGTAGTCAGCCATATAAACCCACCCTATAATGTGCCAGTAGCCAGCCATATAGCACCAGATGCCCCCATTGTGCTCCTCTCCCCATAGTGCCCCCTATAATGTGCCAATATCAAGTGCCTCTGTCTTCCCCCATCCCAATATCATAGTGCCATCCTCTCCCCTGCCCCTAATGTGTGTGCCAATATGAAGTGCCTATCTCTCCCCCATTTGCCAATATCATAGTGCCAATAGCCCCCTCCTCCCCTGTGGCAGTAAAGTAAAAGTCCAGTATTTAAAAAAAAAAAAAACACATATACTTGTCATGTTAGGCAAGCCTCGTTTATCCTGTCTTTCAGAAAAGTTTGTGAGGGGAATCGAACCTGTGACCATTAGGATGAAAGGCAAGACACTTAACCACAAGGCTATATCAGCTGCATAGCCAGATAGCTAAAAAAAAAAAATAAGACCTCTAGATAAGGAGAACTTTGATAGTGTATCTATACACATTACAGCTGCCCCAACACACTAAGCTCTGCTACATCCATATACAATGTGCTGGTGCAGCTGTAATGTGTATGGATACACTATCAAAGTTCTCCACATCTAGAGGTCATATTTTTTTTTTATTTTTTTTAATATAGCCTTGTGGATAAGTGTCTTGCCTTTGAACCTAATGGTCGCAGGTTCGATCCCCAGGGCAAGCTTTTCTGAAAGAAAGAATAAGTAAGTTTTAAATAGACAAGGGTGAGAGGACACTGTGATTCACTGTGTAATTAGCAATCGGGAGAGGAGTGAGGACACGTGCTGATTACCCAGGGGAGGAGAGGAGTGAGGACAACACGTGCTGCCCGGGCCCCGAAGCAGCTGCTTCCCCTGCTTCCCCGGTAGTTACGCCCCTGGTGAGAACAGAGACTGATGGATTTGATGTTGCAAATAGGCTCATGCGTGATGTAATGTGGGGCAATCGAGACACTTCTGTAGAAAGTAATGAAGCTCCTACAGAACCTGCACCTGTCCCTTTAAATGAAGGTGTAGAGGAAATGCAGATAGAAAGCAATGGTTTAAGTGAAATGACCATTGGGAACAATGATGCAGACACGCTGCCAAGTGAAGGTGCAAAGTTTGTTGAAATGTATAATGATAATGTGGATCTATGTACAAGAAGTAATGAGGATGATGACAGTCCTTTTCCTTTGCAGGCTGTGATTGGGGAAGAAGCTCCCCCTGTTGGTAAAAATGTGGATGGTATAAAAATGCTAATTGATGTTGAGAGCTCACAACTGAGGGAAACCACTGTGAAAAATGTGCAAGGACATGGGGAAGTCCTAGAGGGTGTACCACATGTACTAGAAGTGGATATGCAGTCTACACAGGTTTCTATGATTAATAAAATGTCCCAGGTGGGGATTAGCTCATCTGTGCCCCTAGAGGACAGGATTGAGAATTACACGAGCGGTATATATAGCGCATGTTCTGTGACTGATAGCAACTCAGAGAGATAGGCTTCCACGTCGAGGTCTTGCCAAACTAAAGTGGTTACTAGTAGCGATCCGATGACAGTTATATCTGACGAGACGAGAGTTCAGTCGGGTGACGTCAGCCTAGTGTCTGAAGCTCATATCCAGACAGTTTTAGATGACCTGACAGGACAGTACAGCTGCAAACAGGCGGCTGATCTCACTCTCGCCACACGTTCCCTAGATAGAGGGACTAGCTGTCGTCAAAGAGTCACCAAAGAAGGCTGCAGAAGGGTCAAAAGAGGAGACCCCAGAAAAGATGAGTGAACTGAAGGGTCTACCGCCTGGTGTCCTGGGGAAGGGAAAAGACTCCAGAAAGACACAAAAGTCTATAGTAAACATCAACAATGGGCTTGAAGAGTCCCTGGTTGGAAATCCCACAAAGTGTCTAAGGAAGAATGGTGGTACTCCTACAACTGCTGTTACACCAGAACAGAGTGCAGAGCAGCTGGAACAGAAGGCCCAAGAGTGGGGCGCTGCTAACAAGCTGGTGTGAAAAACTAAGAAGACCAAGGCCCTCTCCTTGGCTAGAGCGCTTGAAAAAGCACTTGAGGAGCGTGACGAATTTGAGAGTCTGAACAGGCAACTCAGAGCAGAGATGGAGGATCTCATGAGCTCAAAGGAGAACGTTGAGAAGAACGTCTATGAGTTGGGGAAGTCTCAGGGTGCTCTCGTGCAGCAGGTGAAGGAAAAGGAGAAACCTGAAGAGGAGGATTCTCTGAAAGAGGCCAAGAAGGCAGAGCCTGTTAAGAATGGGTCTGGAGATGGTGGCGCTACGGTACTGACCAAGAAAGAGAAGATGGATGATCGTTCTGCTGAACCGGATGATGTGGATGCAGAAGCCAATATACTCCTGGCGGTGTGTAGCAAAGACTTGGTCATGCAAGACATTACTTCAGCCAGCGGTCTGCTGGGGAAGAAATACGAGGGGACTGACGCCCACCATACAGATGCTGTCTACTGCTGTGAGGTGGCTATTGTAGATCCTGCACGAGTGGAGAACAGTTTCCAGAGTGAACCTCTGGAGGGATTGCCAGAAGATGAAGAATCTGATACGGACTCTGGTGTCCCCAGTACCTCCAACCTTAATGAGAAAGAAGTCAAGTATATGATGCCATGTCCAAGAAAGATGAGAAGGCTAATAAAGTGAATGAAGACTCCAAAAGAGACTCAAAGGCTGAAGAAGCTAAGGCCGATGAGTTGGAGTGGAAGAAATCCTGGGATGTTCCAGAGACCAAAGATAAGGATGAAGAAGTGTCTGCTGAAGCCACTGAAGAAGTAGAAGACTCAGACTGTAATTGGAGCCAAACCTGATGTAACCCCTGTGGGGAGTGAAGAAAAACGAAAGATGCCATCTATAGATAAAATAAAGAGACAAAAAAAAAAGCGAATCATAAGAAGCGAGCACGGTTGAAGCAGCTGTGTAAGACAAAGAGAAAGAGATAAAAGAATAGAAAGAGAGGGTATTCCTGTCACATGGACACTGGAACCTCTTAGACATTATCTCTTGGGCAAGATGTCAGTGTGGGTGACAAACCGAGCTCTGATGGCATGGGTCTGGCAAAATAAAGGGAAGCATGTGATGCTGACCACATCTTCCAGGGGAATGTTGATCTGGAAGGTGACAAGATAATGCGGATGCCCTGTTATGAGCATCTGGTTGGTATATGTGTTCACTACAAACAGGTTTGAACAGGGGGATATGTGATGATGTGAACAGTAAAGTGTGCGGTAGTCATATGGTGGGGGGGTTGTATCTCACCTGGTGGTTCAGTTTCACTGGGTGAGGTAGCTGAAGTCCAGAAAAGTGCTGCTTCAGTAAAGCATAGCTTGCTGGAGATTGTTTGGTTAAAGTTGTCTGGGCTGGATTTCTTTGGACTGGGAGTCAGGTTGGTAGTGGGAATCTCTCAGTCCACGCCCCTAATCCATTTGGGGAAAAAAAGTGCGTCTTGAAAAAAAGTGCGTCTTATAAAGCGAAAAATACGGTAGATGTAACAACGACGTGAATGCAGTTCCTGAAATGGGCCTGGAAAGAACCTGTAGTAGCATAGGACGTGTGAACGCAGCTCTGGGTGCGAGTAGAGCAAACATGATATACCGATAGACGTATGAATGCATCTCTGGTCGTGGGTGGAGTGCAAAAAATGATTTGACAGTGTAAGTGTGAATGCACCTCTGGGTGTGGCCGAGAATGAAATTGGTAGAATAGCAGCTCTAAATGTGAGTGGAGCATAAACATGATGTAACAGTGAACGTGAATGCAGCTCTGAAACAAGCCTAGTATGAACATGTTGTGACAGCGGACATGTAAACACAGCTCTCACTGTGGGCAGAGCAAATATGGTATGCCAGTCGACGCATGAACACAGCTCTGGTTGTGAGTGGAGCAAAGTGTGAACACCAGTGTGTTGCGTCCAGAGAATAAAAATGGAGAAACAGTAGCAGCTATGGCTGTAAGCCGAGTATACAATGTAATAATAGGCATGTAATACGGATCCGGAGTGTGATGTAACAACCAACAGGTGAACGAAGCTTGAATGTGATTAATAATGAAAATAGCAGACATGTGGACACAGCTCAGGTGAGCAGGGAGTAAAACATAGCATAACAGCCAAATGTAAAGGCTGGTCGGGGAATGAGCAGAGTTGGAAAGTGCTGTGACAGTAAAAGACGTGTGGATGCATCTGAGGGTGTGAGGCATAAGAAGCATTGTGGAATAGTAGGCATAAGAAACATAAGAGATGAAATAAAAACCGAAGGTGTAAATGCCGCTCAGGATGACAGCAGATCATAAAAGTGCGGCAGGGTTTTTAATTACATGGAGCAGTGAAATACGGTACGTGAAGTCTAAAGATGGTGGTAGCGGGGGGGGGGGAGGGAGGAGACATGGCAAGGAACAGCTATAGCAAGAGGCCTAAACAATAACAGCTGCATCCGATCTCCAAACATGGCGTCACGTGCAGCCCGCGTAACTCTACCTTACAGCAACCCGGCTGAAGTAACTTTTCATACAAGACAAACAAAGCGAAGTAAAACTTGTAAGATTTATGGTAACTAACTCCTATTACCAACAAAGTTGAAAAGTTGAAAAGAAAAAAGAAATATTTAGCCTCGACGAACAAACCTGAGGTAGCAGATACTGAGGCAAAGCCTCTCGTTTGCTAGCAAAGTCGGTCCTGACCGGCCAGGAGAGATGGCCCCGGACCAACTTACTTACGTATTATGGCACTTGTATGCTACGGTAGCAGAGAGAAAAATAACAAGCTCCATTCTGGCTCCATGCTGCAAAGAAAGAATCCTACCACTAGAGAAGCTAGTTTGCTAAAGACACCCAGCGTCAGCTGTGCACCTGAGAACACACGCCCGTGAGTGAAGCTGTGGCTTGTATATAAAGAGCCTCTGCCCCTCCCACAAATGCAGGCTGACTAATCAGCCTTACCAACATATATGGTGGTCATGCAGGTGGAATACTTGTGAAAGGAAGGTATATTTCACCTAGATTTCTCACCTGGGTGAAGTAAGTGTAATCCAGGAAGTCCTATGGCCAGAACAAACTTAGTTGTTTAGGCAGGATTCTTTCTGGAAATACGTGGGGCCTGAATTATGTTGTTAAGGTTGGTAGAGGGAGCAACCGTTCCCTTTCTTCCAGGTCAGTTTGTTGGTATGCTCTGAAACACTTGAATGCAGTTAACCTCGTTAGCTTGCTATATACAGGGTCCTGTGGCTCACTTGAAGAGAGGCCTGCAAGCACAGCACATGGTTCTATGAACACTGAGGACCAGTGAGCAAACTACATGCTGTGTGAACGTCAGCCTACAACTGTAGCCAGGGGCAGACTGAGCGGTTGGGCACTTTGAACATGGTCCTAGGTCCTAGGTACCAGTACATAAAATTATTTCCTCTTACCTGTCCGATGTCTCTGAGGCTCAGAGACATCGGACGGGTGAAATCATTTTCTGTACTCTCAGAGTCTGATCAACAGATATGGCTGCAGCAGCCCTGCCCAGTGCCTCCGTTCCCCGCTGGTTATGTTGCCTGGGTCCACCTTCCACCATGGTGGGCCCGCCTCCTCATACTTGCCCTGCATGCGCAGTGCTCTCGCGGCATTCCATACGCACGCACAGGCTATCAGGAGGGTCCCTCTGCTGGTGCTCCTGCTGGTGTGTATAAAGTATGGTCCGATCTCATGAGGGGTTACTCTGCTGATGCTGCGTATGAAGCTAGGGACAGATCTCAGGGACGTCCCTCTGCTGCCGCTATTGAGAATATGAAGACAGGGGCCAGGCTGATATAAGGAGAGTCCCTCTGCTGTTGCTGCTACAGGAGTGTATTGGCAGGGGGTCCCTCTGGTGGTGCTGCTTCTGGATCGTACAAAGTCTATTCTGATCTAAGGGGGGTCCCTGGAGTATATGAGGGCAGGACTGACCACAAGAGAGTCCCTCTGCTGCTGGTACTATAACTCTTTTGCTTGGCTTCCGTTTCCTTTATTTTCTTCCCCAGCACCCCTCCTCCTGTTTTTTTACTACACAAGCTTGCCTATAATCCTCCTGTCTAGGGGGATACACATAGGTAGCTGCAGGCCAGTGGGGCTATGTCTATGTGCTTGAGGAGACAGTTAGTAATGATTTTCTGATCCTATCTGTAAAGAGGGAATATTAATTACCAATATTAAGCGAATATCAGTAATTAATATTCATAAAAAGGCGTAACCCGTCTATAGATAGTCACGCCTATTTATACCTTAACAACACAATTCTATTACCTAGCACGTCACCAAGTCGCTTACACTTACTATCTGCATGCGCCTAACTCACTACGCTAAACGCTAATAAATACACGCTACACAATTCTACTAGTAAAACGGTATTTAATAACACTTGACGCACACAGATATATACCAAATAACACAACACTACAAATACACTACTAACTACACTACACAATCCCAAATTCCTCCCAACACTCTAGCTAATACAAATTACACTCACATTTACACTTTTGACCGCCCAACCCGCCTGGCGCTATACTGTCCCTAGGAGAGATATTCACAATTCACAATACCACCAACTGACACTGCCCTGGAAGGGGTGAAAGGTCCAGTCAAGGAGCAAATGTGACTGGCCCAGCAATCAGGTGTTAATGGAACCCTCTAAGTGGCCAGAAGAGAGTTAATGAATAGGGGCAATGGGGTGAGGAAGGGGTTAATGGTTGGGGTGAGGGACGACTTAATGAGGGGCAGTGTAAGGGCTCTGGGGGATAATACAGGGGTGTGTTGGTGGGGTAGTGGGTAATGAAAGGGTTAATAGACGTTGGTGGGATAGTGGAGGGTCAGGGGGTTATGAGGGTCAATAAGGGGTATTAATATCAATCTGCTCGTTGCCTAGGGGATGATACTTAGCCCATCCAGGGTAATGCTCGTTCTTCCAGGGGGTGCTCGTCCTCTAGGGGATGATCCTCTTCTTGTGCGGGCGGCCGGCGCAATCTCCCCAGTGCAGGGCCTGCCGGACTTATATGTCCGGCAGCCCGCACTGCCGCACCGCCCACACAGTGGCGCGCGCGCGCACCACCGTGAGGGACACGTGGGCCGGCGCGGTGAAATGACGCCACCGCGCCTGCCCGCGCCTCCCTGCACGCGCGCCGCAGGGCAGCTGCTGGCTGACAGGCGGGGAGATCCTTTGATCTCCCGCCTGTCTCTCCTGCGATTCGGGCAGCGCGATAGTAATCGCGCTGCCGAATGCGCATAATAGAGGGAGGGAGGTTTCTCCCTTCTCTCTATTATGTATAATTACCTGCAGCTGTGCTGCAGATAATTAGAACAAAAGGACTTGAATTCTTTAAGAATTCATCCTTTGTTCACACCAGGATGATCGGACCTTGTCCGGTCATCCTGGTGCCTACAACCAGATTACATCAATGTAAATGCTTGGGGCACATTTACATTGATGTAACTGGAATGAGGTCACAGAAGGGACATCTAAAGGGGCCTATGGATAGGGGGGGGGGGGAATATTGTAATATATATTTAAGGGGGCATATATTATCAAGGGATATATTTAAAGGGCCAGTACCTACATTCCCACAGGGGCAACTATGAGCTCCTGGGGGAATAGCAAAAAGCCAGATGTGCGCAGATGTTGGGCACATCTGCGCACATTGCTTTATTCTTGGCCCAATTACGCACCATATATATATGCAAGCCTACAGAGGCATGCATATATAATGCCACCCTTCCTCAACACTATTATCATCAGATAAGGAGCTGGCCCTGGATTCTCAGCAGATCCCTAGTATGGACAGTATGTTCCCAGTGCCTGCTATAGACAGATCAATGCACCACCCTTCCATCACATCTCCTGAGAAGTATGCCAGTGTCCACAGATGTCTTCCTGCATGTATTCTGACTTGCTCCTGGATTGTCTTCTGGATAGCTTCTTCCCTCCCACACAATGCCCTTTATGTCTGTGCAGAGCCCCTGTGTCTCCACTATCCAAAGGAGATTGCTGCTGTATGATGTCTCTTATTCCCAGTCACTATATGTGTCCTCATTACCCTCATTACCCCCAGGCTAGTAACATAGTAACATAGTAACATAGTATATAAGACCGAAAAAGACATTTGTCCATCCAGTTCGGCCTGTTTCCTACAAGTTGATCCAGAGGAAGGCAAAAACCCCTGTGAGGCAGAAGCCAATTTTCCTCACTTAAGGGAAAAAAAATTCCTTCCCGACTCCAATCAGGCAGTCAGAATAACTCCCTGGATCAACGACCCCTCTCTAGTAGCTATAGCCTGTAATATTATTACACTCCAGATATAAATCCAGTCCCCTCTTGAATTCCTTTATTGTACTCACCATCACCACCTCCTCAGGCAGAGAGTTCCATAGTCTCACTGCTCTTACAGTGAAGAATCCTTTTCTATGTTTGTGTACAAACCTTCTTTCATCCAGACGCAGAGGATGTCCCCTTGTCACAGTCAGAGTCCTGGGGATAAATAGATGATGGGACAGATCTCTGTACTGACCCCTGATATATTTATACATAGTTATTAGATCTCCCTCAGTCGCTCTTTTTCTAAAGTGAATAACCCTAATTTTGATAACCTTTCAGGGTACTGTAGATCCCTCATTCCAGTTATTACTTTAGTTGCCCTCCTCTGAACCCTCTCTAGCTCTGCTATGTCTGTCTTGTTCACAGGAGCCCAGAACTGTACACAGTACTCCATGTGTGGTCTAACCAGTGATTTGTAAAGTGGTAGGACTATGTTCTCATCACGGGCGTCTATGCCTCTTTTGATGCAACCCATTATCTTAATGGCCTTGGCAGTAGCTGCCTGACACTGGTTTTGCAGCTTAATTTGCTGTTTATTAAAATTCCTAGATCCTTTTCCATGTCGGTTTGTGGATGTGATTAGGCCACTTACCTCTATCTTCAGCTCACTGTTTACCCTCCATTTCCATTGATGGCAGATAAAGAGGAAAGTGCTGAGGACAGGCTGCCCTTATGTAAGCATTCTAGATGATGATGAATCACTCCGCTCTGTTCTCTGCATTGACATGAAGGAATTGTTGCTGGGCTGCCAGCACTAGAAGGGTTAATCACTGAGGGACACACTGTCATCAGGCCATAGGGCTGTCTCCTGTATGATACTGTACATAGGGTTGGATTGTGCAGAGAACCCGCTTACTATCTTCTATATCCTAATGCTCAAACACAGCACTGCTACAGTTGGGTGTGATTGACAAATGTTGCAGTGATGCGCCATAAAAGCGTATTTTCAGCCTCTTTGATGAGGACATGGGTGAGTAGTGACCCTGCTCCCCCTCCTCCGGTCACCCTCACTGGTGACCCTGCTCCTCCCTCCTCCTGTTACCCCCACTAGTGAACCTGCTCCCCCTCCTCCTGTCACCCCACTAGTGACACTGTTCCCCACTCTTCCTGTTACCCCACTAGTGACCCTGCTCTCCCCTCCTCCTGTCACCCCACTAGTGACCCTGCTCCCCCCACTAGTGACCCTGTGTGTTTCTGTACGGAGAGGAGCCTGGCTGGAGTGTGGTAAGGCCTAGCTTTGTGTCTGTCCCTGTGAGTGTGTTTGTGTCTGTCCCTGTGAGTGTGTGTGTGTCTGTCCCTGTGAGTGTGTGTGTGTCTGTCCCTGTGAGTGTGTGTCTGTCCCTGTGAGTGTGTGTGTGTGACTGAGTCTCTGTGAGTGTGTGTGTCTGTGGCTGTGTGTGTGTGTCTGTCGCTGTGTGTGTGTCTTTTGCTGTGTGTGTCTCTCCCTGTGTGTCACCATCACCATGTCCACATTGTTCCTATGTCTTGACGCGGCTGCATCAGGACGTTCTGTCTGGGGCAAGAAGAAGAAGATGGAAGAGGAGGCAGCGCCGCCAGCATGGAGTCCATGGGAGAGCCACACTAAGGATGCAGGTAACATTACCACATGATCTACACTAGTGTGACTGTATTTGTGGCTTTACATAGGACTGCAGGTAACACTACCACATTATCGGCACTAGTGTTATCTGTGGTTTTACATAGAACTGCAGGTAACACTACCACATTTTCTGTACTCAGATAGCCATCACTGTGTTATCTGTGTTGTTACATAGGACTGCAGGGGACATCTACTATATCATCTGTACTCAGAGAGTTATCACTGTGTAGGGGGGCCAAGTGAGACTTTATCGCCCAAGGGCCCACATGAACCTGGAGCCGACGTGGCGCGATGTGTGGGTGTGGTTTGAGGGTGGGCGGGGATACAGGGGCCCCATAATCTCCTATTGCCTGGGGGCCCCATGAGTTGTCAGTCCGCCCCTAACTGTAGCCTAGGTGAGACAAACTCTTTGTGTTATTAGTTAGTCCCAGACGGGAAGGCTTTTGTTTTTTGTGATTTGTTACTGCAATACTGAAAATCCTGGGTTCCACTAAAAAGCATGTGTTGATATAAACCCCTTAAATCGGACCCTAATAAAAGTGACGTGAACTTTATGTCATCTGTGCCTCCGTGAGTGTCCATAACCGTACGCTAACCCCCGAGATGTGCAGCACCTGAAACTACGGATACTGGAAGCCTGTGCTAGCATTTCTCCTGCAGTGTTGAACACATTTCATAAGTGGTCAGAAACTTGTAAATAACTCATGAAAGAATAAAGTTACGCTAAAACCAAGCAACCATTGTTTTTCTTGTGAAATTTCCAATAAGTTTGATGTGTCACATGACCCTCTTCCTATTGAAAAACAAAAGTTGGATTCAAAATGGCCAACTTCAAAATGGCCGCCATGGTCACCACCCATCTTGAAAAGTCCCCCTCACATACTAATGTGCCACGAACAGGAAGTTAATATCGCCAACCATTCCCATTTTATTAAGGTGTATCCATATAAATAGCCCACCCTTTAGTGCTATTCAAAGATTTCTCTGCAGAAGTAGTGCAGAAAAGGAGAATCTTTAGTAAGGTCTGGACAACCTTATTCCAAACTAAGAAACAATTAAAATTGCAATACCCAGCCAGTCTGCAATTTTTACATGACAATGGTAATATCTAATCTTATGTATCTTCTGGACAAAGAACTTCTCTGGTAAACATAATTCTAGAGGACGATTAGCTAAAAGATGCCAACAAGAACGGGATCATCAATCCAACTCACTAGAATGCACATTTCATCAAGTTGGGTCTTTTTCAGAACTCATACTTAGAGATATCTCTTCATTAGAGTTGAGCGAACACCTGGATGTTCGGGTTCGAGAAGTTCGGCCGAACTTCCGAAAATGTCCGAGTTCGAATCCGAACTCGACCCGAACTTCAACCTGAACCCGAATCCCATTGAAGTCAATGGGGACCTGAACTTTGGGCACTAAAAAGGCTGTAAAATAGCATAGGAAAGGGCTAGAGGGCTGCAAAAGGCAGCAAAATGTAGGTAAATCCCCTGCAAACAAATATGGATAGGGAAATTACTTAAAATAAAATAAAATAAATAAAAATTAACCAATTTCAGTTGGCAACTTGGAGGAGGAGGAGGTGGAATAGGAAGTTGGAGTGGCATCAGGTGGGAATGCTATGGGAGTTGAAGTTCTCATAACAGCCAAAAAGGATTCATATCTGCCTGCAGTGCCACAGGCCTCTTTCACAGACTCAGGGCAATGGCACCAGCAAAGAGGAGAGCGGTCCCGTAACAGCAACACAGGCCTCAGGTCAACCTGCAATGGAACAGGCCATTATCATTTCTGTAGGCCCCTGACACCCAGAAAGAGGAGAGGTCATTTGACAGTAAAACAAGTTTAATGTCTTTCACCCGGACAGCAAGCAATTAAACGAAATATAGGCCCCTGACATCCAGACAATGGGGCGGTCATTAGACAGCAAAAAGTGTTAAATGTCTGCCACCAAGACAGCAAGCAAGTACGTGAAATTTAGGCACCTGGCACCCAGACAATGGGGCGGGGATGACAGTAAAAAGAGTTAAATATCTGCCACCAAGACAGCAAGCAAGTACGTGAAAGTTAGGCCCCTGACACCTAGACAGAGGAGAGAGGTCCCATAGCAGCAAAAGAGGCATCATGTCACCCACCAAAGGAGAAGGCCACTTTTAGTTATTTAGGCCCCAGCACCCAGACAGAAGAGAGAGGTCCCAAAGCAGAGAATCAGGCTTCATGTCACCCACCAATGGAGAAGGCCACTTTCAGATATTTAGGCCCCTGGCACCAAGACTGAGGAGAGGTTCATTCAACTTTGGGTTGCCCCGCAAAATAATGGTAAAATTAAATAAAGAGGATTCAATAAAGAAGTGCCTTGGAGTACAAGAATATATGGTTAAGGGGAAGTAGTTATCAATGTCTATTCTGCACAAGGGATGGAAAGATCCTGTGGGATCCATGCCTGGTTCATTTTTATGAATGTCAGCTTGTCCACGTTGGCTGTGGACAGGCGGCTGCGTTTGTCAGTAATGACGCCACCTGCGGTGCTGAATACACGTTCAGACAAAATGCTGCCCGCCAGGCAGGCCAGCATCTCCAATGCATAAAAGGCTAGCTCTGGCCACGTGGACAATTTGGAGACCCAGAAGTTGAATGGGGCCGAACCATCAGTCAGCAAATGGAGGGGTGTGCACACGTACTGTTCAACCATGTTAGTGAAATTCTGCCTCCTGCTAACACGTTCCATATCAGGTGGTGCAGTTAGCTGTGGCGTGGTGACAAAACTTTTCCATATCTCTGCCATGCTAACCCTGCCCTCAGAGGAGCTGGCCGCAAAACAGCTGCGCTGGCGAACTCTCGCTCCTCCTCTGCCTTCGCCTTGGGCTTCCACTTGTTCCCCTGTGACATTTGGGAATGCTCTCGGGAGCGCATCTTCCAACGTGCTCCAGTGCAGGAAGTAAGGTGGGCACATTGTCTTTATACCGGGGATCCAGCAAGGTGGCAACCCAGTAGTCCTCACACGTTAAAATGTGGGCAAATTTGCTGTCGTTGTGCAGGCACTGCAGCATGTATTCGCTCATCCTGTCCTATGTGTGAGGTGTATCGTCATTGTCCTCCAATTCCCCCCAGCCACGCACCAGTGATGGGCCCGAGCTGCATTGGGTGCCACCCCGCTGTGAACTTGCTTCATCCTCATCCTCCTCCACCTCATCCTTGTCCTCCTCGTCCTCCAGTAGTGGGCCCTGGCTGGCCACATTTGTACCTAGCCTCTGCTGTTGCATAAAAACTCCCTCTGAGCCACTTATAAGAGACCGGCCTGAAAGTGCTAAAAATGACCACTCTTCCTCCTCCTCCTCCTCCTGGGCCACCTCCTCTTCCATCATCGCCCTAAGTGTTTTCTCAAGTAGACATATAAGTGGTATTGTAACGCTGATAACCGTGTCATCGCCACTGGCCATATTGGTGAAGTACTTGAAACAGCACAACAGGGCACACAGCTCTCGCATGGAGGCCCAGTCATTTGTAGTGAAGTGGTGCTGTTCAGCAGTGCGACTGACCCGTGTGTGCTGCAGCTGAAACTCCACTATGGCCTGCTGCTGCTCGCACAGTCTCTCCAGAATGTGCAAGGTGGAGTTCCACCTGGTGGGCACATCGCATATGAGGCGGTGAGTGGGAAGGCCGAAGTTACGCTGTAGCGCAGACAGGCGAGCAGCGGCAGGATGTGAATGCACAGACAGCCCGCACTTTATGCAGCAGCTCTGACATTTCGGGGTAGTTGTGAATGAACTTCTGCACCACCAAATTCAGAACATGCGCCAGGCAAGGGATTTGCGTCAAACCAGTTAGTCCTAGAGCTGCGACGAGATTTCGCCCATTATCGCACACCACCAGGCCGGGCTTGAGGCTCACCTGCAGCAACCACTCGTCGGTCTGTTGTTCAATACCCCGCCACAACTCCTGCGTGTGGGGCCTGTCCCCCAAACATATGAGTTTCATAACGGCCTGCTGACGTTTACCCCGGGCTGTGCTGAAGTTGGTGGTGAAGGTGTGTGGCTGACTGGATTAGCAGGTGGAAGAAGAGGAGGAGGAAGCAGAGTAGGAGGAGGAGGCTACAGGAGGCAAAGAATGATGCCCTGCGATCCTTGGCGGCGGAAGGACGTGCACTAAAGAACTCTCCGCCTGGGGCCCAGCCGCCACTACATTTACCCAGTGTGCAGTTAGGGAGATATAGCGTTCCTGGCCGTGCTTACTGGTCCACCTATCTGTGGTTAGGTGGACCTTGCCACAGATGGCGTTGCGCAGTGCACACTTGATTTTATCGGATACTTGGTTGTGCAGTGAAGGCACGGCTCTCTTGGAGAACTAGTGGCGGCTGGAAACAACACACTGTGGGACAGCCACAGCCATCAGCTGTTTGAAGCTGGCCGTGTCCACCAGCCTGAATGACAGCATTTAAAAGGCAAGTAATTTAGAAATGCTGGCATTCAGACCCAGGGCTCGAGGGTGGTTAGGTGGGAATTTATGCCTTCTCTCCAATGTTTGTGAGATAGAGAACTGAACGCTGCCGTGTGACATGGCGGAGATTCTTGGTGACGGAGGTGGTGGTTTTGGTGGCACATTCTCTGTTTGGTGGGCGGCAGTTGCCAACATTCCTCCCGAGACGGAGGAAGAGACCGATGCAGCAGCAGAAGAGGGAGCAGGGGGAGCCTGAGTGAGTTCCTTGTTTTTAAGGTGTTTACTCCACTGCAGTTCATGCTTTGCATGTAGATGCCTGGTCATGCAAATTGTGTGTTGTGTGTGGGGTCTAGGACCTCATCGTCCCCTGCATCGTCCTCCACACAGTCTTCCTCCCTGACCTCCTGTTTGGTCTGCACATTACAAAAAGATGCAGCAGTTGGCACCTGTGTTTCGTCATCATCAGAGACGTGCGGACTCCGATGAGGTGGTATTCCCATATCCTCATCATCATTAAACATAAGTGGTTGTGCGTCAGTGCATTTTATGTCTTCCACCACTAGGTAAGGGCTAGGTGGATTCCCTTGGGAAACCCTGCCAGCAGAGTCTTCAAACATCATAAGAGACTGCTGCATAAGTTGAGGCTCAGACAGTTTCCCTGATATGCATGGGGGTGATGTGACAGACTGATGGGCTTGGTTTTCAGGCGCCACCTGTGCGATTTCTGCAGAAGACTGGGTGTGAGATAATGTTGTGAATATGCTGGATCCACTGTCGGACACCCAATTGACTAGCGCCTGTACTTGCTCAGGCCTTACCATCTTTAGAACGGCATTGGGCACCACCAAATATCGCTGTAAATTCTGGCGGGTACTGGAACCTGAGGTAGTTGGTTCACTAGGACGTGTGGCTGTGGCAAAACGGCCACGTCCTCTCCCAGCACCAGAGGGTCCACTAACAACACCACGACGATGTCCGTGTCCCTTACTAGATGTTTTCCTCATTGTTACCGTTTACCACAATAAGAAAAAAATTACTTGGCCCAACGTATTGAATTCAAATTCAGGCCTTTTTTTACAGGCACCTAACACTATCTGGCTCTCTAGTTATGTACCGTATAACACTAATCCAGGCACCGCAGTAACCACAGATTTAGAGGAATATCTCTTTTAGGGCTAGTATTTAGGCCCTGGATGAAAGGTATCCTTTTACGGACAGATTTACACTTGGAGATGCACAGTAGCGTGTGCAAAAATATATAGGATTATGCTTTCAGCACTTGTATTTTAACACTTTGTGTAATATACCCTTTAACGGAAAGAAATACACTTAGAGATGCAAAACATTGTGTGCAAATGTAGAGGATTATGCTGTATTTTAACACTTACTGTAATATGCCCTTTAACGGAAAGAAATACACTTGGAGATGCACGCTGAGTGTAATATACCCTTTTATGGACAGATTTACACTTGGCCTGCAACAGCTGGAACACCAGATTTTGGGTATTGCTATTTTGGCAATTGAATTTCACCCCAGAAAATAATATATCCTTTGACGGACACTATTAAACTTGTCCAGTCACAGCTGGAACACCAGATTTACGGTATTTCTATTTTTGCAACTGAATTTCACCCCAGAAAATAATATATCCTTTGACGGACACTATGAAACTTGTCCAGTCACAGCTGGAACACCAGATTTACAGTATTGCTATTTTGGTAATTTAATTTCACCCCAGAACAAAAGCTATCCTTTGACAGACACTATAAAACTTGTCCTGCCACAGCAGGAACCACTGATTTAGGGTATTGCTATTTTGGAAATTTAATTTCACCCCAGAAAAAAATATATATTCTTTGCCTGACAGTACTACCCTTGGCTAGCCCCAGCTGGAACACCAGATTTAGGGGATTGCCACCAATCACCCCAAAATAAGTGACAGAAAAACGCTGTGGGCAGCCTGAAAATAGTGAGAAATTAACTAGCAGAAGTTGAATGATTCAGAGCTGTAGATCGATCACTTCATTAAGTGTTTTTGCTGAGTTAATCCCTGCCTAATCTCACCTTAACAGACACAATCCCTACACTAATCAGAGCAGAATGACGTGCGGCGCGACGTGACTCCAGCTTAAATAGAGGTGGGTTCACATGCTGTACTTGGCCAATCACAGCCATGCCAATAGTAGGCATGGCTATGATGGCCTCTTGGCTCAAGTAGTATGACGCTTGTTGATTGGCTGCTTTGCAGGCTTTCAAAATACGCCATAGAAATCGCCGAACAACGAATCCGAACTTTTACGTAAATGTTCGGGTCCGTGTCACGAACACCCCAAAATTCGGTGCGACTATACAGTTTGGGTTCGCTTATCCCTACTCTTCATATATTGTGGATCTTCTTACATGGGGTAAAGTTTTCATTATTTGAGATGGTTTGCAGGTTCCTTGTTATCGTCTTGTTATCTAATATTCTAGCAGATGGCTGGTGGTGATGATGGTGGGGGATTTGGAAGACCTCACTATCCAGGAAAAAGAGTTATCCACAGCACAATTGTGTGGAAGATTTAGATGTTTTCACCTTCTAGTGCATAACATTTTTTCTTTCTCATTTCTTCTGTATGACCAGATTTCTTCTGTATGATTCTGATATATGACCCCACTTACATGTTTCAATTTAGGAATAGAATTTTTTGGAATGTTAAGGATTTTAAGACCCCCAATAAAAGATCCAGGACTTTACATAATTTTAAAAAATTACACCCAGATATAGTATTCGCAACATGCCCCCCCCACCCCAGGACTGATCGTGTCTCAGATTTTTAGGAATGCCAAGTGGTATGGTTCAGCACTAATATTTTCTGTGTGTGTGTCACATTTCTCCTACCTGTATACCGTCGATCCCCAGGGCTAGGCTCCGGAGCAATAAAAAGGAGAGTTGTAGAGTTGTAGGAGGTGGAGAATATGTCATGTCCAGTACAAAGGGAGAGAGATAGATTATATCCAAACCACTATAAGGCTGGCATCAAGTTTCCCAAATGAACATATATCTGATTCATGTGGTGCACGACTCCGTTCAAACAACTTTCAACAACGACTGGAGTAGATAGATATAAATGATCCTTTATTGCAACAATGTTACTCACATCATAATCGCAGGGATAGGACATGGGGTAGACTCCTAAAAGACGCTACAGGACGGCAGCCAAGTCAAGTCCAGACTTGGTGAAACTTTCAACAGCTTTACTTGAATAAGCTTGCATCCAGACAATATTCAGTCTATTGGTCTCAGCAGGCTTTGGGGTAAACTGGCAGGCAAACTTGAATATTCTGCTTTATCTCTTTGCTGTGCTAAACTCAGCTTCTTTCTGATTACTGGACTCTGTAGTGGTTCTGGTAATTTTGGAGTGGGGTACCTTAAATTGTTGACCCCCTCGCAAAACTCTATCTCTTAATCTGTAAAGAGTCATGAAGCGATATGAGCTGCTTTCCTGGAGATACTCCTGCCGTAGAAGGGGGAACCTTCACCTCACTGCTACATCTTTCATGTCTTCTCAGCTCCACTATAAAATCTCAACTGGATTAGACTAGAACTAAATTATAGCTTCCTGAAACCCCTCTTGGTAGGAAGCAAGACTAGCCCACTTATGCCCAAAAGAGGGGAGAATGGAATTGTTAGTTCCTGTTCCTTGTTTTTCTGTCAGATACTCTGCCACCAGTTTCAGTGGCATTCCAGATTCTTTACCCTAGGGGCTTGGATTATATTGGAGGTCTCCCTCTTTTCTTAAAAAGATTACAGGTTTATAGAATTATTGCATAGTTGGTGGATGGATTTTGACACTGATAATATGGAACATAGAACAGACCCAACCCTAGATTGGGGAACCGCAAAGTTGAAGGTGCATTATGGCATACTGTACAATTCCATTCTGAAAAAGTGAGTGACGGGAAACTATGTTACAGAACGTCTAAATTGAGATACTTATACTAAACTAGCATGGCAGAAGGCTTGAACAGCATATTGAGAGACAGATTTTACCATTCTCCATTCAAATTGGACTTGCTCGATTTTGAAAATAAAGCAGGAAAGCTCTTGCCTAGGTTAGTTGACATCAAAGATCTCATATTTTCTCCCTGAAAGAGATGATGATTAGGGATGAGCGAACCCGAACTGGATAGTTTGGGTTCGTACTGAATTTTCAGGGTGTTCGGGACACGGACCCGGACGCGAACATTTTCAAAAAGTTTGGGTCCGTTGTTTGGCGATTTCTTCCCAAGCTAGCGTTTTACTTCTTGCACTAAGAAGCCATCACAGCCATGCCTACTAATGGCATGGCTGTGATGAGCCAAGTGCAGCATGTGACCCAGCCTCTATTTAAGCTGGAGTCATGTAGCGCCGCACGTCACACTGCTCTGATTAGTGTAGGGAGAGGACGCAGCTTCTGTGAGCGCGAGATTAGGCAGGGAAAAGTAAGCAAAAACACCTAATTAAGTGATCGATCTACAGCTGTGAATCATTCAACTTCTGCTTGTTAATTGGTGCACCAGAACAAGCTGCCACCAAGTCCATCAATCAATCAATACTAGTTTTTTTTTTTTTTTTGGCTATATCCTACATCAGGGGCTTGGCTGTGCTAATTGTCATCCCTAGAAACTCAGGATAGAAATTTCTATATTTTATTAAGGGGTTAAATTCAATTGCCAAAATAGCAATCCCTAAATCTAGTGTTCCAGCTGTGGCTAACCAAGTGTAATACTGTCTGCGGTCTGGCGAAGGATAGATTTTTGCTGTGTTGAAATTCAATTGCCAAAATAGCAATCCCCTAAATCTGGTGTCCCAGCGTTGGCTGGCAAAGTTTAAAACTGTCCGGCAAAGGATAGATAATTTTCTGGGGTGAAATTCAATTGCCAAAATAGGAATACCGTAAATCTGGTGTTCCAGTTGTGACTGGACAAGTTTCATAGTGTCTGTCATAGGATATATTATTTTCTGGGGTGAAATACAGTTGCAAAAATAGAAATACCATAAATCTGGTGTTCCATCTGTGGCTGGACAAGTTTAATAGTGTCCGGCAAAGGATATATTTTTTCTGGGGTGAAATTCAATTGGCAAAATAGCAATACCATAAATCAGTGGTTTCAGCTGTGGCTGGCCAAGTTTAATAGTGTCTGTCACAGGAAAGATTTTGTTCTGGGGTGAAATTAATTGCCAAAATAGCAATACCCTGAATCTGGTGTTCAAGCTGTGACTGGACAATTTCCCTAGTGTCCGTCAAAGGATATATTATTTTCTGTGGTGAAAGTCAGTTGCAAAAAGAAATACAATAAATCTGATGTTCCAGCTGTTGCAGGCCTAGTTTAAATCTGTCCGTAAAAGGGTATATTTTGTTCTGGGGTGAAATTAAATTGATAAAATAGCAATACCCTGAATCTGGTGTTCCAGCTGTTGCAGGCCTAGTTTAAATCTGTCCTTAAAAGGGTATATTTTTTTCTGGTATGAAATTCAATTGCCAAAATATCAATACCGTAAATCTGGTGTCCCAGCAGTTGCTGGCGAAGTTTAATAATATCCGTCAAAGGGTAGATTTTGTTCTGGGGTGAAATTTAATTGCCAAAATAGCAATACCCTGAATCTGGTGTTCCAGCTGTGACTGGACAATTTCCCTAGTGTCCGTCAAAGGATATATTATTTTTCTGGGGTGAAAGTCAGTAGCAAAAATAGAAATACAGTAAATCTGGTGTTCCAGCTGTTGCAGGCCTATTTTAAATCTGTCCGTAAAAGGGTATATTGTTTTCTGGTGTGAAATTCAATTGCCAAAACAGCAATACCATAAATCAGTGGTTTTTGCTGTGGCTGGGCAAGTTTAATAGTGCCCGTCACAGGATAGATTTTGTTCTGGGGTGAAATTTAATTGCCAAAAAAGCAATACCCTGAATCTGGTGTTCCAGCTGTGACTGGACAATTTCCCTAGCATCCGTCAAAGAACATATTATTTTCTGGGGTGAAAGTCAGTAGCAAAAATAGATGGGTGACATGACGCCTGATTCTCTGTTATGCGACCTCTATCCTCTGTCTGGGTGATGGGGCCTAAATAAATGACAGTGGCCTTCTCCATTGGTGGGTGACATGACGCCTGATTCTCTGCTATGCGAACTCTCTTCTCTGTCTGGGTGCTGGGGCCTAAATAACTAAAAATGGCCTTCTCCAGTGGTGGGTGATATGACGCATGATTCCTTGCTGTGGGACCTCTCTCCTATGTCTGGGTGCTGGGGCCTAAATAACTGAAAGTGGCCTTCTCCAGTGGTGGGTGATATGACACATGATTCCTTGCTGTGGGACCTCTCTCCTCTGTCTGGGTGCTGGGGCCTAAATAACTGAAAGTGGCCTTCTCTAGTGGTGGGTGATATGACGCATGATTCTCTGCTATGGGACCTCTCTCCAATTGATATTGGTTAATTTTTATTTATTTTATTTTAATTCATTTTCCTATCCACATTTGTTTGCAGGGCATTTATCTTCATTTTGCTGCTTTTTGCAGCCCTCCAGCCTTTTCTTGGACTATTTTACAGCCTTTTTTGTGCCCAGCCCAAAAGTTTGGGTCCCCATTGACTTCGGGATAAAGTTCGGGTCGAGTTTGGATCCCGAACCCGAACATTTTCGGGAAGTTTGGCGAACTTCTCGAACCCGAACATCCAGGTGTTCGCTCAACTCTATTGATGACGAAACACAGGTGCCAACTGCTGCGTCTTTCTGCAGTGTGCAGACCGAACAGGAGGTAAGGGAGGAAGACTGTGTGGGGGACGATGAGGTCCTAGACCCCACATGGAATGAAGGTCGTGCCACTGACTTTCATAGTTCAGAGGAAGAGGCAGTGGTGAGACCAAGCCAACAGCATAGCAAAAGAGGGAGCAGGGGGCAAAAGCAGAACAGCCTCCACTAAGAGAGTTCGCCTGCTACTGGCCACCGCCACCAGGGACCGAGCACCCCAAAGGCAGCTTCAAGGAGTTCCCTGGCATGGCACTTCTTTAAACAATGTGCTGACGACAAGACCCGAGTGGTTAGCACGCTGTGCCATCAGAGCCTAAAGCGAGGCATTAACGTTCTGAACCTTAGCACAACCTGCATGACCAGGCATCTACATGCAAAGCATGAACTGCAGTGGAGTAAACACCTTAAAAGCAAGGAACTCACTCAGGCTCAACCTGCTCCCTCTTCTGCTGCTGCCTCGGCCTCTTCCTCCGCCTCGGGAAGAATGTTGGCACCTGCCGCCCACCAAACAGAGGATGTGCCACCGACACCACCACCTGTGTCACCAAGCATCTCCACCATGTCACACGGCAGCATTCAGCTCATCATTCTTTGCCTCCTGTAGCCTCCTCCTCCTACTCGGCTTCCTCCTCCTCTGCTTCCACCAGCTTATCCAGTCAGCCACACACCTTCACCACCAACTTCAGCACAGCCCGGGGTAAACGTCAGCAGGCCATTCTGAAACTCATATGTTTGGGGGACAGGCCCCACACCGCGCAGGAGTTGTGGCTGTTTATTGAACAACACACCGACGAGTAGTTTATGCCGGTGAGCCTCAAGCCCGGTCTGGTGGTGTGCGATAATGTGCGAAATCTCATCTCAGCTCTGGGACTAGCTGGTTTGACGCACATCCCTTGCCTGGCGCATGTTCTGAATTTGGTGGTGCAGAAGTTCATTCATATCTACCCCGACATGTCAGAGCTGCTGCATAAAGTGCTGGCCGTCTGTGCGCGCTTCCGGCATTTACATCCTGCCGCTTCTTGCCTGTCTGCGCTACAGCGGAACTTTGGCCTTCCCGCTCACCGCCTCATATACGACGTGCCCACCAGGTGGAACTCCACCTTGCACATGTTGGAGAGACTGTGCGAGCAGAAGCAGGCCATAGTGGAGTTTCAGCTGCAGCATGCACGCGTCAGTCGCACTGCGGAACAGCGAGTACTCTACCAACATGGCCAGTGGCAATGACGCCGTTATCAGCGTTACAATACCACTTCTATGTCTCCTTGAGAAAACGCTTAGGGTGATGATGGAAGAGGAGGTGGCCCAGGAGGAGGAGGAGGAGGAGGAGGATGAGGGGTCATTTTAGCACTTTCAGGCCAGTCTGTTAGAAGTGGCTCAGAGGGAGGTTTTTTGCAACAGCAGAGGCCAGGTACAAATGTGGCCAGCCAGGACCCACTACTGGAGGATTAGGAGGAGGTGGAGGAGGATGAGTATAAAGTAGGTTCACAGCGGGGTGGCACCCAACACAGCTCAGGCCCATTACTGTCACGTGGCTAGGGGGATACAGAGGATGATGATGATACGCCTCCCACATAGGACAGCTTGTCCTTACCTCTGGGCAGCATGGCACACATGAGCGACTACATGCTGCAGTGCCTGCGCAACGACAGCAGAGTTGCCCACATTTTAACGTGTGCGGACTACTGGGTTGCAACCCTGCTGCTTCGCCGGTACAAAGACAATGTGCCCACCTTACTTCCTGCACTTGAGCGTGATAGGAAGATGCGCGAGTACAAGCGCACGCTGGTAGACGCGCTCCTGAGAGTATTTCCAAATGTCACAGGGGAACAAGTGGAGGCTCAAGGCAAAGGCAGAGGAGGAGCAAGAGGTCCCCAACGCAGCTGTGTCACGGCCAGCTCCTTTGAGGGCAGGGTTAGCATGGCAGAAATGTGGAAAAGTTTTGTCACCACGCCACAGCTAACTGCACCACCACCTGATATGGAACGTGTTAGCAGGAGGCAGCATTTCACTAACATGGTTTAACAGTACGTGTGCACTTTCCTCCACGTACTGACTGATGGTTCGGCCCCATTCAACTTCTGGGTCTCCAAATTGTCGACGTGGCCAGAGCTAGCCTTTTATGCCTTGGATGTGCTGGCCTGCCCGGCGGCCAGCGTTTTGTCTGAACGTGTATTCAGCATTGCAGGTGGCGTCATTACTGACAAACGCAGCCGCCTGTCCACACCCAACGTGGACAAGCTGACGTTTATAAAATTGAACCAGGCATGGATCTCACAGGACCTGTCCATCCCTGGTGCAGAATAGACATTTATTACTGCCTCCCCCTCAAGCATATATTCTTGTACTCCGGGGCACTTCTTTATTGAATCCTCTTTTTTTAATTTTACCCTTATATTGCGGGGCAACCAAAAGTTGAATGAACCTCTCCTCCAACTAGGTGCCAGGGTCTAATTATCTGAAAGTGGCCTGTTCCAGTGGTGGGTAAGATGACACATGATTCTCTGCTATGCGACCTTTGTCCTCTGTCTGGGTGCCGTGGGCTAAATATCTGGAAGTGGCCTTCTCTATTGCTGGGTGACATGAGGCCTGATTCTCTGCTATGTGACTTCTCTCCTCCGTCTGGGTGCCAGGGGCCTAAATATCGAAAAGTGGCCTTCTCCATTGGTGGGTGACATGACGCCTGATTCTCTGCTATGCGACCTCTCTCCTCCGTCTGGGTGCCAGGGGCCTAGTTAACGAAAAGTGGCCTTCTCCATTGGTGGGTGACATGATGCCTGATTCTCTGGTATGCGACCTCTGTCCTATGTCTGGGTGCTGGGGCCTAAATTATCGAAAAGTGGCCTTCTCCATTTGTGGGTGACATGACGCCTGATTCTCTGCTATGCGACCTCTGTCCTCTGTCTGGGTGCCGTGGGCTAAATATCTGGAAGTGGCCTTCTCTATTGCTGGGTGACATGAGCCTGATTCTCTGCTATGCGACCTCTCTCCTCCGTCTGGGTGCCAGGGGCCTAGTTATCGAAAAGTGGCCTTCTCCATTGGTGGGTGACATGACGCCTGATTCTCTGCTATGCGACCTCTGTCCTATGTCTGGGTGCTGGGGCCTAAATAAATGAAAGTGGCCTTCTCCATTGGTGGGTGACATGACGCCTGATTCTCTGCTATGTGACCTCTGTCCTCTGTCTGGGTGCCGTGGGCTAAATATCTGGAAGTGGCCTTCTCTATTGCTGGGTGACATGAAGCCTGATTCTCTGCTATGTGACCTCTCTCCTCCGTCTGGGTGCCAGGGGCCTAGTTATCGAAAAGTGGCCTTCTCCATTGGTGGGTGACATGACGCCTGATTCTCTGCTATGCGACCTCTGTCCTATGTCTGGGTGCTGGGGCCACGCACCAGTGATGGGCCCGAGCTGCGTTGGGTGCCATCCCACTGTGAACATCCTTCATCCTCATCCTCCTCCACCTCCTCCTCATCCTCCAGTAGTGGGCTCGGGCTGGCCACATTTGTACCTGGCCTCTGCTTTTGCAAAAAAACTCCCTCTGAACAACTTCTAAGAGACTGGCATGAAAGTGCTAAAAATGACCCCTCTTCCTTCTCCTCCTGGGCCACCTCCTCTTCCATCATCGCCCTAAGCGTTTTCTCAAGGAGACATAGAAGTGGTATTGTAACGCTGATAACGGCGTCATCTCCACTGGCCATGTTGGTGGGGTACTCGAAACAGCGCAACAGGGCACACAGGTCTCGCATGGAGGCCCAGTCATTGGGGGTCAAGTGGTGCTGTTCCGCAGTGCGACTGACCCGTGCGTGCTGCAGCTGAAACTCCACTATGGCCAGCATGTGCAAGGTGGAGTTCCACCTGGTGGGCACGTTGCATATGAGCGGGAAGGCCGAAATTACGCTGTAGCGCAGACAGGCGAGCAGCGGCAGAATGTGAAAGTCGGAAGCGCACACAGACGGCCCGCACTTTATGCAGCAGCTCTGACATGTCGGGGTAGTTGTGAATGAAGTTATGCACCACCAAATTCAGCACATGCGCCAGGCAAGGGATGTGCGTCAAACCGGCTAGTCCCAGAGCTGCGACGATTTTGCACATTATCGCACACCTCCTGGCAGTGCACACTTGATTTTATCGGTTACTTGGTTGTGCAGGGAAGGCGCGGCTCTCTTGGAGAAGTAGAGGCGGCTGGCAACAACATACTGTTGGACAGCCATCGCCATCAGCTGTTTGAAGCTGTCTGTGTCCACCAGGCTGAATGACAGCATTTCAAAGGCCAGTAGTTTAGAAATGTAATATATCCTTTGACGTGAGCAGGAGCCTGTCGTGCCGCTGAACTTTTTGGTGTAGAGATCAGGGCCCCCATATACATGTGTGACTTCTTCATAACGTACAGATGTGTTCAAAATTATTCAACCCCCACTGAAATTGAGTGTTTTGGCCAGTTTGACATTGATTTTGATCATTTCAGTCATCTTGTTTACAATTAAATCACAGAGGCACTTGTAAGTCAGACAAATATAACATAACATTTATAATGAAATAACCACAAATGTCTTTTCTGTGCTCACATCATTATCAGTTTTATTCAACCCCAAGTGACATTCAATCTTAGTACTTAGTACAACATCCTTTTCCAGTTATAACAGCTTTTAAACGTGAAGCATAGCTTGACACGATTTACGGGTATCTTCGCCCATTCTTCATGGGCAAAAGCCTCCAGTTTAGTCACATTCTTAGGCTTGTGCGCTGCAACTGCTTTCTTTAAGTCCCACCAGAGGTTCTCAATCGGATTTAAGTCTGGTGACTGCGATGACCACTTCAAAATGTTCCAGCCTTTAATCTGCAACCATGCTCTAGTGGACTTGGAGGTATGCTTGGGATCTTTGTCCTGTTGAAAGGTCCAACGTCTCCCAAGCCTCAGGTTTGTGACGGACTGCATCACATTTACTGAAGAGAATTCATGGTACCTTGCACACGCTGAAGCTTCCCTGTACCTGTAGAAGCAAAACAGCCCCAAAGCATGATTGACCCCCGCCATGCTTCACAGTAGGCAAGGTGTTCTTTTCTTCATAGGCCTTGTTCTTCCTCCTCCAAACATAGCGTTGATCCATGGGCCCAAACAGTTCTAATTTTGTTTCATCAGTCTACAGAACACTATCCCAAAACTTTTGTGGTTTGTCCACATGACTTTTGGCATCCTGCAGTCGACTCTTCTTATTCTTTGGAGACAGCAAGGGGTGCGCCTGGGAGTTCTGGCATGGAGGCCTTCATTACTCAGTGTGCGCCTTATTGTCTGAGCTGAAACTTCAGTACCCGCATCTGACAAATCTTTTTCAGTTCCTCAGCAGTCACACGGGGACTTTTCTCCACTTTGCGCTTCAGGTAGCGCACAGCAGTCAAAGTCAGCATCTTCTTTCTGCCATGACCAGGTAGTGTTTCAACAGTGCCCTTTGCCTTGAATTTGCGAATGATGCTTCCTATGGTGTCTCTTGGTATGTTTAACATCTTTGCAATCTTCTTATAGCCATTGCCCTTCCTGTGAAGAGAAATCACCTCTTCTCTTGTCTTCCTGGACCATTCTCTTGACTTCACCATGTTTGTAAACACACCAGTAAATGTCTAGAAGGAGCTGAGTATCACAGTCATTTTACATCTGCCTAATTGGTGCTTATTATGCTTGATTGCTGCTCCTTGACATCCACAGGTGTTTTCAATACCTGATGGAAAACACTTGAATGAACCTCTGTTCTTAAGAGTGGTAGTCTTTAAGGGGTTTAATAATTGTGTCAATGAAGAAATCACACAAAAACATTTAATACTGTATTACAAAAACTATTAATGTCATTTTAGTTGCATTTGGTTCTTTAAAAAGTCCATGTAAGATTTCATTCTGAACACAATTATAAATGTACACTGAATTCCCTAAAACCCTTTACAGCATTGGGGGTTGAATAATTTTGAACACAACTGTACTTGTCCAGATCAAACTGAGATAGAGAAGGATTCTTGATGGGCTTTTGCGAATCTTGGCTAAGGACCCTGTATCTGTCCACTTTCACCATATGTGAAGTTGGATTGGGCTCCTGAGATTAGCTTATAGCTACCTGTTCATCGGAGTAAGAATTATAACATATTCTTGTCTGAGCAGAACATTGGAGGTTAAAGGAAGATGATGGTTACATCACCAGTTGCCTGTGTTTCAGTATGGCATGTTGGTATGGGCAATGTATTGGCAGGGAAGTGAAATAGATCCAATTAAAGGGCAGACAGCTGTCAGTCCAGAAAAAACTGGGTCAAGTGGCCTGCTAAGATATAGTAGCAGAGGGACCTCTATTTATATGTAGAGATGTCCAGAAAAATTTAGGTATAGCCTATATGGCCTTGTAATTAATGTTTAGGCAGTCCAGAGGACAAAGGAAAGGTGGATTGTAGGGAGGGAAGTGTGTTTGTGGCACGTTATGTATAATCAGGTGGTGCACTGTCCCCACTGATCGTAGCCTTCCTCACCCCAAAGACATGAGCCAGAGTACCTTCTGGGTCAGACCCTTTTTGCAAAGTCCCAGAGTGAATTGCAGCGAGGAGGTCTCAATGTCGTCAGAGGCCCATTGAGTTCATCGAGATGACGGTCGACACTGCCGAATAGTAAGCTGCCGGGGCTGCTGTATCTAGTGTCTATCTTCGGCCTTCCTCAGTCTATGGCCTGTGAGTTTCTTTTTGCAGATAGAGAGACACCGGGAGCAAGCACGCTCCACGACAGGGCAGGTGCATGTCCCAACTTTAGACAGCAGTCTCTCTTGTTTGCAGGCCAAATCTTCCCATCTGGTATAGGTAGCAGCTGGAGAAACATCTCAAAATGGAGCTGTAGGTATCCCTAGTCAAGCTAGGAAAGTTTGATGTTGATCTGAGATCTAATATCGAGTGGATGTCTGTGGATTGAGGAAGCCCTTGCAGAGCTGAGCAGAAAGCAGACCTCGCAGCTCGGCTTCCGGTCGAATGCCCCCCAACCCCCATATAGACCTATATCTTCAATAAACCAAGATATAAAGTTACTTTACAAAATTTTGGAGGACCACCTAGTGGTTCATATGTTATATCCAGCATGCAAATCACAGGTGGAGTTTATATAGGGGACTGTGGTTCTGATGATTGTGAGGAAGGGATTCGTAATTTTAGATAGAATCAGACACCACCCTGCCTTGCTAGCTTTAGACACTGAGAAAGCATTTGATAATTTAAGATGGAATTGGTTAGGGATGGTGCTGAATATGACGAATATGACAGGACTTATTTGTCTGGGCACTTCCCACTGATGAAGGGAACTAGACAAAAGTGCCTTCTCACCACTCTTTTGGAACCAATGGAGAGATATTTACAATATTCTGATTTATATTTGGAAATCATAGTAGAAAAGATAGCCGTTAAATTAGCACTATATGCATATGTCCCACAAATAAATCTTAGAAATATCTTTGAGTTCATAAATCATTTTGGCCACATTTCGGGTTACTGAATAAATGTGGAGAAAATCGATCTGTTATGTTTGAGTAATGGAGTGAATTAGGCTGACATCATGGGAGGGGAGGTTCATTGGTTTATATATCCTAAGTTACTTAGGATTTAAAGGCTATGTACACATTTGGAGGTATTTTTTATTTGGCTGTATGTTACTAATTTTTGGCAAAATGTATTTTTCAATTGGCCTTTATTAAATATATTGAGCTGTTCTTTCACAAAGGGTTAACTGTTTCTCTAGCAATGTGACTGGTACTTTCACTTTCATTTTGTGTCATCTAATAACCCTTATTTCTAAACTACTGAGAGGTCATAAACACTTATTTAAGCCACATTATTATCAGTAAGATAAGAACTGAGCTAAAATGATTGTTTATAAAGGCAGAAAGCAGAGATAAGAAGTCCCTCTGCTCCCCCAGATGACAGAAAAGACAAAACAAAACAAAAGGCTGCTACTACGGCATGTCAGCTCTGTACACAAAAAAAGGATTCCATATTTTTAATAAAGACCAATTTAAAAAATTATATTTAGCTCAAAATGAGTACAATGCAATAATTTTAAAAAATGTGTACATAGCCTTTAAGTTAGCTAAGTCATCAGATTCACTTTAGAAGCTTAATTATGCATTCCTACTGCACAAGATCCTCTCTGAGCTGCTTGCCTTCTTAAGTCGATGTCACCAGATAAACATTATTTGTTTTTCCACATTTCTTTACCTCTGTGAGGCAGTGACAGGCCTCACGCTGCTAGGGGGAGAGATAAGGCTGAAGTTTTCATGTCTTCCCTGCACCAGGTGGCACAATCAGTCTGGGATGAGAGCCCAGCCCAGACTGTTAGGAAGAGGAAGTTGCTTTGCAGACAGAGGCCTGGGACTGGTTCTGTCTGTGTGGTCTCAGCCAGGCTGGTTGAGGGGCCACGCGGCTAGGTGTAGCCAAAACATTGGGGGACGCCGTGACGCCTGGGCTGAAGGGTGACGAGGCCGGAGACAGGAGGACTACTGGGCCACACTCCCCCAATAAAGGTACAGGCCTTATTACAGCCTGAGAGGCTGTGGGACTGTAAGACTGGGAAAAGCCACATCGGGCTCCAGGTATGAGATGTATTGTATAGCCTGAGTTAGGGACACACAGTTGATGTTTAGTTAGAACCCTGACAGGTTGGTTTTGATTTGTATTGTTTTGTTGGTGCGGCTGCTATAATAAACGCACAGTTTGGACCTTAAAGCCGCGTATGGTGAAGATCCTTGTGTGAATGCCCCCCGGAAGAAAGCTAATCCCTTACATTTGGTGTCTGATGCGGGCAGGTGTCCCTGCTGGAAAAAGGCAAAGTGTTGCTGAGGGCAATGACAGGATAGAGGAAAAAGCTGTGTACTGCGGTGAGATTGCTGTATCGGAGCTTAAAGGGCCGGAAGCCTGTTTGTTTGGTAGAGCAGGTGCTGCTCGTATGGTCCTGGACACTTTGCTGGATTGCAAAAGAACTGCTGGTAATAGTCTGGACATTTTTTTTCCCCCTGTGGTGCAAGCTGTGCAGGGGTTTAAAGGGCCAAAAGCACAAAAAAGAAAAAAAGAAAAAACTGACCCGTGGAAATTTTTTGCTCAAAATGGCAACCTGGGTGAAAGATAGTCCGGTGTGGCAGAAGCTGCTTATACCAAAGGTGATACCATATGTGAGAAGTGGCCTGGTTTGGCGGAAAATCAAGGCCACGGAGGATGTAATGGAGCAGCTGGTGCTGGAAACTGATCGGTTGGTGAGAAAGCAGAGTGCGGCACTTGGAGAGGCGGCTCTGAGTGCAGTGTTGGGGGAAAATATGTATGACTGTTGCCAATGGAAACCGTCGGGAAGATAAAAAGATGGAGAGCGGGGCAGCTATCCGCAGTTCGGAGGTTTCTGGCATATCTGAGCAGAGTCCTGGAGAGGATGTCCGGAGGAATCGGGAGGTGATATGTGCCGTTGCCGAGGGCAACGGCTGGGAAGACAAGAAGGTGGAGAGCAGTGCGGTTCTCAGGATTCTCTACATTCCCTGCGACTGTGCAAACATTCCTCAAGGGTGCGGCTGGAGTGACCATCCGGGAAAGGTCTGGATCCAGGTCATGTTGTTTCCGGTGGCAATGGTAGAAGTAGCCTGGGACTGTCGTCATATTCCGAGACTGCTGAATCCACGATGACAGGCGGTAAGAACGTTCCTGTTGATAACATTTCTGGCAGTCCCAGTGACAGTGTGGCGGCGGCAGTTGCTACCTGCCGGGCCGATGAGTGATAAAGTGCTGAGGAGAGAAACTGTCTCGGAAAAGAGTGACTATGTGAAAAAAGCTGTGTCTGAACAGGCTGGTAAGCCTGTTGCAGTTGCTCCCTCGCTGGACTTTGCAGGGGAGACGGTTGTTGTGTTGCCCAAAATGCCCGTGACTAAGGCTAGGCATGAGGTGATGAAAATTAGAGACCCTTTGATGGCCCAGGTAAGGTTTTTTTCTGGCGTGATCGGCAGCCATATTGTGTCTTGTGGTGCACCAGCACAAGCTGCCACCAAGTCCATCAATCCATCAATAGTCTTTTTTTTTTTTTTTTTTAATATCCTACATCAGGGGCTTGGCTGGGCTTATTGTCACCCGTAGAAACTCAGGATAGAAATTTATATATTTTATTGAGGGGTGAAATTCAATTGCCAAAATAGCAATCCCCTAAATCTGGTGTTCCAGCTGTGGCTAGCCAAGTGTAATACTGTCTGCTGTCTGGCAAAGGATAGATTTTTTTTCTGGGGTGAAATTCAATTGCCAAAATAGCAATCCCCTAAATCTGGTGTCCCAGCAGTGGCTGGCCAAGTTTAATAGTGTTCAGCAAAGGATAGATTTTGTTCTGGGGTGAAATTCAATTGCCAAAATAGCAATCCCCTAAATCTGGTGTCCCAGCACTGGCTGGCCAAGATTAATATTGTCCGGCAAAGTATAGATTTTGTTCTGGGGTGAAATTCAATTGCCAAAATAGCAATACTATAAATCAGTAGATTCAGCTGTTACTGACCAAGTGTAATTCTGTCCGTAAAAGGGTATAATACACTCAGCGTGTTAGTGTCTAAATACAAAGCCTGATAAGTAAATCCTCTATATTTGCACATGCTACCGTGCATCTACAAGTGTATTTCTTTCCGTAAAAGAGTATATTACGTGTTACTAAGTGTTAAATTACAAGTGCTGAAAGCATAATCCTCTACATTTTCACACACTATTGTGCATCTCCAAGTATATTTCTGTCCGTAAAAGGAAACCTTTCATCCAGGGTCTAAATACTAGGCCTACAATTGATATTCCCCTAAATCTGTGCTTACTGCTGTGCCAGTATTAGTGTAGTACGGTACACAAATAGATAGCCAGATAGTGTTAGGTGCCTGTAAAAAAAAGGCCTGAATTTGAATTCAATACATTGGGACAAATAATTTTTTTCTTATTGTGGTGAACGGTAACAATGAGGAAAACATCTAGTAAGGGACGCGGACATGGTCGTGGTGGTGTTAGTGGACACTCTGGTGCTGGAAGAGGACGTGGCAGTTCTGCCACAGCCACACAAACTAGTGAACCAACTACCTCCGGTCCCAGTACCCGCCAGAATTTACAGCGATATTTGGTGCGGCCCAATGCCGTTCTAAGGATGGTAAGGCCTGAGCAAGTACAGGCGCTAGTCAATTGGGTGGCCGACAGTGGATCCAGCACGTTCACAACATTATTCTCCCACCCAGTATTCTGCAGAAAGCGCACAGGTAGCGCCAGAAAACCAAGCCGATCAGTCTGTCACATAACCCCCATGCATATCAGGGAAACTGTCTTAGCCTCAAATTATGCAGCAGTCTCTTATGTTGTTTGAAGACTTTGATGGCAGGGTTTCCCAAGGGAATCCACCTAGCCCTTACCCTGTGGTGGAAGACAAAGAACGCACTGACACACAACCACTTATGTTTCCTGATGATGAGGACTTGGTAATACCACCTCATCAGAGTCCGCACGTCTCTGATGATGACGAAACACAGGTGCCAACTGCTGCGTCTTTCTGCAGTGTGCAGACCGAACAGGAGATCAGAGAGGAAGACTGTGTGGAATACGATGCAGGGGACGATGAGTTCCTAAACCCCAAATGGAATGAAGGTCGTGCCACTGACTTTCATAGTTCAGAGGAAGAGGCAGTGGTGAGACAGAGCTAACAGCGTAGCAAAAGAAGGAGCAGTGGGCAAAAGCAGAACAGCCGCCGCCAAGAGAGTTTGCATGCTCCTAGCCACCACCACCAGGGACCAAGCACCCCAAAGGCAGCTTTCACATTTGTTTGCAGGGCATTTATCTTCATTTTGCTGCTTTTGCAGCCCTCCAGCCTTTTCCTGGACTATTTTACAGCCTTTTTTGTGCCCAGCCCAAAAGTTCGGGTCCCCATTGACTTCGGGATAAAGTTCGGGTCGAGTTTGGATCCCGAACCCGAACATTTTCGGGAAGTTTGGCCGAACTTCTCGAACCCGAACATCCAGGTGTTCGCTCAACTCTATTGATGACGAAACACAGGTGCCAACTGCTGCGTCTTTCTGCAGTGTGCAGACCGAACAGGAGGTCAGGGAGGAAGACTGTGTGGGGGACTATGAGGTCCTAGACCCCACATGGAATGAAGGTCGTGCCACTGACTTTCATAGTTCAGAGGAAGAGGCAGTGGTGAGACCGAGCCAACAGCGTAGCAAAAGAGGGAGCAGGGGGCAAAAAGCAGAACAGCCTCCACTAAGAGAGTTCGCCTGCTACTGGCCACCACCACCAGGAAACAAGCACCCCAAAGGCAGCTTCAAGGAGTTCCCTGGCATGGCACTTCTTCAAACAATGTGCTGACGACAAGACCCGAGTGGTTTGCATGCTGTGCTATCAGAGCCTGAAGGGAGGCATTAACGTTCTGAACCTTAGCACAAGCTGCATGACCAGGCATCTACATGCAAAGCATGAACTCCAGTGGAGAAAACACCTTAAAAACACGGAACTCACTCATGCTCCTCCTCCTCTTCTGCTGCTGCCTCGGCCTCTTCCTCTGCCTCGGCAGGAACGTTGGCACCTGCCAACCCCAAAACAGAGGATGTGCCACCAACACCACCACCTCTGTCACCAAGCATCTCCACCACATCACACAGAAGCGTTCAGCTCTCCATCTCAAAAACCTTGGAGAGTATGCGTAAATTACCACCTAGCCAACCTCTAGCCCTGGGCCTGAATGCCAGCATTTCTAAATTACTTGCCTTTAAAATGCTGTCATTCAGGCTGGTGGACACGGCCAGCTTCAAACAGCTGATGGCGGTGGCTGTCCCACAGTATGTTGTTCCCAGCCACCACTACTTCTCCAAGAGAGCCGTGCCTTCCTTGCACAAACAAGTATCCGATAAAATCAAGTGTGAACTGCGCAACGCCATCTGTGGCAAGGTCCACCTAACCACAGATACGTGGACTAGTAAGCACGGCCAGCTATATCTCCCTAACTGCACACTGGATAAATATAGTGGAGGCTGGGCCCCAGGTGGAGAGTTGTATGGCGCAAGTCCTTCCGCTGCCAAGGATCGCAGGGCATCATTCTTTGCCTCCTGTAGCCTCCTCCGCCTACTCGGCTTCCTCCTCTTCTTCTTCCACCTGCTCATCAAGTCAGCCACACACCTTCACCACCAACTTCAGCACAGCCAGGGGTAAACGTCAGCAGGCCATTCTGAAACTCATATGTTTGGGGGACAGGCCCCACACCGCACAGGAGTTGTGGCGGGGTATACAACAACAGACCGACCAGTGGTTGCTGCCGGTGAGCCTCAAGCCCAGCCTGGTGGTGTGCGTTAATGGGCGAAATCTCGTCGCAGCTCTGGGACTAGCCGGTTTGACGCACATCCCTTGCCTGGCGCATGTGCTGAATTTGGTGGTGCAGAAGTTCATTCACAACTACCGCGACATGCCAGAGCTGCTGCATAAAGTGCGGGCCGTCTGTGCGGCGTTCCGGCGTTCACATCCTGCTGCTGCTCACCTGTCTGCGCTACAGCGTAACTTCTGCCTTCCCACTCACCGCCTTATATGCGACGTGCCCACCAGGTGGAACTCCACCTTGCACATGCTGGAGAGACTGTGCGAGCAGCAACAGGCAATAGTGGAGTTTCAGCTGCAGCACGCACGGGTGAGTCTCACTGCGGAACAGCACCACTTCACCACCAATGACTGGGCCTCCATGCGAGACCTGTGTGCCCTGTTGCGCTGTTTTGAGTACTCCACCAACATGGCTAGTGGCGATGAAGCCGTTATCAGCGTTACAATACCACTTCTATGTCTCCTTGAAAAAACACTTAGGGCGATGATGGAAGAGGATGTGGCCCAGGAGGAGGAGGAGGAGGAAGAGGGGTCATTTTTAGCACTTTCAGGCCAGTCTCTTAGAAGTGGCTCAGAGGGAGGTTTTTTGCAACAGCAGAGGCCAGGTTCAAATATGGCAAGCCAGGGCCCACTAGAGGAGGATGAGGAGGAGGTGGAGGAGGATGAGTATGAAGGATGTTCACAGTAGGATGGCATCCAACGCAGCTCGGGCACGTCACTGGTGCATGGCTGGGCAGAAACGGAGGACGATGACCATACACCTCCCACAGAGGACAGCTTGTCCTTACCTCTGGGCAACCTTGCACACATGAGCGACTACATGCTGCAGTGCCTGCGCAACGACAGCAGAGTTGCCCACATTTTAACGTGTGCGGACTACTGGGTTGCCACCCTGCTGGATCGTCGGTACAAAGACAATGTTCCCACCTTACTTCCTGCACTGGAGCGTGATAGGAAGAGGCGTGAGTACAAACGCATGCTAGTAGACGCCCTCCTGAGAGCATTCCCAAATATCACAGGGGAACAAGTCGAAGCCCAAGGCGAAGGCAGAGATGGAGCAAGAGGTCACCAACACAGCTGTGTCACGGCCAGCTCCTCTGAGGGCAGGGTTAGCATGGCAGAGATGTGGAAACGTTTTGTCACCACGCCACAGCTAACTGCACCACCACCTGATACGGAACGTGTTAGCAGGAGGCAGCATTTCAATAACATGGTGGAACAGTACGTGTGCCCATTCCTCCATGTACTGACTGATGGTTCGGCCCCTTTCAACTTCTGGATCTCCAAATTGTCCACATGGCCAGAGCTAGCCTTTTATGCCTTGGTGGTGCTGGCCTGCCCGGCGGCCAGCGTTTTGTCTGTACGTGTATTCAGCACGGCAGGTGGCGTTATTACTGACAAATGCAGCCGCCTGTCCACAGCCAACATTGACAAGCTGATGTTCATAAAAATGAACCAGGCATGGAACCCACAGGACCTGTCTATCTCTTGTGCAGAATAGACTACCTCCCCTTAACCATATATTCTTGTACTCCAAGGCACTTCTTTATTGAATCCTCTTTTTCTAATTTTACCATTATTTTGCGGGGCAACCCAAAGTTGAATGAACCTCTCCTCCGTCTGGGTGCCAGGGGCCTAAATATCTGAGTGGCCTTCTCAATTGGTGGGTGACATGAAGCCTGATTCTCTGCTATGGGACCTCTCTCTTCTGTCTAGGTGCTGGGGCCTAAATAACTAAAAGTGGCCTTCTACGTTGGTGGGTGACATGATGCCTCTTTTGTTGCTATGGGACCTCTCTCCTCTGTCTGGGTGCCAGGGGCCTAAATTTCACATACTTGCTTGCTGTCTCGGTGGCAGACATTTTACTCTTTTTACTGTCTAATGACCACCCCCATTGTGTGGTTGTCAATGGCCTATGTTTCGTTTAATTGCCTGCTGTCCGGGTGAGAGACTTAAACTCTTTTTACTGTCAAATGACCTCTCCTCTGTCTGGGTGTCAGGGGCCTACATAAATGATAATGGCCTGTTCCATTGCAGGTTGACCTGAGGCATGTGTTTCTGTAACGGGTCCTCTCTTCTCTTTGCTGATGCCATGGCCCTGAGTCTGTGAATTAGGTCTGTGGCACTGCAGGCAGACATGAATCCTTTTTGGCTGTGATGAGGACTTCAACTCCCATAGCATTCCCACCTGACGCCACCCCAACCTCCTATTCCACCTCCTCCTCCTCTAAGTTGCCAATTGATATTTGTTAATTTTTATTTATTTTATTTTAATTCATTTCCCTATCCACATTTGTTTACCTACATTTTGCTGCCTTTTGCAGCCCTCTAGCCCTTTCCTGGTCTATTTTACAACCTGTTTAGTCCCCAAAAGTTCGGGTGCCTATTGACTTCAATGGGGTTAGGATTTGGGGTGAAGTTCAGGTCGAGTTTGGATCCCGAGCCCGAACATTTTCGGGAAGTTCGGTCGAACTTCTCGAACCCGAACATCCAGGTGTTCGCTCAACTCTAGTTAGAAAGAAAGCTGGCAGGATTAGTGGACCTCACAGCTCTGCTTCATACAAGATGCACAAAACTTCCCCCCATAGTCTTATTATGAGACATAATAATAACATGGAAGGGAAGGAAGTTAGGAAAGTGTTTAAGCTGTTGTTCTTGGTTTCTAAACACATGTCACTCTGAGGGTACCCTAGGGCCCATGGGATTGCACTAAGGAGTTAATTTATTCTTGGCAGGAGAAAGGATTTAAGCAAGGCAAAGTTATCATGACTAGTGAGACAGTCAGGTTGTTGACTCAAGAGGAGATTAAAACCAAACAGTTTGTTCCTTTATATCCTCCAGCAGATAGCTTGTTTATATCCTCCAGCTACATGGTTTTTGCAAATCCAGAGCAGTAAATACTACTCCCAAAGCAGTTATTCATTCTTTAGATAACAATATTGAACCAAGCTCATGGAGAGTAAACATCTTGAGACTCCTTAATGTGTTTAAAAAGTGATTCTTAAGTATTGACCTGAAAAAACTTTTAACCCCTTAGTGACCACCAATATGCCTTTTTATGGCAGTCACTAAGGGACCTTATGCTGGACAATTGCCTTTTTATGGTGGCCCAGTCAAAGTGATGCACGGGTATCCAGTGCAGGGAGTACCAGGGCTTAGCTCTCCCATGAGAGCTGTGCTTCTGCTCTAATGGCTCAGACCTACATGTAAGTGATAACAGAGGGAGCGGACTCTCTTTGTCTTCCATTAGCATTCCGCAACTTAGATCATGGGGTACCGGTGTCAATGCAGACAGGCTGGCATCTAGTGAAGACCCTAGGCCTGCCTCCAGTGTTTCCCAGCAGGCTGCACCTCTCTGGTAAGCGTTCTTGTGAATGTCAGTATAGCACTGACACTAAAATACATTTAAGTACAAGAATAGTGGAGGGGACAGTATGCAGAGCACAGGTGGTGTTACAAAGCAGTCTTCAAAGGATTTAGCCCAGCCTGGTGCTCAAACTTTTCATTTGCATATAAATAAAACCGCAGATGTTTAGCATACAGATAAAAGAAAGGCATTGTTTTAATCAGCATGGCGAGCCCTACCAGGCAGTATGCCTGGTTAATTGGGTTGATCCTGGTGATAGAGTTTAAGTTTTAGACTACTTCTTCATCACATATTTACCGTTCAGTAGTTATAAAAGTAGTTTCTTCCTCTGCTACCCACTGTTTTCTCATAAATTAACATGGCATCGACCTGTAGTTCTGTGCCTTTGTTAGGTCAAGCATGCTCAGTGTGTTGCTATCAATTCTCTAGCTATATGTCTTGTCAAACAAAAGGAGTGTTAGTGTGCTGGTGATTACTGAATAGAGGGGGCGTGACTGCACTGTATATCAGGCAGCCAATCAATAAACATCAACACTCATGAACAAGCACAAACACAAAGCAGGAAAGCTAGGGATTGTGGTTATAGTAGTCTTTGAAGTTTTGTGAGGGAAGATGAGGCGCCATGATACTCTCAGTGTGTTGCAGGCTCACACAGGAGCTAGACAAATGGATTGCAAGGTAAATTGAAACTCTGGTTATATGTATAAGTATGGGTTCTGGTTGGGTCACAGCTTGCAGCCTTAATGTAGTTTTTCAAAAATTAAGTTACTTTACCATAATACTCCTTTAAGTAGACAATAAAATTATTGAAATTTTCAGAAAAAAAAAATTCAGAAAACCTTATTAGGGTTTGTTGGCATTGGAGATGATTGTCAAGTGTAATCTATGATTAAATGCTTTGGTCTAAGAGAGTGGCACTCCTCTTCGCTTGTTTGTTTGTATTGTTTTGTTGTATTTTGCTTTACCTTATCTACTTGCTACAAATTATACTGTAATGGAGTGATTTAATATGCAGAAAATCAATAAACACATGTTTAAAACATGTTTTACAGATGTTAATGGTTACTTTGCAAAAAAATTTAATCTACAATCACATCATTTATTCATTCTTTTGGCTCTCATGAATCAACACATATTAATTTCTGAACTGCTTTCCCCTTCTACAGTGCATAGGAGATGTCTTATATGCTGTGAAGGGATATGTCACTAATCCTGAGAAGTATGAGATTCCCATGCTCCTTCAGAGTTTGCATTGGGAGCATTTTTTTCTTTTCTATGGTGCACAGTTTGTGATTTTTCATCTGCAAACTTCTGTTTCCTTTCCTCCTCGTATATACACTGTGTGAACTGCCATCCTGGGATACTTTCACCCCTCTCCACACTCTGATCTAATACAACCTCCTCACCTTGCTTATTTCTCTAACAGTGACAGAAGGGATGAGGATAGTAGAGAGAGCTATCAGAAACAGGAGCAAAGGTCTAGTGCATTTATGTATTTGCACTATATCAGATGCAGTAGCGCCACCAGCTAGGTGAAAAACTTACACACAGTCTACAAGCAAAATGATAGGAAATTTAATGAAGAATATTTATAAAACTGATACTTTTGCATTTTTGAAGCCAATGAGCATAAAAAAAAAAATCTGTGTAGATGTCCATAGCCATTAAAACTATGATTTTAGGTATAAAACATTGTAGTTAACAAGAATAATATTAAAGTGCTAATATTCTGTTCAATACCGTGATTGCACAAAATGGGCACAGAGTACACTCTAATATTGTTGTGGAGCAGTTCTTTTTAAGGGAAATCACAATTTTCAAAAAAGAAAAATATATATGACTCTGAAGAAGGTCATGTCAGTTAGTTTAAGTACTGACACCTCTATCAATGTCCTGAATGTATGGGTCCCATTTCAGCTGAGCAAGCAGTAGGTATTTTTGTGAAAGCTTTAAGTGTGAGCATTCAGTAAGATCTATGGGCCGCACATTCTTAAGACTTTTAATAGGTTAGTATGACTTAGTCAATTGCAAAATCACTTTCTCTGCTAACATAAAGTACAGAAGTAATTCTAATTTATTGATTTTTTTTTTCATGAATCGGCAAGGATAAGCTAGAATTCTTTTCTCTCCTCAGTGACCTTCCTTTACCTGGTTTTAAATTTGGTTGACAAAGTTCATTGTTTAGCTATACTGTTTGACTTAGCTGGTTATTATATCTCTCGGTTTTGATGGCGATTCATTTATTTCTGTTCAAAATGTCAATTATGGGATTAATGGAAGGATGTAGAAATAGTAGGAGATGAAGAAGCAGATCAAAAATAATTTGGAGCATCAATAAGAAAAGAGGGTTTATGTTAATAAATTAAAAATAATAATATGGTCTTATTAAGAAAAGAAAAGAGAGGATTTAGGGACTAAGGTGTAGGAAAATCCCACAAAAGAAGGATATATTGGTCTGATTGCAGTTCAGTGAACAAAAATCAAAACAGTTGTTGTCAACTCATTAGAGAATTCATAGAAAACCATTGAAACAGCTGAAGCAGAAAGAAATGGCTAAGTTCTATATTGTTAAAGAGAAAACATCCGTTCAGCACCAGAGACTGAGTTAATTGAACTGTACTACTTTCCCCTGAGACACGCCTTATTTAATAGAGGCAGGCGCTTCTTAGTTACAAAATGTGAAAAGCTGTGTCAAGTAACTTGACGAATTAGTTCATAAATGTGTTTGTATTACCTAAAATCTTGTAACATTTGAATAAAAACATTGTAACTATGACTAAAACATGGTTCCTCTCTATGCCATTCATTGTGTTTCCTCTACAATTATACAAGTGTCTGTATCTCTTCTTCCTGCTGTGAAACTCTGCTCTTATCAATTAATTGACATTAAAAATGTAATTCTAGAGTATCAATAATATATTAAGCTCAGACAGATGCATTTTTAAATACGAAGCACAAGAACTAACCTAGCTCACCTTATTGATAGACAAGTATATAATATGGTAACCAGGGACTTTTCTAAATAATCTATAATGGACTTGTTTACTGAAAGAAATTGAATATGATTCTCTGGCAATTGAAAGAAATACAAATCAACTCTTCATTAGATTAAAAAGGTTGTGTCGTGAAGACAGCCCCTCTTCATATGATTTAATTAGGACATTTGGACGTTACAGAGGTACAGGTCCCTGCTTGGGACACCTTACATGATCTAAAACATGAGGTCACTCTGTAAAAGTAGATCCTGCTCTGTACGACTTGAGTACCTAATGTGTTGCATGTAATAATGCTTCTTATTCCTACACCAAAAACCTCAGGCTAGCTACCACTACTTCCACGACAGCTCCAAAAGGAAAGGGTTGCCACTTGAAAGTAGTGAGCTAATCCTTTTGAAATTGTTGGCCCAGGTAAATGTCCATAATGGAGCTTTTTGGTACTTAAATATTGATAGCCTATAAATAAATAAATAAATTAGTAATAATAATAATAATAATAATAATAATAATAATAACCTGCCTGAAACAGCTAATCAGAAAACATGACTGGGATGCAATTGATTTGGGAGATAGAAAGCAGCTATTAGTATGATAAAAGGGGGGCGTGGCCGGATGCCGGGCAGGAAGGACGCTCTGTGAGTGAGCTCTGTAGGATCCCCACCAAGCGGCACAAAGCACAGCAGCTACACTGATCCCAGCCACCCCAACTTTCTCCCACTTCTCCCTGACTCTCCACAGCACACCCCGATGATGACGAGGGGTAAAAAGAAGGGAGCGGCACCTCAGAAAATGACGGCCTTCTTCCCTCCTGCTCCAGGATCGAGGCAAGATGGCGCCGGCACACATGGCAGAGAAGCAGCAGCAGCGCGTTCTTCTCCTCAGGAGCGCAGCCTACAGCCTCAGCGCTTATCAGAGGAGGGCAGCCCGAGGTCCCCTGACCTTCCCTCTTCACAGGATCGCCACATCCATGATAGGGTGAGTGATTCTCCACCCCACAAATCTGCCTGTATAATAGACTCTCCTCTCTCCCAGCCTCCTGCCACCATATCTATTCCAATTATGCAGGACATGCTCCTTGATCTTAAAAGATCTATCCATAACGATTTTAAAGAAACAATTTCTATCATACATGCGGATATAGTCTCCATAGGAGAAAGGACTGCCCATTTGGAAGAAAAAATGGAAGAATTTGTTTCAGCTCACAATTCACTGGTAGACAGCCATAATCTAGTTGAAGACGAGCTAGCTGCCATCAAATTAAAAATTGCGGACTTGGAGGACCGTTCTAGAAGAAATAACGTTTGTTTTAGAAATGTTCCAGAGTCTGTGGATGATTCTCAACTTCATGATTTCCTTATAGATCTGCTTTCAGCGTATCTCCCAGAGGCTACAGGTGCGGATTTAATTATTGACAGGGCGCATAGGGTGCCCAAACCAAAATCTCTGCCTCCCTCAGTTCCAAGAGATGTACTAGCTAGAATTCATTTTTTCCACATAAAGGAAACACTCATGAGAGCCTCTCAGAAAGGAACTGACACGCTTCCTGAAAGATTTAAAAAAATATTGCTTTTTACAGACCTATCCGCTGCTACTCTCTCTAGAAAGAGGGAGTTTCAAGCTTATATAAAGATTCTCCGTGATAATCATATACCATACAAGTGGGGTTACCCAGTTAAGCTGGTAGTGCGTTATCAAAATACAACACATGTGATGAATACTCCTCAAGACCTGGCTGATGCGTGCTCAAAATGGAACATTTCCTTACCACAAGAGGGCAATGCAGGACTCTCTAAACCGCCTTCTCCAATTCTTCGCCTCCCAAGAAGAAGCATTCACTTCTTGCCCAGGAGTAGTTCAAAGTTGGATGACTGTTTGCTGTACCATTCCTTCATTTCTAATCCAATATAATTTTGTGGGGCTCCACGGCTCCATGGTTGATTACTTACTGTTGTTCTAGTGTATTCCCTGCCTAGATCCTTACTGTTTTATTCACTCCCCCCCTAGCGGTTATATCGCTTACAGCCCTCCTATATCCCTGGTTACACTGAACTAGGGAAGTCTACAATGTTTGCTATGTCTCTTGAAGTTTGGTTTTTGTTTTTCTGTTTCTTTTTGTTTTTGAGATGCTGCCGGGTATGCCTTTATAAGTAACCCACACGAATCAGATCTCCTGGACACTTTGACTGTCTTGATGATCCCTTCCTTTGCATCTGCAAAATGTGGTAAAACCATAATGGCATTTGTTATTAGTGGGGCGATTTTCCTGATGTGGGAAGGTGGTACTTTGAGCTCTATCTGTAATACTTGATATGGGACTAAAAATTTTCTCTGCCAATGTTAGAGGGCTTAACAGTCCTTTTAAACGGTCCACTCTTTGGTCCGAAATTAAGAAACAAAAATGCGATATTTTTTGTATTCAGGAGTCCCATCTGAATGCAGCAGATACGCACAGATTACACCATCCCTCCTTCCCACACCTTTTCTTTGCTCCGGCGGACAAAAAAAAAGGCGGGGGTCATCATTGGTATTAAAAACTCAGTATCTTTTCAGTGTACAAATACTGTCGTAGATGACAAAGGTAGATACCTTATTATTGTATGCGAGATCAATAACTCAAAATTTACTTTGGTCAACCTATATGCCCCAAATAGCGATCAGCTTAGGTTTATTAAGCGCACCATTAGGAAAGCTCAGGATGTCAAACAAGGTGCCCTCCTGATTTGTGGTGACTTTAATATGTGTCCGAACCTAACTATAGACAAAACTCCTGCCCCCCCCCCCTCAGCTAAAAAAAACTCAGCCCTTCAAGACTACTTATATCAGGAAGGCCTTTATGACACTTGGCGCACCTTACATACCAATGAAAGAGATTATACTTTTTACTCCCACATTCATAAATCTTATTCACGCATAGACCTTTTTGTCACTGACAAATGGCTATTGCAAAAGATTAGTGAAGTTTCCATTAGCAACATAACCTGTTCAGACCACACTTTCTTATCCTTACATCTGGCTGATAGTTACAAACAGGGCTCTACATCTCCATGGAGATTAAATAACTCCCTCCTACAAAACTCCTCTATTTGGGCGGACATTGAGAAATCCTTAAATTAATATTTCCAATTTAATGATAACTCCTCAGTCTCTGACCCCATCCTCTGGTGTGCACATAAGGCCTTCAATAGAGGTGTCTTCCTGAAACACGCTGCCATTCTTAAAAAAACTAAGACAAAAGTCCTAGACTCCCTTTTATCTGAAGTTCAGTCCTTAGAAAATCAATATAAATCATTCCTAGATACTAAGATTGAAGCCAAATTAAGACAAGCCAGACATACCCTATACCTCCACCTTCATGATAAATATGAGTTCCATCTCCGTAAAACCAGAGCCAATCATTACTGGCATGGCAACAAAGCTTCAAAACTTCTTGCCAACAGGATTAAAAAAGGGAGAGTAAAATTAGAATTCCATATGTATACAATAAATTTGGTCACAAAATCATTAATCCTAAAGATATTGTGGAGGAATTTGCCCACTACTATTCAGATCTCTATAACCTACACAATTCACTAGACACCTTTCAGCCATCCGCTGACACTGTTGAGAAATTTTCAAAGGATATTTCCCTCCCTTCCCTATCCCCCAAGCAAAAACAAGCTTTTAACAAGAACATCTCTCTACAAGAGGTGCTTGAAGCCATAAGATCTCTCAAACCTAATAAATCCCCTGGCCCTGACGGCCTCACAAATGAATATTTCATATTATTATCCCCTACTCTCTCCCCTTACCTTATGAGGATTTTTAATGTCTTTGCCACCCAAGGTACTATTCCCAAAGACATGCTGCACGCACTAATTATCACTTTGCCTAAACCAGGTAAACCGACCGATTCACCAGCTAATTTTAGGCCTATATCTTTACTTAATTCAGACGTGAAGATTTATGCAAAAATTCTAGCGGGCAGATTAACTGACATTTTACCCCATTTAATTGCTAATGATCAAATAGGATTTGTCCCTAATCGCCAGTCCTCTGATGGCACTAGAAGATTTAATGACCTAATTGATTGGGCTCGGGCCTCTCGGACGCCTTCTCTGCTTTTATCTCTTGATGCGGAGAAGGCGTTCGATAGGGTTCACTGGCAATTTATACATATGGCTTTGCAAAAATTTGGGTTTGAAGGCTTTTATCTGTTGGCAACAATGGCATTATACTCCAATCCGAGCGCGTCAGTGTATTCCTCTAGCTTCCTATCTAATCAATTTGCAATTAACAACGGTACACGTCAGGGCTGCCCAATGTCCCCCCTTATTTTTGCTCTGGTAATGGAACCCTTTGCTGAGCACATTAGGTCCTCCTCATTGATCCAGGGCTTAAAAATTGGTTCTCAAGATCACCGTATAGGGCTTTTTGCTGATGACGTTCTTCTCGTCAACTCTAACCCTATCGACTCTCTCCCAGCAATAAATGAAATCATTAACAGATTTAGTGAAGCCTTGTACTACAAAGTAAACTCTACTAAATCCCAAATGCTTAATATTGGACTTTCCCCCAAAACCAAAAACGTTATCTCCAGAAACTTTAATTTTACGTGGCCACCCGTCTCCTTAACATACCTAGGGATCCAATTAACCCCTTCTTCTAAAGACCTTTTTCGAGCTAACTATGTCTCTCTTCTAGACAAAATTAAAAATTCACTACAAAACCTCCGGCTTGATACGCTTTCATGGCTAGGTAGAATTGCTGCAATTAAAATGGTCATTTTGCCTAAAATATTATATGTTTTTCGCAATGTCCCTATAATGGTCCCCTCATACTTCCTAGGGAGATTACAATCCCTTATTAACTCATGCATTTGGAGGAATAAAAGACCTAGGGTAAAGGCAGACATTCTTTACTTGTCGTCAGCTGCAGGCGGTCTCAATGTCCCGTGCATGAGGCACTACTATCGAGCATCAATCCTAGACCAACTCAGGTACCTAATGTCAGGTGACACATCCAAAAAATGGGTTCCCCTAGAACTATCTCTGATACTCCCTTCCTGTATCCAAAATATTTTAATTTCCATAGCTTCCTTTGGGGTTATACCTGCATATAGAGTTTGGTGCTCCCTGTCTAGACAAGACAAAAAGCTTCCCTCAAATATAAAAAATGCCTCTATTCAAGTCTTTGAAATAGCTATCCCCGGTCTCAATATTCATACATGGATGACAGGTGGCTTACATTCTCTCTCCCAGCTATGATATAAAGGCAGATTTGTTGATTTCTCTTATGTTCATGATACTTTTGGAGTCTCTAATAAGGAGTTTATCAAATTTTTGCAAATTAGACACCTGATTCATTCCTTAAACTTTCTTGATTATACTCCTAACAATTTGTCTTTATACGACTGGGTTTGCTACCCGTTGGGTCCGAATAAGGGCATAACTAAGGGGTATCAACTCCTGAAAGACTCCTCGAGTGACCCCCTATCACATACTAAAAAGCTTTGGAGCAGTGATCTGGGTATATCTGTTTCCGATGCAGATTGGAAGGAGGCATATTCCACTACCCAAAAATTTTCTAAATGCGCTAGCCATGTGGAAAGTGCCAGAATTATATATAGATGGTACTTTACTCCACTTTCTCTTAATAAAATATTTCCCGAACTATCCCCATGTTGCTGGAGATGTGGACATCCCAGTGGCTCTTTTCTGCACATGTGGTGGGAGTGTCCTCCGGTTCTCGATCTGTGGTCCAATGCCTTTGCCTTGATGTCATCTCTCTGTTCAATTACCATATTGCCCTCTCCTAAATTAGCCCTCTTATCTATAGGTATTATGGATTATCCTTCCTCCTTTAGGACAGTACTAATGCACATTATTATTGTTGTTCGCTCTAAAGTAGCTTTGTCTTTTAAAAACAAGTCTGTCCCCAATATCAAAAGAATCTGTAGAGATCTAGACATTAATTGCCTTTTTGAGGGTCTTTGGGCCTCTTCTAATAATTCCAAACCCTCGTTCTATAGTAAGTGGGAGATGTGGCTTCAGGACTCCCGCTGCAGCGTCCCGGCTTATGTTTACTCATAAATATCTATGTTTACTCATAAATATCTATGCAACCCTCAAAATATCATACAGTCATGCATTACAAATGTTTTGTGTTCACGATTGTATTGTACTTGTTAATTCACTTCTTTTATGTGAAATTTCTGTGAAATTGTTATATTTCCTATATGCCTTAAAAATTTCAATAAAAAACTATTGTTCAAAAAAAAAAAAAAAAGTATGATAAAAAATACTAGAGGAAATATAATAATGGCAAGTTATCAAGTTTGTCATTAAAAATCATGTCATGGTTCCGACAGCTGTAATGACTGAGAAAGGCTGTTATAATCATGGGATACAAGAGAGTAATGATTATGTAATAGCCATAAATGAATCAGAAACAAATTATCAATGGCCATTCTAAGCGTAATGTGCCTGCACTTGTCAGATTCCAGGGGCTACACAGCATCAGAACAGGAAAGTATCAGCATGGGAGACTGGGCTGGGAATCCCTGGTTCCAATGACACTGGACATTTTGACCCCTCCTCCCATTTCCATGATTTTACTTGTAATGCATGTTTTTTTTATTATTATTTCATATTAAATTACAGTAGACATTAGAGACCATTACAATTCATCAGAGCAGTGTCATCAGTATACTTATAATAATGTATAGCAAAGTGTGGTTGACTGCAGAAGATGATATAGTGTGTTTGCAGCAAGATCTGATGTTATAAGGAACATACTGTCACTAGAGATGAGCAAATCGAAGCCGACGAAGTAGAATTAGTTCCGAATTTCAGGGAAAATTTGATTCTAAACAAATGTGAATTTCCTCGCGCTTCGAGGTAACAAATCGTTATTTTTCCTAACATGGCAGCTACAATGGCTGCTAAAATGGTGGCTACACGTGTGAGGACATGGGGCAAGGATTTCTGGGAAGGTGCAATGACCCGCAATGCCATGCATGCAGCCAATCAGCAGCCAGCCAGCCCGGTGATATCACAGCCCTATAAATACGGTGGCCATCTTAGATTCTGCCATTCACCTTCATACTTTGTTCAGGGACAGACGTGTATGCAGGCGCTAGGGAGAGTGAAAGAAAAACAAATTGTAAAAAAAAAGAAGGAAAAAAGCGTTTTACTAGTGCAGGGAAAGGATAGTGAGAGGAATCATTTCTGTATGCAGATGCTAGGGAGAGTCATGGGAAAATCCTCAATGTGAAAAAACTTAATTTTCAAGTGCAGGGAAACATTACTTGGGGGTCCAGATAGTCTCATAATACAGCTCTGTCATTCCAGCAATTAGTTCTAGGGGTGCAAGTGTTGTTTTACAAAGCCTTTAGTGGCTTTTATCTGTGGAAAAAGATAAATATATATGCAGGTCACTTTTGTTGTTATTTACACTAAAATGATTTGCAGTCATTTCTGGAGATTTTTTGTTAAACAGTACACATGATACCTCCCTGCTTCTAGCATGTGGGTCAATGAGAAGGCTGCAATATCTTTGATTTTAGGAGTAGTGTTGAATGCAAATTTTCATAATGCAATGTTCATAATGCGAATTTTTAAATTGCCGATTTCCACAGTCAATAAAATAATGACTGGAGATAACGAACAGTACACATGATCCCTCCCTGCTTCTTGCTTGTGGGCCAATGAGAAGGCTGCAATATCTCTGATTTTAGGAGTAGTGTTGAATGCAAATTTTCGTAATGCAAATTTTTAAATTGCCGATTTCCACAATCAAGAAAATAATGACTGGAGATAACGAATTTTCTAATTTGCGAATATATGGCGAATATTGGCCCAAATATTCACAAAATATCACAAATTCGAATATTGCCCCCGCTGCTCATCGCTATGCTTTATTGCCCTGATTCTGTAAATTGCAGAAACGCCCCATATGTGGTCATACGCTACTGTAAGGCCACACAGCAGGGCATAGAGGGAAAGAAGTGTCATGTGGGTTTTGGAAGGCAGATTTTGCTGGACTGGTTTATTTGCACCATGTCCCATTTGAAGCCCCCTGATGTCCCCCTGGAGTAGAAACTCCAAAAAATTGACCCCATTTTGGAAACTACGGGATAAGGTGGCAGTTTTGTTGGGACTATTTTTAGGGTACATATAATTTGTGGTTGATCTATATTACATTTTTGTGAGGCAAGGTTACCAAAAATAGAAATTCTGAAATTTCATCTCCATTTGCCATAAACTGTTGATGAACACCTAAAGGGTTAATAACGTTTGTAAAATCAGTTTTGAATACCTTGAGGGGTGTAGTTTCTTAGATGGGTCACTTTTATGGAGTTTCTACTCTAGGGGTGCATCAGGGGTTCTTTAAATGGGACATGATGCCAAAAAAAAGGCCATCAAAATCTGCCTTCCAGAAACCATATGGCATTCCTTACCTTCTGCGCCCCGCCGTTTGGTCATACAGCAGTTTACGCCCACATATGGGGTGTTTCTGTAAACTGCATAATCAGGGTAATTAATATTCAGTTTTGTTTGGCTGTTAACCCTTGCTTTGTTAATGGAAAAAAATGAATTAAAATAGAAATTTTGCCAAAAATATAGCAGTTTTTTTTTTTGACCGTGTTAATCTGAGGGGTTAGGTCATGGGGTAGTTTTATAGAACACATTGTTACCGACACAGCGATACCTAATATGTCAACTTTTTAAAATTTATTTTGGTTTTACACTATATTATCCTTATTTAAACAAAAAATAATAATTTTGTATCTCCATAGTCTAAGGCCCCATTCACACATCCGCAAATGGGTCCGCATCCGTTATGCAATTCTGCGGAACGAGTGCAGACCCATTCATTCTCAATAGGGTCGGACGTGAAGCGGAGAGCACACTATGTGCTCTCCCTGTCAGCATTTGCGTAGCGTGGCCCCGAACTACTGGGCTTCGGCCCCGAACTTTTGGTCCGCGGCTCCGCAAAAGATAGAACATGTCCTATTCTTGTCTGCAGCTTGCGGACAAGAATAGGCATTTCTATGGGGGGTGCCGGCCGGGTGTGTTGCAGATCCTCGACACACCGTGAATGGACCATAAGGCCTCTTTCACACAGGCGTCACGTGTGCTGCCCGGATAAGATGCGGGTGCGTTGCAGGAAAATGCGTGCCTGTGGTGATGTCACTGAGCTCATCACATGGTCCATCACCATGGTGATGGATCATGTGATGGACCATGTGATGAGCTCAGTGACATCACCACAGGTCCTTTACCCACAGCTCTAGAGAGAACAGGAGACCGGCACCTACGCAATCAATTGGAGGAGGTGAGATACTTTTATTTATTTTTTTAACCCTCAATTGTCCTTTTACCAAGTATTCTGTATTAAAGAATGCTATTAATTTCCCCTATAACCATGTTGCTTGCGGATGCTTGCGATTTTCCCGAAGGACCATTCACTTCTATGGGACCTGCGTTGCGTGAAAAACGCACAATATAGAGCTTGCTGCGATCTTCACGCAACGCAGAAGTGATGCGTGAAAATCACTGCTCATGTGCATAGCCCCATAGTAATGAATGGGTCCGGATTCAGTGCTGGTTCAATGCGTTCACCTCACGCATTGCACCCGCACGGAAGACTTGCCTGTGTGAAAGGGGCCTAAAGCCTCATTCACACGTCAGTGTTTTGGTCAGTGATTTCCATCAGTGATTGTGAGCCAAAGCCAGGACTGGAGCCTACATAGACATAAGGTATAAGGGAAAGATCTTCTCCTGTTCTGTGTTTAGAGCCGCACCTGCTTTTGGCTCAAAAATCAATGATCGAAATCACTGACCGAACACTGATGTGTGAAATGAGGCTAAGAGTCCGTTTTTTTTAAGCTTTTAGCCAAATGTCTTAGGTAGGGGCTCATTTTTTTGCGGGATGAGAGCATGGTTTTATTGGCAGTATTTTGGGGGGGGTATATGACTTTTTGATCGCTATTACACTTTTTGTGATGTAAGTTGACAAAACAAATTCCTTTTTTTTTCACAGTTTTTTTTTTTTTTTTTTTTCTTACCTTGTTAATCTGAGGGGATAGGTCATGGGGTATTTTTATATAGCAGATTCTTACAGACGTGGCAATACCTAATATGTCTACTTTTTTATTTATTTTAGTTTTACAAAATATCATTTTTGAAAAAACATTTTGTAACGGAGCTCCGTGTACTCCGACCGAGTACCCTCCGTTGATGGACGCTTCCTAGCTTGCGCCGAGGACCACAAGCACCACACTGGACACCACAGCCACCGCAGACTCCACAACCGCCGTAGCTTAGCTGGAGCCTCGCCATCTTCCGTCCACCCTAGATTGGCTTCTGTCCTTCAGTAGAGCGTATCCGAAACAAGCTCTTAAAAGGGCTAAGTGATTAAAGCTCAAGGGAGTATGTAGAACATAGCAATCCCCAGTGTGATATAGCAGTTCCCTCCAATAACGAGTCAAGGCTGCGATTTGAAGGGCAAGCTAGGACTCCTGTCCTGGGGCATACAGCCTCTTTTATTTACAATCCACAAACATAGTACGGCCCACAGGGGTTTGAAATACAACCAATCAATCCGTACAATAAACACAGACACTCCCACACAAAATACAGCAACCAATCAACATACAGCCAGATATATCACAACCCCACATGCATGGTCTATTGTGCTGGCTGATTAGGTCACAGGCGATGTCCATTGTGAATGTTGATTAGGTCACAGGTAATGTCCATTGTGGATGTTGATTAGGTCACATGTCCATTGTGAATGCCAACTGTCACTGGGGCCATAGTCGCAGGGTAAGAGGCTAGCAAGCATGCCTCTCCAATGACCAGGGATAAATGGCAGTTTGTCACATATCTCCCCTTTGGGGGAAGACTAACCAGGCACCTGACCTCCTGTCGGTCAGTGCCTACGTTAGTCGATCCACCAACCCACAATAGACAAATGCCAGAGTAGCCCACCCACAACAAACAGGTACAAGAGTGACCCACCCACAAGAAGCAGTTACTGCACCCGGATATTCCTCTGGGGTGCTGGGGCAACATGCTGTGGGGACTTGAGGGAGGGCAGAGGCCGACTGCACTCTGCCCAGCTGCCAGCTCTCCTACTGGTATAACCTGCAGGACCTCAGGCTCTGGACAGGGGACAAAGGGAGGGCAGAGGCCGACTGCACTCTGCCCAGCTGCCAGCTCTTCTGCTGGGGGCTGGGAACATAGTCCGGCTTAGTAGCCAGGGGAACATGGGCGCCAGTGGGGGTTAACATCGCCTCTGTTAACCCTGGGGCCAAGTTAGGTGTTAGCTGGGGAGGAGAGTTTGTACTTACCCCTCCTCCTGTTGTCCCGGTGCGGGTAGTTGGGGATCTGGACAGGCTGTCCAGCATCCCTGTAGGTCAGGCACAGAGACCACGGTCCCATCTGCGCCGGCTGGGAGATTGGTGTCTCCCTTGTTAGGATAAGCTGCCGCTGGGGAGAGGGGTGCTGTGTTCCTCTCCCTGAAACTCAGGCTGCCACTGGAGTGGGAGACCGCCTGTCTCCACTCCCGTAACATTGTCCTGCTGCTGGAGAGAGAGACCAACTGTCTCTGCTCCCTGTAGGACACACTGCTGCTGGGGGGAAAGGACGACACCTTCGGCCCCCTGGACTTCACGCTGCCGCTGGGGGGGAAGGACGCCACCTTCGGCCCCCTGGACTTCACACTGCCGCTGGGGGGGAAGGACGCCACCTTCGGCCCTCTGTAACTCACCCTGCCGCTGGGGTACAGGGACAGAATACTTTGCCATCTCTGCCCGATGTTCTGCTTCCTCCTGCAGATCCCTTGCCAGTTCTCTCCTTATTTTCTGTACAAGTTCCTCTGTTAGGTAGGGCCTGTAGAGATCCAACCGCCCCTTCAGCATAGCGCCAAACCATACGTGACTATACCAATACTCAAGGTTTGCTTGGTGTTCCCAGGATGCTGCTCCTCGCACTAGGAAGCCATCCCACCGCTGGCCACCAATGTAACGGAGCTCCGTGTACTCCGACCGAGTACCCTCCGTTGATGGACGCTTCCTAGCTTGCGCCGAGGACCACAAGCACCGCACTGGACACCACAGCCACCGCAGACTCCACAACCGCCGTAGCTTAGCTGGAGCCTCGCCGTCTTCCGTCCACCCTAGATTGGCTTCTGTCCTTCAGTAGAGCGTATCCGAAACAAGCTCTTAAAAGGGCTAAGTGATTAAAGCTCAAGGGAGTATGTAGAACATAGCAATCCCCAGTGTGATATAGCAGTTCCCTCCAATAACGAGTCAAGGCTGCGATTTGAAGGTCAAGCTAGGACTCCTGTCCTGGGGCATACAGCCTCTTTTATTTACAATCCACAAACATAGTACGACCCACAGGGGTTTGAAATACAACCAATCAATCCGTACAATAAACACAGACACTCCCACACAAAATACAGCAACCAATCAACATACAGCCAGATATATCACAACCCCACATGCATGGTCTATTGTGCTGGCTGATTAGGTCACAGGCGATGTCCATTGTGAATGTTGATTAGGTCACAGGTAATGTCCATTGTGGATGTTGATTAGGTCACATGTCCATTGTGAATGCCAACTGTCACTGGGGCCATAGTCACAGGGTAAGAGGCTAGCAAGCATGCCTCTCCAATGACCAGGGATAAATGGCAGTTTGTCACACATTTTTTATTTGGTGTCTCAAGTCTGAGAACAATAGTTTTTTTTGATTGTCAGTGGCTAAATGGAATTAAAATTGGGGAAGGGGATTATAAATTTAGTACTTCATGGAAGTGTGGTACTCTCTGAAGCAACCAATAATCCAGAGGCCTGGATGATCGAGGGACGTGTTACACTGAGTGGTGGTGTCCTTCCGTATCCCCCTCCTGTGACACACTCTGCACCTTTTTTGGGTCCGACCCTTCTTTCTAGTATGGGGGACCACACATGGAAAGTGTTGGTCAGGGACGATCCTTGCGCCTCCAGTTCCCGAGGTACTCCAGCCTGCTCTTTCCTTGTCGGAAAAGATCAAGGCATTGAGGACTGCCTCATAGAGCTGAAGGAATTTCCCTGTGTTGCCAGCTCTTTGGGACAGCACAAAAGAGTTGTACATGGCAACCTGCAGCAAGTAGACAGCAAATTTTTTGTACAATGCCCGGGTTTTGCGCAGTTGTAGTCGACGATATAATCGGGCTTGAGGACCGTTGCCACAGTACATCGCACAGGGACAGGGGTGATGCCATTACCGTGAATTGTGGACAGTACAAGGACATCCCTCTTGTCCTTATATCTAACCAGCGACAGGTTTCACTGGTAAAGGCACCGGTCTCACCCCTGGGGATAGGTACCTGTAGGGGGGTGGGTAGGGAGGCCGGGTTGATTTTTCCGCATGGTCCCACAAGAGGACGTGGATCTGGTGGCGAGGGACTGGAACAATGGGATACTAGTATAAAGGTTGTCCACGTTCAGGTGGTAACCCTTATCTAGCAGTGGGTGCATAAGGTCCCACACATGTTTCCCACTAACACCAAAGTGGGGGGACATTCTGGGGGTTGAATACGGGAATCTCGCCCCTCGTACACACGAAAGTCTAAGTGTACCCGGAGGTACACTCACAAAATTTGTACAGCTTCACGCCATACCTCGCCCGCTTAGAGGGAACATACTGGCAGAAAATGAGTCTCCCCTTGAAAGCAATGAGAGACTCATCAACCACGACCTCCCATTCAGGTACATAGGCCTCCAGAAATTTGGTCCCGAAGTGAGCAATGACCGGCCTGATTTTGTACAGGCAGTCATAGGCAGGATCACCTTGGAGGGGACATGCTGTATTATCTGCATAATGCAGGCATTTTTGGATGGCCTCAAAACAGGAGCTTGTCATGGCAATACTGTAAAGTGGGGTCTAGTAGAGCATGTCCTCCAGTACAGCCTAAATCTGGGTTTTTTGACTAGGCCCATGTGCAGCACGATGCCCCAAAATGTCCTCAGGAAAGGATAGTGAGAGGAATCATTTCTGTATGCAGATGCTAGGGAGAGTCATGGGAAAATCCTCAATGTGAAAAAAACTTAATTTTCAAGTGCAGGGAAACATTACTTGGGGGTCCAGATAGTCTCATAATACAGCTCTGTCATTCCAGCAATTAGTTCTAGGGTGCAAGTGTTGTTTTACAAAGCCTTTAGTGGCTTTTATCTGTGGAAAAAGATAAATATATATGCAGGTCACTTTTGTTGTTATTTACACTAAAATGATTTGCAGTCATTTCTGGAGATTTTTTGTTAAACAGTACACATGATACCTCCCTGCTTCTAGCATGTGGGTCAATGAGAAGGCTGCAATATCTTTGATTTTAGGAGTAGTGTTGAATGCAAATTTTCATAATGCAATGTTCATAATGCGAATTTTAAATTGCCGATTTCCACAGTCAAGAAAATAATGACTGGAGATAACGAACAGTACACATGATCCCTCCCTGCTTCTTGCTTGTGGGCCAATGAGAAGGCTGCAATATCTCTGATTTTAGGAGTAGTGTTGAATGCAAATTTTCGTAATGCAAATTTTTAAATTGCCGATTTCCACAATCAAGAAAATAATGACTGGAGATAGCAATTTTCTAATTTGCGAATATATGGCGAATATTGACCCAAATATTCACAAAATATCACAAATTCGAATATTGCCCCTGCTGCTCATCGCTATGCTTTATTGCCCTGATTCTGTAAATTGCAGAAACGCCCCATATGTGGTCATACAGCTACTGTAAGGCCACACAGCAGGGCATAGAGGGAAAGAAGTGTCATGTGGGTTTTGGAAGGCAGATTTTGCTGGACTGGTTTATTTGCACCATGTCCCATTTGAAGCCCCCTGATGTCCCCCTGAGTAGAAACTCCAAAAAATTGACCCCATTTTGGAAACTACGGGATAAGGTGGCAGTTTTGTTGGGACTATTTTTAGGGTACATATAATTTGTGGTTGATCTATATTACATTTTTGTGAGGCAAGGTTACCAAAAATAGAAATTCTGAAATTTCATCTCCATTTGCCATAAACTGTTGATGAACACCTAAAGGGTTAATAACGTTTGTAAAATCAGTTTTGAATACCTTGAGGGGTGTAGTTTCTTAGATGGGTCACTTTTATGGAGTTTCTACTCTAGGGGTGCATCAGGGTTCTTTAAATGGGACATGATGCCAAAAAAGGCCATCAAAATCTGCCTTCCAGAAACCATATGGCATTCCTTACCTTCTGCGCCCCGCCGTTTGGTCATACAGCAGTTTACGCCCACATATGGGGTGTTTCTGTAAACTGCATAATCAGGGTAATTAATATTCAGTTTTGTTTGGCTGTTAACCCTTGCTTTGTTAATGGAAAAAAATGAATTAAAATAGAAATTTTGCCAAAAATATAGCAGTTTTTTTTTTGACCGTGTTAATCTGAGGGGTTAGGTCATGGGGTAGTTTTATAGAACACATTGTTACCGACACAGCGATACCTAATATGTCAACTTTTTAAAATTTATTTTGGTTTTACACTATATTATCCTTATTTAAAACAAAAATAATAATTTTGTATCTCCATAGTCTAAGGCCCCATTCACACATCCGCCAAATGGGTCCGCATCCGTTATACAATTCTGCGAACGAGTGCAGACCCATTCATTCTCAATAGGGTCGGACGTGAAGCTGGAGAGCACACTATGTGCTCTCCCTGTCAGCACTTGCGTAGCGTGGCCCCGAACTACTGGGCTTCGGCCCCGAACTTTTGGTCCGCGGCTCCGCAAAGATAGAACATGTCCTATTCTTGTCTGCAGCTTGCGGACAAGAATAGGCATTTCTATGGGGGTGCCGGCCGGGTGTGTTGCAGATCCTCGACACACCGTGAATGGACCATAAGGCCTCTTTCACACAGGCGTCACGTGTGCTGCCCGGATAAGATGCGGGTGCGTTGCAGGAAAATGCGTGCCTGTGGTGATGTCACTGAGCTCATCACATGGTCCATCACCATGGTGATGGATCATGTGATGGACCATGTGATGAGCTCAGTGACATCACCACAGGTCCTTTACCCACAGCTCTAGAGAGAACAGGAGACCGGCACCTACGCAATCAATTGGAGGAGGTGAGATACTTTATTTATTTTTTTAACCCTCAATTGTCCTTTTACCAAGTATTCTGTATTAAAGAATGCTATTAATTTCCCCTATAACCATGTTGCTTGTGGATGCTTGCGATTTTCCCGAAGGACCATTCACTTCTATGGGACCTGCGTTGCGTGAAAACGCACAATATAGAGCTTGCTGCGATCTTCACGTAACGCAGAAGTGATGCGTGAAAATCACTGCTCATGTGCATAGCCCCATAGTAATGAATGGGTCCGGATTCAGTGCTGGTTCAATGCGTTCACCTCACGCATTGCACCCGCACGGAAGACTTGCCTGTGTGAAAGGGGCCTAAAGCCTCATTCACACGTCAGTGTTTTGGTCAGTGATTTCCATCAGTGATTGTGAGCCAAAGCCAGGACTGGAGCCTACATAGACATAAGGTATAAGGGAAAGATCTTCTCCTGTTCTGTGTTTAGAGCCGCACCTGCTTTTGGCTCAAAAATCAATGATCGAAATCACTGACCGAACACTGATGTGTGAAATGAGGCTAAGAGTCCGTTTTTTTTAAGCTTTTAGCCAAATGTCTTAGGTAGGGGCTCATTTTTCTATGGATGATGAGCATGGTTTTATTGGCAGTATTTTGGGGGGTATATGACTTTTTGATCGCTATTACACTTTTTGTGATGTAAGTTGACAAAACAAATTCCTTTTTTTTTCACAGTTTTTTTTTTTTTCTTACCTTGTTAATCTGAGGGGATAGGTCATGGGGTATTTTTATATAGCAGATTCTTACAGACGTGGCAATACCTAATATGTCTACTTTTTTATTTATTTTAGTTTTACAAAATATCATTTTTGAAAAAACATTTTGTAACGGAGCTCCGTGTACTCCGACCGAGTACCCTCCGTTGATGGACGCTTCTAGCTTGCGCCGAGGACCACAAGCACCGCACTGGACACCACAGCCACCGCAGACTCCACAACCGCCGTAGCTTAGCTGGAGCCTCGCCGTCTTCCGTCCACCCTAGATTGGCTTCTGTCCTTCAGTAGAGCGTATCCGAAACAAGCTCTTAAAAGGGCTAAGTGATTAAAGCTCAAGGGAGTATGTAGAACATAGCAATCCCCAGTGTGATATAGCAGTTCCCTCCAATAACGAGTCAAGGCTGCGATTTGAAGGTCAAGCTAGGACTCCTGTCCTGGGGCATACAGCCTCTTTTATTTACAATCCACAAACATAGTACGACCCACAGGGGTTTGAAATACAACCAATCAATCCGTACAATAAACACAGACACTCCCACACAAAATACAGCAACCAATCAACATACAGCCAGATATATCACAACCCCACATGCATGGTCTATTGTGCTGGCTGATTAGGTCACAGGCGATGTCCATTGTGAATGTTGATTAGGTCACAGGTAATGTCCATTGTGGATGTTGATTAGGTCACATGTCCATTGTGAATGCCAACTGTCACTGGGGCCATAGTCGCAGGGTAAGAGGCTAGCAAGCATGCCTCTCCAATGACCAGGGATAAATGGCAGTTTGTCACATATCTCCCCTTTGGGGGAAGACTAACCAGGCACCTGACCTCCTGTCGGTCAGTGCCTACGTTAGTCGATCCACCAACCCACAATAGACAAATGCCAGAGTAGCCCACCCACAACAAACAGGTACAAGAGTGACCCACCCACAAGAAGCAGTTACTGCACCCGGATATTCCTCTGGGGTGCTGGGGCAACATGCTGTGGGGACTTGAGGGAGGGCAGAGGCCGACTGCACTCTGCCCAGCTGCCAGCTCTCCTACTGGTATAACCTGCAGGACCTCAGGCTCTGGACAGGGGACAAAGGGAGGGCAGAGGCCGACTGCACTCTGCCCAGCTGCCAGCTCTTCTGCTGGGGGCTGGGAACATAGTCCGGCTTAGTAGCCAGGGGAACATGGGCGCCAGTGGGGGTTAACATCGCCTCTGTTAACCCTGGGGCCAAGTTAGGTGTTAGCTGGGGAGGAAAGTTTGTACTTACCCCTCCTCCTGTTGTCCCGGTGCGGGTAGTTGGGGATCTGGACAGGCTGTCCAGCATCCCTGTAGGTCAGGCACAGAGACCACGGTCCCATCTGCGCCGGCTGGGAGATTGGTGTCTCCCCTTGTTAGGATAAGCTGCCGCTGGGGAGAGGGGGTGCTGTGTTCCTCTCCCTGAAACTCAGGCTGCCACTGGAGTGGGAGACCGCCTGTCTCCACTCCCGTAACATTGTCCTGCTGCTGGAGAGAGAGACCAACTGTCTTTGCTCCCTGTAGGACACACTGCTGCTGGGGGGAAAGGACGACACCTTCGGCCCCCTGGACTTCACGCTGCCGCTGGGGGGGAAGGACGCCACCTTCGGCCCCCTGGACTTCACACTGCCGCTGGGGGGGAAGGACGCCACCTTCGGCCCTCTGTAACTCACCCTGCCGCTGGGGTACAGGGACAGAATACTTTGCCATCTCTGCCCGATGTTCTGCTTCCTCCTGCAGATCCCTTGCCAGTTCTCTCCTTATTTTCTGTACAAGTTCCTCTGTTAGGTAGGGCCTGTAGAGATCCAACCGCCCCTTCAGCATAGCGTCAAACCGTACGTGACTATACCAATACTCAAGGTTTGCTTGGTGTTCCCAGGATGCTGCTCCTCGCACTAGGGAAGCCATCCCACCGCTGGCCACCAATGTAACGGAGCTCCGTGTACTCCGACCGAGTACCCTCCGTTGAAGGACGCTTCCTAGCTTGCGCCGAGGACCACAAGCACCACACTGGACACCACAGCCACCGCAGACTCCACAACCGCCGTAGCTTAGCTGGAGCCTCGCCATCTTCCGTCCACCCTAGATTGGCTTCTGTCCTTCAGTAGAGCGTATCCGAAACAAGCTCTTAAAAGGGCTAAGTGATTAAAGCTCAAGGGAGTATGTAGAACATAGCAATCCCCAGTGTGATATAGCAGTTCCCTCCAATAACGAGTCAAGGCTGCGATTTGAAGGTCAAGCTAGGACTCCTGTCCTGGGGCATACAGCCTCTTTTATTTACAATCCACAAACATAGTACGACCCACAGGGGTTTGAAATACAACCAATCAATCCGTACAATAAACACAGACACTCCCACACAAAATACAGCAACCAATCAACATACAGCCAGATATATCACAACCCCACATGCATGGTCTATTGTGCTGGCTGATTAGGTCACAGGCGATGTCCATTGTGAATGTTGATTAGGTCACAGGTAATGTCCATTGTGGATGTTGATTAGGTCACATGTCCATTGTGAATGCCAACTGTCACTGGGGCCATAGTCACAGGGTAAGAGGCTAGCAAGCATGCCTCTCCAATGACCAGGGATAAATGGCAGTTTGTCACACATTTTTTATTTGGTGTCTCAAGTCTGAGAACAATAGTTTTTTTTTGATTGTCAGTGGCTAAATGGAATTAAAATTGGGGAAGGGGATTATAAATTTAGTACTTCATGGAAGTGTGGTACTCTCTGAAGCAACCAATAATCCAGAGGCCTGGATGATCGAGGGACGTGTTACACTGAGTGGTGGTGTCCTTCCGTATCCCCCTCCTGTGACACACTCTGCACCTTTTTTGGGTCCGACCCTTCTTTCTAGTATGGGGGACCACACATGGAAAGTGTTGGTCAGGGACGATCCTTGCGCCTCCAGTTCCCGAGGTACTCCAGCCTGCTCTTTCCTTGTCGGAAAAGATCAAGGCATTGAGGACTGCCTCATAGAGCTGAAGGAATTTCCTGTGTTGCCAGCTCTTTGGGACAGCACAAAAGAGTTGTACATGGCAACCTGCAGCAAGTAGACAGCAAATTTTTGTACAATGCCCGGGTTTTGCGCAGTTGTAGTCGACTGATATAATCGGGCTTGAGGACCGTTGCCACAGTACATCGCACAGGGACAGGGGTGATGCCATTACCGTGAATTGTGGACAGTACAAGGACATCCTCTTGTCCTTATATCTAACCAGCGACAGGTTTCACTGGTAAAGGCACCGGTCTCACCCCTGGGGATAGGTACCTGTAGGGGGGTGGGTAGGGAGGCCGGGTTGATTTTTCCGCATGGTCCCACAAGAGGACGTGGATCTGGTGGCGAGGGACTGGAACAATGGGATACTAGTATAAAGGTTGTCCACGTTCAGGTGGTAACCCTTATCTAGCAGTGGGTGCATAAGGTCCCACACAAGTTTCCCACTAACACCAAAGTGGGGGGACATTCTGGGGTTGAATACGGGAATCTCGCCCCTCGTACACACGAAAGTCTAAGTGTACCCGGAGGTACACTCACAAAATTTGTACAGCTTCACGCCATACCTCGCCCGCTTAGAGGGAACATACTGGCAGAAAATGAGTCTCCCCTTGAAAGCAATGAGAGACTCATCAACCACGACCTCCCATTCAGGTACATAGGCCTCCAGAAATTTGGTCCCGAAGTGAGCAATGACCGGCCTGATTTTGTACAGGCAGTCATAGGCAGGATCACCTTGGAGGGGACATGCTGTATTATCTGCATAATGCAGGCATTTTTGGATGGCCTCAAAACAGGAGCTTGTCATGGCAATACTGTAAAGTGGGGTCTAGTAGAGCATGTCCTCCAGTACAGCCTAAATCTGGGTTTTTTGACTAGGCCCATGTGCAGCACGATGCCCCAAAATGTCCTCATCTCGGCTGTACTGACAAGGGTCTAGCCACCGGCCCTAGCGAAAAAAGATCCCGGGTGTTGAGCAATGAACTGTTGGGCATACAGGTTAGTTTGCTCCACCATCAGATTCACAAAGTGGTCACTGGAAAAAAGACTAAAATAGTCATATTCAGTGAAGCCCACTGAGGGAATCAGGATTTGTGGTTGGCCAACAAAATCAGAAATCACAGGCTCAAAATTCTCTGGGGTACACCATTCAAGATCACCGGTAGGGGACTTAGGTGAACTTATCTGTGGGCCTGAAAACTAGTAAGAGCCCCAGATCTGCTGGCGGCGTCTTCACCGCCTTGGGGGCTCATCATCATCGCTAGATGACAAGAGGAAAATGGGGTCATACTCATCCTCACTGGGGCTCTCGGATTCGTCACAGTGCCCCTCCAGCATATCACATGTGGAGGGCTCGGCGGTGTCACGCTGTTCTGCACCTGGTTTGCCTTGGCGAACGGAGTCACACAGGGGAGGAACTGATCCGTGTGATGCATCAAGATATTGAATGCTGGCTTTCTCCATGACAGCTGAAAATCGGAAAAATGCTGATCAACAACGGGTAGTACATGGTGTTGTCAGGAAGACTGAGCCATGCTACCTGCATGGCACATGTGTTCAATCTGGTTGTCAAGTGGTTCCTGAAGTCTTCCACCCATCTGCAAGACATCCTAAAAATGGCCAGGAAACTTTGCATGCACTTTAGCCACTCGTACACTGCAAAACATACCCTCCTTGAGCTTCAACCGCAGAACGGCATCCCCCAACATAGGCTGATATGCAACGTTTCCACCCGTTGGAATTCCGCCCTCCATATGTTGGAGCGACTATACGAACAAAGAAACGGCATCAACGATTTCTTGATGATGCAAGAGGATAGGAAAACTCCCCTGTGTAACTTCGATGTCAGCCAGTGGCAGCTCATGCGTGACACCTGTCGTTTGCTCAGGCCCTTTAAGGACGCCATGTTATTTTTCAGTCGCCAGGACTACAGGATGAACGACGTCATTCCACTGCTTCATGTCCTGGAACAGATGGTGGTAACAAGGGCTGGCCACATGAGCCCTATGGGGGCTAAACAGGAAGAGGAGGAGGAGGGGGAGGAGGACATTGGAGCACAGGCAATGTGTAGCCAAATGGTTGGTTTTTCTACTCAGCTGACAGGACAGGAGAACCGGGAGCAGCCAGGGGAGCTACAAGGCGATGAGGAAGATGAGAAAGAGGACTCCGACAAACCGTGGCAGTATGCAGCGGAGATGGAGGCAGAGAGTCCCTCCGAGTCACTTGCACAAATGGCACGATGCATGCTCACTTGCTTGCGTAGTGACAGCCGAATTGTCACCATCCAGCAGAGGGATGACTTCTGACTCTCCACCTTGTTTGACCCTCGCTACCGGTCCAGAATGGGGGCCTTTTTTACACCCACTGAGACGTAGGACAAACTGAACTACTACAGAGACATCCTATGAAGTCAGTTGGCCGCTGCATATCTGCGCCATCGTCCATCCTCTCACAGATCTGACCAGGGGGACCTCTGCGCTCAAGTTCCACTGCCATGGCTGTTGGGGAGGGGTGGGGTGGCAGGAGCAGTACCAGCTCCATCAGCAGCAGCCTGAGTCTACAGTTGCTGATGAGTAACTGTCATGGATGGAGTACAGTTAGCAGGAACTGATAAATAACGACAGACTGGCTTGATCCCAAACTAAGGAAAATATAGGAGGGCTCTATAAATCCCTAAGAACTCTCCCAAACTACTGTGCACATGTACAAGTCCCGGTGGTAGACAAATACATGCCCTCGTACCTATAACTGAGTGACACCTGAATTCCCTATAGTAGTGAGGGGAACGGCCACCGGCTCCCTGCACAGAATACGGAGGGAGTCAGGGTCACTTAGAATCAAGCCAGCAAACAAAACACAAAGTAAAAGGAATGCACTTATCTTAGAGCAAAACAACTGCAGCCTCCAGCAGCACACACTTCAACCAGGAAGTAATATAAACCGCACGGAGAAGCAGTAAGGGAGGGAATATAAAGCGAAACCAATTAATCAAGATAAGAGGCAGCTGAGGGAGAGAAAGGAACTGAGCAAAGTGAAACCAAAACAAAGAACGTCATACACAAGACAGGGAGGAACCTCTTACCGACCGTCTCCCAGAACCGGCGGTGACAGTAACTTTCTTCACCCGCATAGTGAAGAAACTATTCACCAGCAGCAGGTAGACCTGGAGCAGGACCTGAACCAGCAGGTGGTGGCATACTTGGCCAGGCCAGTAGTGTGGCATCAGAGTGGGTGTTTAGCGTGGCGGGGGCCACAGTTACCCCAAGAAGAACTCGCCTGTCCACCCAAAATGTGGAGAGACTGACCTTTGTCAAGATGAATCAGGCGTGGATCAGCCAAGATTTCCAACCACTAATTCCTGATGCTTCAGACTAGATCATCCATGATGCCCCACCAACACTTTGATACAAGAGACCGGTTTCTTCTGACTACCTGCCTCAGCTGCTACTTGGAATCAGATGGCATCAGATGGGTGGCAGCATCAAAGTGCTCCTTATTTCACCAACCTTTGTCAGCAGGTACGGGTATTGCCACCCACCGCCACACTCTGTTACCGGGTCACTTTGTGGTCTCCTGATGCAGCTGCTGCTGCCATCTCCAAACTATGTCACCTTGCCACTCAGTGGTATCCTCCTGATGCTGCTGCTGCTGCTACTGCCATTTCCACATTATGTCACCTAGCCACTCTGTGGTCTCCTCATGCTGCTGCCATATCCACGCTATGTCACCTTGCCACTCTAATATCCTGCTGCTGCTGCCATCTCCACATTATGGCACCTTGCCACTCTGTGGTCTCCTCATGCTGCTGCCATATCTACACTATGTCACCTTTCCACTCTGTGGCCTCCTGATGCTACCGACACTTCCAAACTATTTTACCTTGCCACTATGTGGTCTCCTCATGGCTGCCATCTCCACACTATGTTACCTTGCCAATCTGTGGTATTCTCCTGATTCTGCTGCTACTGCGATCTCCACACTATGTCCCCTTGCCACTCTGTGGTATCCTGCTGCTTCTGCCATCTCCACATTATAACACCTTGCCACTCTGTGGTCTCCTCCTACTGCTGCTGCCATTTCAACACTATGTCACCTTGCCACTCAGTGGTCTCCTCATGCTGCTACCACCTCCAGACTCTGTCATTGTGGCGCTCGGTGGCCTACTCATGGTGCCGCCACCTCCAGACTCTGTCATTGTGCCACTCTGTGGTCTCCTCATGCTGCTGCCAATTCCAAACTCTGTTATTGTGCCACTCTCTGGCCTACTCATGCTGCTGCCACCTCTACACTCTGTCATTGTGCCACTCTGTGGCCTACTCATGCTGATTCCACCTCCAGTCTCTGTCATTGTGCCTCTTTTTGCCCTACTCATACTGCCATCACCTCCACACTCTGTCATTGTGCCACGCGGTGGCCTTCTCCTAATGCTGCTGCTGCTGCCACCACCTACAGACTCTGTCTATGTGCTACTCGTTTTCCTCCTCATACTGCTTACACCTCACCACTATGTCATAGGTCCACCCTGTAGACTTCTCATGCTGGTCCCACCTGAAAGGATCTTTCTTCTGCACCCTGCTTTCCCTTCGGACGTCCGGAGAGTATATTTCAATGAGACACGTACACACAATTCTAGTCTCAGTAAAATATCTCTAATTTTTATTTGTATAGCCTCGGTCTTATATACATTAATTCTACCAATCATTAACAGATGTGTGTTACATAAATAAGTTTGCTGAGTACAAACGATTCCCTATATAGGCTATTGCAAACATACTTGACTGATATCCTTGGTACAGATCAGATAGCATTTCGTTATGAAACTCCTCACTACATAGCATATGGCTTGCTTGATTTAACCCTTCAATCCCCTCTTAAGTCATGAATATGACTTATCTTCTTTCTCTCAATGAGAGGTAAGTAGCATATGGTTGTCCAGGATCTGTGGGTTTTGGACAAATTGCGCAAAACATCTGAATGAGAGATGGAATGCATTGAATACAACAACATATGATAATCAAGGAAGCAATTATAATTATAATACTGATAAATAATATTGTTAACCAACTCAAGTCCGGCAGCCAGCTCAATAACCAGTCCCACGAGGAGGATGAATCAACATCCTTCTTAATATTATTAGCGATTTCATGTAACCCTTGAATATGGGACTGGATTGATCTGGAATGGTCAGATTAAAGCAACACATTCCTTTAAATTCTTGACCTCCTATATTATGTTTAAGTAACAGATAATCTACAGCAAGCCTAGTTTCTAGCACTGCTCCTCTTACTCCTTGTAGATCTAAAAGTATGTCTGATAAAGCGATAGAGGTGTGATTCAGAGTTTTAGCCAAGGCACATGCAATGGAATTTATAGTACGAGCATTATATATAGCCAGTGCAGGCACTCCTAATATAGAGGTACCCAAACTGATATATTCTGTACGGCTGAGGAGGGGTAAAGTAGTGTCACAGTCTTCTGATAAAGTCTTGGTAACTGATCTGTGAGATGTCCTGATAGGGGATTGGCTGGGAAGGGCCAGAGTCAGCCTGGTTAACGCACAGGGACCTCCAATAACATTAGCAGGAATGTAATTGTAAGTGCTGTTACCACAAGACAAAAACCATCCCTTAGGGAGCATTATATTATAGATAAAACTAGGAGTCACAACACAATGGTCTTATTACAACTCATGGAATTGTCTAGGAGCTAGCAAGCCTACTATTCTTTTTACAGGTGTCATCAATATAATCATATACACTATTCTTAGGTAATCCACTTTTTATGTTTCTACCATCACAATATAAAGTCATATCCTTGTAAAAGGTGAAACAAGTCTCTGCTACAGTCACATTGATAGTAATTATTCTAATATTATCCCGGTTATCTCCTAATTTCTGGCCCTCCCCACAGAGGTCATACAAGGGAATAAAAGATTGTGTATTATTAGCCATTGACCAAACTTCAAGGAGGGATTCATCGGGTGTAGGCACAGCAATAACACATGTTTGTATAAGATCCTGTGGGCTCTGTAAGTCTTTAAGGCACAATGAACTAACATTTAGGGCATTTGCCATCCTAATTATACTGTTCTGTTCAGAATAAAAGGGGCCAGAAGCAAAGGGATCTTGCTCCTGAGCTCTTTTATGTACTGTCCGATTATTTAGTGCACCACAGAAGAAACTCCTCTCCTCTGGGTGATAAATACATGTAGTAGTAATAAGACAGACTGGCAAGAAAACACAAAGACTAATAATTATCAGCAGACAAACAAATCTCCCAGAATATTGTGGGGTCATCATCTTCAGCCCGTGGCAAGACACTTTTCAGGGATTTCACACCTGCTTCACCCTCTTTGTCCGTCACTGGAGAAGAAGCCTCTGGGACCCTTTTTATCCTGCTAGTGTGAATCCAGATTGGAGCCTCTTCTGTGAGAATTGCTGTTCTGGTGACTGCTACCACACGGGTGGGTGGTCCAAACGGGACCTCGATCTGTTTTCGTCCTTTTTCCAGGCGCTGGACTATCACCACATCTCCTCGTTGGAAAGAATGTGTAGGCTCCTGTGGAGAGAAAGGAGAGGCACGAGCAACATTTCGTTCAATTTGATCTAAAGTTTCTACAAGTTTCCTCACATATTCTGCCTGTACTACTTCTTGATCTTTTTCTATTACGTTGGGGCGCTTGCAACTGGAATACATGGTTTCCCCTCTTTGAAGATAAGACCCGTATCAGGGTCTTGTACTGCACCTACCGACTGCCATTCCATCTTGTCACTACTGGTAGCCAAATCCTGGAGGCTGAGCAATAGATTGTCAGTGAGGGTAATTTCTGGAACTAGGGAGGGCATTTGAACAGTCGCTGGCTTTCTAATTGCAGCCTCTTTTGCTGCCTGATCAGCTAGGGCATTCCCTTTAGCTATGTGCGTTTGGGGACCAGTATGTGCCCTGCAATGGATAATAGGAACTTTGCGTGGTAATTGGATGGCGGCCAGGAGATCATGTACTAGGGTGGAATGTGAGATTTTCTTCCCATCTGCAGCTATGAAGCCTCTTCTCTGCCAGATTACCCCATGATCATGGACAACCCCAAAGGCCTATTTTCAATCGGTGTATATGTTTACATCTCTTCCCTTAAAAAGACAACAAGCTCTAGTGGGGGCAATCAGTTCAGCTGCTTGGACTGACTGAAAAGGTATAGGATTTGATTCCAGAATGACATCAGGGAGTTGAGCCACAGCGTATCCTGCATGATAAGTGTTGTCATTAGGGCGGGAACAGGATCCATCCACAAAAATATCAGGTGCTCCTTCAATGGGTGTGGACTGTAAGTCAGGCCTAGGTGAGGTATAGTCATGTATAAGCTCAGTACATACATGGGGAGGAGGCAAATTATCCTGCTCTCCCTTGTAGCCAAGTAAGGCATTCAGTATAGCCATTGGACCGAATGTGGGGGCTGAGTATTTGATATGAAGTTGAGGATTAGAGAGCAACAAGACTTCATATCCACTCAGTCTTTGTGCTGACATGTGTTGAGTATGTATGTTCTTCAACAGGGCCTGAACATTGTGTGAGGTATGCAGAGTGGTGGGATGACCTAGGGTGACAGGCGTAACCATCTCAGCGACCATAGCGCAAGCTGCCAAACTCCTGAGACACGCAGGCATGCCCTGAACCTGTACGGGAACCACCTTTGAGAAAAAGCAACAGGGCGGAATTTGCCTCCATGGTCTTGCGCCAGGACTCCCGCCATGGTTTTACAATTGTCCCTGGCAAATAAGTGAAACATCACGCCATAGTCGGGTAGGCCCAAACCAGGACTTGAAACCATTGCACATTTCAAATGACTAAAAGCTTGTAACATTTCATCAGACCATGTAATGAAGTCAGGCATATCAGTATGAGTGGCTTGTCTCAGGATATTATCATAGTAGGAACAATCAGCAATCCATTGGCGGCAGTAACCAATCATGCCAAGAAAGGTCAACATGTCTTTCTTGGTTTGTGGGCGGGGCAGACCCAGTACGGCAGTAATTCTGGCATGGCTGATTTTCCTCTCACCTTTACTGAGAACAAAGCCCAAGTATTCAACACTGTCCATACACCATTGTAATTTTTCCCAGAAACTTTGTGACCACATTCACATAACCACAGTAATAGACTAACACAGTCTGCCTGGCAGGCCTCCCGAGTAGAACTACATATGAGGAGATCGTCCACATATTGTAGAAGGACAGAACCATGAGGGGCAGTCCAAGGGCGCAGTGTAACTTGGAGGACAATGGAGTAGACTACTGGGGAGTCTACATAACCCTGAGGCATTCTACACCAAGTATACTGGCAAAATTTACATGTGGAAGGAAAGAGTGGTCGTGTCTCCTTGTCCACTGGGACAGAAAAAAATGCATTCTTTAAATCAATAACAGAGAAGAACTCTGCATGGGCAGGAATAGCTGATAGCAGAGATGGTATGTCTGGAACCACAGGGGCTATGGCTATGATCTGTGCATTTACTGCTCTAAGATCCTGGACAAACCTAAAGGTATTGTCAGCCTTTCTCACTAGGTTGATAGGTGTATTATAGGGGGAAATAATTCTCAATAACCCCTGCCTCTAGGAATTCCCTCAACATAGACTCTATCCCCTTTTCTTTTTGGGGGGAAGGGGGGTATTGTTTAATATAAAGAGGTACAGCGCCGGGCCTGAGCAGTGCCTTATATGGTGTATAAGAGATAAGGCCAACAGCTTGGTCAGTAGTTGCCTAAACCTCAGGAGGCACCAAATCAAGTAGCAGATCCTGAGGTTGGCACTCCAGATATAAAAAACAAGGATGTGACATGTAAGTGTCCTGTCTTGCTAACCCCTAACTGCAACTGTAACAGAACAAACAAATCCCTCCCTAATAAATTCACAGGAAAATTTGGAAGGATTCTAAAACTGTGTGTGAACATTGACTGGTGCTTGTATGGGTGTTAGATCGAGAGAGGAGGAGTTTTATAAGATCTGGTCAGTATCCCATTAATTCCCACAGAGGGCTCAGCATTCTCTCTTGGACCACTATAATAACCCTCACATATAGTACTACAAGTAGCACCACAATCCACAAGAAAAAGGAAGAGGACGTCGCTCTATGGTTAACACAATCAGTGGTGATTCCTTATATTGGTTTGTAATGAGAGTGAATGCTGGATACTGTCCCACGGGCTTCCTCATTGTGATGTCTGCTGCTCTCAAGCTACAGGAAAATGAGGGGTATTATGCTGGGGCTGTGGCATTGTTTACTAAATTGACTCAAGCATGCTCCTTCAGTCCATATGTCACTCTGTAGGCAGAGAAGACAGCCCGCAGCTGTGTGCCCCCCTCTCTTCCCACCCGCTGCATAAACACATAGCTCAGCTAGCACTTTAGATAAGGTGACAAGCAGTTTACAGAGAATGTCCGGGCTCAGAGTTGATCACGGACATATTCTTTCACCATGTCCATATGGAAGGTGTCATTAGTCCCTATCCGAGGAAACAAATGTATACTCTTCATCCCTCTGTCCATCCTGCCATGTTATCCACCCAGGGAGTAACTAAATAATGATTAGTCCCACAGACCCGTGCAACATAATCCTTACATGTTTCTCCTACATACGGAGCGGGTGGAGAGACCTTTCCTTGCTTTGCACCCATTTATAATTTAATTGAGACGGAGGCGGAGCAGAACTCTCCCCAGGACTGGCTGTACTGAACTGTGAAAGTTCTGACAATACTTGTCAACTGGATGGAAAGGACGTATGTCAATGCTCAACTTCCTTCTCAACTGCCTGTTAGTATTATCCCCTAAAACCGTCACTTGCGTTCACCTGGTTCTGGGTTAGCGGGTTTCCCTCGCCAGAGTGGTGGGGCGTCTTACGGTTTTTCAGGACACACAATAAAGTTAGTACAGATTTCACAATATTATGCGCCACTTACCTTCAACGAGGAAAATTTTACAAGCTGCTTACCATCAGCAAAAATTACTTAATGTTTCATAACATCATAATATAACACAGAGCACAAGAAAGCAACAGATAAGAAGCAGGAGACATGGGGTGACAAGAGAGACCAGGGTGCAGATAATATTTTGAATTCTTGCCAAAAGAATTCCTATTTTAAATTCTTACCTAAAGAATTTATCTCATAGAGCTAGAGACTGTTTACAGTTTATCTTGCCTGAAGATCAACCGTCCATCTTACCTAAAAATGGAGCCTCTATATACAGTCCTGCTTGCCAAAAGCAGGCCGTCTACCATGCCAAATGATAGAAACTCTATTTACAGTCCAGCTTGCCTAAAGCCGACCTCTATCTTGCCAAAGATAGATTAATCCTTACCAAAAGGATTGTGCTATTAAATTCCACTATTCTATCTTTCCTAAAGATAGATACTATTCCTTTCAGTGTATCCGAAGTGGATTCAAAATAGAAACAACAGTGAATTTTCGGAAAGCATTGGAATCTCCCAATCCTAAAGGCAGGGATTTTCCAAACTCACCGAATTCCTGTATGTTCTATCCCGGACGATGCCCCCAGCTGAAAGGATCTTTCTTCTGCACCCTGCTTTCCCTTCGGACGTCCGGAGAGTATATTTCAATGAGACACGTACACACAATTCTAGTCTCAGTAAAATATCTCTAATTTTTATTTGTATAGCCTCGGTCTTATATACATTAATTCTACCAATCATTAACAGGTGTGTGTTACATAAATAAGTTTGCTGAGTACAAACGATTCCCTATATAGGCTATTGCAAACATACTTGACTGATATCCTTGGTACAGATCAGATAGCATTTCGTTATGAAACTCCTCACTACATAGCATATGGCTTGCTTGATTTAACCCTTCACCACCCTCCCCACTTCATGACTGGGCCACTATTTGCCTTTCGGCCTGGCTGATATCATCATTTATTTGAAACTTCTTCTGATCTGTCAAAAGGAAGGAAAAACGAGATGCACAATGGATCCTGTCTGTGTATCAGCTTTAAGGCCTGTATGGTCCCATCATAATTGGCTTATGATTTGGTAGCCAAAAGCAGAACTGGGTATAAAGTACAGAAGACATGCAAATATTCTATACATGTGTCATCTCTTTTTTTAGATCCACTTCAGTTTTTTTTTGCCTTTAGCAATACTGATGGATTATTGAGCAAATGCTGACCGAGTGAATGTGTATGCTCCACAGACAGGATCCGTTTTTTGTTGGTTATTATACTGACGGTTTAGAGGAAGGGCAAAATAATCAGTGACATCAACACAAACTTACTGCTGACACCCTCTTCACTCTGTCAGGGGGCTCTACTTGTATAAGCATTTAATATAACAGGTTCAGTATACATCTATGTAAAATCAGCTGACAAGGGTGTAAAAGTAGTGCGCTTCTTCTTGACACTAACCTCTACCTGTAAGGCTGACTTGATACTTGAGTTATTTGGTCGGTTTTGGCCCCGTGACCGCCCAAATAAGTAAAGTATGCAGTAATTCTAAGTGCGACGCCTGTCATCTGCATGTCATACGGACTCACAGCATTATTTCACTACCAAAGCAGAATCCCTATGCATGGTACTGCAAGGCACAGTGTTCTACACCACTTTAAAAGCTCTCAGCAGCCAGGAAATAGCTGTTTTTTAACGTAATTCTTTGCAAAAATATTCAAATCAAATTTTCCCTAAAAATTTGGCAAACCGGCGAATTGAATTTTTGAAAAATTCGCTCATCTCTGTCACCTTATTTTGGAAGTATCATAAATATAAAATGATGCAACTGAAAAATTTCAAAAACTGCCAAATATATATAAGCATCAGCTTTTGGAACACATTTATTCTTCCTTTTTTATAGTATGTCATAACTACATTCTGACTACAGTATGTAAGTTAAAAATAAAATAGCCTTAATATAAGGATTTAGAACAAGATTTAATACATGCGCCTAAAAAGGTATAAATACCATGCAGTAGCCTTGTTACCTATGCTGACGAAATGTTTTGAGGAAATAGTTCCTAATTTGTGCCCTATTAAAGGGGTTTTTTAGGAGTCACTGTATTAACAATAATATTTGTTTAAAAGTATGATCTCAACAAACATGCAATTAACATTTGAAAATGTAAAACACAATGTAGTTTTATACAAGAATACATATAACAATACTGTAAAGCACATAAGAAATGCAATTTAAAAAAACATCACAGCAGTAGAATAAAACTGTTCCTGAGTCTGCATTTCAGTCCAATGCACAATAGGGATTGAAAATGAAAAATTTAGAACTTCAAATCTCCCTCTTTTCCCTAGAGCAAAAAAATTAAATAAACACATATACGGTGTAATATGTCTGTTACATATACTACAGTGCTAAAGTTCTGAATCCTTCATAAAATACTTTTTGGAAGATTTTAAACTTTTTTATGCAGGTCCCATTAAATTGAATTAAAACTATAATTAAGAGTTTCCTAATGGTGCAAAGTACTATTATAGCTTGAAATTACCAATTCATAATTTAGCATTCACAATTTTCAAGTAATGTAATGATGTGGCATTTCTAAATTAAATCTGTAAAGAAACATGAAACAATTTTCTCACAAAATCAGGATATTGGAGCAGATGTATTAATCCTGTGTATGGTGTAAACTTAGGCTCTCTAAGGGGCGTTTTAGACTAAGGTCTTCATTAAGCCCTGCGCTGGCTGTGAATCTGCCAAAGTTATGTAGAGGCACTGGCCTCTACATAACTTTGGCGAATCCACCGCCACTTCTAAATGTAAGGCAGCTTCTTAGCTGTCTTACATTTAGACCATTATCTACGCCTAAAACAGGCATAGAAAGAAAATGGTAAAATCTGGCCTATCCCATTCCCATGGAATGCCCGCTTTTTTAGACCTGGTGTGAGCAGGGAAAAGTCGCATATTGCGGCCCAAAGGACCTTTACCCGCCAAAATCTGCGCCAGAAATACACCTAATTTAATAAGTACTGAAACTGGGGATGTATGTGGTCCAGTTGTTAACAAATCTGCATCTCTAGTGATTGTCACTTTTGCTCAATCTTCACCAACAATGAAAATCCAGGTATTCTTTTTGGATGCCATGCCACAAGCTGAGAAAGGAGAGTAAATTCAAATTGTAGAATAGAGATGTCCCGAACTATTCCCGTCGAACATCGCATGTTCGTGTTTGCCGCGGTGGGCGAACATATGCAATGTTCGATTGGCCTCCGATACTTTATCATTGAGCAGACTTTGACCCTGTACCTCAGTCAGCAGACACATTCCAAAGCTGCAGTGTTAGTTAGAGCAGGGAGAGTGCTGCTGCTGAATTAATAGGGAAAGTGTTAGCTAGGCCAGTGTTCTGTGTCCACTCCAGTCCTCAAAGACTCATCAGCCTCTTTCACACGAGCGTGTCCAGATTAGGCCCCATTCACATGTCCGTACATCCACTAATTGCGGATCCGCAACACACCATGTCGGCACAGCCCATAGAGATGCCTATTCTTGTCCGCAGGCTGCGGACAAGAATAGGACATGCTCTATCTTTTTCGGAGCCGCGTCTGGATGTTTTGGGGCCGCGGCTCCGCAAATGCGGAAGTGGAGAGCACATAGTGTGCTCTCCGCATCATGTCCGGCCCCATTCACAATGAATAAGTCCGCATCCATTCCGCAGAATTGCGGAAATATGAATGAGGACTTAGGTCCGGATGCGTTGCGGATGCGTTCAGTGAAAACTGTGCAATTTCACAGTCAAAGCCATTCAGTTTTGCCTGCGATTGCATTCAGTTGTCCATTTTTTCCGCACGGGTGCAATGCGTTTCGATGCGTTTTTCACGTGCGTGATAAAAAACTGAAGGTTTGCAAACAACATCTTCTAGCAACCATCATTGAAAAACGCAATGCACCCGCACTTGCTTGCGGATGCAATGCGTTTTTCACACAGCCCCATTCATTTCTATGGGCTAGGGCAGAATATAGAACATGCTGTGATTTTCACGCAACGCACAAGTGATGCGTGAAAAAAAAAACGCTCATGTACAAAGACCCATTGAAATGAATGGGTCAGGATTCAGTGCAGATGCTATGCGTTCACGTCACGCATTGCACCGCATGGAAAACTCACTCGTGTGAAAGGACCCATCTGCTGTAAGTCCTGACGGCACCCAAAAAAGCCCTTTTTAGGGCTGGTACATCAGTCTGCTTTTTTTTTTTTTTATATATATACATATATATATTGCAGTTGCCTGCCCGTGTGTGAGAGGCCGCATGCCCACAGACTGTACTGTGTGCACACCACTCATATAGGGCGGCACAGTACTATGCAGATAAAAAAGTCATTTAATTTTTACTCTTTAATATAATTGCAGTTGCCTGGCAGTGTGTGTCAGGCCCACAGACTGTACTGTGCCCACTGCCCACCACTAATATAGGGTGGCACAGTACATTGCACGGCGCACTTGCAGTGACCTAAAATTCAGTTAAACCCAAGGCAACATCATCAACCTCATCCCATATGCGTTTTTTCTGGAGCTTGCCCTGCGAAGAGTGTTGGTCACCATCACCACCAGAAGCAGCCTTTTCGTCGTTGATTGCTGGACCTGCGGCAACGTAGAGAGAGGAGTCTGAGGAAGAGGAGTCAGAGGAGGAAGGTGGCTTTGAGAAGGGGGAAGACCAACCACAGCAGGCAACCCAGGGGGCTTGTTGTCACCTTTCGGGAACCCTTGGTGTTGTACGTGGCTGGGTGGAGGAAGAGACCCTCAATGACGTCAGTGAGGACAAGGAACGGGACATGGCTAGCTTGGTATCCAACCTTGTGCAAATGGACTGTTTGCGGTTGTTTGCAGTGCGTTAAACGGGGAGTTTGGTCTGTCAGAGTTTAGTCTGTCACTGTGAAGCGGGCGTAACCCTTACACTACCTGATCGATACAACATCATACCTGATAGTATACACACACTGGATGTGTTAAAGCACGTTATTCCAAACAATTTAGGAATGTTAGGTGATTTATGCCCTTTATGGATTAAAACCTGAATCTGCGTCAACTACGTAATTTTCCATGGGAGTTTTGTCATGGATCCCCCTCCGACATGCCACAGTCCAGGTGTTAGTCCCCTTGAAACAAACTTTCCCATCACTATTGTGGCCTGAAAGAGTCCCTGTGGGTTTTAATATTCGCCTGCCCATTGTACTCTATGGCGATTCGCCCGTTCCGCGAACAATTGTGGAAGTTCTCGTTCGCCACCGGCGAACGGAAAATTTTATGTTTGCGACATCTCTATTATACAATGAGAAAAGCGCCGTTTCACAATACTATTTAAAATAGCAGTGTTACAGATGAGCCACGGTGCCAACTAGCTGTTCTTACTTTGGCCTATTCCTGCAAGCATTGTCCTGGCAATCCCCTGGATTTCACCCTTTAACCCCTATACAGTGATCTAGTCATACCTGCATGGGGACCACCAGACCCCTTCCTCTTGGAATAGACCTGATGTAGTTGGCAGTTGATGCATAGAATTCAGAGACGCTGGTATAGAAAACCAAGGGAGCAGGCCTAGTAGGCATGAACCTGGGCAAGGTCAGGGCAAGCAGAGTATATGAAAATCCAAATTCAGCCCAGAGGCTACGACAGGTGGCTCAGCGTCAGCACAGTAAACAGACACAGGTCAGGTTACATAACAGAGAATCAGAATCAATGAGACAGACAGACATTACTAGACGCTGCCAAACAAATAAATATAGGTCTTTTACAAGATCAGGAAGACCAGAGGGCAGCTAAATAGCAAATGGACACAGTCATGCAGCAGCTCACAGAGCAGGAGAAGATTAACACTTGCAGCATTGCAGACCAAGTTTCAAAGAATACATTCATACCTATTAGGGAGAGCTCGACAGCAGTGGATGTGGTCCCCCAGATACAAAAGGAGTGTTCTCAGTATTAGAGATGAGCGGATTTTTCAAAAATTGTGCTATATATTCTTTTCTTCGAATATTCGTCATTTTTTCCATTTTAATGTGAACAGTTATTGGCAGAAAAGCAACTTAAGCAGGGAGGAAGCATTGATTTTCAGATGGAAAAAATGACGAATATTCTATAAAACGAATGTATAGCATTATAGAATATTTGTGTTTTAGAATATTCGCATTCTGAGAATATTTCATTGCTGATTTTTCGCATAAGAGAAAATAAATTAACTAATGAAGAATATTTTAATTCACTACAGACTAAAATATTGCAGCCTTCTCACAAGCAAGAAGCAGGTAGGTATACTAGGTAATGGGTTCAGATGAAAAAAATATATATATACGAATATTCGTTTTTACGAATATATTTCACTATATTCAAAATATTTGTGAATTTTCGAAGTGCCGATACTCGCTATGAAAATTCGTGCTCAACACTAGTAGCCAGAAGAGTCTCTTTTGTCAAATTGTTGGTGTGGCACCATGAATTATCTAGTCTGATGCATCAGGCATTGGTGTGTGGAAATCCTGACTGATCCACGCCTGATTCATCTTGATGAAGTGTCCCACTATGTTGTATATGTGGGAACTTTAAACTCTTGCTAAATGTTATATCAAATGTATCGTGGTTTCATGCTGTAATTCAGATAATTAAAAAAAGATTTTAACGCATATAAGTGCGGCCATTTATGTTGAATACAAGATTTTTTTCACCAAAATATTAAAAAAAAGATTTTACCGCTTATAAGTGCAGTGCTTAATGCTGAATACAATTTTTTTTCCCACCTAAATAATTAAAAAAAAATTTACCACATATAAGTGCAGCGCTTAATGTTGAATACATTTTTGTTTCCACCAAAATAAGTCACTTTAGATTTTACCACATATAACAGCATCGCCGAATACAAACTCCTGGGAAGGTCATGGAGCATGGAGAAGGTCATCTGGCATCTATTCGCTCTGCTGAAGGATTATTTTGGAAGTATATAGAAGCCACAAAGGGTCCCCCACACTGCAGATTTATCATAGAGACTCCACGGAGATTTTACCGCATATAACTGCAGTGCTAAATGCTGAATACAATTTTTTTCCCACCGTAATAATTCAAAAAAGATTTTACTGCATATAACTGCAGCGCTAAACACTGAATATTTTTTCCTTTTTCTACTGATATACGCCACTAAAGACTTTACCACATATATCTGGAACAGGGAACGCCGAGTATATTTTTCTTTTTCCACGTATAAACACCACTAAAGGCTTTTCAACAGAGGGTTACAGGCTGTCCGTTTAAAAAAAAACAATGGTGCCTGAGGCGGAGTGATCTGAAGTGAATGGGATGTAGCGGAGGAAGTAGGTCCACGCTGGAAGAGCGAGACATATCCTTGTGTGGTTTTTGTGCTGCAGAAAGTCCCCATAGTGTCCAGTAAGCAATACCACATATAGATGCGGGCTGGTATAAATTAGTTAGCATTTTTGTGCAGGGTTAGTGCATAGTGTATTCACCTGTATTGGTGGGCCGTTCTTATGGACGTCGTCACGTAAGCGTGCAGTGTGTGAAACGTAAATACAAAATTTCACCACAATGTAATTCGGTCCATACCGTAAAAAGGACTTTCCCACATATAACTGCAGGGCTGAATGCTGAATATATCTTGATTTTTCTACAGAAATACATCACTAAAGGCTTTACCACATATAACTGCAACAGTGAACACTGAATATATTTTTATACTTCTATTGCTGTACGTTAATAAAGGTTTTTCAAGATAGAAGTGCAGCAGCGAATGGCGAATGTATATTTCTTTTTCTATTGATATACGTTAATAAAGGCTTTTCTACATATAAGTGCACCATCAAATGGCTAATGTATATTTCTTTTTCTACTGCAATACAGTGAAGGCAGTGAACTGAGATTATATTTTTCTTGCAGTACTGAAATACACCCATTTACGCTTTCACCAGAAATAACTGCAGAAGTGACCTGAGAATATATTTTTCTTGTTGGACTGACATAGGTCATTATATGCTTTCAACGGAAATAACTGCAGAAGTGACCAGAGAATATATTTTTCTTGTAGTACTGAAATGCGCCCCTATATGCTTTCACCAAAAACAACTGCAACAGTGCAGTGCGTATGTATCTTTCTTGTAGTACTAAAATACGACCACTATACTCTTTCAACAGAAATGACTGCAACAGTGCAGTGCATATATATTTTTCTTGTTGCATTGAAATATGCCCCTACATGCTTTCACCAGAAATAACTGCAACAGTGCAGTGCATATATATTTTTCTTGTAGAAGTGAAATACACCCCTATACAATTTCACCAGAAATAACTGAGGAAGTGAACTGAGAATATATCTTATTTGTTGGACTGAAATAGGCCACTATGCGTTCAACAGAAAACTATTAAAGAGTGAAGTACGTATACATTGTTCTTGTAGTACTGAAATACGCCCATATACACTTTCACCAGAAATAACTGCAGCAGTGCAGTGCATGTATATTTTTCTTGTTGCACTGAAATACGCCCCTATATGCTTTCACCAGAAATAACTGCAACAGTGCAGTGCGTATATATATTTTTTGTTGCATTGAAGAAGAGAAGAGCACAGTGAAGTGCTGCGCTACGTGACTCCAGCCTATATAGAGGCTGGGTCACATGCTGCACTTGGCCAATCACAGCCATGCCATTAGTAGGCATGGCTGTGCTGGCTTCTAAGGGCAGACATGTGAAACGCTTGTTGATTGGCTGCCCTGCAGCCTTTCAAAAAGCGCCAAGAAATCGCAGAACACCGAACCCGAACTTTTATGGAAATGTTCGGGTTCCTTTTCGGGCACCAAAACCCCTAAAGTTCAGTACAAACCCGAACTTTACACTTCACTCAACCCCATCTGTGACATTTAGTGTAATTTTTTCTCAGCCGGTGGTGATAGCGACATTACCTGCGCTACATATCCTATTTAATGTTTGCGCATCCTAAATATCTGTGACTTTCAGTGTCATTTTTTTCTTAGCCGATGGTGACAGCAATATTACCTGCGCTACATCTCCTGTATAACGTTTGCGCATCATAAATATCTCTGATATTCAGTGTCATTTTTTTTTAGCCTCTGGTGACAGCGACATTACCTGCGCTACGACTTCTGTATAACGTTTGCGCATCCTAAATATCTGTGACATTCAGTCTGATTAATTTGTGCATACACTTACAGAATCTGCGCTACTGTACATGTGACATACTTGCAAGCATATATACCATTTAATATGCTCAAGGCGAGCATTAAGGGATGGGAAAGTGGGTGTGCTGCTGATGGTGCACGAAGAGGCTATGGCCCTGGGTGCGGTGAAGCTGTGCCTGCTGCCAGAGCACAAGAAACACACTCATCCACCATAGCATCATGTACCAGTTTGCAGGGCGGTGCAGGACACCACTCTCGAAGTCAAACCAGTGCAACCAGGTGGTCTGTTGGCTTGCAGCAGATAATGCTTCCGGTCGGGTAAGAACCACCCTGTCTTCCACAAAGTCCAGTCTCAGTAGTCAAGAGTCTGGTCAACAGATTCCTCGCCCTGATCCTCCTTCCTCCCACCATGGAGAGTCTTGGCAAACAAGCGATCCCCCACTCGGATATTTGGAGGAGCTCTTTTCATCGCAATTCCTTGATTTGTCCCTCTCGCTAAACCTGCTTGAAGTAGATCTTGTGCACTGATTCCCAAACTCTTGAGCATCCACAGTGAGAAGAAGATGACGGGGGGAACGGCAATTACTGTTTCACGAGTTGGATGATGATGATGAGACACAGTTGCCAATAAGTCAACGGCAATTAGTGTTTCAAGAGGTTGATGATGATGAGACACAGAGTGAGGAAATGGAAGAGAAGGTGCTGGACGATGAAATCACTGACCCAACCTGGGAAGGTGGCAACCCGAATGAGGATCTGCAGCACCGCAACAGGCTGGAAGAGGCAGTGGGGTGTCAAAAGGAAGAAGGCGGGCCATACCAAAGGCCCGCAAATGTTCCCTGGAGCACCCCTTGCGGCAATCTTCCTTGACAAGGGTTAGGTGTCCCGCAGTCTTGGCTTTTTGAGGAAAGTGCGGACGATAAAATAATTTTGCAACCTGGGCAGTACCAAAATGAGCAGGGGTGTGAACACTAGCAACCTTACCACCCTTGGCATGATCCGCCACATGGCATCAAAGCACTCTAATAGGTGAGCAGAAGGCCTGGGTCCACAATCAGTGTCTGTGGGTCACACCACTGTCTCCTCTTCCTCTGTGTTACATGCTGGCCAATCCCCTGTCCAAGACGCAGGCCCGGATGCCTCCCGCCCTGCACCTAGAACTTCTCAAGCACCATCAGCTAGCACATCCACTTCTGTGTTACAGCGCAGCATACAGATGTCCATATTCCATGCCTATGAATGAAAGCGCAAATACCCAGCCACCGACCCACAGGCCATACCAGTAAATGCGCACCTTTCCAATTGCCGGCCCTGGAAATGTTTCCATTTAGGCCTGTGGACACTAAGGCTTTCCGCAGCCTGATGGCGGCAGCCATCCCTCTTTACTCAGTCCGCCACTATTTTTCCCGTTGTGCCGTCCCCCCCTTCCACCAGCCCCCCCTTCTCCTCCTCCACCTCCTCTTCCACTTCCTCCTCTGAATTCTCATCTTGCACCACCAGTCAGCCATCAGTCAGTAGCTGGAAGCAGTGTAGCACTGCAGTGGGAAAGCTTCAACAGGCCATGCTGAGACAAATTTGCTAAGGTGACAAACATCACATCGCCACAGAACTATGGCAGGGTATAAGGGACCAGACTGAGCTGTGGCTATCGCCACTCAACCTACAACCAAGCATTGTTGTGTCTGATAATGGCCATAACTTGGTGGTGGGTTTGGCGCTCGGCAAGCTCACACACATACCATGCCTAGCCCACATGTTCAACTTAGTGATTCAGCGGTTTCTCAAAACCTACCCCAATTTGCCTGAGCTACTGGTGAAGGTACGCTGAGTGTGAGCCAATTTCCAAAAATCATCTACAGCTGCCGTCGGTCGGACAACGCTGCAGCAGCACTTGCAATTGCCAGCTCACCAACTGTTGTGCGATATGAGCAACTCGTTCCACATGTTGGCCAGGTCTTTCCGTCACCTTTCCAGTCAGCTTCTGTGAGGTTTTACGCAACTTTCAGGAATCAACACAAATGGTAAGCGGTGATGCTGCTCACAATGAAGGCGGACGCTTTGCATGTGGAAGAGGTGAAAATGAGGGAAGAGAATACACAGGGTTGTTCACCCTTCTCGACCCCCATACAAAGAGAACTTCTCATCTCTAGCAAAATGGTGCAATACCAGAAGGTCCTTGTGGAAAAAGTGCTCCAAAAATTTCCAGCTGACAACGCTGGCGGCAGAGTACGTAGTTCCTTGGGCAACCGAGGAGAGGAGACGATGGGAAAACACAGCAGTTCCAACAGAGGCAGGGCAACACTTTTCAGGGCCTGGAACAGTTTCATGACACCCCGCTAGCACCCTCACACTGATGCGTGGCCTAGTGTCACAAGGAGGGAAATATTTTGGAAAATGGTGAAGGAGTACGTAGCAGACCATGTCAGCGTCTTCAGTGATCCCACTGTGCCTTACAACTATTGAGTGTCCAAGCTGGACACGTGGCACGAATTGGCGCACTACGCCTTGGAGGTGCTGGCCTGCCCTGCCACCAGCGTTTTGTCAGAGCGGGTATTTAGTGCTGCTGGGCATAATCACTAATAAGTGCATCCGCCTGTCAACTGAAAATGCTGACAGGTTGACTCTTTATCAAAATGAACAAGGTCTGGATTGCCTCTGACTCCTCTACTCCATCAGAGGAAAGCGACTGAACAGAAAGGCACTTTAAACGTGGATTTTATTGTGTATTGAATACACTGTATTCCCACCACAAAAAAAGGATATCTGTCTCAATCTTCCTTTTCTGGTCCTCCTCCTCCTCCATCATATCAACATACTTATTAGGCTGCCCTTGTTCCTAATGTCTTAGAGGGTCAGCACAGCAGCAGACCATCAACCCTAATGTTTTAGAGGGTCACCAGCAGGCCCTCGCCCATAAGTTTTTAGATGGTCAGATCAGCAGCAGACCCTCGCCCCTAATGTTTTAGAGGGTCAGCTCAGCAGCAGACACTCACCCCTAATGTTTTAAATGGTCATATCAGCAGCAGGCACTCACCTCTAATTTTTTAGAAGGTCAGTTCAGCAGCAGTCTCTCACCCCTAATGTTTTAGATGGTCAGATCAGCAGCGGGCCCCTGGCCCCTAATGTTTTAGTGGGTCAGCTCAGCAGCAGGCCCTTGCCCCTCATGTTTTAGAGCGTCACCAGCAGGCCCTTGCTTCTAATGTTTTTGAGGGTCACCAGCAGGCCATGAATAATAATTTTTCAAGGGTGTGTATGATGCCCTCCTTTATGTGTAATAAAGGGTGTATTGGAGTGCCGGTTCCTTGTAATTTGTGGCAGCCCTTTCACTTAGTGGATAGGATTTTTGAGTCTGAGTGTAGGAGTCCCACTACCTGAACAATTGTACCACAATGTGAATGAGGCCCACCTTTATGTGATATACAGGTTGTATCGGAGTGCCTCTTACTTATATATATTTTTCCTCTAAAATCGATTTTATCTTCGGTTTTGTGCGTATTATTGTCAGTCTGTAAAAGTGGCGGACATCGTTCCCAGCAGCGACCTGGGAGTCCAAGATGCATCCAGACATCCTCCCCATGCTGTTCCCGAACCATTTCAGTGGGGTTTTCATCAATTTCTGACCATTTCCTGTTTACCAGACACCCGCCCCTCTTCAGAGCAGGGGGTGCCTGGTTTAATGCTCTGGTTCTCCCATTGACTTCTATTGTGCTCTGTTGCTCTGTAGAGCACCCAATCATCCCAAAGTGTTCTACTCGAGCACCAGAGCACCCAAGCACTTTCGTGCTCAATCAACACTATTCACCACACAATGGCAAATACTTTTTTTGTGCCAGTAATACACACAAAAAAGGGCTTTAGAACATATAACTGCACCTCTGAACGGCAAATATATTTTTCTTTTGCCAGTAATACACAACAAAAAGGGCTTTAGAACATATAACTGCACCGCTGAATGGCAAATAGGCCCTTTTTTTTGTTCCACTTATACATGACACAAAAGGCTTTAGAACATATAACTGCACTGCTGAATGGCAAATATATTTTTCTTTTTTCCACTTAAACACTCCAAAAAAGGCTTTAGAAAAAGGATGCTCAACCTGTGGCCCTTCAACTATTATAAAACTACAACTCCCACCATGCCCTGCTCTAGGCTGATAGCGGTAGGCTGTCCGGGCATGCTGGGAGTTGTAGTTTTTGCAACATCTGGAGTGCCACAGGTTGGGCATGCCTGCTTTAGAACATATAACTGCACCACTGAACGGCAAATATATTTATATTTTTTCCACTTATACTCTCCACAAAAGGTTTTTAGAACATATAACTGCATCGCTGAACGGCAAATAGGCCCTAATTCTTTTTTCTATCCCTTATAAACAACACAAAAGGCTTTAGAACATATAACTGCACTGCTGAACGACAAATAGGCCCTTTTTCACGTATACACGACACAACAGGCTTTAGAACATATGACCGCACCGCTGAACGGAAAATATATATTTCTTTTTATACTTATACACTCCACAAAAGACTTTAGAACATATAACTGCACTGCTGAACGGCAAGTATATTTTTCTTTTTCCTTTTATACACTGCATAAAAAGGCTTTAGAACATATAACTGCACCGCTGAACGAAAAATAGGCCCGTTTTTTCCACTCATACACAACACAATAGGTCTTTAGAACAAATAACTGCACCGCAAATAGGCCCTTATTTTTTTCTTCACTTATACAGGACACAAAAGGCTTTATAATATATTACTGCACCGCTGAAAGGTAAATATATATATTTTTTCCACTTATACACTGTACAAAAGGCTTTAGAACATATAACTGCACTGCTGAATGGCAAATAGGCCCCAATTCTTTTTTTTTATCCCTTATAAACAACACAAAAGGTTTTAGAACATATAACTGCACCGCTGAATGGCAAATAGGCCCTTATTTTTTTCTTCACTAATACCTTATACACAACACAAAAGGCTTTAGAACATATAACTGCCCTGCTAAACGACAAATAGGACCTTATTTTTTTCCACTTATACATGACACAAAAGGCTTTAGAACATATAACTGCACTGCTGAACGGAAAATATATTTTTCTTTTTTCTACCTATAGACGACACAAAAGGCTTTAGAACATATAACTGCAACACTGAACTGCAAATATATTTTTCTTTTGCCACTAATACACGACAAAAAGGGCTTTAGAACATATAACTGCCCTGCTGAATAACAAATAGCCCCTTTTTTTTGTTCCACTTATACATGACACAAAAGGCTTTAGAACATATAACTGCACTGCTGAACAGCAAATATATTTTTCTTTTTCCACTCATAAACAACACAATAGAGCTTTAGAACAAATAACTGCACCGCTGAACGGCAAATAGGCCCTTATTTTTTTCTTCACTTATACCTTATACACAATACAAAAGGCTTTAGAACATATAACTGCACAGCTGAACGACAAATAGGCCCTTTTTTTCCACTTATACATGACACAAAAGGCTATAGAACATATAACTGCACTGCTGAACGGCAAATATATTTTTCTTTTTCCACTCATACACGACACAATAGGGTTTTAGAACAAATAACTGCACCGCTGAACGGCAAATAGGCCTTTATTTTTTTCTTCACTTATACCTTATACACAATACAAAAGGCTTTAGAACATATAACTACACCGCTGAACAACAAATGGAAGCTTATTTTTTTCCACTTATACAGGACACAAAAGGCTTTTTAATATATAACTGCACCGCTGAACGGCAAATATATTTTTCTTTTTTCCACTTATACACTCTACAAAAGGCTTTAGAACATATAACTGCACTGCTGAACGGCAAAAATATTTTTCTTTTTTCCTCTAATACACTCCACAAAAGGCTGTAGAACATATAACTGCACTGCTGAACGGCAAATATATATATATATATATATATATATATATATATTATTTTTATTTTTTTATTTATTTTTACCTATACACGACACAAAAGCTTTAGAACATATAACTGCACCGCTGAACGGCAAAAGTAATTTTCTTTTTTCCTCTAATACACTCCACAAAAGACTTTAGAACATATAACAGCACCGCAGAACGGCAAATAGACCCTTATATTTTTTTTCACTTATACATGACACAAAAGGCTTTAGAACATATAACTGCACAGCTGAACGGCAATTCTTTTTTTGTGCCACTAATACACACCAAAAAGGGCTGTAATTTTCACACAACGGCTAAAAAGGCCTTTTTTCCCACTAATACAAGCCAAAAAATGCTTTAGAACATATAACTGCACCGTGCAAGGGCAAATAAACCCTGTTAATGGCTGTATTAAACAGCATTTGCACCCCAATAACAAGAACGGCTTGCTGGAATTACAGAGCTGTTTAATAGCAATTTGGATCCCCAGTCATTGCAGCAAGGTATAATAGGATTGTTCCTATTACCCAAGCTGTAACCTCCCCTACTGTACCTTGTTCTACATAAATGCTGTGCAATGATTCCCCCTTATCCTTTCTCTACACCTTGAATAATCTTTCCCTGAACTTGTAAATCATTTTTTTAGCACAATTAAGTCTTTCCTAGCACTGTCCTTAGTGCCTCCTGACATCTCTCCCTGCACTAAGTACACTGGAAAATGGCAGAATCCAAGATGGCTGAGGATATTTATAGGGCTGCAGCATCACAGGGCTGGCTGCTGATTGGCTGTATGCATGGCATTATTGGTGATCTCGGGTTCCCAGAGTTCATTGCTCCATGTCCTCACATGTACAGCAGCCATTTTAGGAAAAAATGTGATCCGTTACCAAGAAGCATGAGGAAATTCGGATTCGTGTGAATCTAATAATGAACAATACACCATCAAATACTAACCTTGCTCTCCTTCAAATGACAGTAGACATGTGAGAATGGCATTGCAGCTCTATTTCTTTGTACGTTTGGTAAGATCATGCTCAGAAAAAAAAAAATCTTACTGTACAGAAATACCAGTAAGAGCTTTTGACTCCACCATCCACCCCAAGACCTCTGAGATCTGAGATTTTCCTGTACCAGTTGTTTAAACATTAGGCCAATAATTCAGTTTTCAATGAATCGTTTATGGTTGATCCGAAAAAATATATCTAAATAAATCACTTCAAAATTCTGAAATGTATCATGCATATCACATGCCATTCAAGGACTCCCAGTTCAATTTAGGGCCGTTGCAGACAAGCGGATGCACTCCGTGTTATGCGCAGCGAGAATGAGAGCTAAGCTGCAAGGTGGACATTAGAGGCACGAAGCAGTAACATGATAGATACTGCTCCGTGCCTCCCTGTGACCCTTTTCCTACAAAATCACGGTGACAACTTTATCTCTCAGTGATTGGCTCTCATTCTTGCTGCGGATAACACGGAGTGCATCCGCTAGTCTGCAAGGGCCCTTACAGTGTGAAGTTTTGATATTTTCTTTATTTCCATAGTATTTGGTGCTCTGCAGCATAATATTAAAATAATCATTTTTTCTAAAATGTGATTTGAAGCAAAAATTTTAAATATGCGCAATAATATAAAACAGTTTGCTGACTCCTGCAAAATATGCTGGATTAGTTATGTATATAATGTAGTTGTATGAGAGGGGGCATTTTGATAGCATCTTTTTGTTATCACAAAGTCTGCGAGCATTAGCAAGTCACTGAGCACAAATGTAGAATAGGTTTGTATCTCAATTTTCTCTGTCACGTCAACTGCGTTTATCTTTTGATGTAGTAATATTCACATTGTATTTCAAACAGCTCAGAAAACTTTATGATGGGCAATTATCTTTACAAAGCCAGAGGCAATCATACCATATGTTCAGCCTGTGCACCTGAACAGGGTCCTTAAAGGCATACAGAACCTGTTACCATGAAATGCAGTGTCATCTGTAGCAGCATGTTATAGAGCAGGATGAGATGAGCAGATTGATGTATAAATTCAGTAAAACATGTAATTTAAACATTTTAATCTCTGCTATTTCTGATTTCATTGTTCATGAGGGAGGTGTTATCAGTGACAGCTATCTCTATATACAAAATTGTGCCGACACACCAGGCAATTATTGGGAAGGAACAGTTACTTCTGTATAAATGCTTGTTTTTCAGTGGAGGAAAGAGCTGTATTTACAATCTCCTCCACTATATAGAGACGAACAATGGCTACAGCTATCACTCATCCATATGTGGATTCATTGTTTCTGAGCAGCAGAACACTGTTCACAAAGCATGATCAGCCGTCCAAAAAGGACGATTTCATGTGCTGCATGAAAGATCATTTCAACATATGAACGAGCAATCTGCTTGCTCATTGACTGATCTGCGGCACCTTTACATGGACAAATTATCAGGAACATGCATTTGTTTCATGTATTGAGCCTGGCAATTGTGCAGCATAAATCTGCCTTTACATGAAGAAGCCAGAAATAGCAGAAATATAAATCTATAAAGTACACGTTTTACTGAATCTTTCCCCACAAAACTATATATCAGTCTGCTCAGCTCTTCCTGCTCTATAACATGATGTCTGTAGATTGAACTGCATTTTGTGGTGACAGGTCCTCTTTAAGAAAAAAAAGAGTCACAGTGCATTCTACTATCTACTAGCTTTTATGTTTGGGACTGTGTTATTGATATTCTCGAGTGTTGATCAAATCAAAGTTCATGAAGTGGATTTTTATCCGAATTTCGGGGAGAATTTGAATTGCTGCAAAGCCAAATTTCCTCATGCTTCGTGGTAACAAATTAATGTTCCCTGAAATGGTAGTGAAATTTTTTTTAAACAGGCCAGAGCAGCCATCTTGCTTGAAGACATCATATCTGATATCCTGCATGAAATCTCATGCACATCTCATGCACACTAACCACGCCGGTGGAAGTTATTATGTCATCATTAGAGATGTCTCGCACATAAAATTTTCCGTTCGCGAACGGCGAACGCGAACTTCCGCGAATGTTCGCGAACGGGCGAACCGCTATAGACTTCAATAGGCAGGCAAATTCTAAAACCCACAGTGACTCTTTCTGGCCACAATAGTGATGGAAAAGTTGTTTCAAGGGGACTAACACCTAACATTCCTAAATTGTTTGGAATAACGTGCTTTAAAAAATCCAATGTGTGTATACGATCAGATATGATGTTGTATCGATCAGGTAGTGTAAGGGTTACACCCGCTTCACAGTGACAGACCAAACTCTGACAGACCAAACTCCCCGTTTAACCAACCGCAAACAGTCCATTTGCACAAGCGCAAATTCACCATTTGCACAGGGTTGGATACCAAGTTAGCTATGTCCTGTTCCTTGTCCTCACTGATGTCATTGAAGGTCTCTTCCTCCACCCAGCCACGTACAACACCAAGCGTCCCCGAAAGGGGACAAAAAGCCCCCTGGGTTGCCTGCTGTGGTTCGTCTTCCACCTCCTCAAAGCCACCTTCCTCCTCTGACTCCTCTTCTTCAGACTCCCCTCTCTGCGTTGCTGCAGGTCCAGCAATCGACGACGACAAGGCTGCTTCTAGTGGTGATGGTGACCACAACTCTTCCTCTTCATGCTCATCTATGACCTGATCCAGCACTCTTCGCAGGGCATGCTCCAGATAAAATGCATATGGGATAAGGTTGATGATGTTGCCTTGGGTTTGACTGACCAGGTTTCAAAAGGACGCATGAGACTACAGCCATTGTGCATGAGCGTTCAGTAACGAGGCCAAAAAATAACCAGCTCCGCAGAGGCTGTCCTCTTTTTTTTAAATTAAAAAAAATCTGTTCTTACTAGTTTAATCTCTGTTTTGTCAGGGGCCGGTGTATGGAATAGATTTTAGGAACCGGGAGATGGAAAAAGATCATTGGTTGGTCCTCTTCCTTCCAATTTGGGGTACTGCGCGTGTGCCAGGCAATGTACTGTGACATGAGTGGTGTGTTAAGTAGTACTATTCCTATCAGTTTAATCCCTGTTACGTCCCTATCAGGGGACGTGTATTAAATAGATTTTAGACAACCGCAAAGAGTTGTCAATAGTTGACACCCTCATGACATAAATTTTATTCCTCTATGCGTCAATCTTGGTGTAGTGATGACTGTGCTCATGCGCACGTTTGGGAGATTGCAGGCGATGGCGGTTTTTCAAAGCCTATGTTCGTGCTGAGGTAGTTCAGTGACAGTTAAGTGACCCAGAAAACAATGATTCTGCAGTGTGGGCCCATTGTTGGCCTAGTAGGCTTTAATGATCACCTTAGATGATCACAAAGAAAATTAATGTTTTTTCTATGAAAAATGATCCAGCCGATCGCTTTTGGTCTGTTCACAATGAAGCAACGACCTTATCATCTGGGGTGTGCCAACATTGCCAACACACTCATAGAGGTGATCGCTTCATTGTGATACGCAAGCCCCTTCACCACAACAAGGCAAAGATCACGAAGGGGAATTGACACATGTATGTGCCTTTTTTTTGTTTTGTTTTTGCAGCCACAGTGCAGCACCAGAGGCCAGAAAAATTTGGCATGTACACATTCCTGAAAAATTAGGTATTGTTGCAGCCGCCGCTGTAGCAGCAGCTAGAAAAATTGATGTTTTCCAGGCAGAAAGTGTACTAAAACATTGCGGCTTTGGCATTGGTGGTGGAGAAGTCACACAAGTCATCCGGCATGCAGAAATTAAATACAGCAGCGTGGGGACCATTTTTAGCCCAAGGCGTATCATCACACGTTTTTTCGTCAAATGCATCCCCCACTGTCAAACCCTTCGGTATCCACGCCTCATTCATCTTAATAAAGGTGAGGTAATCTAGACTTCTCTTGTCAGTGACAATACCTCCTGCTGTGCTGAAGGTCCTTTCTGACAGGACACTTGAAGCAGGGCAGGCCAGAAGTTCTATCGCAAATTGGGATAGCTCAGGCCACAGGTCAAGCCTGCACACCCAGTAGTCAAGGGGTTCATCGCTCCTCAGAGTGTCGATATCTGCAGTTAAGGCGAGGTAGTTTTCTACCTGTCGGTCGAGTCGTTCTCTGAGGGTAGACCCCGAAGGGATGTGGCGATGCGTGGGACTTAAAAAGCTCTGCATGTCCTCCATCAACAACATGTCTGTAAAGCGTACTGCCCTATCCGGCGTGGTCGTGGTAGGAGGAGGAATAATTTCCTACTTCCGGTAATTCGGTTACATTTCAGACACTTTCTGCTTATACCGGGGGTCTAGTAGCGTGGCCAACCAGTATAGGTCTTTCGCTTCAGCTTTTTTATACGAGGGTCCCTTAACAGGCATGGAAGCATGAAAGACCCCATTTGCACAAGGTTGGATGCCGAGCTACTCATCTCCCGTTCCTCGTCCTCACTGATCTCATTGAAGGTCTGTTCTTCCCCCCCCCCCCCCCAGCCACGTACAACACCACAGGTCCCAGATAGGTGACAACGATCACCCTAGGATGCCTGCTGTGGTTGGTCTTCCTCCTCCTCAAAGCCACATTCCTCCTCTGACTCCTTTTCCTCAGACTCCTCTTCCAGTGTTGCCGCAGGTCCAGCAAGCGATGATGATAAGGCTGTTTCTGGTGGTGATGGTGACCACAACTCTTCCTCTTCATGCTCATCTACGGCCTAATCCAGCACTCTTCACAGGGCACGCTCCTGGAAGAAAAAAAATGGGATGAGGTCGCTGATGGTGCCTTCGGTGCAACTGACTAGGCTTGTCATCTCTTCAAAAGGATGCATGAGCCTTCAGGCATTGCGCATGAGCATCCAGTAACGTGGCAAAAAAATACCCAGCTCCGCAGCGGCTGTCTTAGCACCCCGGTCATACAAATACTCATTGACGGCTGTTTTTTGTTGGAGCAGGCGGTCAAACATTAGGAGTGTTGAATTCCAACGTGTCGGGCAAGTCAAACCCAAGACGTCATGACACTGTCGTATGCGGGATGTGGAATAGCCCCTGGGGAGCTGGGGGGAGATGGGTGCAGTTGATGTGGAGCAAGATGCAGCAGCAGAAGAGGACTCAGCCGAGGAGGTTAGCAAGGAGGATGCAGTAGGAGGAGTAGATGAGGTGGCAGCAGGCCTGCCTGCAAGTCGTGGTGGTGTCACCAACTCCACTGCAGAGCCACGCATTCCATGCTTGGCAGCCGTCAGCAGGTTTACCCAATGCGCAGTGTGCGTGATATACCTGCCCTGACTGTGCTTTGCAGACCAGGTATCAGTGGTCAGATGGACCCTTGCCCCAACACTGTGTGCCAGACATGCCATGACTTCCTTTTCCACAATAGAGTACAGGTTGGGGATTGCCTTTTGTGAAAAAAAAATTCAGCAGGGTACCTTCCACTGCGGTGTCCCAATAGCTACAAATGTTTTGAAGGCCTCAGACTCTACCAGCTTGTATGGTAAAAGCTGGTGGGCTAAGAGTTCCGACAAGCCAGCTGTCAGATGCCGGTCAAGGGGGTGACTCTGTGACATTGGCTTCTTAAGCTCAAACAGTTCCTTGACAGACACCTGACTGTGGGCAGATGAGAAGGAACTGCTGAATAGTGATGCCGCGAACATAAAAGTTTCCGTTCGCGAACGGCGAATGCGAACTTCTGCAAATGTTCACGAATGGGCGAATCGGGCGATCCGCCATAGACTTCAATAGGCAGGCGAATTTTAAAACCCACAGGGACTCTTTCTGGCCACAATAGTGATGGAAAAGTTGTTTCAAGGGGACTAACACCTGGACTGTGGTATGCCGGAGGGGGATCCATGGCAAAACTCCCATGGAAAATTACATAGTTGACGCAGAGTTGGGTTTTAATCCATAAAAGGCATAAATCACCAAACAATCCTAAGTTTTTTTGAACAACGGGGTTTAAAACATCTAGTGTGTGTATACGATCAAGTATGATGTTGTATCGATCAGGTAGTGTAAGGGTTACGCCCGCTTCACAGACATTGACAGACCAAACTCCCTTTTTAACGCACCGCAAACAGTCCATTTGCACAACCGCAAACTCCCCATTTGCACAAGGTTGGATACCAAGCTAACCATGTCCCGATGATGTCATTGAAGGTTTCTTCCTCCACCCAGCCACGTACAACACCAAGGATCCCCGAAAGGTGAATTGAATAGATTTTTCAAACAGGGAGATGGTTAAAAAAAACGCTGGCTCCCTCCCCTTTGTTTTTATCCACGGTCACTGCGTCTGCGCCGTGCAATTTACTCTCACACCCGATATGAGTGGTGTCTTAACTAGTACTATTTTTGTATCAGTTTAATCCCTGTTACGTCACATATCAGGGATTGCCTTTTGTGAAAAAAAAATGTAGGCCGGGTACCTATGACTGCCTTCACAGTGACAGACCAAACTCTCATACACCAAACTGAATTGATTTTAGGAACAGGAGATGGAAAAAGCAGCTTGGTCGGTCCTCTTACTCCCAAATTGGGGCACTGCGCATGCACAGACCAATGTGCTGTGACACCCTATATGAGTGGTGTCTTAACTAGTACTATTCCTATCAGTTTAATCCCTGTTAAGTACCCTATCCGGGGACGTGTGTCGAATTGATTAACCATTGTCAAACTAACGAACCATTACGACATCATGAAATAATTTAGTTCTGAGCTCTGTACTTGCTTTGTATTGGAATTGATGGGGATTTTTTTAATTGTCTGCATTATTTCTAATAAACTATTAAGAGACTTTATGATGATTTTTTATTTTATGTATTAAAAACCCATACAACTTAAAAAAAAAAAAGGTTAATTAATGTTTTTTCTATGAAATATTATCCAGCCGATCGCTTTTGGTCTGACCATAATGAAGCAACGGCCTTATCATCTGGGGTGTGGCAACATTGCCAACACACTCATAGAGGTGATGATGATTGCTTCATTGTGATACGCAAGCCCCTTCACCACAACAAGGCAACTATCACGAAGGGGAATTGACACTTTTATGTGCCTTTTCTTTTTTGTTTTGTTTTTGCAGCCACAGTGTTGCACCATAGGACAGAAAAATTAGGCATGTACACATGCCTGAAAAATAATGGCGTTGTTGCAGCCGCTGTTTTAGCAGCGGCCGGAAAAAGTGACTAAAGCATTGCGGCTTGAACCCTAGTTGGTGGCGGAGAATTCACAAAAGTCATCCGGCATGCAGACATTAAATACAGCAGCGTAGGGACCATTTTGAGGCCAAGGCATGTCATCAGGCCTTTTGTTAGTCAAACGTATCCCCCACTGTCAGTCCCTTCGGGATCCATGCCTCATTCATCTTTATGAAGGTAAGGTAATCAACACTTTTTTGACCGAGGCGACTTCTCTTGTCAGTGACAATGCCTCCTGCTGCACTGAATGTCCTTTCTGACAGGACACTTGAAGCAGGGCAGGCCAGAAGTTCTATCGCAAACTGGGATAGCTCAGGCCACAGGTCAAGCCTGCACACCCAGTATTGAAGGGGTTCATCGCTCCTCAGAGTGTTGATATCTGCTGTTAAGGCAAGGTAGTCTGCTACCTGTCGTTCGAGTCGTTCTCTAAGGCTGGATCCCGAAGGACTGTGGCGATGTGTAGGACTTAAAAAGCTCCGCATGTCCTCCATCAACAACACATCTGTAAATCGTCCAGTCCTTGCCCCTATGGTAGGAGGAGGATAACATTCACCTCTTCCCCAGTTAGATTCCCGTTGTGCTGTGACATCCCCCTTATCGGCTGTGTAAAGCATATTTTTTAGTTTGGTTTTGAACTGCTGCATCCTTTCCGACTTTCGGTAATTTGGTAACATTTCTGCCACTTTCTGCTTATACCAGGGGTCTAGTAGCGTGGCCACCCAGTACAGATCGTTCTCCTTCATCCTTTTTATACGAGGGTCCCTCAACAGACATGACAGCATGAAAGACCCCATTTGCACAAGGTTGGATGCAGAGCTACTCATTTCCCGTTCCTCGTCCTCACTGATGTCATTGACGGTCTGTTCTTCCCTCACAGCCACGTACAACACCATGGGTCCCAGATAGGTGACAACAACGAGCACCCTGGGGTGCCTCTTGTGGTTGGTCTTCCTCCTCCTCAAAGCCACATTCCTCCTCTGACTTCTCTTCCTCATACTCCTCTTCCAGCGTTGCCACAGGTCCGGCAAGCAATGATGACAAGGCTGTTTCTGGTGGTGATGGTGGCCACAACTCTTCCTATTCCTCTTCCCGCTCATCTACAGCCTGATCCAGCACTCTTCGCAGGGCACGCTCCAGGAAGAAAACAAATGGGATAAGGTCGCTGATGGTGTCTTCGGTACGACTGACTAGGTTTGTCACCTCCTCAAAAGGACACATAAGCATACAGGCATTGCGCATGAGCGTCCAGTAAAGTGGCAAAAAAATTCCCAACTCCGCAGAGCCTGTCCTAGCACACCGGTCATACAAATACTCATTGACGGCTTTTTCTTGTTGGAGCAGGCGATCGAACATTAGGAGTGTTGAATTCCAACGTGTCGGGCTGTCGCAAATCAAGCACATCACTGGCATGTTGTTTCGCCGCTGAATATCGGAAAAGTGCGCCATGGCCATGTAGGAACGCCAGAAATAGCCACACACCTTCCTGGCCTGCTTGAGGACGTCCTGTAAGCCTGGGTACTTAGACACAAAGCGTTGTACAATGAGATTCAACACATGTTCCATGCACGGCACATGTGACAACTTGCCCAAATTCAATGCCGACAACAAATTTTTTACATTGTCACACACCCCTTTGCCGATCTCCAGTTGGTGCGGGGTCAGCGACTGATCTACTTGTGCATTCAGGGCGGACAGGAGTGCTGGTCCTGTGTGGCTCTTTGCTTTCAGGCAAGTCAACCCCAAGACAGCGTGACACTGTCATATCTGGGATGTAGAATAGCGCCTGGGGAGCTGGGGGGATTCAGTTGATGTGCAGCCAGACGCCGCAGCAGAAGAGGACTGAGCTGAGGAGGATATCGAAGAGGATGGAGTAGGAGGAGTAGAGGAGGTGGCAGTAGGCCTGCCTGCAAGTCGTGGCGGTGTCACCAACTCCGCTGCGGAGCCACGTTTTCCATGCTTGTCAGCCGTCAGCAGGTTGACCTAATGCACAGTGTACGTGATATACCTGCCCTGACCGTGCTTTGCAGACCAGGTATCAGTGGTCAGATGGACCCTTGCCCCAAAAATGTATGCCAGAGATGCCATGACTTCCCTTTCAATAACATAGTAGAGGTTTGGGATTGCCTTTTTTGAAAAAAATTTTTGTCCGGGTACCTTCCACTGTGGTGTCCCAATAGCGAGAATTTTTTTGAAGGCCTCAGACTCCACCAGCTAGTATGGTAAAAGCTGGCGGGCTAAGAGTACCGTCAAGCCAACTGTCAGACGCCGGGCAAGGGGGTGACTCTTTGACATTGGCTTCTTACGCTCAAACATTTCCTTGACAGACACCTGACTGTGGGCAGATGAGCAGAAACTGCGGAAGGTGACAGCAGTGGTTGACGTGGCTGAAGATGCTGGACTAGGAGGAGGATGGTGGCTTCGAGTTTGTGTGCTGCTTGTACGCATGTGTTGATCCCATTGGCGTTTGTGATGTGAGATCATGTGCCTTCGCAAAGCAGTTGTACCGAGGTGGGTGTTGGACTTCCCACGACTCAGTTTCTTTTGGCACAGGTTGCAAATGGCATTGCTATTATCAGAGGCAAACACAAAAAAAATGCCACACTGCTGAGCTTTGTGATGACGGCATTCTGGTGGTGGCAACAGCATGCGTTGACTGGCGTGCTGTCTGGCTGACCCCAGGTGCCGATACATGCTGTCTGACTGTGCCACTAACTCCTTGCGATGACCTCCCCCTGCTTCCAACTTGTCTCCTTCTTCTCTCTGTCTCCCCTTCTGAACATTCCCCCTCTTCTCTTCGAGCAGGCACGCAGGTGGCATCCGTAGACACATCGTCATCATCAACCGTTTCACTTGTATCTGACACCTCAGCAAAGGAAGCATCAGCGGGTACAACATCATCATCATCATCACACTGTACGTCCATGTGTGTAATCCTGCCTGACTGAGACATAGCCCTGTAATCTGAATCATCTGGCAATAATTGTTGTGCATCACTTATTGCATCCAACTGATGTGTAAATAACTCCTCTGACGAATCAAGTGAAGCGGCTGTGGTGGTGGTAGTGGCGGCGGGCGGGCGGGAGCGTGGTAACTTTGAGCAGGTAATCGAAACTGAGCTGGAGGAGGATGATGCGTCAAGGTTCTTAGCGGAAGCTGTTGAAAATTGGGTGTCCTGTATAAGCCATGTCCTTAGAATTTTTCGGGTTCAGGGTAAGTGGTCTCTAAACACTGGGCATTATTCCTGGGCCAGTGGAAATCACAGCACCACGACCAGCACGGCCCCTGCGGGGTGGCCTGCCTCTGCCTGTCATTTTTTTTTAGATAAGTGGTACTACGCGTGCTGTGCAACCCGGTATGAGTGTTGTGCACTAGCAGAGGGCACACTACAGTCTGTGGGCCTGACACACACACACTGGCCGGCAGGCAACTGAAATTAGATTAAAGTGTACAGATAAAGTGCCTTATTTTAAGGCAAAGTCCAGTGCCGCACGGTATGATTGATGGGCAGCACTGCCAGAAGGCACACTATAGTCTGTGGGCCTGACACACACACACTGGCTGGCAGGCAACTGAAATTAGATTAAAGTGTACATATAAAGTGCCTTATTTTAGGCAACGTCTTGTGCCGCACGGTATGATTGATGGGACGCACTGGTAGAGGGCACACTACAGTCTGTGGGCCTGACGCACACACTTCCAGGCAGACAACTGAAATTAGATTAAAATGTACAGATAAAGTGCCTTATATTTGTAACGTCCTGTGCCGCACGGTATGATTGATGGGCAGCACTGGCAGAGGGCACACTACAGTCTGTGGGCCTGATACACACACACTGGCCAGCAGGCAACTGAAATTAGATTGAAGTGTACAGATAAAGTGCCTTATTTTAGACAACGTCCTGTGCCGCACGGCATGATTAATGGGCAGCACTGGCAGAGGGCACACTACATGGTGTCATATAACCCAAATACCCAATTAACACTTAATTAATGATTAACACCATAGTTAATTAACATAAATTAATTTATTAGTGGATTATTTAGGCCACGGTGTATAATGTTACCTTAGAATTAACATTAGAATTTTATACCACCAACAACTTAATAATAATAACCACAACTTTAGTCCTCAATAGTGACTTTACCCCAAATCGCCAAACAGCAACGCTGAATGGCTAACCAACAACAACACCGCAGCCTAAATCAATCATATTCTGAAGACCAACATTCAGAATATCCAAACCGATGACAGAAAAACAATTTCCAGAACTGCCGTATAATCCTTTAACAAAACCCTCCAATTCTGTATGTCTATAAGACATCCCATTTAATGACGACATATTTTTCCATGCATTTATTGATTCTTAATCTAATTTTTTTCCATAAAAATTATGTTTTCATTTTTCCTACACAACTTAGGTGAAATCTCAGAAAAAAACAAAATAGCTTTAGGTAAAAGAGTGTGAATCTTTTGTAATGTAAACTTTAATTCCAATAACAAGACATGAGTTGAGATTCTACCCATGTCAAACATACCCACTTGTAAAATTATAACAGTTGGTAATGGGCAATTATTTTTTGCCACAAAACGCTCAGCGAAAACAATTTTTTATTCTCAAAAACTTTGAATTTTTCCAATAGATTTTAAACCTGTTGTTGAAACCTAAATTCCCATCTTTAAATCTTACAATGGAGCGATTTCTTGCTGTTAATGTAGACTCATCTCCAATAATCCATATGATCTTCTCATTTCCTGAAAAGGTATTATAATTCCAATTCAGGTCTTGTATACAATTTGAACCTATTAGAATTCCATCTACCTATGTTTTTTATCATGTTTTCTTTCAATCCTATTTTAGCTGCTATTGTAGCGGCACCTATTCTAAACGAATGGGATGAAATTTTTTCTTTCTGTAATCCAGCTTCAATTTTGCATTTGTTAAGAATAAAATTAATTTGATATTTGGTTAGTGGTAAGTTATTTTTATGCAAAAATAAAGGGCCTGGTTTGAGGTTCCTGTTCTCTAACGACTCAGACATTGCTTTAACCGGACAAAAAACAGACGACGGAAATTCGTTAAGTTTTAACCATACACCCGTCCCTACTTGGTCAGTTTTAGATCTTTTTATATGTATCTTTACAAAATTAGTATGTAAAGAGACGTCATCCAATAATAACGGTGCTTCTGCTTTATTGTTTGCAGCGGATATTTCATTGATGCCCCGAAAAATGAAAACAAAAATGCCGCTTTGAAAAGCCTAGTCTCATAAACTGAAGAGCAAATTGTAGGTAAATAAGAAATAAATTGTATTAGCAAATCTTGTGTTATTGGTCTGGTCTTTTCCATTACTTTGTTGTCTCTTTTTATCCCCTTAATCACTTGTTTCACCAAGCAATTCTCAGAAATGGGTCGAATATTAAAAATTCTTTGAAAAAATGAAATTTCAGTCAGAGTTTTTTGTATATAATTGGCCTTATTGCCTTTTTTAAATAGACTCAGCACAAATTTGATGCTGTGTTCAGAGTCGTTGCCTAATAATTTAGTTATTGACAGAACAAAAATTACTCCAATTAGCCCATGCAGCTGCATATGCGGCCCATGTATTGACTGCCAATGAGTTTTTCACTAATGCGAAGGTCAATTTCAAGTCATTGTCCACAGATGAGCCGGGCAAGGGATTCCATACGTATCCGCTTCTGGCACTAATCCCCTGAATCGTGCGAAATTCTGCCGGGATAAAGCATCCGCAATTATGTCTCTTTTTCCTTCTAAATATTTTGCCTTTAACCAAATATTATATTCTAAACAAATCAAAGTAATTCGTCTTAGCAGATTTATCACAATTTGGGATTTGGCGGATAAGCAGTTTATAGAAAAAAGTACTCCCTTGTTATCGGAAGAAAGTAATATACGTCTATTTTTAAAGTCATCTATCCAAATTGTTAAAGCGACTAGGACCGGAAATAATTCTAAAAAGACAATGTTTTTAGTGTATTCCGATTCAAACCATTTTTTGGGCCATGTACATGCAGACCATTTTTTCCCATATATGGCGCCATAACCCACTGACGCAGCTGCGTCAGTGTAAAATTGAAGTGCATTAGAGTCAATGAATCTTTGTTGCCATATTGTCCTACCATTATAATTCTCCAAAAACTTTAACCATAGCCGTATATCATCCTTTAGCTGAACCGTCAGTCTAATATGCTCATATGGGAGTTTTATACCGCTAGTTGCCGAATAAATTATTTTGGAAAAAACTCTGCCCATAGGAACCACTCTGGAAAAGAAATTTAATGATCCCAGGGCAGATTGTAGTCTACGTAAAGTAGTTTTTTTAACGGATAATAAATTGGTTAATAACGTACGAGCAGAAATGATTTTTTCTTCCGGAATCCTGAATTCCATGTTTCTAGAGTCAATTTGAATCCCCAGAAAATGATGACATTTGAGGGAGGAACTGCTTTTTCTTCTGCTAAAGGTACGTTGAATATTCTTGAAAGATGTCAATAAATTATGGCAATCCAAAGAATCACGTTTACCAATAAATAAAAAATCATCAAGGTAATGTAAGACATGTCCAGTACCATAATGATTTTCAAGAGACCATTGAAGGAAGAAAGAAAACGCCTCAAAGTAGAAGCAGGACATGAAATATCCCATAGGTAGGGCTTTGTCGAAATAATAGTTACCATTAAAATAGGAACCCAGTGAATTGTAACCAAATGGATCAACTGGTAACAATGTAAATGCAGATTTTTTATCAGTCTTGGCCATAAGAGCGTTTTTCCCTGCCTTTTGTAACAAAATGAATGCTTCATCAAATGAGGTGTAATGCACAGAAGCACAGTCTTTGTCTATCAAATCATTTAAAGAATGATCTTTAGGGGAAGATAAATGATGAATTAGACGAAAACTGTTAGGTTCTGTTTTTGGTACAAACCCTAAAGGAGAAATTCTGAAATTTTGAAAAGGAGGTTGGATGAAAGGTCCCGCTACTCTATTTTCCAAAATTTCTTTTGTAATCTTATCCATAACTGCTTGTTTATTAATGATTGCTGATTTTAAATTATTAACTAAAACACAGCCAGAACCATCAAAAGGAGGAATGTAAAAACCAGACGTAAAACTTCTAGTTAACAATCTGGCCATCATTTTGTTTGGATAAGATTTTAACCAAAGACTAATTCTTGGGATATTCAACAGTATCACTTGTTCTATGAGATTCATTACTTCTTGACCCATGAAAACCTTGTTTTTTAAAACACTTGGTTGCTGGATGTGATCCGGTGCAGAAAGTACACTCATGTTTATATTTGCATGAGTTATGCCATCTGCACGAGGTCTCATTATATGCGAAGCATACACCTTTTTTGGGTGTTTGCTATCGAAAAAAATTAGACCTTTGGGGAAGCAATAGATTAATCCATAATCCGACGTCTTTAGCACCCCAATTTAATTCTGGATAAACCGCCAGTTTTTGACGAAAGGATTCGTCATAATTTAGCCAGGCAGTGCCACCAAAGTTTTTATATGCCTCTAATATGCTGTCCTGGTGATGGAAAAGACCGCTACATACTTCCTGATGTTTTTCCCCCATGACAGCTGCATAAATACTAAATCCTTGAAGCCAATTAAGAAATGTTTTAAATTGAGATCTTTTCCGCTCTTCCTCCTCATTTTTTACGGATTTACCCGTATCTTTTGATGATGGAAGAAGCGAAAAGATGTCAACAAATTCTGTATTCCAAATTTTTTCCTTAACATTTAATGTTAAATGAAAGCCAAGCAGCGAAACTTGACACGGTATTGTTTCTTTATAAGAAATTTCATTAATGCCAGTGCCTGATGGGACCATAATTTTCTCTTTTAATAATTGGCCAGGCAGATTAGTTTCTATTTTTTGCGTGTTTTCATCCCGATCCAATATATAATGTATATCAGCTTGATTATCCGTATTAGACTAGACTAGAATTAAACTATACTTGTCGTTTCTTTGTGTGATAAAAAGGATATACATTCCTTAAATAAGTGAACCTTTTCATCTGAAAAAGTAAAAGAAAAAGTATCAGAATCTAAATTAAATTCCCTCAAATTTATATCAGTGCTCTGTGATGTACAGACACTATGTGTTTTTAGTAAATTTGAAGTGTTCTCACCATCCTGAGTGTTGCTTGAAGATTTTTCTTTTCTTGATAGAAAACTATGTTCCTAGACATTGCTTTTCTTCTAGGTGGCAGTTGGGGAGAAGCTGCTGCAGTGACAGTTGATGCTTTCTTGCCGGTATTCCTCGCGCAGGTTTGCGCAGGAAAATTTCTCATCTTGCTGGAGTGGGTAACCTGAGTGGGAGATAAAGATACTTTTTCTTTTCGTGGGCGTTTTGATGGTGGAGGAGAACCTGGTGCCGTAACCAACAGCTGAGAAGCGATTAAAGGGATTCTTTCACCCCCAAACCCCAATTTTCACTACTTACATCATTATTTGGTAAATAGTGCCCCCATTATATAGCCACTTACCCCATAATTTTTAAACTTACAGATGATGAGAAAACGAAGTTTATAATACCTGTCAATCAATAGTGAAGGAGCCCAGGGGCGGCGTCATAACGGCCGGAGCCCAGGCCGCGCGCTCATCTAACTTTTCTACCACGCCCCCTTTCACCCAGGCGGCCCGCCCATTGTGATGCGCTCGGCCTCGTCCAGAACTGGCCAAATCCCGCGCCTGCGCCGTGGATTATGTACTGTGGGTCTTTTTATTGTATTGCATAAAAATGTATGAGAAACACATACTCTGCTTTGAAAATGTATTTGGTGAAATTCCTAGGGAGGGAAGGAGGGAGGCAGGCAGGGTGACAGCCAGCTCCAGCGCCCACGACTCTTCCTGAGGCTCCGATACTGCGCTGGTACACTATCGCAGTACGGGCCCCGCGCCAGTAATCGGGAATCCAGTGCGCAGGCGCGGACTGCCCGATCCACGGCGCAGGCGCGGGATTTGGCCAGTTCTGGACGAGGCCGAGCGCATCACAATGGGTGGGCCGCCTGGGTGAAAGGGGGCGTGGTAGAAAAGTTAGATGAGCGCGCGGCCTGGGCTCCGGCCGGTATGACGCCGCCCCTGGGCTCCTTCACTATTGATTGACAGGTATTATAAACTTCGTTTTCTCATCATCTGTAAGTTTAAAAATTATGGGGTAAGTGGCTATATAATGGGGGCACTATTTACCAAATAATGATGTAAGTAGTGAAAATTGGGGTTTGGGGGTGAAAGAATCCCTTTAAATCCTTCTTTGCCTCTAGCTCTGCATTCCTGTCAAGAACAGGAGCGCAGAACAGATTAGAAGATCGACGATCCTGCTCCTCGTTGAATCGCTCCCCTTGTAAGCAGCTGCGCAGCCATTGTTCTCCTCCCGAAGATTCAGCTTTTTCAATAAATTGCTTAAGTAATTCTTCCATCCTCTTCCTGTGCAGGTCTGGTCGGTTTCTTCACAGCAGCGTCTGCAACTGACTTTAACGAGGTAATTGCACGAGCTGCCTTGCACCTTCCATTCAACCAATGAAAACCTACTTGAATATACCATCTTCTACAGGTAAGAATTACACCAGAATAGATTTATTTAAATGCAAATAGAGGGTTCATGACACCATGTTCACCCTATTTGCATACGCAAACATTGTTTTTCCAGTCGGTGGGCCTGACACACACACAATGGCCAGCAAGCAACTGAAATTAGATTAAAGGGTACAGATAAAGTGCCTTATTTTAAGGCAAAGTCCAGTGCCGCACGGTCTGATTGATGGGCAGCACTGGCAGAGGGCACACTACAGTCAGTGGGCCTGACACAAACACACTGGCCGGCAGGCAACTGAATTTAGATTAAAGTGTACACATAAAGTGCCTTATTTTAGGCAACGTCTTGTGCCGCACGGTATGATTGATGGGCAGCACTGGCAGAGAGCACACTACAGTCTGTAGGCCTGACACACACACACTGGCCGGCAAGCAACTGAAATTAGATTAAAATGTACAGATAAAGTGCCTTATTTTAGGCAACGTCTTGCGCCGCACAGTATGATTGATGGGCAGCACTGGCAGAGGGCACACTACAGTCTGTGGACCTGACACACACACACTGGCCGGCAGGCAACTGAAATTAGATTAAAGTGTACAGATAAAGTGCCTTATATTTGTAACGTCCTGTGCCGCACGGTATGATTGATGGGCAGCACTGGCAGAGGGTACACTACAGTCTGTGGGCCTGACACACACACACTGGCCAGCAGGCAACTGATATTAGATTAAAGTGTACATATAAAGTGCCTTTTTTTAAGGCAAAGTCCAGTGCCGCACGGTATGATTGATGGGCAGCACTGGCAGAGGGTACACTACAGTCTGTGGGCCTGACACACACACACTGGCTGGCAGGCAACTGATATTAGATTAAAGTGTACAGATAAAGTGCCTTATTTTAGGCAACGTCTTGTGCCGCACGGTATGATTGATGGGCAGCACTTGCAGAGGGCACACTACAGTCTGTGGGCCTGACACACACACTGGCCGGCAGGCAACTGAAATTAGATTAAAGTGTACAGATAAAGTGCCTTATTTTAAGGCAAAGTCCAGTGCCGCACGGTATGATTGATGGGCAGCACTGGCAGAGGGCACACTACAGTCTGTGGGCCTGACACACACACACTGGCAGGCAGGCAACTGAAATTAGATTAAAGTGTACAGATAAATTGCCCTTTTTTAGGCACTGTCCTGTGCCGCACGGTATGATTGATGGGCAGCACTGGTAGAGGGCACACTACAGTCTGTGGGCCTGACACACACACACTGGCCAGCAGGCAACTGAAATTAGATTAAAGTGTACAGATAAAATGCCCTTTTTTAGGTACTGTCATGTGCTGCACGGTATGATTGATGGGCAGCACTGGCAGAGGGCACACTACAGTCTGTGGGCCTGACACATACACACTGGCCAGGCAGGCAACTGAAATTAGATTAAAGTGTACAGATAAAGTGCCTTATTTTAAGGCAACGTCCTGTGCCGCACGGTTTGATTGATGGGCAGCACTGGCAGAGGGCACACTACAGTCTGTGGGCCTGACACACACACACTGGCCGGCAGGGAACTGAAATTATATTAAAGTGTACAGATAAAGTGCCTTATTTTAGGCAACGTCCTTTGCCTCACGGTATGATTAATGGGCAGCACTGGCAGAGGGCACACTACAGTCTGTGGGCCTGACACACACACACTGGCCCGCAGGGAACTGAAATTATATTAAAGTGTACAGATAAAGTGCCTTATTTTAGGCAACGTCTTGTGCCGCACGGTATGATTGATGGGCAGCACTGGCAGAGGGCACACTACAGTCTGTGGACCTGACACACACACACTGGCCGGCAGGCAACTGAAATTAGATTAAAGTGTATAGATAAAGTGCCTTATTTTAAGGCAAAGTCCAGTGCCACATGGTTTGATTGATGGGCAGCACTGGCAGAGGGCACACTACAGTCTGTGGGCCTGCAGCTCCTCACACACGGGCAGGCCAGGCAACTGCAATATATATATGTAGAAAAAATAAATAAAAGCAGACTAATGTAGCAGCCCTAAAAAGGGCTTTTTGGTGTGCTATCAGGACGCTGTCCTTACAGCAGAGATCAGATGAGTCTTTCAGGACTGGAGTGGACACTGAATACACTAGCCTAGCTATTGATTTCTCTATTAAATCAGCAGCAGATACACTGTCCCTCCTCTCACTAAGACTGCAGCTTCCGAATAAATCTAAAATGGATGCTGTCCAGCGGATGGGAGGGAGGGTATGCTGCTGATTGGCTGGAATGTGTCTGCTGACTGTGAGGTACAGGGTCAAAGTTTGCTCAATGATCATGTATAGGGAGCGGACCGAACATTGCATATGTTCGCCCTCCGCGGCGAACAAGCTATGTTCGCCGGGAACTGTTCGCCGGCGAATAGTTTGGGCCATCTCTACTGCTGAAGGTGAGAGGCGGAGTGGTGGGTGGTTGAGAAGGGGCAAGGAGGACAGCAGTGGTTGACGTGGCTGAAGATGCTGGACCAGGAGGAGGATGGTTGCTTTTAGTTTGTGTACTGCTTGTACTCATGTGTTGATCCCATAGGCGTTTGTGATGTGAGATCACTTGCCTTCCCAAAGCAATTGTACCTAGGTGGTGTTGGACTTCACACGACTCAGTTTCTTTTGGCACAGGTTGCAAATGGCATCGCTGTTATCAGAGGCAGACACACAAAAAAAATGCCACACTGCTGAGCTTTGCAATGACGGAATTCTGGTGGTGGCAAAAAATAAATCAGTGTGAGACAGCACCATCGGCGGCCGGATGGCCGGTAGTCCAGGATGTGGCGGTGCCCGCGATGTCAGGTCCTGACCTGAAGAACCCCTCCAATGGCAACAGATGAAAGAAGATCGCAGCACTCCAAGGTCTTCTAATTTTCAAAGTTTATTCCACCACGTGAAATGCGATGTTTCGACCAGGGGTCTTTATCAAGCATGCTTGATAAAGACCCCCTGGGTCAACGTCGCATTTCACGTGGTGGAATAAACTTTGAAAATCAGAAGACCTTGGAGTGCTGCGATCTTCTTTCATCTGTTGGCATTCTGGTGGTGGCAACAGCATGCGTTGATTGGCGTGCTGTCTGGCTGACCCCGTATGCCAATACAAGCTGTCTGACTGTGCAAACTAGCTCCTTGGAACAACCTCCCTCTGCTTCCAACTCGTCTCCTCCTCCTCTCTGTCTTTCCATCTGAACTTTCCCTCTGTTCTTCTTCTCTTCGAGCGGGCACCCACGTGACATCCATGGACACATCGTCATCATCAACTGCTTCACTTGCATATGACAACTCAGCAAAGGAAGCAGCAGCGGGTACAACATCATCATCATCACACTGTACGTCCATGTGTGTAATGCTGCCTGACTGAGACATATCCCTGTTATCTACATCCTCTGGCAATAATGGTTGCCCATCGCTCATTTCTTCCAACTGGTGTGTAAATAAATCCTCTGACAGATCAAATGAAGCGGCTGTTGTGCTAGTGTTGGCGGTGGCAGCGGGCGGGCAAGTGGTAACCTGAGAGGTTCCCAAGCTGAGCTGGAGGAGGATGGTGCGTTAAAGTTTCTGAGCAGAAGCTGTAGAAGATTGGTTGTCCTGTGTAAGCCAGTCAACTATGTCCTCAGAATTGCCTTTGCCTCTGCCTGTCATTTTTTTTTTTGATTAGTGGTACTATGAGTGCAAGGTACTCTGCCACCCTATATGAGTGGTGGGCACTGGCATTGGGCACAGTACAGTCTGTGTGGGCCTTACGCACACTGGCAGGCAACTGAAATTATATTAAAGGGTAAAAATGTAATGACTTTATCTGCAAGGTACTGTGCCACCCGATATGAGTGGTGGGCACTGGCAGTGGGCACAGTACAGTCTGTGGGTCTGATACACACTGGCAGGCAACTGAAATTATATTAAAGGGTAAAAATTAAATTACTTTTTATCTGCAAGTTACTGTGCCACCCGATGTGAGTGGTGGGCACTGGCAGTGGGCACAGTACAGTCTGTGGGCCAGACACACAATGGCAGGCAACTGAAATTATATTAAAGGGTAAAAATTAAATGACTTTTTTATCTGCAAGGTACTGTGCCACCTGATATGAGTGGTGGGCACTGGCAGTGGGCACAGTACAGTTTGTGTGGGCCTGACACACACTGGCAGGCAACTGAAATTATATTAAAGGGTAAAAATTAAATGACTTTTTATTTGCAAGGTACTGTGCCACCCTATATGAGTGGTGTTCACACAGTACAGTCTGTGGACCTGCGGCCTCTCACACACAGGCAGGCAACTGCAATATATATATATATATATATATAAAAATAAAAGGCAGATGTACCAGCCCTAAAAAGGGCTTTTTGGGGTGCTGTAAGGACGCTGTCCTTATAGCAGATGAGTCTTTGAGGACTGGAGTGGACACAGAACACTAGTAGCTAACGCTTTCCCTAGAATCCCTATATTAATTCAGCAGCAGCAGCACTCTCCCTGCTCTAACTAACACTGCAGCTTCAGAATGAATCTAAGATTGATGCTGTCCTTGCTTTTTGATAGGAGGTGGGAGGGTCTGGGAGGGAGGGTATGCTGATTGGCTGGAATGTGTCTGCTGACTGTGAGGTACAGGGTCAAAGTTTGATCAATGATGACTTATAGGGGGCGGAACGAACATCGCATATGTTTGCCGGCGAATAGTTCGGGACATCTCTAGTCATCATGCGTTGCTCGAGGTTTTGCACTGCATCCTCAAGCAAGAGTATGTAAGTAAGTATGAAAGTAAGTATGATAAATAGTTTTTTTTAAATTTACAAACTGTAAAATGCTTTAAAATGAATCTCGGATTCCGATCTCAGATTTTTTTTTTTTATTCGGTAAAGCAGCCGAATCGAATTTTGGAGAACTTTGTTCATCTCTAATGCTCATCTCAAAATTACCAGAGAAATTGCCACACTAGTGAAGAATTTGCTAGGAGAGAGATGTGTGCCCTTCTCTATTAATAGACTAAAGAGGAAGAGTCAACTTTACTGAAGTGCCTTTACAGAAAATACCTGCATACTTAAATTAGCAATCCTGGAGCATCTTTTTCTGGAAATGTATAAATAAACAACTGGAAGGGCCATTTCATTTGCCAAAAGAAAGCATATTTCTACATACTTTGACTCGCAACCAGTGTTGACAATTTCGACACACCTTTTTCACAAAGGTTATGGTATTGAACCGTGATCAATTTACATTTACAGGAGAAAAACAAGAAGGGACAAAAAACACAAAACGTAATTTAGTGAAAATATGTTCTAGAAGACAAGAAAGATGTTCTCTATATCTATAGCAAACTAAATGACCAAAACACGCTCCATTCTGTCATTGGACACATCAAAAGCCTTTTACAGCATGGAATGGGGGGTTCCTTTGGGAAATCTTAGTTCCATTTGGTATAGGACCGGAATTTATAAAGTGGTTAATGATTATTTATAATGACCAAAGAGCGAGGATCTCTGTTAATGGACAGCTGTCTGAGAGTTTTAGTATTGAGAGGGGTATGAGACAGGGATGCCCTCTTCCCCCCCCTAATTTTTGCCCTCGTTATTGATCCGCTAGATATCTAGGCGACACTAACAGGGAACTGGGGTATGTTATGTCAGTATTAGTGGAATTTGGTAAGCACTCGGGCATAGTAATTAATTGGAGTTAATCAATTTTACTTCCGCTGAGTGGGAAGGTAACGGTAAGAGATGACAACTTAAGGACATTGTGCCCTTAGGATTGTTTTAAATTTGGGGATTGAAATAGTGAAAGATTCTTCTAGATTTATTGAGTTAAACCTAGTGCCATTGTTTCGAAAGATTTAAGATATGGAATGAGCTTCCCATAAGCAAAGCGGATAGGATAGCATTGATAAAAATGGTTTTGCTACCTCAATCAATATATACCACTTGGAAGTGCCCTATTGTTTTAGGTAATACCGTTTTTTAAGAAATGGAGAAACTGTTTAATGAGTTAATATGGGCTGGAAGAGCGTCAGAAAAAAGTTATCGTGGTTCACTAGGTCCTATGAATATGGTGGCTTGGAAGTACCGGATATGAAACTATACTATCTGTCAGCTAAAATAGCACTGATAATGAACTGGGAACAGGTGGAATTTTTACGTTACCTTGTGAGTAATAGTGAGGGTTTATTGCCTAATATATTTGCTTTGCTTAAAGCAGAACAATTGTATAATATGACTCCCTTAAGGTATAATAGGTCACTGGGGGGATTTACTTTTTTGATGAAGCTAGGTATTGGATTAGAAATGGAATGTAATTATAGCACAGTATATTAAGGATGGGGAATTAAAATCTCTGGAAGAGTTATTATGGAATTTAGGTGAAAATAGTGAAAGTTTTTTTTTGTATAATCAATTATCTGCAATTTTTAAAAAGTCAAAAATAATAAAGTTATGATATTATGTTTGCATGAAGTGTTTAACTTTATTATAGGGTGGAGGGGTAGTCACCGGTTAGTTTCAACTCTATATAGCAAATTAAGGGAAATAATTGTTCTGCCCAGCAGGGCTAGAAAAGGATCTTAGTTCATTTGCCAGAGGTTCAGAATAATTTCAGATCACGTCTATTTCCTTTCTAATTCATTCTGCTGCAATTCCTGAATTTCTGTAGTTATTAGTTAGGTTACAGCACCATCTAGCGGTGGTAAAAATGTACTGCACTTTGTTTTCTTGTTATTAAAGATTATCGTATTGTGGGACGTACAAGGCACTGTGGGTAACGCTAGGCATCCTGGAAAGGAGAAGCCCAGTCTCCAGTCTCCATGTTACAGGACATCAGCAGAGCTGTCGTCTGCATATCTCTTTCTCAAACTCCACAAAAAAATAGAAGCTCTTCGTGCACATTTTTAATCACATGTGTCGGGCCCATCTACCAGGCATCAAGGTGGCTTCCGCAGATGGGTTCCTAACACTTACACAACTGTCTCTCTTGGACTTACCTAAGCCTACAATATTTAGGGCGGTGTAGGAACCAGCTACATTTATACTCTGCTCTGAAGCCCCAGGCAGACGGGTGTTGCTTAGTCTAAAAGAAGCCGCTACCCTCAATATATACAGGGTGGGCAAATTATATGGATACACCTTAATAAAATGGGAATGGTTGGTGATATTAACCACCTCAGCCCCCCTAGCTTAAACACCCTTAATGACCAGACTACTTTTTACAATTCTGCACTACACTACATTTACGGTTTATTGCTCGGTCATACAACTTACCACTCAAATGAATTTTACCTCCTTTTCTTCTCACTAATAGAGCTTTTATTTGGTGGTATTTCATTGCTACTGACTAGAGATGAGCGAACACCTGGATGTTCGGGTTCGAGAGGCTCGGCCGAACTTCCGGAAAATGTCCGGGTTCGTGATCCGAACTCAACTCGAACTTCATCCCGAACCCGAACCCCATAGAAGTCAATGGGGACCCGAACTTTTGGGCACTAAAAGGCCTGTAAAAGACTCCCGGAAAGGGCTAGAGGGCTGCAAAAGGCAGCAAAATGTAGGAAAATCCCCTGCAAACAAATGTAGATAGGGAAATGAATTAAAATAAAATAAAAAAAAATTAACCAATATTAATTGGAGAGAGGTCCCACAGCAAGGAATCATGCGTCATATCATCCACCACTGGAGAAGGCCACTCTCATTTATTTGGGACCAGCACCCAGACAGAGGATACAGGTCCCACAGCAAGGAATCATGCTTCATATAAACCACCACCGGAGAAGGCCACTCTCATGAATTTTGGACCAGCACCCAGACAGATGATACATGTCCCACATCAAGGAATCATGCGTCATATCAACCACCACCGGAGAAGGCCACTCTCATTTATTTGGGACCAGCACCCAGACAGAGGATACAGGTCCCACATCAAGGAATCATGCGTCATATCAACCACCACCGGAGAAGGCCACTCTCATTTATTTTGGACCAGAACCCAGACAGAGGATACAGGTCCCACATCAAGGAATCATGCGTCATATCAACCACCACCGGAGAAGGCCACTCTCATTTAGTTCGGACCAGCACCCAGACAGAGGATACAGGTCCCACATCAAGGAATCATGCGTCATATCAACCACCACCGGAGAAGGCCACTCTCATGTATTTTGGACCAGCACCCAGACAGAGGAGAGAGGTCCCACATCAAGGAATCATGCGTCATATCAACCACCACCGGAGAAGGCCACTCTCATTTATTTTGGACCAGCACCCAGACAGAGGATACAGGTCCCACATCAAGGAATCATGCGTCATATCAACCACCACCGGAGAAGGCCACTCTCATTTAGTTCGGACCAGCACCCAGACAGAGGAGAGAGGTCCCACATCAAGGAATCATGCGTCATATCAACCACCAACGGAGAAGGCCACTCTCATTTAGTTCGGACCAGCACCCAGACAGAGGAGAGAGGTCCCACATCAAGGAATCATGCGTCATATCAACCACCACCGGAGAAGGCCACTCTCATTTATTTGGGACCAGCACCCAGACAGAGGATACAGGTCCCACATCAAGGAATCATGCGTCATATCAACCACCACCGGAGAAGGCCACTCTCATTTAGTTCGGACCAGCACCCAGACAGAGGATACAGGTCCCACATCAAGGAATCATGCGTCATATCAACCACCACCGGAGAAGGCCACTCTCATTTATTTTGGACCAGCACCCAGACAGAGGATACAGGTCCCACATCAAGGAATCATGCGTCATATCAACCACCACCGGAGAAGGCCACTCATTTAGTTCGGACCAGCACCCAGACAGAGGATACAGGTCCCACATCAAGGAATCATGCGTCATATCAACCACCACCGGAGAAGGCCACTCTCATGTATTTTGGACCAGCACCCAGACAGAGGAGAGAGGTCCCACATCAAGGAATCATGCGTCATATCAACCACCACCGGAGAAGGCCACTCTCATTTATTTTGGACCAGCACCCAGACAGAGGATACAGGTCCCACATCAAGGAATCATGCGTCATATCAACCACCACCGGAGAAGGCCACTCTCATGTATTTTGGACCAGCACCCAGACAGAGGAGAGATGTCCCACATCAAGGAATCATGCGTCATATCAACCACCACCGGAGAAGGCCACTCTCATTTATTTTGGATCAGCACCCAGACAGAGGATACAGGTCCCACATCAAGGAATCATGCGTCATATCAACCACCACCGGAGAAGGCCACTCTCATTTATTTTGGACCAGCACCCAGACAGAGGATACAGGTCCCACATCAAGGAATCATGCGTCATATCAACCACCACCGGAGAAGGCCACTCTCATTTAGTTCGGACTAGCACCCAGACAGAGGAGAGAGGTCCCACATCAAGGAATCATGCGTCATATCAACCACAAACGGAGAAGGCCACTTTCATTTAGTTCGGACCAGCACCCAGACAGAGGAGAGAGGTCCCACATCAAGGAATCATGCGTCATATCAACCACCACCGGAGAAGGCCACTCTCATTTATTTTGGACCAGCACCCAGACAGAGGATACAGGTCCCACATCAAGGAATCATGCGTCATATCAACCCCCACCGGAGAAGGCCACTCTCATTTAGTTCGGACCAGCACCCAGACAGAGGAGAGAGGTCCCACATCAAGGAATCATGCGTCATATCAACCACCACCGGAGAAGGCCACTCTCATTTATTTTGGACCAGCACCCAGACAGAGGAGAGAGGTCCCACAGCAAGTAATCATGCCTCATATCATTCACTACTGGAGAAGGCCACTCTCATTTATTTGGGACCAGCACCCAGACAGAGGATACTGGTCCCACAGCAAGGAATCATGCTTCATATCAACCACCACCGGAGAAGGCCACTCTTATGTATTTTGGACCAGCACCCAGACAGAGGATACAGGTCCCACAGCAAGGAATCATGCCTCATATCAACCACCACCGGAGAAGGCCACTCTCATGTATTTTGGACCAGCACCCAGACAGAGGAGAGAGGTCCCACATCAAGGAATCATGCGTCATATCAACCACCACCGGAGAAGGCCACTCTCATTTAATTTGGACCAGCACCCAGACAGAGGATACAGGTCCCACATCAAGGAATCATGCGTCATATCAACCACCACTGGAGAAGGCCACTCTCATTTAGTTTGGACCAGCACCCAGACAGAGGATACAGGTCCCACATCAAGGAATCATGCGTCATATCAACCACCACCGGAGAAGGCCACTCTCATGTATTTTGGACCAGCACCCAGACAGAGGATAGAGGTCCCACATCAAGGAATCATGCGTCATATCAACCACCACCGGAGAAGGCCACTCTCATTTATTTTGGACCAGCACCCAGACAGAGGATAGAGGTCCCACATCAAGGAATCATGCGTCATATCAACCACCACCGGAGAAGGCCACTCTCATTTATTTTGGACCAGCACCCAGACAGAGGATAGAGGTCCCACATCAAGGAATCATGCGTCATATCAACCACCACCGGAGAAGGCCACTCTCATTTAGTTCGGACCAGCACCCAGACAGAGGAGAGAGGTCCCACATCAAGGAATCATGCGTCATATCAACCACCACCGGAGAAGGCCACTCTCATTTATTTCGGACCAGCACCCAGACAGAGGAGACAGGTCCCACAGCAAGGAATCATGCGTCATATCAACCACCACCGGAGAAGGCCACTCTCATTTATTTCGGACCAGCACCCAGACAGAGGATATAGGTCCCACAGCAAGGAATCATGCGCTCATATCAACCACCACCGGAGAAGGCCACTCTCATTTATTTAGGACCAGCACCCAGACAGAGGAGAGAGGTCCCACATCAAGGAATCATGCGCTCATATCAACCACCACCGGAGAAGGCCACTCTCATTTATTTTGGACCAGCACCCAGACAGAGGATGCAGGTCCCACAGCAAGGAATCATGCGTCATATCAACCACCACCGGAGAAGGCCACTCATGTATTTTGGACCAGCACCCAGACAGAGGAGAGAGGTCCCACATCAAGGAATCATGCGTCATATCAACCACCAACGGAGAAGGCCACTCTCATTTATTTTGGACCAGCACCCAGACAGAGGATACAGGTCCCACAGCAAGGAATCATGCGTCATATCAACCACCAACGGAGAAGGCCACTCTCATTTATTTCGGACCAGCACCCAGACAGAGGCGAGAGGTCCCACAGCAAGGAATCATGCGTCATATCAACCACCACCGGAGAAGGCCACTCTCATTTATTTTGGACCAGCACCCAGACAGAGGATACAGGTCCCACAGCAAGGAATCATGCGTCATATCAACCACCACCGGAGAAGGCCACTCTCATGTATTTTGGACCAGCACCCAGACAGAGGAGAGAGGTCCCACATCAAGGAATCATGCGTCATATCAACCACCAACCGGAGAAGGCCACTCCATTTATTTTGGACCAGCACCCAGACAGAGGATACAGGTCCCACAGCAAGGAATCATGCGTCATATCAACCACCACCGGAGAAGGCCACTCTCATTTATTTTGGACCAGCACCCAGACAGAGGATACAGGTCCCACATCAAGGAATCATGCGTCATATCAACCCCCACCGGAGAAGGCCACTCTCATTTATTTTGGACCAGCACCCAGACAGAGGATACAGGTCCCACATCAAGGAATCATGCGTCATATCAACCACCACCGGAGAAGGCCACTCTCATTTATTTCGGACCAGCACCCAGACAGAGGAGACAGGTCCCACAGCAAGGAATCATGCGTCATATCAACCCACCACCGGAGAAGGCCACTCTCATTTATTTTGGACCAGCACCCAGACAGAGGATACAGGTCCCACAGCAAGGAATCATGCGTCATATCAACCACCACCGGAGAAGGCCACTCTCATTTATTTCGGACCAGCACCCAGACAGAGGATACAGGTCCCACAGCAAGGAATCATGCGTCATATCAACCACCACCGGAGAAGGCCACTCTCATTTATTTCGGACCAGCACCCAGACAGAGGAGAGAGGTCCCACAGCAAGGAATCATGCGTCATATCAACCACCACCGGAGAAGGCCACTCTCATTTATTTTGGACCAGCACCCAGACAGAGGATACAGGTCCCACAGCAAGGAATCATGCGTCATATCAACCACCACCGGAGAAGGCCACTCTCATTTAATTTGGACCAGCACCCAGACAGAGGAGAGAGGTCCCACATCAAGGAATCATGCGTCATATCAACCACCAACCGGAGAAGGCCACTCTCATTTATTTTGGACCAGCACCCAGACAGAGGAGAGAGGTCCCACATCAAGGAATCATGCGTCATATCAACCACCACCGGAGAAGGCCACTCTCATTTATTTTGGACCAGCACCCAGACAGAGGATACAGGTCCCACAGCAAGGAATCATGCGTCATATCAACCACCACCGGAGAAGGCCACTCTCATTTATTTCGGACCAGCACCCAGACAGAGGAGAGAGGTCCCACAGCAAGGAATCATGCGTCATATCAACCACCACCGGAGAAGGCCACTCTCATTTATTTTGGACCAGCACCCAGACAGAGGAGAGAGGTCCCACAGCAAGGAATCATGCGCTCATATCAACCACCACCGGAGAAGGCCACTCTCATTTATTTTGGACCAGCACCCAGACAGAGGATAGCAGGTCCCACAGCAAGGAATCATGCGTCATATCAACCACCACCGGAGAAGGCCACTCTCATTTATTTTGGACCAGCACCCAGACAGAGGATACAGGTCCCACATCAAGGAATCATGCCTCATATCAACCACCACCGGAGAAGGCCACTCTCATGTATTTTGGACCAGCACCCAGACAGAGGAGAGAGGTCCCACAGCAAGGAATCATGCCTCATATCAACCACCACCGGAGAAGGCCACTCTCATTTATTTGGGACCAGCACCCAGACAGAGAAGAGAGGTCACACATCAAGGAATCATGCGTCATATCAACCACCTACTGGAGAAGGCCACTCTCATTTAATTTGGACCAGCACCCAGACAGAGGATACAGGTCCCACATCAAGGAATCATGCGTCATATCAACCACCACCGGAGAAGGCCACTCTCATTTATTTCGGACCAGCACCCAGACAGAGGATACAGGTCCCACATCAAGGAATCATGCGTCATATCAACCACCACCGGAGAAGGCCACTCTCATGTATTTTGGACCAGCACCCAGACAGAGGAGAGAGGTCCCACATCAAGGAATCATGCGTCATATCAACCACCACCGGAGAAGGCCACTCTCATTTATTTTGGACCAGCACCCAGACAGAGGATACAGGTCCCACATCAAGGAATCATGCGTCATATCAACCACCACCGGAGAAGGCCACTCTCATTTAGTTCGGACCAGCACCCAGACAGAGGAGAGATGTCCCACATCAAGGAATCATGCGTCATATCAACCACCAACGGAGAAGGCCACTCTCATTTAGTTCGGACCAGCACCCAGACAGAGGAGAGAGGTCCCACATCAAGGAATCATGCGTCATATCAACCACCACCGGAGAAGGCCACTCTCATTTTTTTCTTCCCAGCACCCAGACAGAGGATACAGGTCCCACAGCAAGGAATCATGCGTCATATCACCCACCACTAGAGAAGGCCACTCTCATTTTTTTCGGACCAGCACCCAGACAGAGGATATAGGTCCAACAGCAAGGAATCATGCCTCATATCAACCACCACCGGAGAAGGCCACTCTCATTTATTTAGGACCAGCACCCAGACAGAGGAGAGAGGTCCCACATCAAGGAATCATGCCTCAGATCAACCACCACCGGAGAAGGCCACTCTCATTTATTTGGGACCAGCACCCAGACAGAGGATTCAGGTCCCACAGCAAGGAATCATGCGTCATATCAAAACACCACCGGAGAAGGCCACTCTCATTTATTTTGGACCAGCACCCAGACAGAGGATACAGGTCCCACATCAAGGAATCATGCGTCATATCAACCACCAACGGAGAAGGCCACTCTCATTTATTTCGGCACAGCACCCAGACAGAGGATACAGGTCCCACAGCAAGGAATCATGCGTCATATCAACCATCAACGGAGAAGGCCACTCTCATTTATTTCGGACCAGCACCCAGACAGAGGAGAGAGGTCCCACAGCAAGGAATCATGCGTCATATCAACCACCACCGGAGAAGGCCACTCTCATTTATTTTGGACCAGCAACAAGACAGAGGATACAGGTCCCACAGCAAGGAATCATGCGTCATATCAACCACCACCGGATAAGGCCACTCTCATGTATTTTGGACCAGCACCCAGACAGAGGAGAGAGGTCCCACATCAAGGAATCATGCGTCATATCAACCCCAACCGGAGAAGGCCACTCTCATTTATTTTGGACCAGCACCCAGACAGAGGATACAGGTCCCACAGCAAGGAATCATGCGTCATATCAACCACCACCGGAGAAGGCCACTCTCATGTATTTTGGACCAGCACCCAGACAGAGGAGAGAGGTCCCACATCAAGGAATCATGCGTCATATCAACCACCACCGGAGAGGGCCACTCTCATTTATTTTGGACCAGCACCCAGACAGAGTAGAGAGGTCCCACATCAAGGAATCATGCGTCATATCAACCACCAACGGAGAAGGCCACTCTCATTTATTTCGGACCAGCACCCAGACAGAGGAGAAAGGTCCCACAGCAAGGAATAAGGCGTCATATCAACCACCACCGGAGAAGGCCACTCTCATTTATTTTGGACCAGCACCCAGACAGAGGATACAGGTCCCACAGCAAGGAATCATGCGTCATATCAACCACCACCGGAGAAGGCCACTCTTATGTATTTTGGACCAGCACCCAGAAAAAGGAGAGAGGTCCCACATCAAGGAATCATGCGTCATATCAACCACCAACGAAGAAGGCCACTCTCATTTATTTTGGCCCAGCACCCAGACAGAGGATACAGGTCCCACAGCAAGGAATCATGCGTCATATCACCCACCACTAGAGAAGGCCACTCTCATTTATTTCGGACCAGCACCCAGACAGAGGATACAGGTCCCACAGCAAGGAATCATGCCTCATATCAACCACCACCGGAGAAGGCCACTCTCATTTATTTAGGACCAGCACCCAGACAGAGGAGAGAGGTCCCACAGCAAGGAATCATGCCTCATATCAACCACCACCGGAGAAGGCCACTCATTTATTTGGGACCAGCACCCAGACAGAGGATACAGGTCCCACAGCAAGGAATCATGCGTCATATCAAACACCACCGGAGAAGGCCACTCATGTATTTTGGACCAGCACCCAGACAGAGGAGAGAGGTCCCACATCAAGGAATCATGCGTCATATCAACCACCAACGGAGAAGGCCACTCTCATTTATTTCGGCCCAGCACCCAGACAGAGGAGAGAGGTCCCACATCAAGGAATCATGCGTCATATCAACCCCCACCGGAGAAAGCCACTCTCATTTATTTTGGACCAGCACCCAGACAGAGGATACAGGTCCCACAGCAAGGAATCATGCGTCATATCAACCACCACCGGAGAAGGCCACTCTCATGTATTTTGGACCAGAACTCAGACAGAGGAGAGAGGTTTTCACAGCAGAGAATCAGGCATTTAGATCACCCACCACAGGAGTAGGCCACCATTTAATGGGACCCCGGCAACCATGTCAGATGGCACAAACATCAGCTTCACATCACCCAGCACAAGAGAAGGCCACTTTGAGAGACTTTGACCCCTGCACCCAGACGGAGGAGAGAGGTTTTCACAGCAGAGAATCATGCATTTAGATCACCCACCACAGGAGTAGGCCACCATTTAATGGGACCCCGGCAACTATGTCAGATGGCACAAACATCAGCTTCACATCACCCAGCACAAGAGAAGGCCACTTTGAGAGACTTTGACCCCTGCACCCAGGCGGAGGAGAGGGGTTTTCACAGCAGAGAATCAGGCATTTAGATCACCCACCACAGGAGTAGGCCACCATTTAATGGGACCCCGGCAACCATGTCAGATGGCACAAACATCAGCTTCACATCACCCAGCACAAGAGAAGGCCATTTTGAGAGACTTTGACCCCTGCACCCAGACGGAGGAGAGAGGTTTTCACAGCAGAGAATCATGCATTTAGATCACCCATCACAGGAGTAGGCCACCATTTAATGGGACCCCGGCAACCATGTCAGATGGCACAAACATCAGCTTCACATCACCCAGCACAAGAGAAGGCCACTTTTAGAGACTTTGACCCCTGCACCCAGAAAGAGGAGAGAGGTCCCACAGCAGAGATTCAGGCATTTATATCAGCCAGCACAGGAGAAGGCCGCTTTCAGTGACTTAGGCCATAGCACCGACACAGAGGAGACAGGTCAGATAGCACAAGCATCAGTTTTACATCAACCACCATAGGAGAAGGGCACTTTTAGAGACCTTGACCCCTGCAGCCACACGGAGGAGAGAGGTCCCACAGCAGAGAATCAGGCATTTCGATCACCCACCACAGGAGAAGGCCGCTTTCAGTGACTTTGGCCCCCTGCACCCACACAAAGGAGACATGTCAGACAGCACAAGTATAACATTCATATCACCCAGCACAGGAGAAGGACACTTTCATGTACTTTGGCCCCGGCACCCAGACAGAGGGAAGGTTCATTCAACTCTGGGTTGCACCCCAAGATCCTACTTAATTTCAAAAATTGATTTTTCAATGAAGAAGTGGCCAGGAGTACAAGACAACATGGTTTAAGGCAGTTATTAAGGACTACTCTGCACAAGGGAGGGTCAGGTCTTGTGGGATCCATGCCTGGTTCATTTTTATAAACGTCAGCTTGTCCACGTTGGCTGCGGACAGGCGGCTGCGTTTGTCAGTAACGACGACCCCTGCTGTGCTGAATACACGTTCAGATAAAATGCTGGCCGCCGGGCAGGCCAGCACCTCCAAGGCATAACATGCTAATTCTGGCCACGTGGACAATTTGAAAACCCAGAAGTTGAATGGGGCCGAACCATCCGTCAGTACGTGGAGTTGTGTGCAGACGTACTGTTCAACCATGTTAGTGAAATGTTGCCTCCTGCTAACACGTTCCGTATCAGGTGGTGGGGCAGTTAGCTGTGGCGTGGAGACAAAACTTTCCACATTTCTGCCATGCTAACCCTGCCCTCAGAGGAGCTGGCCGTGACACTGCTGCGTGGGTGACCTCTAGCTCCTCCTCTGCCTTGGCCTTGGCCTTCCACCTGTTCCCCTGTGACAGTTGGGAATGCTCTCAGGAGCGCGTCTACCAGTGTGCGCTTGTACTCGCGCATCTTCCTATCACGCTCCAGTGCAGGAAATAAAGTGGGCACATTGTCTTTGTACCGTGGATCCAGCAGGGTGGCCACCCAGTAGTCAGCACACGTTGAAATGTGGGCAACTCTGCTGTCATTGCGCAGGCACTGCAGCATGTAATCGCTCATGTGTGCCAGACTCCCCAGAGGTAAGGACAAGCTGTCCTCTGTGGGAGGCGTATCGTCATCATCCTCTGTATCCCCCCAGCCACACACCAGGGATGTGCCTGCGCTGTGCTGGGTGCCACCCTGCTGTGAACCTGCTTCATCCTCATCCTCCTCCACCTCCTCCTCATCCTCCTCGTCCTCCAGTAGTGGTCCCTGGCTGGCCACATTTGTACCTGCCCTCTGCTGTTGCAAAAAACCTCCCTCTGAGCCACTTCTAACAGACTGGCCTGAAAGTGCTAAAAATGAACCCTCATCCTCCTCCTCCTCCTGGGCCACATCCTCTTCCATCATCGCCCTAAGCGTTTTCTCTAGGAGACATAGAATTGGTATTGTCACGCTGATAACAGTGGCATCGCCACTGGCCATGTTGGTGGCGTACTCGAAACAGCGCAACAGGGCACACAGGTCTCGCATGGAGGCCCAATCATTGGTGGTGAAGTGGTGCTGTTCCGCAGTGCGACTGACCTGTGCGTGCTGCAGCTGAAACTCCACTATGGCCTGCTGCTGCTCGCACAGTCTCTCCAGCATGTGCAAGGTGGAGTTCCACCGGGTGGGCACGTCGCATATTAGGCGGTGAGCGGGAAGGCCGAAGTTCCGCTGTAGCGCTGACAGGCGTACAGCGGCAGGATGTGAACGCCGGAAGCGCGCACAGACGGCCCGCACTTTATGCAGCAGCTCTGACATGTCTGGGTAGTTGTGAATGAACTTTTGCACCACCAAATTCAGCACATGCGCCAGGCAAGGGATGTGCGTCAAACCGGCTAGTCCCAGAGCTGCCACGAGATTTGCCCGTTATCGCACACCACCAGGCCGGGCTTGAGGCCCACCGGCAGCAACCACTGGTCGGTCTGTTGTTCAATACCCCGCCACAACTCCTGCGCGGTGTGGGGCCTGTCCCCCAAACATATGAGTTTCAGAATGGCCTGCTGACGTTTACCCCGGGCTGTGCTGAAGTTGGTGGTGAAGGTGTGTGGCTGACTGGATGAGCTGGTGGAAGCAGAGGAGGAGGAGGAGGAAGCCGAGTAGGAGGAGGAGGCTACAGGAGGCAAAGAATGATGCCCTGTGATCCTTGGCAGCGGAAGGACGTGCGCCAAGGAACTCTCCTCCTGGGGCCCAGCCGCAACTACATTTACCCAGTGTGCAGTTAGGGAGATATAGCGTCCCTGGCCGTGCTTACTTGTCCACGTATCTGTGGTTAGGTGGACCTTGCCACAAATGGCGTTGCGCAGTGCACACTTGATTTTATCGGACACTTGCATGTGCAGGGAAGGCACGGCTGTCTTGGAGAAGTAGTGGCGGCTGGGAACCACATACTGGGGGACAGCCATGGCCATCAGCTGTTTGAAGCTGTCTGTGTCCACCAGCCTGAATGACAGCATTTCAAAGGCCAGTAGTTTAGAAATCCTGGCATTCAGGCCAAGGGCTCGAGGGTGACTAGGTGGGAATTTGCGCTTCCTCTCAAAGGTTTGAGAGATGGAGAGCTGAACGCTGCTGTGTGAAATAGTGGAGACGCTAGGTGACGGTGGTGGTGGTGGTGTCGGTGGCACATCCTCTGTTTGCTGCTCGGCAGGTGGCAATATTCCTCTCGAGGCGGAAGCCGAGGCAGCAGCGGTAGAGGGAGCAGGGGAGCCTGAGCGGGTTCCTTGTTTTTAAGGTGTGTACTCCACTGCAGTTCATGCTTTGCATGTAGATGCCTGATCATGCAGGTGGTGCTCAGGTTAAGAACGTTAATGCCTCGCCTCAGGGTCTGATGGCACAGCGTGCAAACCACTCTGGTCTTGTCCTCAGCACATTGTTTGAAGAAGTGCCATGCCAGGGAACTCCTTGAAGATGCCTTTGGGGTGCTGGGTCCCTGTTGGCACTGGCCAATAGCAGGCGAACTCTCTGGACGGCGGCTGTTCTGCTTTTGCCCCCTGCTTCCTCTTTGGCTTCGCTGTTGTCTCGGTCTCACCACTGCCTCTTCCTCTGAACTATTTAAGTCAGCGGCACGACCTTCAGTCCATGTGGGGTCTAAGACCTCATCGTCCTCTGCATCGTCTTCCACCCAGTCTTCCTCCCTGACCTCCTCCTGTTCAGTCTGCACACTGCAATAAGACGCGACAGTGGGCACCTGTGTTTCGTCATCATCAGACACTCGGTCACTCTGCTGTGGTGGTATTCCCATGTCCTCATCATCTGGATACATAAGTGGTTGTGCGTCAGTGCATGGAATGTCTTCCACCGCTGGGGAAGGGCTAGGTGGACGCCCCTGGAAAACCGTGGGAGCAGAGTCTTCAAACAGAATAAGAGACTGCTGCATAACTTGAGGCTCAGCCAGTTTCCCTGATATGCATGGGGGTGATGTGACAGACTGATGGGCTTGGTTTTCAGGTGCCACCTGTGCGCTTTCCGCAGAAGACTGGGCGGAAGACAATGTGGTGAACGTGCTGGAAGCACTGTCGGCCACCCAATCGACTAATGCATGTACCTGCTCAGGCCTTATTATCCTCATAACGGCATTGGGCCCCACCAAATATCGCTGTAAATTCTGCCGGCTACTTGAGGGAGTTGGTTCACTACTTTGTGCGCCTGAGTCCGAACGGCCACGTCCTCTGCCAGCAACAGAGGCTCCACGGACACCACCACGACCGCGTCCTCGTCCCTTAATAGAATGTTTCCTCATTGTTGCGATTCAACTCGCACCACAATAAAATATATTATTTTTTAGCCCCAAAATTCCCACACTGGAAGATATAATTCCTTTTTCCGGTATTAATTACAAGAAAACTGCTGCAAATTGGACACCAGAATTTTTAATATGCTAGTTTTGGTACATAGGTTCCCACACGGGGAGATATAATTCCTTTTTACAGGAGTAAAAACGTGAGGCCTAGTGTTTCTGGTCTAACAAACATCAGATTGATTAAATTGGCCTTTTTTTCAGCAAAATTACAACACTGGACAATAATGCCTTTTGGCGGTATTATTTACAAGAAAACTGCTGCAAAGTGGACACCATAATTTTTAATATGCTAGTTTTGGTACATAGATTCCCACACGGGGATATATAATTCCTTTTTACAGGAGTAAAAACGTGAGGCCTAGTGTTTTTGGTCTACCAAACACCAGATTGATTAAATTGGCCTTTTTTTCACCAAAATCACAACACTGGACAATAATGCCTTTTGGCGGTATTAATTACAAGAAAACTGCTGCAAATTTGACATCAGAATTTTTTAAAATGCTAGTTTTGGTACATAGATTCCCACACGGGGAGATATAATTCCTTTTTACAGGAGTAAAAACGTGAGGCCTAGTGTTTCTGGTCTAACAAACACCAGATTGATTAAATTGGCCTTTTTTTCACCAAAATTACAACACTGGACAATAATGCCTTTTGGCAGTATTATTTACAAGAAAACTGCTGCAAAGTGGACACCAGAATTTTTAATATGCTAGTTTTGGTACATAGATTCCCACACGGGGAGATATAATTCCTTTTTACAGGAGTATAAACGTGAGGCCTAGTGTTTTTGGTCTAACAAACACCAGATTGATTAAATTGGCCTTTTTTTCACCAAAATTACAACACTGGACAATAATGCCTTTTGGAGGTATTATTTACAAGAAAACTGCTGCAAAGTGGACACCAGAATTTTTAATATGCTAGTTTTGGTACATAGGTTCCCACACGGGGAGATATAATTCCTTTTTACAGGAGTAAAAACGTGAGGCCTAGTGTTTCTGGTCTAACAAACACCAGATTGATTAAATTGGCCTTTTTTTCACCAAAATTACAACACTGGACAATAATGCCTTTTGGCGGTATTAGTTTCAAGAAAACTGCTGGTATTTCAGAACACCCAAATTTTTAAAATGCTAGTTTTGCTAGATAAATTTCCCACACTGGGAGAAATATTGCCTAAGCCTTTTTACAGTATTAATTACGACTGGAGTGCTTCTTCTGGTCTAACACCAGAATAATTTTATTATTACGGTGAAAGCTTTTTCTAATTTATATTTCTGGCACATAAAATTTTTTTTTTTTTCTGGCTGACAGTATTGGACTTGGCTGGCTGTAGTGGCACTAGCTAGCCTAGCTGGAACAGCACATTCATGGGATTTGCTATCCAAGTGGGTTACTTTCAGTTTCACCACTGATATATTAAATATCTTTGCAGTTAGTATGGGTGACACAAGCACAGCCAAACCCCTGATGTAGTATATCTATGAAAAAATCGAGTATTACATGAGATTAATGGACGTTGTGGCAGCTTTTGCTGTAAAACCACAAGTCCCAAAATGGCCGCCGCCTATCAGCCCAGTAACATGTGCCAGAAAACGATCTGCCCATCCAGAAAAAAAAATAGACTTTGACTGAGCAGCTGAATCGCTGTTGTTCTGATTCACAGGTGTAGATTTTACACTTCTTTGGAGCTTTGGTTTAGACTCTGTGGCAGCTTGTGCTGGCGCACCACAAGTCGCAAAATGGCCACCGCCGGTCAGCCCAGTTACATGTGCCAGTAAAAATCGCTCTGGCCAGTCTCAACAAAATAGTTACTTTCAGTGAACAGCTCAGCTGAGTTGTTCTGATGCACAGGTGTAGAAAGGTAGATCATTCAATCACTTCTTTATCCCTGCCTATCTCGCCCTCACAGAAGCTGCATCCTCTCCCTACACTAGTCAGAACAGTGTGACGTGCGGCGCTACGTGACTCCAGCTTAAATAGAGGCTGGGTCAAATGCTGCACTTGGCCAATCACAGCCATGCCATTAGTAGGCATGGCTGTGATGGGCTCTTAGGGCAAGAAGTAAAACGCTAGCTTATTGGCTGCTGTGCAGCCCTTCAGAAAGCGGGAAGTAATCGACGAACACCGGACCCGAAACCGAACTTTTTTGAAAATGTCCGGGTTCGGGTCCGTGTCACGGACACCCCAAAATTCGGTACGGACCCGAACGATTTTCAAACTGTTCGCTCAACACTACTGCTGACATTTTAACTTTTTTTTTTATATTAATCAAAAATGATCGAAATTTTTGCAAAAAAATGACATTTTTCACTTTCTGTTGTAAATTTTTTTTAAAAAAATATATATTTCTATATAAATTTTTCTCAAAATGTATTGTTATACATGTCTTTGATAAAAAAAAAATCCAATAAGTGTATATTTATTGGTTTGGGTAAAAGTTATAGCGTTTATAAACTATGGTGCAAAAAAGTGAATTTCTGCATTTTGAAGTAGCTCTGACTTTCTGACCACCTGTTATGTTTCTTGAAGTGCTAGAATGCCAGGATAATATAAATACCCCCCAAATGACACCATTTTAGAAAGAAGACACCCCAAAGTATTCGCAGAGGGGCATGGTGATTTCATGTATGATTTCATTTTTTTTTCACAAGTTAGTGGAAAATGACACTTTCTGAGGAAAAAAAATAATCATAAAGTTTCCATTTCTGCTAACTTCTGGCAAAAAAAATAAAATCTCCCATGGACTCACTATGCCCCTCAGTGAATACCTTTGTGTGTCTACTTTCCGAAATGGGGTCATTTGTGGGGTGTGTTTACTGTTCTGGCATTTTGGGTGGGGCTAAATTGTGAGCAACCCTGTAAAACCTAAAGGTACTCGTTGGAAAAAAAAGTGGCACACATGTGGTATCGCCGTACTCAGAAGAAGTAGGGAAATGTGTTTTGGGGTGTATTTTTACTTATACCCGTGCTGGTTGAGAGAAATATCTCTGTAAATTGTCAACTTTGTATAAAAATTTTTAAAAGTTGTCATTTACAGAGATATTTCTCTCACCCAGCATGGGTATATGTAAAAATACACCCCAAAACACATTGCCCTACTTCACCTGAGTACGGCGATACCACATGTGTGACACTTTTTGGCAGCCTGGGTGCGCAAAGGGGCCCAAATTCCAATGAGTACCTTTAGGATTTCACAGGGCATTTTTACGCATTTGGATTCCAGACTTCTTCTCAAGCTTTAGGACCCCAAAAATTCCAGGGCAGTATAAATACCCTATATGTGACCCAATTTTAGAAAGAAGACACCCCAAGGTATTCTGTGAGGGGTATGGTGAGTTCATGTAAAATTTTATTTTTTGTCACAAGTTAGTGGAATATGAGACTTTGTAAAGAAAAATAAAAAGCCAATTTTCGTTAACTTGTGCCAAAAAAAAATCTTTTATGAACTCGCCATGCCCCTCATGGAATACCTTGGGGTGTCTTTTTTCCAAAATGGGTTCACTTGTGGGGTAATTATACTGCCCTGGAATTTTAGGGGCCCTAAAGCGTGAGAAGAAGTCTGGAATCCAAATGTGTAAAAATGCCCTCATAAAAGGTACTCATTGGAATTTGGGCCCCTTTGCGCATCTAGGCTGCAAAAAAGTGTCACACATATGGTATAGCCGTACTCAGGAGAAGTAGGGCTATGTTTTTGGGGTGTATTTTTACATATACCCATGCTATATGTGAGATATATCTCTGTAAATGACAACTATTTAAAAAAAAATATACAAAGTTGTCAATTTACAGAGATATTTCTCACACACAGTATGGGTATATGTAAAAATACACCCGAAAACACATTGCCCTACTTCTCCTGAGTACGGCGATACCACATGTGTGACACTTTTTTGCAGCCTAGGTGCGCAAAGGGGCCCAAATTCCAATGAGTACCTTTTAGGAGGGAATTTTTACGCAATTGGATTCCAGACTTCTTCTCATGCTTTAGGACCCCTAAAATGCCAGGGCAGTATAAATACCCCACATGTGACCCCATTTTGGAAAGAAGACATCCCAAGGTATTCCGTGAGGGGCATGGCGAGTTCATAGACGATTTTTTTTTGGCACAAGTTAGCGGAAATTGACTTTTTTTTTTTTTTTTTTACAAAGTCTCATCTTCCACTAACTTGTGACAAAAAATAAAATTTTACATGAACTCACCATACCCCTCACAGAATACCTTTGGGTGTCTACTTTCTAAAATGTGGTCACATGTGGGGTATTTATAATGCCCTGGCAGTTGAGGGTCTCCGCAATCATTATATGTATGGCCAGCATGAGGAGTTTCTGCTATTCTCCTTATATTGAGCATACGGGTAATGAGATTTTTTTTTTTTCGTTCAGCCTCTGGGCTAAAAAAAAAAATAATGAACGGCACAGATTTCTTCATTCGCATCAAACAATGTGGATGAAAAAATCTCTGCCCAAAAATGTGCAAAAAAAAAAAGTAGGTAAAAAAAAAAAGTAAGGCCCCATTCACACGTCCGCAAAAATGTCTGCATCTATTCTGCAATTCTGCGGAATAGATGCGAACCCATTCAGTGTGAATGGGGCTGGCGGTGATGCGGAGAGCACACTATGTGCTCGCTGCATCAGCATTTGCGGAGCTGCGGCCGCAAAACATCCAGCCGCAGCTCCGCAAAAGATAGAGCATGTTCCATACTTGTCCGCAATTGCAGACAAGAAAAGGCATTTTCTATATAGTTCTGGCAATGTGCGGATCCGCAAAATGCGGAAAGCACATTGCCGGTGTAAGTGTTTTGCGGATCTGTGGATCTACAAAACACATATGGATGTCTGAATGAGCCTTACAGGGGGGTGATTAATGACAGGGGGTGATCGGGGGGTGACATGGGGTGATCAGGGGTTAATCAGGGGTTAATAAGGGGTTAATAAGGGGTTAATCAGTGATGGGGGGGTGGATGGGGGGTCTGTGTGCTGATTGGTGCACTTACATATGTTTCCTCTGGTGGTCCCAAGCAAAAGGGACCACCAGAGGAGCAGGCATATCACACGATGTTAACAAAACAGCGTCTGATATGCAATTTTTTTTTTTTTAACTACTATAGCCTGCCAGCGCATGATCAGCGCTGGCAGGCTGTAGTTTAACTTCCTCCCGACATGATCCTGTTAGCGCGCACGCATTCACAAGAAATCTCGCCTCTCGCGAGATGACGTGCCGATGCGTCAATAAGGAATAACGCGGCCGCCCGCAGGACGCATCCCTGTGTTAGGCGGTCGGGTAGTGGTTAACTTCCTGTTTCTGGCACATCAGTATATGTGAGGGGGAAACTTTTCAAGATGGGTGGTGACCATGGTGGCCTTTGTGAAGTCGGCCATTTTGAATCCAACTTTTGTTTTTTCAATAGGAAGAGGGTCATGTGACACATCAAACTTATTGTGAATTTCACAAGAAAAACAATGGTGTGCTTGGTTTCAACGTAACTTTATTCTTTCATGAGTTATTTACAAGTTTCTGACCACTTATAAAATGTGTTCAATGTGCTGCCCATTGTGTTGGATTGTCAATGCAACCCTCTTCTCCCACGCTTCACACACTAATAGCAACACCGCAGGAGAAATGCTAGCACAGGCTTCTGGTATCCGTAGTTTCAGGTGCTGCACATATTATATCTTCACAACATAGACAATTGCCTTCAGATGACCCCAAAGATAAAATTCTAAGGGGGTCAGATCGGGAGACCTTGTTGGCCATTCAACTGGCCCACGATGACCAATCCACTTTCCAGGAAACTGTTCATCTATGGAATGCTCGGACCTGACACCCATAATGTGGTGGTGCACCATCTTGCTGGAAAAACTCAAGGAACGTGCCAGCTTCAGTGCATAAAGAGGGAAACACATCATCATGTAGCAATTTTGCATATCCAGTGGCCTTGAGGTTTCCATTGATGAAGAATGGCCCCACTATCTTTGTACCCCATATACCACACCATACCATCAATTTTTTTGTTCAAACAGTCTTGGAGGGATCTATCCAATGTGGGTTAGTTTCAGACCAATAACGGTGGTTTTGTTTGTTAACTTCACCATTCACATAAAAGTTTGCCTCATCACTGAACAAAATCTTCTGCGTAAACTGAGGGTCCTGTTCCAATTTTTGTTTTGCCCATCTGGGTCATCCTCGTTGAGATGCTGCAGTAGCTGCATTTTGTAAGGGTGCCATTTGTGAGTAGCTAATATCCGCCGAAGGGATGTTCGACTAATGCCACTCTCGGTGAGTGCTACGCTGTGGGCTCTTGCTGAATGAAGCTAGGACAGCCACTGATGTTTCTTCATTAGTGACAGATTTAATGCGTCCACATTTTGGCAAATCCAACACTGAACCAGTTTCACGAAACTTAGCAAGCAGTTTGCTAACTGTAGCATGGGGGATGGGTGGTCTTGTAGGGTGTCTTGCATTGAAATCAGCTGCAATGACCCGGTTACTGTGTTCACCAGACATCAACACAATTTCTATCCGCTCCTCACGTGTTAACCTCGGTGACATGTCAATAGCTGTAAACAAAGAGAAACTTGTAAAAAACTCATAAAATAATAAAGTTACGTTAAAACCAGGCACACCATTTTTTTTCTTGTGAAATTCCCAATAAGTTTGATGTGTCACATGACCCTCTTCCTTTTGAAAAAACAAAAGTTGGATTCAAAATGGCCAACTTCACAAAGGCCACCATGTTCACCACCCATCTTGAAAAGTTTCCCCCCTCACATATACTAATGTGCCACAAACAGGAAGTTAATATCACCAACCATTCCCAATTTATTAAGGTGTATCCATATAAATGGCCCACCCTGTACTATAAAAAAATTTGAAAAATTGAACGTGTATGAATACAGAACAATAATAAGTAAAGAGACAAAGTGCAATAGCAAGTCAGCATGGGAATAGGACTAAGGCCCTTTAATGGAGAAACAATGGAAGAGTTTTTGGTTAGCGAGTAACTACTTGAGAAATCCTTCTCAGAGAGTTATTCAATTTATGAACATCGGCTATATGTGACCCCTAGAAGGCTTCATAAACTCTCAACTAATACTCTAAATATATGCCCTAGATGTGAAAATGGTTATGCGGATATTCTTTATATGTGGTGGCGTTGTCCGAAGATACAACCATTTTGGCAGGACCTTACTCAAATGATTGGAGATATTTTTACTTTTAAACCAATTTTGACAATCTTCACTTGTGTTTTGTGTGAAATTCCTTGTAACTTATCAAAAGACATGGAGTTTATGTTGTATAAATCATTTTTTATTTTTATTAATTGCTAGAAATTGTATGGTATCTGCTGTGCCCACTGTGAGGGAGTGGATAAATATGATGAACTTAAATAGATCTATTGAGTAAGCAGCTATATCAAGCAAAACTGGGTGCATGTTTATAATAGTTTATGGAGTAAATGGGAGACATTTATTGACAAGCCTATTTAGACATTTTTGTTATAATTTAAAGGGACACTGACAGGGCCTATAAACATTTTTAGATATTCATATGCATTCATAGGTCTTCTAATGTGTATTGCAAACATATGTGTGTCTCCCATCCACATTTCAGAGACAGTAAAATCAACTTTTTAATCCTAAGTGAATTACTTGCCTTTGTGCCCAAGGGGGAGTCTTTCTCCTGAACTTGTGCCCAGCCATGCCCTAACTGCCATTTCCAAGCGCCGCCCAGCTCATTATTATTCACTTCGCTCAATTTTACCTTGGATATAGCGGTGGTACATAGACCAGAACAAATGCTTGCAGGCGATGTTCCCTGGGATATGGTGGTGGTACATAGACCTGAACAAATTTATGCAGGCGATGTGACTTGGGATATGGCGGTGGTACATAGACCAGAACAAATGTTTGCAGGCGATGTTCCCTGGGATATCGCGGTGGTACATAGACCTGAACAAATTTGTGCAGGCGATGTCACCTGGGATATGGCGGTGGTACATAGACCAGAACAAATGTTTGATTGGCCATGTTACAGATAAAGTAACAGAAAAAAATATTTTTAACAGTGTGCTGAGCGTTATACATTATCAGAAATTTAAATTGGTACATAGGTCAATAATAGTCTGTTTTTTATTGTAATACTAATTTATTTAATTGTCAAAAATAAACATTTCTAAAAAAATTAACATTTTTGGGTATTTAGTGTTTATTTTTTTTTAAATGTCTGATTTTGGGCAAGGACAGACAACATTTTCAATCAACCCTGGCTCAGTGAGTGCTGTTATCATATTCATTTAATTATTTTGGTAGTGGCATAATGAAATTATTTTATTTTTTTACTCCCAAAGTACATTGCAGAGTAGTATTATAAAATTTCTAATATATTTAGAAGTTATAAATAAATAAAATTAATAATATTTTGAATTTTTATTGTTATTTTTAACCTATTTATAATCTTATTCCAATAAGATCAGGCAGCACTCCACTTCAACATATGGTGCACGCGTCCGCTCGTGTCCAAGAGCCGCATATATCCATAGAAAAGAACGCAGCACTCTTTCAAACGTAAAAAAACAGTGATTTATTCAGCACATGTGTCAGCAACGTTTCAGCTCTCTCACAGAGCCATTATCAAGCCAAGTGAACAAACATAGCATAGTTGTGCATATATATACTCCTGTGCAGGAAATCATTAGTGTCATATCCTGTGTAATTACAAACATATGTATATAAAAAAGTGCAGTTGATCATAATACAATTGATTGCAAAAAGCTTAATCCTGTGCGTAGTCATCTTGTTCCCCGACATGAGGTATCTTAAAACATATTTATTTGTGATATATAAAATTTATCTTCACATAAAAGTGTTCATCTCCATGTGAAATCACACGGTGCAGTGAAGTTAAAAACTCCTGGCTTGTATCGCTTCGTTAGCTTATACAAAGAAGGGAAACAACCTATAGGGAAAAATGGAGTCAAAACCATTATTCATGTGGGTTACCTTATGTTGTCTATAGCATCTTCATACATATAACTTGGCGTCCCACATGTTCCATCTTGCATGCGCCCGCCCCTCCAGCTACGTCACCACCACAGCCGTGGTGGGGCGTAACAAGGATAGCAGGGCATGCGCATTGCATAGCAAACACACCAGGAACCATCTTAAGTGAGGGTACATTAGCGCCAAGTTCACACAGCACTAGATCCCTCCACTGTAAAAACCGCAGAGCGGCACAATCAGCCTAACATTACCATGTAGCTCACAACCCACCAATATATGTTGAACATCTTAACCCTTTGTGGGTCAATTAAACAATATTTATATCGATAATGTGTTGTATATTCGGCAACCCAAATAAGAATAAGGGCCGACCCATTTATTACCCTAATATGCTCACATAACATAATTCAATACATTAGACTATATACATTATATCATTATTGCACAAACATTAGCCATATCACTTTATATAGCAACCAGAATTTTTCAAGGGCCATCTTTAGCAGCCTAAAGGATCATTACGCCTATAATCATTAATTTACTTAATCATTGCTGCTGTAACTCTAAATTCCACATTTAACCCTTTTGGCATAAGTGAATCTAACCGGAAAATCCATCTTAGTTTACTCTTTTTAAGTATCGATGTTCTATCACCTCCTCTTTTTGGCATATTAATCTGCTCCAAAATCATAAATTACAAATCCTGTTCCTTGTGTTTATTCTCAAAAAAATGTTTTGACACCGGGAGATCTTTCCTCTGGTCCCTAATACTCTGTCTGTAGTTATTGAGGTGTGTTTTAATTTCAGTGGTGGTTTCCCCCACATATAATAAATTACAGGGGCACCACAAGACATAAACAACCCACGTTGAGTCACAGGTAAGATACTGTTTGATCTCAAATTGCTCTTTTGTTAAAGGGTGTGTAAATTGTCTACCCTTCTGCATGTACTTGCAGTTTATACATCTCAGGCAGGGATAACTCCCTCTGCTTTGGTTCCTAAAAAGGTCTGTCTCATCGTGGGTGGTTTATAAGTTTCCGTTTTTACTATCCTATCCCCAATATTCTTACTTTGTATGACATTAATGGGACATCCTGAAATGCGGGGAACATCGGATACCCACCCCTCAGGACACCTCAATGTTTTCTGACAATCCGTTCTATTCTGGAGCTGTACACACTGTATGTGGATACAAAAGGCAATCTATCAATATCCCTTTTTCGTTTACTCATACGTATCTTATCCCTTGATAGGGACTTGACTTTTGACATGTGTTTTTTACCAGAGATTTGGGATAGCACCTTAAAGCAAAAGATCTTCCCATATCAGTCAAAGCTATATTCAGATGCTCATCATCATCCACAATCCTTTTGATGCGGAGCATCTAGTTATACGGCAAGGAATCTATCATTCTCTTAGGATGACAGCTCTTATAGTGCAATAAAGTATTTTTATCTGTTGCCTTAATATGTAAATCAGTATGGATCTGTCCATCTCTAATGTACACTTCTGTGTCCAAAAATTGGATCCTCTCAGTAGACGCAGTCATGGTAAATTTTATGTTCATGTCAATATTATTAAGGAAATTATAAAATAATTCCAAATCATCATTTGTGCCTGTCCAAATGAGGAACACGTCATCAATGTACCTCCACCACTTCAGAACCTGGCTAAAGTGGGAGATACATAGATGAGGCGCTCCACAAGTGAAGAACATTTATAATCTTATATATTTTATATTTGCTTTTACAGGCATTATATGGTGTTAAATCCAAAATAGATAATTTCAATACTGTATTTATTAAATAAAAATTAAATAGCAAATATGCATATGTAGTTAAGTTTTTGGGTATGAGATCGATATTATTAAATTCACTTACACTACAAGTGTATTTACTATTTAAATAGGAGCAGGAAAAAATAGTATAGTATTTTTCATTGATACTATAGCTCTACAGAAAAAAAAATATTTTTTTCTCTTAATTTTCATAGTTATTTTTGGTTTGCAATAAAAATAGTTTCTGTTTCTTTAGAAATTTTTGCCAAATAAAAAAAAAATAAATTAGTTATTAATTTTTTTAATCCAGATTGATGGTGGATTAATTTTACAGCATAAAGATTTGGAATTAAGACTTAGCTTCGATAGCTCTTCAGTTATGTTCAATACAAATTATGACATTCTGGCATGCTATATCGAGGATGATAGTTTTGAATTATCGGTAAGTTATTTTTAGCAATTAAAAAAATAAAAATATTAAAGGGAATGACAATTATTTTTTTTAAATCACGTAATTAATATTTTTTAAACAGTTTATTTCATAATTTTACATACCTTTCAATAGTTGACCGTTATTATTATATTATTGTATTATTGGGTATAAACACAATCTTTTTCCTGCATAAAGCCCTGGTGTTACACCTAGTATTAAACATTTTTTATACAATAAGTATGTATATCTTGTGTAGCAAGATATAATGATTAGTAATTAAATATTTTTTTTTTTGGGGAAAAGCTTTTTGAGAGTGCTGACCTCAATTCAGACAGTACTACACCGGTAGCATCGACTGTCACAGACACAGGAACGGTTTAATTGCATAAAAACGAAAATCATGAGGAGGTAATCTATAGGAGAACATTTTTTTAATATCAGTCATAATAGAATATTTATTTAGTTAGCTTATTTATGGTGTAATGTAAATGGACTAATAATTATAATTTACTTTTTAACATGCAGACATTAATTCAAGAACTTAACCAAAAATACGCCGGGGATACTTCTGAATTGGATGTTTTCCAACAAACCCACTATTAAGTCAAAATTCTAAATACCAAATATTTGAGGAGAAGGAAACAGAACAGCAAATTGGTGTATTGCATTGGTACAATTGTTCTAATTTTACACTGATGCCAACCAACATTGAATCCATATGCTATAAAGAAATTACCAATATAGAACCCTACATGTTTAACTATACGTGTATCATACAGCATGAATACTTTGGGATGCAGTAAATATTGTATTACGGATAGTGTTGAGCTAACAGTTCGAGCATAGTTCGGGTTCGTACAGAATTTTGGGGTGTTCGGGACACGGACCCGAACATTTTCAAAAAAGTTCGGGTTCGTTGTTCGGTGATTTCTTCCCGCTTTCTGAAGGGCTGCACAGCAGCCAATCAGCTAGCGTTTTACTTCTTGCCCTAAGAGCCCATCACAGCAATGCCTACTAATAACATGGCTGTGATTGACCAAGTGCAGCATGTGACCCAGCCTCTATTTAAGCTGGAGTCACGTAGCACCGCACGTCACACTGCTCTGATTAGTGTAGGGAGAGGACGTAGCTGCTGTGAGGGCGAGATTAGGCAGGGAAAAGTCTGCAAAAGCACCTAATGAAGTGATCGATCTACAGCTGAGAATGATTGAACTTCTGCTAGTTACTTGCTCACTGGTTTTTAGGCTCCACAGAGCGTTTTTCTGGGGTGAGCGGCCATTTTGTGACTTGTGGTGCACCAGAACAAGCTGCCACCAAGTCCATCAATCCATCAATACTAGTTGTTTTTTTTTTTGCTAAATCCTACATCAGGGGCTTGGCTGTGCTAATTGTCACCCCTAGAAACTCAGGATAGCAATTTCAATATTTTATTATGGGGTTAAATACAATTGCCAAAATACCAATCCCCTAAATCTGGTGTTCCAGCTTTGGCTAGCCAAGTATAATACTGTCTGCTGTTTGGCAAATGATAGATTATTTTCTGTGGTGAAATTCAATTGTCAAAATAGCAATCCCCTAAATCTGGTGTCCCAGCACTGGCTAGCAAACTATAATAGTGTCCGTCAAAACATATATTTTGTTTTGGGGTGAAATTCAATTGCCAAAATAGCAATACCATAAATCTGGTGTCACAGCTGTGGCTGGCAAACTATAATAGTGTCCGCCAAAACATATATTTTGTTCTGGGGTGCAATTCAATTGCCAAAATAGCAATACCATAAATCAGTTGGTTTCAGCTGTGGCTGGCAAACTATAATAGTGTCCGCCAAAACATATATTTTGTTCTGGGGTGAAATTCAATTGCCAAAATAGCAATACCATAAATCTGGTGTCACAGATGTGGCTGGCAAACTATAATAGTGTCCGCCAAAACATATATTTTGTTCTGGGGTGAAATTTAATTGGCAAAATAGCAATACCCTAAATCTGGTGTTCCAGCTGTTGCAGGCCTAGTTTAAATCTGTCCGTAACAGGGTATATTTTGTTCTGGGGTGAAATTTAACTGCCAAAATAGCAATCCTCTAAATCTGGTGTCCCAGCACTGGCTGGCAAGCTATATAAGTGTCCGCCAAAACATATATTTTGTTCTGGGGTGAAATTCAATTGCCAAAATAGCCATACCATAAATCTGGTGTCCCAGCACTGGCTGGCCAACTGTAATAGTGTCCGCCAAAACATACATTTTGTTCTGGGGTGAAATTCAATTGCCAAAATAGCAATACCATAAATCTGGTGTCCCAGCACTGGCTGGCCAAATATAATAGTGTCCGCCAAAACATACATTTTGTTCTGGGGTGAAATTCAATTGCCAAAATAGCAATACCATAAATCTGGTGTCACAGCTGTGGCTGGCAAACTATAATAGTGTCCGACCAAAACATATATTTTTTCTGGGGTGAAATTCAATTGCCAAAATAGCAATACATTGGGGTTAAATACAATTGCCAAAATACCAATCCCCTAAATCTGGTGTTCCAGCTTTGGCTAGCCAAGTATAATACTGTCTGCTGTTTGGCAAATGATAGATTATTTTCTGTGGTGAAATTCAATTGTCAAAATAGCAATCCCTAAATCTGGTGTCCCAGCACTGGCTAGCAAACTATAATAGTGTCCGTCAAAACATATATTTTGTTTTGGGGTGAAATTCAATTGCCAAAATAGCAATACCATAAATCTGGTGTCACAGCTGTGGCTGGCAAACTATAATAGTGTCCGCCAAAACATATATTTTGTTCTGGGGTGCAATTCAATTGCCAAAATAGCAATACCATAAATCAGTTGGTTTCAGCTGTGGCTGGCAAACTATAATAGTGTCCGCCAAAACATATATTTTGTTCTGGGGTGAAATTCAATTGCCAAAATAGCAATACCATAAATCTGGTGTCACAGATGTGGCTGGCAAACTATAATAGTGTCCGCCAAAACATATATTTTGTTCTGGGGTGAAATTTAATTGGCAAAATAGCAATACCCTAAATCTGGTGTTCCAGCTGTTGCAGGCCTAGTTTAAATCTGTCCGTAACAGGGTATATTTTGTTCTGGGGTGAAATTTAACTGCCAAAATAGCAATCCTCTAAATCTGGTGTCCCAGCACTGGCTGGCAAGCTATATAAGTGTCCGCCAAAACATATATTTTGTTCTGGGGTGAAATTCAATTGCCAAAATAGCCATACCATAAATCTGGTGTCCCAGCACTGGCTGGCCAACTGTAATAGTGTCCGCCAAAACATACATTTTGTTCTGGGGTGAAATTCAATTGCCAAAATAGCAATACCATAAATCTGGTGTCCCAGCACTGGCTGGCCAAATATAATAGTGTCCGCCAAAACATACATTTTGTTCTGGGGTGAAATTCAATTGCCAAAATAGCAATACCATAAATCTGGTGTCACAGCTGTGGCTGGCAAACTATAATAGTGTCCGACCAAAACATATATTTTTTTCTGGGGTGAAATTCAATTGCCAAAATAGCAATACCATAAATTAGTGGTTTTAGCAGTGGCTGGCCAAGTTTCTTTTCTTTTCAAATTTCTTTTTATTATTTTATAATAAAGAAACAGTTTCAATACAGTATGGTAATACACATGTGCATATTATAGCATAGAATTAACATCGCGAGAAGGAGATCAGCAATAAGTCATCTATTGAGCAGTCAAGAGAATAACAGAGCATTACGATGGACCGTAGACTAGGGAGCCCAGGTAACAGATCTCCTCACAATACACAATAAAGAATACAATATGTAAACGGTAAAAATGGGGGGGGGGGGAGACAGACACGAAAGGAGGGAAGGGTAAAAGAGGGAGGAGGGAGGGGGGGAACCAGAGCCTACGCCTTGTATGCAGTAAAATCACTTGTTGAAATGGCGAAATGTCGCCCAAGGGGCCCAAATCAGTTCAAAAGTGCAATGTGTTTTTTGTTTCCCAGTTGGCAAGTTCCTCTAAGCGGTATAATGAGTCAACTTTGTCTACCCACTGGGTGAACGTGGGTGGGTGTGCTGCTTTCCACAGAGTGGGTATGAGGATGCGTGCAGCGGCTAAAAGATGTCTCAGTAATTTTGTTGTATTTTTGGACAGGTTAACCGGAAATAGAAGAAATAGACATGTCTCGGGGGTTGTGGGCAAGTGTGCTTTAGTTATGATATTTATCTGAGCTATGAAATTCGCCCAGTATGGCGTAATGCGTGGACACGTCCACCACATATGGTAATAAGTACCTGGATGGAGACCGCATCTCCAGCAAGTGGGGTCATATCCTTGGTTAAATTTGTGTAAAAGTACTGGCGTCATGTGCCACCTAGTTAAAATCTTGTAGCCGCTTTCTTGCATTCTCACGCAGCGTGACGTGCGTTTCGGCATTTCGAGGAGAGATCGGATTTCAGTGTCCGAAAATTTCCTAGAGAGATCCTCTTCCCATGCCTTTATAAAAGAGTGTGTAACCGGCATCGTAGGGGTTATTAACATTTTGCAATAATTTGAAATAACCTTTCTCGGGGGTTTTAGTTGGGCTAATGAGGATTCAAAGGGAGTCAAGTCCCGGTGGGGATCCATGTTTTTGAACTGCGCTTTGAGGGAACACGCTATCTTATTGTAAAGCAACGGAGGTAGAGAAGAGCATTTTAGCAGATTAGACAGGACTTCTTGAGAGGGTACGATGCCATCACTGATGATGGCGTCCACAAAGGTGCTATTAGACAATAGGTCTTTGGGAATCGAGGCATTGGTAACAGGGTCAATAGTACAAAGCAGGTCTCTGATTTGCCACAGAGGAGAGGGGAATGGAGCGCATCTGTTGCGCAGGGTATTGTCGTTCCAAATTGCACAAGTTTCATGTATGAGTTAGAGATTTTAAGTTTTGTAAGAGTAGTAGGGGAGGAAAAGATCAGTTGTCTTAGCGGATATAGGAGGATATCCTCTTCAATGGGTACCCATAGCTTATGGGCGGGTTTACGAACCCAATCCAGGATTCTATTTAAGTGGACCGCCTGTATAAAGAGGCGGGGTGTCGGCATGTCAATACCCCCATATTTCCGGGGCAGTTGGAGAGTCGAGTATTTAATTCTCGGCTTCCTCCCATTCCAAATATATTTAGAGAAAATCCTATTTAGTTGTGTAAAAAAGGTCCCACGGATGTGGATTGGAAGGGCCTGGAGTAAGTAGGTCACTTTGGGCCAAATGAGACATTTCGCAATATTTTTCCGTCCGAACCATGAGATATAGGGTGTAGGCCAGCTATCTAGGATATTGGAAATATCTGTCAGGAGAGGGACGAAATTGTTTTTATATAGGGCTCGAGCGTTGGAAGAGATTTTAATCCCGAGGAATTTGATGTGGGGTTGTGTCCAGTCAAAGGGCGAGTCTGCCGCAAGACGTGTTGCTACTGAAGCAGGGAGGGATATATTAAGGGCTTGTGATTTGCTCATGTTTACTTTAAAATTAGTGTTGAGCGAACAGTTCGAGCATCGTTCGGGTTCGTACCGAATTTTGGGGTGTCCGGGACCCGGACCCGAACCCGGACATTTTCAAAAAAGTTCGGGTTCGGGTTCGTCGTTCGGCATGTATTTAGGCGCATTTTGAAAGGCTGCAAAGCAGCCAATCAACATGCATCATACTACTTGCCCTAAGATGCCATCGCAGCCATGCCTACTATTGGCAAGGCTGTGATTGGCCGAGTGCAGCATGTGACTCAGCCTCTTTATAAGCTTGTGCGCACGTCGGGACGTGCTCACTCCCGATGTGAATAGAACAGGGATAGACGCAGCTGATGCAAGGGCGAGAATAGGCAGGGATAATTGAATAACTGGAAGCAAATTTCTCTCCTCCACCTGTGATTCATCTGAACAACTGCAGCTGAGCTGCTTTTTTGATAGGGATTGGCTATATTTAGAGTGGCCAGAGTGATTTTTCCATCCACATGTACCTGGGCTGACCGCCGGCCGCCATTTTGCGACTTGTAGTGCTGCAGCAGAAGCTGCCACAGTGTGCATTCCAAAGCTCCAAACAAGTCAGACATCTACACCTGGGATTCAGACCAATAGCGATTTAGCAGCACAGTCCAAGGCTATTTTTTTAAAGGTTGTGCAGACCATTTTGTGGCACATGTTACTGGGCTGATAGGCGGCGGCCATCTTGGGACTAGTGCTGCAGCACAATCTCTCCCAACGTCCATTAATCACTTGTAATAGTGGTCTGTGCCATAGAAATCCTACATCAGGGACTTGGGTGTGCTTGTGTCACCCCTACTAATACCAGTCCACCTGTAATCCATACAGTCAAAAGACTGAAAGTATTCCAGTGAGGGAATTTTTTTATTTAAAAAGGCCAAGTTAGTTTATCTGGCGTTCAATATACTAGATACAGTTAGGCCTGCGTTTCATACATCTGGAATTAGCAAATTAATGTGCTGGGGTTGGGAAAACATATATGTACCCATACTAGAATCTGTCAAAGAAAGCGGTACTCACATATAACAGTCATTCCATCTGTAATCCATACAGTCAAAAGACTGAAAGTATTCCAGTGAGGGAATTTTTTTATTTAAAAAGGCCAAGTTAGTTTATCTGGCGTTCAATATACTAGATACAGTTAGGCCTGCGTTTCATACATCTGGAATTAGCAAATTAATGTGCTGGGGTTGGGAAAACATATATGTACCCATACTATAATCTGTCAAAGAAAGCGGTACTCACATATAACAGTCATTCCATCTGTAATCCATACAGTCAAAAGACTGAAAGTATTCCAGTGAGGGAATTTTTTTATTTAAAAAGGCCAAGTTAGTTTATCTGGCGTTCAATATACTAGATACAGTTAGGCCTGCGTTTCATACATCTGGAATTAGCAAATTAATGTGCTGGGGTTGGGAAAACATATATGTACCCATACTAGAATCTGTCAAAGAAAGCGGTACTCACATATAACAGTCATTACATCTGTAATCCATACAGTCAAAAGACTGAAAGTATTCCAGTGAGGGAATTTTTTTATTTAAAAAGGCCAAGTTAGTTTATCTGGCGTTCAATATACTAGATACAGTTAGGCCTGCGTTTCATACATCTGGAATTAGCAAATTAATGTGCTGGGGTTGGGAAAACATATATGTACCCATACTAGAATCTGTCAAAGAAAGCGGTACTCACATATAACAGTCATTCCATCTGTAATCCATACAGTCAAAAGACTGAAAGTATTCCAGTGAGGGAATTTTTTTATTTAAAAAAGGCCAAGTTAGTTTATCTGGCGTTCAATATACTAGATACAGTTAGGCTCTGCGTTTCATACATCTGGAATTAGCAAATTAATGTGCTGGGGTTGGGAAAACATATATGTACCCATACTAGAATCTGTCAAAGAAAGCGGTACTCACATATAACAGTCATTCCATCTGTAATCCATACAGTCAAAAGACTGAAAGTATTCCAGTGAGGGAATTTTTTTTTATTTAAAAAGGCCAAGTTAGTTTATCTGGCGTTCAATATACTAGATACAGTTAGGCCTGCGTTTCATACATCTGGAATTAGCAAACTAATGTGCTGGGGTTGGGAAAACATATATGTACCCATACTAGAATCTGTCAAAGAAAGCGGTACTCACATATAACAGTCATTCCATCTGTAATCCATACAGTCAAAAGACTGAAAGTATTCCAGTGAGGGAATTTTTTATTTAAAAAGTCCAAGTTAGTTTATCTGGCGTTCAATATACTAGATACAGTTAGGCCTGCGTTTCATACATCTGGAATTAGCAAACTAATGTGCTGGGGTTGGGAAAACATATATGTACCCATACTAGAATCTGTCAAAGAAAGCGGTACTCACATATAACAGTCATTCCATCTGTAATCCATACAGTCAAAAGACTGAAAGTATTCCAGTGAGGGAATTTTTTTTTATTTAAAAAGGCCAAGTTAGTTTATCTGGCGTTCAATATACTAGATACAGTTAGGCCTGCGTTTCATACATCTGGAATTAGCAAACTAATGTGCTGGGGTTGGGAAAACATATATGTACCCATACTAGAATCTGACAAAGAAAGCGGTACTCACATATAACAGTCATTCCATCTGTAATCCATACAGTCAAAAGACTGAAAGTATTCCAGTGAGGGAATTTTTTATTTAAAAAGGCCAAGTTAGTTTATCTGGCGTTCAATATACTAGATACAGTTAGGCCTGACGTTTCATACATCTGGAATTAGCAAACTAATGTGCTGGGGTTGTGAAAACATATATGTACCCATACTAGAATCTGTCAAAGAAAGCGGTACTCACATATAACAGTCATTCCATCTGTAATCCATACAGTCAAAAGACTGAAAGTATTCCAGTGAGGGAATTTTTTTATTTAAAAAGGCCAAGTTAGTTTATCTGGCGTTCAATGTACTAGATACAGTTAGGCCTCTGCGTTTCATACATCTGGAATTAGCAAACTAATGTGCTGGGGTTGGGAAAACATATATGTACCTCATACTAGAATCTGACAAAGAAAGCGGTACTCACATATAACAGTCATTCCATCTGTAATCCATACAGTCAAAAGACTGAAAGTATTCCAGTGAGGGAATTTTTTTATTTAAAAAGGCCAAGTTAGTTTATCTGGCGTTCAATATACTAGATACAGTTAGGCTCATGCGTTTCATACATCTGGAATTAGCAAATTAATGTGCTGGGGTTGGGAAAACATATATGTACCCATACTAGAATCTGTCAAAGAAAGCGGTACTCACATATAACAGTCATTCCATCTGTAATCCATACAGTCAAAAGACTGAAAGTATTCCAGTGAGGGAATTTTTTTATTTAAAAAGGCCAAGTTAGTTTATCTGGCGTTCAATATACTAGATACAGTTAGGCCTGCGTTTCATACATCTGGAATTAGCAAATTAATGTGCTGGGGTTGGGAAAACATATATGTACCCATACTATAATCTGTCAAAGAAAGCGGTACTCACATATAACAGTCATTCCATCTGTAATCCATACAGTCAAAAGACTGAAAGTATTCCAGTGAGGGAATTTTTTTATTTAAAAAGGCCAAGTTAGTTTATCTGGCGCTCAATATACTAGATACAGTTAGGCCTCACGTTTCATACATCTGGAATTAGCAAACTAATGTGCTGGGGTTGGGAAAACATATATGTACCCATACTAGAATCTGTCAAAGAAAGCGGTACTCACATATAACAGTCATTCCATCTGTAATCCATACAGTCAAAAGACTGAAAGTATTCCAGTGAGGGAATTTTTTTATTTAAAAAGTCCAAGTTAGTTTATCTGACGCTCAATATACTAGATACAGTTAGGCCTGCGTTTCATACATCTGGAATTAGCAAACTAATGTGCTGG